>CM060966.1:129540722-130243222 GCA_030765045.1 Tenodera sinensis | reverse complement strand
TAGGTTTCCAGATATATTATCAATGGAGAATGGAATGCTTTTATTCAGCAATCCCATGTCCTTTAGTGCTATTATAACACAAATACTCTGCAATTAGAGCTAATTTGCTAGCAAGTCCATACTCCAATTAAAATGACACCTAAAAACGGCGTTGAACTAGAATCACTGTTTGATGAACACTTTCCCTTGTTACGTGATTTCGCAGAACAAATGATGTCAATATTTACATCTAATTGTATCTGCAAACATCTTTTTTTGAAAACTTAACCAGGTTAAAAATACTGCGCGTACTCACAGACGATAATCTTTTGTCAGGTTTACGTCTCTGTACGAATAGTAAATGCTTAATACAGATAACCTTATTAGTAGAAAACAATGCGGACGTTCTGCAACACCTAACAAGAATGTGTATCACTGTTAGAGTATACTTTATTCAATTTCAGTTAATAGAACTACTTAATTTACGTTAAGTTAGAATTAGGTATGATAGGCAAGTTCAGTAGAATATCATAGTCATTAATTTTGCGCAATCCTAGGCGCAGAGCATGCCAACTGGCTCACGAGGTCAACACTCACAGTCTGATCGACAGATTATTACCTTTTCCTCCCCTAAAGTCTCTCCATGGCTGCTCTAATTCATTCAGTTTGTTTCTTGAAAGACCTAGAATCCTGCACTTATACATCATGAAAGTTCTCCTGTAAACCAGGTAAATTATGGTATAACAATGATTTGAAGTTACAGCATCATTTGAAATCCTCACCATCTACCGTTAGTTGGAACGATACATCTTACTAATCAGGTATTCAGTCAGAGCGGCGCCTTGGCCGAGCGATTAGACCAGGCATGTCAAACATCACTCCGAGGGTGTGAAGAGAGGGGTCTACCCCTCCTTAACTGCAGTAGCACGCGCTAGTAGAACCGGTTTTCGCTTTGTTTTTCCCGTTTTCCGATTTGATCATCACGGAGGGAGGGAAAATTTTTCACGCCTGGTGAGTGCTGTTTGACACCCCTGGATTAGACCGTTCGCCTACCGCCTAGGCGGCCCGGGTTCTATCCCAGGGGCCCGCATGCGGTATTCGTGGTGGTCGAAGCGGAGTCTGGACGGGTTTTCTCCGGGTCCTCCGCTACTCATTCCACCAACTGCTCCATTATCACCTTTCAAATCATCGATTTCGCCTACATTTCATATCATCCTCTTCCTCACGATCATACCTGGCGATTGGCTGACCACCCGCTTTCGCTCTGTCCGGTCCATAAGTTCCTGGGCTCCCCGACAGTCGTGTGACCCTAGGCACTGGCTTGTAAGTCCTAGAGGTTTTAAGTCCTATATAAGGAGAGGGTAATCAGATAAAAAAGAAATCTCCAGTCTAGTTACTCGTCCAATTCACCAATTGATGGTAAAAATTGGAAGCATGTAAGTCACAAACGAAAAACATATTAACATTAACTTTTATAACTTTTAACTTTTCATGCATTTTAAACAATGTTAATTAGTTACAATTGATAATGATAGCATAACGATTTATTTGTTTAATTCCAAACTCACACTACGCCACTGATATCGTCCTCTTTCTTTCGTTAGAGCATTTTGTTTACTTTCATGGTACACTGGGCCGATGGGGGGGGGGGGGGGGGGGGGTTACCCGGAAGCAGGAGAATATCAAATGTCACATTTACAGACTCTCCATTTCCGCTTACGTTAACCTGAGTTTCGTTTAACTAAATAACATCTCGGAAATTGTAGAAGGTTGCTTTTAATGAAAATATTTAAAGTCTGTTTATACAAGACTTTATTTCATTTCTGTTAGGATGTTTCGAGACTTATTTTTAATTTCCCTTGTACACATGGAAGTCTTGATTAATGTATCTATTCTGCGCTTCTCGTGCTTGAAGATCGTCTTTTCTGTAGGCAAGTATATGTTCACCTAGTTTAATCCAGAGTTTGCTTCAAGATTATTTATATCAACGATGCCCAACGTTTGCGAAAAGAGAGACTTTATGCGGACTTTGCCACTCTTTAACACTCAGACGTGCATTGCATTGCAGTGGCGATTTGATTATATGTACGTTGCGTTGGAATTACAAAATTACTTTCATATCTTAGGCGATAAACATCTGTTCATTAATGACTTCCTTGGTACTGTTTACGTTTATGAAGTCTATCAATATTTGGTGACAATGCCTTAGAACATGCACCAAGTGATCGTCGTGTAATCTATTGCGATACAGACTTTTAGTATAGTTCAGTTTTGAGAAACTGTTCGTAAATCTATGTAGAGCTATACTCACTCTTATACACACTATTATTGCAAATGCTTATTTCTCTATCTACTTCATTTTAATCGACATAAGCATTTTCAGAAATTATCCTAGTGCTAATTTTCTTATAGGTGCAAGGGGAATATGGGAACAAAGTAGGCTTTAAGTGATAATGGAATGTTTTAAGAGCTAGCTGCCTTGCGATGTCTTTGAAATTCCGTTCTCTTTGCTAGGCCAGGAGATAAAAAAACGAATGTTATTCCTGTTTGATAAAAGTATAAGTATTGGTAATTGCACACAAATAATAGAGTATCTCGGAAATGCTTCACTCAAAAAATGTATTTCACACAAATTATGTAATTTAATCAGATCTACATTTTTTACTTTCTCTATTACGCACAGTAAGTAGAGGAAGTATTGCATTCCACCAAAAAATTAGATGTCACTGGAAATATATGTATTGAGGCCATAACGTCGCAAATTCCTCAGTAAATATCGTTAAGGGCTAAGAAGATAGCTTTTATGAGATATGAAGGGCTATTCTTTCTAAAATGTTTAAAACTGGTGATCTAAGTTTGGGAATCTTCATATTTTCCAAATCCCACTCTATTTATTTGAATACTGATGTCCGGTGTTTCTGAATTATATTAAAAGTGAAGCTTACGTCATTAAATAAATATAGAACTAAAGTAAAGCTATAAATGATTAATATTTCGAATATTGTCAATGTCTAAGAATTATTCAACCGGACTAAAAATGTAATTTGCAATATTTGGAAGAGTGTCGGGGGAAGGATAAGAAAACTGGAAATACAACATATGCCGATATTTCATGCACATTTCCGTGAATATCAGGGGGTGTCCTATGTTACCAGGAAATCACAAAGTTGTGAATTTACAGCACTAAGAGTAAAGGGTAGAATTGATTAAAAACTTCCAGGTTATTGTACCCCACTGTAACTGTTTTAATGCATGAAGCGTTATCTATACACAGCAAAGCCGGATGAGTTGGACCACCTGCTACAATCATTTCGCAAAGAATATGGGTAAGTAAATTCGAAGTTTATAAAGGTACATATAAAGCTAGATAAGGTAGCTAATGTAATGTAATAGGCAAATTATATGCAATTTAACCTTCTCAAATGTAGCACTAACCAATGAAAGGCATGTAACGAAGTAGTGTTGCCTATCCTAGCAGAGCGTATGCTATTCAGTGAAGATGTATAGGACGTGGAAAGGTAACATTAAAGCAGAAGGTAATTAGTGTCGTTGGAACTAAAATTACGTGGATATTTCAAAGATTAGGAGGATATTAAATGATAATAGCCGCATGCTTCAGCATGTAATGAGAAAACGTTTTTGTAAATTGTGAAAATACACGATTTTTAAACGAATTATCGACTTAACATAGAACATTACATGACCTTTTAAACAGACCCATTGAGGTACCTATGTACTAGATACACTAAGATACTGTGACAAAAAACTCAATCCGTTTCCATTTTATCACTTCTTTATTGACTTTCCTTTATTTACACCAAAACTGGCCTCAACACAAACACAATTCTTTTAACTCTGTCCTCACAAAACTAGAAGTATCCTTAGCAAAGTGACAGCAGCCACAGAATAACAATCTAACATTGCGCTATGCTTCCAGTCAACTTTATTGCATGGCGCTTAGTGTTGCATGGATGTTCTATGCCAACGCGACAATACTTTAAATAATTATTAAAATGTCCATCAATGAAACGCGGCAATTGCAACGTTCAAGGTAATCAGAAGGAGATTACGTTTATTTTATACTACTTATAATTGTTTCTATTATCTTCCTCATTTTGTCATTGCATTTGCATTGTCGCTTCAATCACTTCTTCCCCTTCTTCGTTGTTTCGTTTAAAATGGATTGATATGACTTGGATTATACAGTTATTTTTAACTCAGAATGTGAGTTCAATTAATTTTCAACCTGACATAGCGATTTATATGGTATGGGACTGCGTCGCTTCCTAGTTTTCTTTCCCCTCCTCCCAAGAATAGATGCCATTGATAAGTTCTACAGTTGTTAAGAACAATACAGTTTATTGAATTCCGTATTCGCACAAAAAGGTGGATGCAAAATCGTATGAGCCTTACACATGGACTAAATAGAGCGCTTTAATGGGAAAATATGCACACTTAACATAAATGCATTGAGTGCGAAGCCCCAACTTCAGTTGTAGAGCAATATTGGCTCCGAAACAGTGTTGTACAACTGAGGTAATATTATTGCCATGTCTCTTCCCTCGCCCCCCCCCCCCTCCCCCCACATCAGTACCTCGCCTTTTGCTGTGACGCTGATATTTCATTTTAAATCTTGCTCTTTTTTCAATGCAACAATTTGTACTTGATTCTTCTCTGTATCTCCTCTTTCTATTATTTATCTTCGTGCTTTACGTTTCGCATTTACAACTGTCAGAAGTATTATTTTCAGCATTGCTGAGTTTCTTTTTATGATACTTTGCCTTAGCATTGTTTGTTTTTCTAGATCGCTCTTGCGACAGAAAGGCTGGAGGAGATGCAATTTAACTTCTGCACTAAACGTCGTATAACTCGAGATATAACTGTCGCAAAGATACGGCTTAAACAAATTTCAATTAATTGCATTTAATTTAATCAGTATTGTATATGCATCTATATTTATATACATATAATATACACTATTCATTGGTAGGCGAGGTTTCCCCGAAGGTCATAGTGGACCATATGCGGAAAGTTGGAAACACTAACGCTATCAAGCACATTTGCAAGTTCTAAGCACCCTAGCAATGGGGAAAAAGGGGGAAGGAGATTTGCTGGATATGATGGAGGGTGTAAGATAGTGTTCCACTCATAACATTTTCTACGCTTAGTTTTGCCTTTTAGAATAAGATCTACTCAAACATGTAACTATGAACTATTTAAACTTTATATTAAGCCATTTTTACGAGTCAAGGTTCATGAGAAGGAGTGTCAAACTTTTGCGAAAATCTGAGAGACAGACTGTAAACAGGTAAATTCATTGGTACAGGGAGTAACCGCACGACCGCTACATGTGCTGCTTTCATCCATAGAGCACATCATGGACAAGAGAGCTATGAAATCTCCCAGAATGAGCAGGTCACTAAGACTAGCCACTTCTCGTGCTAGTTCAATTCAGTCTCGGAGACTGATACCGACATTCTCATACCAGAAGCTTTAATGCATTCAAAGACTGAACAATATACAAAATCAAGGAGTATGGGTATCATATTGGAGGAATATGACAATTTTAGGGAATGTTATATAAGAGATTTATCTTGGAGCATGTACCGTATGAATCTTCTCGTCCTGCGGTCTGAGAAGTTAAGCAGTCCCGGCGTTATGCAGTCTAAGCCGTAAACACTGTCCACTGAATCGCGTCGTATCAACTTCGGCCGAAATGATAGCAAATGGCGGTACAAAGCAAAGTCACTTGTTCTCGTAGTGCAACAATGTACGCGTTGGTCATCAATAATGAAGATCCCAGGTTCAAATACCGCTACCGCTACATTTTATATTTATTAATTTTAGCGAGAACTGATAGTTTGGCATAGAAGTGTCGTTTTACTTAGTTGATGTGAATTTCATGAGAACATAGTGTTATTTTTTAGAATATACCTTAATGAGCATCATAAATAAATGCACAATAACCTGCAGTTATAACTTAAACATAAGGCATCACTACATAATATTTAGCTATTTGAACCTATTTCTTCATACAAAAGAAAGCCAAAAAAATTGTTCTGAGAGTTTACAAAATGCTGTACGCATGTGCATACAAACTAGATAATGTTTGCAAGCGTATATTATATAGTTGAAAATCTCTCTAGTTCCCAAAATATTGCACAGTGAACACGAACGGCTGAAACTTGGTACTTATAGCAAATCCACTTTCTGGTGCATTCTAAAGAACACAGGATTGCTAATGTTCTCGAAACAAAAGTAGATAACAGACTCATCTATTCACATTCGTGATTAGAACTTTGGACCTTTACCACGACATTCCAGCATTGCGCCATTAGTGCACGTTAAGGAACACCGCCGTAACTCTAATCAGCCGGCTGATGAACGCGGTGTCAGCACCTGCATATCGCATCGTCTATAAAATACAGGGTTGCTTAGTTACCAATCTACAGGATGAGAAGACTTACCCGATATATGCATTCGTGCTTAGCAATTCGCTGGAAACTTCAATTATAGTTTCATTCGACGAAAGAAAATCTTGAAATGGTCAACAAGGGAACATCTGCTTCGACCTTTACCACGACATTCCAGCATGTTAACCATTGCGCCATTAGATATTCTCAATATCTTTCGTTCCATCTTTCTTTGGCATATATGTAGTGTGTTCTGCAAATTTTCTTATCGAGGAGTATGAATTGAAGGGACCAGAAGGATCTCCAAGCTAAGGAAATTCTTCTTCTTCTTCTTCTTCTTCTTCTTCTTCTTCTTCTTCTTCTTCTTCTTCTTCTTCTTCTTCTTCTTCTTCTTCTTCTTCTTCTTCTTCTTCTTCTTCGTCTTCTTCTTATTCTTCTTCTTATTCTTCTTCTTATTCTTCTTCTTATTCTTCTTCTTATTCTTCTTATTCTTATTCTTCTTATTCTTATTCTTCTTATTCTTATTCTTCTTATTCTTATTCTTCTTATTCTTATTCTTCTTATTCTTATTCTTCTTATTCTTATTCTTCTTATTCTTATTCTTCTTATTCTTCTTCTTCTTATTCTTCTTCTTCTTATTCTTCTTCTTCTTATTCTTCTTCTTCTTATTCTTCTTCTTCTTATTCTTCTTCTTCTTATTCTTCTTCTTCTTATTCTTCTTCTTCTTATTCTTCTTCTTCTTATTCTTCTTCTTCTTATTCTTCTTCTTCTTCTTATTCTTCTTCTTCTTATTCTTCTTCTTCTTATTCTTCTTCTTCTTATTCTTCTTCTTCTTATTCTTCTTCTTATTATTCTTCTTCTTATTATTCTTCTTCTTATTATTCTTCTTCTTATTATTCTTATTCTTCTTCTTCTTCTTATTCTTCTTCTTCTTCTTATTCTTCTTCTTCTTCTTCTTATTCTTCTTCTTCTTCTTATTCTTCTTCTTCTTCTTCTTCTTATTCTTCTTCTTCTTATTCTTCTTCTTCTTATTCTTCTTCTTCTTATTCTTCTTCTTATTCTTCTTCTTATTCTTCTTCTTATTCTTCTTCTTATTCTTCTTCTTATTCTTCTTCTTATTCTTCTTCTTATTCTTCTTCTTATTCTTCTTATTATTCTTATTATTATTATTATTTTTATTATTATTATTATTTTTATTATTATTTTTATTATTATTTTTATTATTATTTTTATTATTATTTTTATTATTATTTTTATTATTATTTTTATTATTATTTTTATTATTATTTTTATTATTATTTTTATTATTATTTTTATTATTATTTTTATTATTATTTTTATTATTATTTTTATTATTATTTTTATTATTTTATTATTATTATTATTATTATTATTTTATTATTATTATTTCTTTTTCTGTCTTGTTTTTGAAGCCTAGGTAAGTGTATTCTGTTGCATATGGTAGCGTTGTTCCTTCGATTGAGATGGGCATCTGTCTGTTTGTCATCAGTTACATATGCTTAAGTGGTACAATATTTAAGATTGATAAATTTGAGGACACAGGGACGAATTTTATAAATTGGTACAAAACGAATAACATTTAATAAAGGACGGATAATTCTTTATAAGTTACATTTTTTTCCAAAGTTGTTTTGTATTAATTTATTCTTTTGCAGTAAACAAATTCGTGTGTTATCGGTGATACTGAATTTGCTTCCTACTTCTAATATTTACAAACGTAGCAAGACCGGGAAGCATCGATATCTATTAGTAAAGAGCTGAAGTGAGTTAGTGTTTTCATACGTAAAGCGTAACAGCAGTCAGTCAACTCGGTTGCATGAACGTACCATAGTCGTGTAACACCCCATGATTTCGGAGAATAAGAGAAGGGAAAAGGATTGGTTTTGAAGACGTAGGTAGGTACATAAAAAGTAAAACACGCACCTCCCACTAGTCCTTCTCTAACATTAATTTCGCCTTTGCCCATGCCTCACCTAAAATATGTTTCTTACCCAGTTTCTTCGCCAGAACGGGAATAACCTGGTCGCACTTGGCTAACGCTAATGTAGAAAGAACTGCAAATTACGACTCAGATTTACATCTTAATACCAGCTAAGTATTCTATAGGTAAGTCATTGTATATTTACTTACAGTATGTCCAAACAGAGGTGGCATCTGCTGCAGATAAGAAAAAGAAGTGGTGGACATCAGCGAGAAAGTGATTAATAAATCGTTAATAATTGCTGAAAGTTATTCCTGTTAACGAATATGTGTTTGTAACAATAAGTACATTTTAAAACTTTTAACGCATAAGCATACCTTACAGAGTCTTGAGCTATGTTGAAATTTCCAAATGATGGAAGCATTGATTTGCGTGTGCAAATAGTCACGAACCTTATAACTGCAGAAGCACATCTGCAAGTAAAGCACAACAATGATTCCGTTACATTGTAATGTGGATGCGTTTTCGAACAATGGATTCCTTGTTGCAGAATTTAGAAAAATGAATTCGAAAGATTAATTATTACAAGACAAATAACTCCAAAATGCATTTTAAGTGTTGTATATTATATCTTAAAGGAGAGAAGACAAAAGAAGCTATGCTACTTCACAAAATCCAGCTTGATTAATGCATCTGGCAGTGAAAAATAACAGTAATAAAAGTAAATGGAGGAAATAAAAAGACAATTGGTATGCAAATGTTCTAGATTGTTAGAACAGGGCATTCTTCCTGGTAATTAAGCTGTTGTCTCCCAAAGAAGTCGGGAATAAAACTTCCTAGATTAAGATAAACAGATACGCTTAATTAAGAGAAGTGGAAAAGAAGGCTGCTTTAAATTCGTTACTTATCATTAAGCTTAAATATTTAAAAAAGTACATTGTTACCGTCAGACGGCGTCGTGGCCGAGCGCTTAGACCGTTCGTCTACCTTCTAGGCGGCCCGGGTTCGGTCCAAGGGACCCACATGTGGTATTCGTGGTGGACGAAGCGGCGTCTATGTAGATTTCCTCCAGGTTCTCGGGTTTCCCCCGCCACTCATTCCACCAATTGCTCCATCATCACCTTTCCATTCAGCGATTTCGTCCGCATCCTCTTCCTCACTATCATGTCTGATGCTTGGCTGACTAACCGCTTACAGGTCTTCACTCGTCCGGTCTATAGGTTCCTCTGATCCTTGTCAGGCGTTTTTCATTAATTGACATATTATACCAGGTGCTCCAGTTCATCCGGAATCGGGGTAAGTAGATAAACCTTCGTGAGTTAGGAGTTGCAGAAAGAGGGGAGGTTGGATTTATCTCATTCCACTATATGCGGACATCCCCACTCTTTAGCCCCCAGCCATGGGGGATGATTGGGGTTTGATTGCATGTAGGTTGCGTTCGATTTACGAAAGCACTTTTCAATGTTGCGTTATAAACAACTGTTCTTTAGTGACATCTCTATCAATACTTGGCGACAAAGTCGAAGTGTATAGCCCTAGAAGATACACCTAGTGATCGTCGCATAACGTCGGATAATGTGGTCCAAAATGTAACACTCCTATAACATTGTTAACGTAATACTGTACAATCTTCACTCCAGGCTCCAAAAGAGAAGGAAAGAATCGAATACACACGAGAAAAAGAGAACACTTAAAAATGTATTGCACTGTCAATTGAGAATAACCTATTTAAAAACTAATTGAAGAAACTAAGAGTTCTCTGCTGTATTCGCCAAATAAAGTCAGATGAGAAGTGTGAAATCAAGATTATATGAACTTGCTTCTAAGGTTACTTGAACTCTTAGATAAAGCTGAGTTAACAACGGATAGGTGTGTAATTTAATATTGAATCTAATTACTCCTACTGTTTCCTTCCAGTCAATACTAATAGAAGGGGCGGGGATCATGGATTAAATCCCTCTCCTTGCGTTAAGCCTTTTCATTTTCAAGGGAGTTCGGCTTTGTCGTTAATGTTGTGTAGAAGGTGATTTCCTTGAATACAATGAGCAGCAGCAGCGGGGTTTACTTCAGGCTACCATGTTTCCAACATTTTGCGCGTATATGTAAAATCTGATGTATTGCACTCACATGACCTTCTCTACTCTAGTGCTAACCATTTTTACAAAGTCTTACTCCTATATCTTCTTCGTGTTAGTTGAGATAAACATTTATCTTATCTTCTTATAGGTACAAAGAGAACATGGGAATGCAATAGATTTCGAGCGATAGTCAAATCTTTTAAATTCTCTTTGCACAGTTAACATTAAAAAATGAATAACGATGTTCCATTTGACGGAAGTATAAGTTCTCTAAAGCTCACATAAATAACAAGGAATATCTCTGAAATTGTTCACTCTACAAAATAAAATTATTTAGACATAAATTGTCTGTTTTAGCAGAATACACATTTTTTTGTGCTGTAAGATTTGGTCTTTCTCTTACGGTTTACCAGTTATGCAAAAGTCATCCAGAGTAAATAGGACTACATAGGCTATAGCCAGAAAATTCAATTGTTGTACTGTTTAACGCCCGCTTTTACTACTACGGCACCGCAGGCGGTGACACTGATGACACATGGAATGAAGATGGAGGACCGGTGGAATGAAATGGCGGGGGAAACCGGAGCACCCGGAGAAAACCCGCCCTGACGCCGCTTCGTCCACCACGAATACCACATGCGGGTCCTGGGATCGAACCCGGGCCGCCTAGGCGGTAGGCGAGCGCGCTAACCGCTGGGCCACGGCGCCGCCAGAAAATTCAAGATGTACATTTCATTTGCCATAAAAAATATCTCAAACATATGGCATTTTAATCAAAATCGTTAGCTATTTTCAAGAAAATAAAAATTTTCGAAACATTTTCTTTGTAAAGGGTAGTTTTAGGGTGGAGGAATTTTCTTCAAGATCTTCGTATTGCATCCTTTAAAGACGTTAAACTTAAAAACAAAAGTTGGTATTTAACAGACTTTTTGTTTTTGAGTTACACTGTCCACAGGCTGAAACGCGCGCGCGCACACCCACACACATACACAAACACGGTCCTTTTTCCAAAATAAAAATACTTCCATAAAAGTACTTCATACAGAAAAGAAAAGGATAACTAACAGTAACTTCTTAAAAACTAAGTTATTTCGCTGCAAGTAAAAACACCAATTTCAATCAAATACTTGAATTTATTTTCAGTTTACTTAAGTATCACCACCAATATACTTCTCTAAAAATCTGAAGCCAGTTTTAAAAGAATTATTTTCTCTTCTCTAATTAAAAGCATTTCATTCTATTGTCTGAGAAACTGAATTAGAACAATGAGCTTTTGCACAGGCATTTCTTTATTTATTCATAAGTGTGCCAATTTTAAAGTAAACAGATGTGAAGTTGACAAAAGCATAAGATTCAGTCCTAGTGTCCCTTAACTGCTGACGCGATATGCGCAAAATGTTGTGGAGGACCATCGGAGAAGAGTTGTGAATATGTTTGAAGACATTGCTCAAAGTTATACACTCATGTATGACTAATCTAGAACTGCACGTAGAACTTCGTCACTGCATGCACGAAAAGTTTCATCTCTTTTTACCTCTCCACTGCCCGAAGTCGACTTTTCGTTAACCTTGGGTCATAGTCATATTTCTAGTATTAATTCCACTTACTTTTGCAAACGGACTCCCTAAAATGTACAAAAATTCAAAGAAACTACAGGTATTTGGTTACTTCTTAAATGATTTCACATTGACCATATATCTTAACAAGACCCACAGTTCTTCACTTATTTAGGTATGCAAATACTGATAATAAATGTGCTACTTATGTAATATTGCCTTCGTTGGTGATATTGCAATACAAATAGTAAAATCTCAATGTGTCATTACAATTGTGCTTTTATAGGTTTAAACAAAGTTAAGTGTTATCAAGCAGATTTGAAAATATATGTCTTGTTTATTCACATCTCTCGAACTCTGAAATGTACATTTTGTACTCTTCTGTGTCTTGAGCCCCAGGACATTCACTTTCCATCAAAATCCAGTTTAACTTTAGGTACACAATTTCTACAATAGCATTCTGTTCTTCTCATAGGTCGGAGAAATGGAAAACATTTCATACACGTTCAAGAAACAGTCCGACTCTTGCACACCATGCAAGTGGTGAGCTAATAACGTTTTCTGTATAGAATTTTAATCAGCTATAAGCAGCATTAGATGTTTATTCATTTAGGAAACGTCGACTATTTTGTGTTATTTTTCTGCTATGTATTCTTAATACGGCACCACAAAAGCATAATGTACCAAGAGAGGAAATAGGTTCAGAATCCAGCTGTTAAAGCAAAATAAGTAAGTGATAAAATCACCCAAAATTACAATAAACTTCAGCTTCACTTTTTTTGTGGCCAGGAAAATCTAAAGGCATCTCATCATCTCATTTGGTTTCTCAATTGCTTATCTTTCACACAACCTAAATAAAAAATAACAGTAATAATAACAAAACTTGTGTTGCACTTGCACGAGTTCTACTGGCCCTTTTATAAATTATTCTTATAAACTCTAATTCTTCTATTACTTCATGTTAATCGAGATAAAAATTTGAAGAAACTGTTTTATTGCACATTTTCTTGTAGGTGTATCGAGATTAGGGGAATACAGTAGACTATCGTGATAGTCAAATGCGATGTAATGTCTTCGACTTTCTGTTCCTTTTCCATGATCAGTAGGAAAAAAAGAAAAGAAAAATAAGTAATAAGTTCCCATTTGACAAAAATTAGGTGTGCCCTTCGAGTGTGAGAAAATCGCTATTCTTCGAGCGAGTTTGTGATGACCTTGGAAGTGCGGTGGGGCCTTTTCTGCACGGGTTTGGAGATGTCTTAGGTTCGACTCCCAACATGAGAACCATTCGGAAGAGAGGTTACGTCGAGAAAGTGAAAGGGAAGACATAGTGAAGTTTAACGAAAATCTCAAAGTGTAGTTTGAAAGAAGTTTGGCCTATATTCTCGTTTTTCAGGTATGCTTTACCTTTCTGCCCCTCTCTTTCTCTCCCTCCCACTTTCCCTCTCTCCCTCCCATTTTCCCTCTCTCCCTCACACATGCGCGCGAACCTTTCTCTAAAATGCGTTTCTTTTTATTCAGGCTAATTCAGAACACTAATTTTCGGTAAAATCTTAATAGCTTCGTTCATTTTATGAAATCAAATAATCGCTTTACGTGCCTACTATAGGAAGCGTTTGTAGAAGTTGAAAGACCATCTGTTCCAATCTACAAATTATTATTATTATTATTATTATTATTATTATTATTATTATTATTATTATTATTATTATTATTATTATTATTATTATTATTATTATTATTTATTATTATTATTATTATTATTATTTATTATTTATTATTTATTATTATTATTTATTATTTATTATTATTATTTATTATTTATTATTATTTATTATTTATTATTATTATTATTTATTATTTATTATTATTATTATTTATTATTTATTATTATTATTTATTATTATTATTTATTATTATTATTATTTATTATTATTATTTATTATTATTATTATTATTTATTATTATTATTTATTATTATTATTATTTATTATTATTATTATTATTTATTATTATTATTATTTATTATTATTATTATTATTTATTATTATTATTATTATTATTTATTATTATTATTATTTATTATTATTATTTATTATTATTATTATTTATTATTATTATTATTTATTATTATTATTATTTATTATTATTATTATTTATTATTATTATTATTTATTATTATTATTATTTATTATTATTATTTATTATTATTATTTATTATTATGTATTATTATTATGTATTATTGGTGGTGGTGGTGGTGGTGGTGGTGGTGGTGGTGGTGGTGGTGGTGGTGGTGGTGGTGGTGGTGGTGGTGGTGGTGGTGGTGGTGGTGGTGGTGGTGGTGGTGGTGGTGGTGGTAATTTCTAGTAAGAAGACACTAGGGAATTCAAATGAGAAATTTCTAAGGCTTAGCATTAAATCCCATGGAGTTCTGCTACCCTAGCGAACACAATAGCCCACACATTACTGAAACAATGCAGCTGTTGACACTTCTTGTACCCCTGTCATGTCGAGTCCAAGCACCACGGAGCACCGACAAGCTATCACTGGGTAAGCGCAAACACATTGTAATACTGGCATTTGATCTGTAGATTTATCTACACATTTGTAAAGCATGTGCTTTCAATAATTTAGGCACATGTAATGACTAGGTTTCGAACCTTTATATACCTATCGCGAAATGAGGCGATCGGAAGTTGCCTGCCACATGGACAAGCATTTGACGCCATTGCCGCAATACAGTGACAGCACAAAACACACTGCCTACAGCGCATAGTGTCTCTCAAATATATTCACTAGTTCCACACAGTAAAATGCGTGGAGCACGAAAATCGAAATAAGTGAAAGGTTTAATTTTTGAAACAGTGGTATAGAAAAAGCGCGGCTTCTCTGTAGAATATAAAATTGATAGTCGTTTATGGCCTGCGAGGGGAAACCGTTTTAGCGGAGGAATACTGAAAAGTGTATGCCAATTTATTTTTGAATGCTTGTGGGTCAATATTTGAGAGGGGAGTGACTTTTGAATGCAGTTAGTATGCAAGACTATTATTTTTAGAGAAAAAATTGGGTAAAGGTTTAAATCAGCGGCAAGGCAGTAAGCCTTGGCCCATGAAGGACTGTTGTATGGGGGTTATTATTATAAAGGCTTAAATGAGAGGAAAATTAAGGCAATCGGCATTTAAAACCGTGCCCAAACAGGTCTGAGAAGTGGGCTTTGTGAATGATACTTAGTCGTATATTTAAATGGCTAAAACTGTTTTTTGCCGAAAAAATGCACTTTTTTGGTCACTTCAGTGCACACTGAAAAAGTCTGGCACTATGTGTATCTAGCTGTCTGGTTGAATGCGTGTCGGCAAATACAATTTGCCTCATAATACACTGGCTAAGGATGGTTTGATTCAATTTAATGTATGAAATACATATGGTGCCTTTTATAACATAAGAAGTAAGTACACTATCAGGCGGAATGATGAATAGGTCACGTGCTTGCTATTATACATACTCGTCGTCCCTTGGGCGTAACCAATCATTCGTGTTACATGCAAGATAACGTCCATCTGGAGGCTTTCGGCACATTGTGAAGCATTGCCGCTTTTTGATGTTTTCAAATATCTACTGTAAACAAATGCGGTGCACCTTATATTCAAAACTTGTTTACTGCCGAAGCGTTTAGTAGGCACCACCACCCAAATTACGCATTTCTAAATGCAGTATGGACATTGCCTTGTTCTTCATTGTTCTTCACTTCTTCACCAGGCTATAAACAAAGGCATTCTCAAAACTGTTTATTATGCTTATCTTTACTTATTAACGACCTATAAGGCAATGTTCTGAGGAAATCCAGTAGATGCCAAAAAGTGTTTGCTATTAAGAAAAAGTAATAAGGATAACGTCAGGAGTAAGACGATCGACTCACTGTAAACCATTATTCAACACAAAAGAAATCTTACCACAAGCCTCTGACTGCATTTTAGCTGTAGCATTATTTGTGGTAGACAAATAATACTACAGTTCACAAAAAATGCAGATATTCACAGCAAAGAGACTAGATACAGACAGGATTTACACAGCCAAGTAATATTTACAATTATTTCAAAAAGAGGTTTATTACAATGGTATAATTTTATTTAATTCATTTCCATTATACATGAAATAATTACGTACGAATTACGAGTAGAATAAGTTTAAGCCAGCTCTAAAACAATATCTCAGTGACACCTTCTATACTGAAGAGGAATTTTGTTCTTGTATTAATTAGTTTGCATTGTAAACTAAGGAGCATTGTTTGCAAGTCCTTGCAATTAATTGTACGTTACGTAAAACTGACTCCTCTGAAAACTTCATTAGAGTTAATATGTAAATAATGAGGTCTAAAACAAATGTTATTCCTGATATGATCTGCATCCTAAAGTTAGAGCCCTTTGGTTTAATCTTATTAAAGGACCTACAGTTCAAAATAGTGTACTATATGATACATCTTACTTTTTCCATCATTTACCTATGCTATCTTCATGCCTTACCAGTTGCTGTAATGGAAAACATGAAGCCAATATTTAAATACCTGTCGGATGCTGCTCTCCTACAAAATTGTATGCACGGTAAGACACAAAACCTTAACGTGTGTATCAATAATGTGATTTCGATCCGTGTTCCTAAAAAATGTCTTTGTGGGTATTAGTACTCTTCATTTAGGTGTTTACGATGCTGTAGCTACATACAATATTCGTAATATACTGAAATGAAAAACATTGAAAGCTCTTGGCATTGAATATGGTAGAAACACTGTGTTGGCTGTGCAGCGTACTGATAAGGAGAGACTTAATGGCGCTGAAAGGACTGTGCAAGGTTGCCAGACAAAAGCGGAGCACTGAAATGCAGGAGGATCCAGATAATCCATCATATGGAACAGGAATGCATTAAAAACTTAATATTTTCTTTCGACTAAGTCTTCCACGAGTTATTTTTCCTAATTCAATGTACCTTTTCTCAGAAGCTAATGAAGATAGACATGAAACTTTTACTAGTTATTGCTAACATAGATCTGAGTATTTTCACATGCGGTTTTGTAATTTTTAAAGTTGTGACTGAAATATTGCAGTACTTTAGTTGAGAAAATTTAATCTTATTAAAAAATTATGTTTCATTAAAAATTTAAATACGAAGAAAAAAGTTCATCGTGTATCATACAACGGAGTAGACTTAGCACTCGGAATTACTTAATTTCACTGTAGAACTGTACAAATACTCTTACACACGCGCTCTGAAACACACTACATTTGGTTCGCTGGAAAACACGTGACTGTGACGTCATTGGATATTCGTCTACTGCGCAACCGCCTTCGTCTACTCTTGTGCTAGAGTGGCTGTCGGGAACGAAGTCATGTGGGTGCAACATATATTTTTTCTCCTGTAACTTTGTTGTAATCACGTGAAACAGAGAGCACAAGTTGTATTTAACAGGATATTTTAGAGGAACAATACGATTATTGGGCATATTCCATCGCGTTTCTACGCTAATGTACTCTGTAAAAACCTAACGGATGTTGGAAACTTGGAAGTTCAGAAGTTTTTACAAAAGGAATGCCTATGTACGAAGGAATCGTCTTATCTAATAGGTTTATTTAAAAAGGTTTTAGAACATCACGTCCTCTCGCGTATGCCAATACGTCACGTGCAATGAGGAAACTATAGAGGAATATATCAGAAGAATACATTATTCATTCAACGTCAGCGAACCTCTAGATTCTAATCGATTTCTCCGTAAATTAGTCTGGGACTGGTTGTAATCCCTCGTACTGTGTAGCGGTAATAACCTACAAGACTTGGGTCTGGGGGGAAAGGATTCTATATGTTTGGATGATCGAAATTAGTAACCCATCCGAGGAATCGCGAAAAATACCAAGAGCTCTATCTACCATCTCATTTGGCATGCTGAATTCTGCTCCGCAGAAGCAATTTGCCATTTGCTTGAGCAAAAAGCCAAAGCTAGTACCGTTCATGTAATATTACATATACATCTCTTGTATTCTATCCAAAATAATGGTCAAGACAAATTTTCATATTCCTGTCCCAATATCAAATGGTGTCCATAACTAGAATGCGTCAACATTTTATGCAGCTTCACAGGGAAAACTTCCACTGTTGTGCATAAAAAATGAATAACTTATTTATGACAATTCATGCTGATGTTTCAAATAGGAAACAACATTCATAAAGACGTATAGTTTTACAAAATAACATCAAAGAAAACTAAAAGGTAGCTTACAAAAATATTTATTCGTTCTCTAATTGATCATTTTAGTTCCAGGCTCTATGTGTAAAACTCGTATGATTGCCAAAAAAGCGATACTTGTATGAAATTTTCCCTTTCGCAATTATTGATTCTGAATAATGTCTGAGGTGAATTCGGAATCATTAGTAAAGCTTCATTACCTTTCAAACCTTTTATTTGCAATTGTAATTCGGGATGTCTCCTTGACAAATTAGTGATTCCGATGACCCGGCATGGATTAATGTGAATTTGTTTGGCATTAACTGTTGTCTCCGTCATCTTATTTTATGTTGCATGCTGATGCAGTAATAGCCTTTCTTCTGGAAAAATACCAGAAGATCTTTTATATTAATTACACCGTATCTTGAGATTTATTCGGCCTTTCGCGCTAGTCAGTCGTCCGCTTATGGCATCGGTGCTTTGAAGTGAGTTCGTCACCAGTAACTGTGGCAGAGGACTGAGTGAAAGGAGTAACGGTCAAGAGTTTCGAAGTAACCTTAGTGAAATAGGACTCGCAAGTGTCTCGTAAACTCCCAATCTCAGCTTGTAATGGAGAGGTAACTCAATTGAGTAGTTTTTTTTAGCACAAGTAGTTTTCTTTAATGGTACAACTATTTCGTTAACAAAAAAAAAAAAAAAAAAAAAAAAAAAAAAAAAAATTAAAACACCACACCAAAAGCGTTATTGAGATACATGAAAATTTAATGTCTGATTGATAATCTTGGATAACCTAATCTTTTAATCCTTTCATCATGTGTTGTCTCGTGATTTCCAGTTAGGTATTAGCATTCAAACATGCAAATTCTGAGATTGACGGTCACTTGTATCTCGCGTGCAAAGAACGCACAAAATGTCCTATTGAAAAACAATTTGCACCAATACAGTACGTCAATCTGTTTACGAAGTAGGAGACATGCAGTCGTAGGTTCACTTTCGCTGCTCCCTTTGAGACAAGAGGCTCGCTGAACAAATGACGACGTCATTAATTTGAACTGACTGGCGGAAAAGGCCGAATAAATCCTAAGATCCAATATATGTATAGTCGTGAAAAGAATTCGCATATGGTAAGCTTTATTCTTTCATTCACTTGGTATCCGTTATAATTAAATTTAAGTAATTTAAGTTCTCCAGCAAGTCGTAGTTCGTGTTCTATGCTAAACCTGCTAAAAGTAAAGGAAGTTTTCTTGTCCTAAACTCTGCTGTCTTCTTAACAACAACCCTATAAATAGCCGGATGCTCATTTAGAATGTATGGGGACGGTTTGTCCGTTTTAACTATGATTACTGATGAACACTGCCTAGGAAGTAGAAGGTTTCCGTGCCAGCAAAGCGGAGATTGGCTTATTTGTCTCTCTCTGAAATTAATGAGATGGGAAATTGGTTAGTCGTTTAGCTGCTCAGCGAAAAACAACAGGACCAAATTGAGTGGTGAAACATGTTCGTTAGTCGACATCCACGAGAATATTGCAACTAGATTTGAGGAGGACAAGCAACATCATTAATTAAGCCATATGTTTGTTCTGTCATCCCTAACACCCTTGATATAAAATCCAATATTCTTTTTAATTCCAGAATGAATATTGTTAAAAGGATATGATGATCAAAGGTGTTTCTGAATTAACGCACCAACACAGGTAGCCGTGGTCATTATGGCACGGAGGGAGGTCTGTGGTTCAAATCCTGCCATCTGTCTTCAGTGACTAACTTTTCTTTTCGTGTTTGCCTCAGTCCTCATAACCGACATACTAAACTTACGCTGGAAAGTTTCCTTTCACTGTTATTTCATTTCATATATCAGTAGAGCTATAACATTTAGGATCGCTATAAGAATACAAGTTGCTTTTATATGGCGAGCGTCTTACGTTACTATCCTCGAGGCTTGGAGGAAATGATAGGTGCAGTCGCGCCACTATATCAATGTCCAGATTGTGTTTTGTAGTGGAGGCTTATCCTGCATAACAGTTCTGATCTCTGAATAAGGTCAATGAAGCATAATTAATAATATCTAAACCGTCAAACACACCGTGGATAGAAGGGTTTGGTACGCATTTCGCTATAATAGGAGAAAATGTAATTTGCAAACCTTTCCATGCAAATATTAAGCATTCTAAGAACAATTTCTTAGCCCAACGTTGCAATACCAGGACATTATATATGTATATTTAAACAAAGGCACCGAATAGAATACTGATGGCTCCTGGTGTCCCTCTACCTCCGACAACTGTTATAACGAGATACGGCACTGGTCGAAGGCTGCACTCTATTATTCTACACACTACAAGGAGGTCATATAAAGTAGCAACTAGTTTGCTGACAAGACAGCTCAGCTATAGGAAAAGCAAAATCTCTTGTTTGGAATGAGCTGTTTGAACATGATTCATTACGAACAATTTTTCATACTTATCCGAAACAGTTACGAGATTAGAATCGTCATTCTTTCCAATGCCTGATGCCATAAAACCAATAAAAGTGTATAATCGATTTTACAACAGTCTCTACGACACTTTTTATTGGCATTCGTGACATTTTGTGGTGTTGAAAGAAGCTTCTCAAGCTGTAAACATTGAATGAAAGAAATAGTTTCCCTCTGATAACATGGTTACTCACTGCGATACATTCAACGCTTTGACAGACGATGAGAGTAGAGATCTACTGGAATAATTGCACTGTGACTACGCAGCTTTATCTGCTTTGTTGACGGTGATAACTGACGTTTACTCTCTGCTTTCATCATCAAACATGGCACTTATGGGCCCTGGTCTTTTTGAGGCAAGATATCCAGACTTCTCTTTTTGCTGCTTAGGCGTTCCAATTTTTGACCTTAATAGCTTTTATGTCTTGCAACACACCATACTGCCATCTTAGCTTAGGTGTTCCAGTTTTCCTAGTTTGTAGTGGATTTGTTAAGAAAATCCTCTTTTAATGATATTGCCATCCATTCACACTAAATGTCCATCCCAAGCTAAACTGTTAATTTTAATGCACTTCACTAAGTCAGGCTCCTTTCACAGCACCAAGAATTGTTCTCAATACTTTCCTTTCAAAAGTACCCAATAGTTTCTCATCTGATTTCAGAACCGTCCAGGTCTCTGCTGCATAAGTACCTAATAAAATTACAGGTTACTCCCTGCTTTAGTAGGGTAATATAGTTGCAGCTCGTCATTGATGCCCACCGCCTGTGGAGCCGTTGTAGTAAGAACTGGCACTCTTTTAGGTGGAAAGAAATATAAAAATGAATATCTGAAAAATAGTTACATATCTAGACCAGCAAAAGCTATTGATAGCCTGCACTATTACGTAAAGTAACGGTTTCCGGCCTGCCTTTAATAATTAAATGTGTAAGAAACAGCAGTGAAAAGTAAGATAATTAATCGGACCTTAGCATTTGTTTGAAGTTGTAGTTTATAGACATTCTATAAATACCGGACATGGTTCCTATACAGCTTAAAAAATTACGCATGGATTGACGACTTAAATTAACGATTGAAAACGACTGCAAACATAAACACAAGTCAATACGCGAGCACACAGAGAAGGTATGTAGCATATAAAATATCACTTTCTCAACTTATATGGCAGCTATGTGGCAGTATATTGGCCTATAAGCCATTGTGTATTCAGGTACCAAGTGCATAAGAGAGAGAGAGAGAGAGAGAGAGAGCGAATATCACGCGATTTGTTTCTACCACTACAGTTTCGCATATTCCCCTACGTATTTTAGTACCCAATAAAATGCGATTGTAGTCATATTAAGTTACTTAGTTTAACTTTTGGGATAAAAATATAATAAAATTAAACAATTTGGACTTGGCTGAATGCAGGATGTGGAAAGCAAGACATACGAACTGTTCGCGCATCGCAAGTCAAAGCTTTGTTACTGCGGGAAAAAACAAACATCACCTAAGTGTTTTGAGAGTTCAAAGGTTCCGAAAACTTTGTGTATAAAGACAAATATTTTGGAAACGGCTAATTTTATATCTAAATGTGCTCTACATTTTTGGTGCAGCAAGTTCTTGTCCATTCTTTATGCCTTAACTAGATGATCCGATGAACTTCATACCATCTAAAATTGATTTGATTGTAACTCATAAGTGATTATCAATCCTAATCAACCTTCCAACTCCAATTCATTGATATCGACAAGATTAGAGGCATCTTGTTTGGTTATTAAATGAAACTGGTTTGTCAATAAAATGAATTAATGTCTTTTAATTATATGAAAGATAAATGTAGCTATCATTCAATGCAAGTCTTCCTGGTAGACTACGTTTTTATTTTATTTTCTTGTGCGTAAATAAACAAAGGTGATGGCATTCCAACATGCAAGTACGCGACATACACGAAACACAGAAACTGCAAGTTAATTCCGCAAACTTCCGACTGCCCCTGTGATTTTTTGACGGTCATCGCTAAGGCCAGAGGCACGGGGAATTGCAGCCGTTTGAAATCGAATGGCAAGTCTGTTGGAATCATCGGGATGCGTGGAGTCAAAACATCCTCTCTTTTGTACTTTCCCTTGATAAAGTCGTCTCGACGACCTTGTTCATAAGCTTCTTCACAGCCAGCCTCGTTTCATTGCACAGTAGAGGTTGATTGATGTTACACAACATGATGATTTCTGTGGCTATCTTCAATTGCAAAGTGTGAGGTGGTAATCCAGGCAATTCCAGTGAACTAAAAAATTCTGTGGGATAGTTTACTACACCATCCTGTTTCGTAACTCTGTCAACCGAATTGAAGGGAAGCAACCGTTCCGGAATGAGATTTTGAATGGGCTCCAATGTTAAACGACCGCTCGCTCTGTCACGCAAATTTGTTAAGTCTACCTTTAGAACTTTACAAAATTAAAATTCTCCTTGAATTTTGCTAAAACACATTTTGTGGTTAAGTCTAAGCCTGCCCCAATTCCATGAGTCTTGCTAACACAAAATTGAATTAGTCTTTTTTTTATTTCTAAGCCTGCCAAGTCAATTAAGGTACCTTAATGGAATTGCTGATCAAACGAATGTTTTCAAAATTCGATTTAACCAAATCCATTCTCAAAATCCACCACCATTTTTATGAAAAAAAAAAAAACTATTTTAAACGTGATAGGTGGAGCTGTTAAACGATAGATCCGCCACAAATGTCATATATTGAAAGTAATCCGAAGTGGCAATTCTCGTATAAAATTACGAATTTCGATTTTTTCGGTTTTTCGTCTGTTTACGAGTTATTTAAGTTATCCAGAGTAAATAGAACTTCATAGGCTATAGCCATCATTTCATAACGGAATCTCATAGCTTTAAAACTTCTTCTTTTCCTGATTACCCTCCCCTTATGTAGGACTTACAAGCCAGTGTCTAAGACCAGAGAGAGCGAAGACCTGGAAGCAGATGGTCAGCCAAGCACGAGGTATGATAGTGAGGAAGAGGATGATATGAAATGCAGGTGAAATGAATGATTGGAAAGGTGATAATGGAGCAATTGGTGGAATGAATGGCGGGGGAAACCGGAGAAAACCCGCCCAGACGCCGCTTCGTCCACCACAAATACCACATGCGGATCCCCGGGATCGTCTAGGTGGTAGGCAAGCGGTCTAACCACTCGGCCACGGTGCCGCCTTTATACTTCCAGACTCAGGGAAGAATGATGGATAATCTTGGCTGGAGAAAACTTCCTACCACCCTGTCGGGAATCGAACCCAGGACCCCTTGCACAGCGGGCAGGTGCTCTACCAACTGCGCTACGGGGCTTTTAAAACATTTAATAAAAATGTCTTAAATATGCCATTTTAATAAAAACCGTATATACATAAAAAGTTGTACAAACGATTTACAATACAACAGAACTTTAAAAACATACGCAGACAATTCAAAATATGTACATATTCATCGTGAATTTTAAACATGGGACTTTTTAATGGAGATGCTAGGTGTCATTCTATCTATCCTATTTTGGTTTTATAGTCATACTGTTCAGTCAGACGAACACGCAGCCTCTCTTTCTCCTTGTCTCTCTCTCTCTCGCACACAATCACTCTCTCTCTCCCTCTCTCTCTCTCTCTCTTCCAACATAAACGCAAAAAAAAAAAAAAAAAATTCATTTGGAAATAAATAAATTATAATACAATACTTCCTCTACTTAATAGTAGAGATAGTATTTCACCCAAAAATTCGATGTTAAGATTTCACCGGAAATTGTTTTGAGGTCTCCTGAATCCAAAAAAGCATTTCTAGAAAAAGGTCCGCGTGTGTGTCTGTCTGTCTGTGGACAGCATAACTCAAGAACGAAAAGTCGGTTATAAACTAAAGTTGGTATTTAAGTTTAATGTCTTTCAAAGATGCGACCGAAAGATTTTTAAGAAAATAGCTTCCCCCTAAACTACTCTTTACATGCAAAATGTTTAGAAAATTTTGATTTTCATGAAAATGGCTCTAGCGATTTTGATTAAAATGACATGTTTAAGATATTTTTATGAGAAATGAAATGTGTATTTTGAATTTTGTGGCTATAGCCTATTTATTCTGGATGACTTTTGAATAACACGTAAAGTGTAACTATACAAAAATGTAGATCTCGTTAAAGGATAGAAATAACAAGGAATATCTCCGAAATGCTTCACTCTAAAAAAATATTCATTTGGACATAAATTCTGAGATTTTTTTGAATACTTTAACTGTTGTCAAGTGGAAGATCGTTATTCATTTGTTATATTTTAGACGTGTAAGCGGAACGGAATCTCACAATTTTAACAGATTTGACTATCGCTCAAAGCCTACTGTATTCCCATATTTTCCTTGCTCCTGCAAGGAAATAAGTAATAAGATAATTTCTGCAAATGTGCATCTCAACTAAAACAAAGATGATCTAGGAATAAGAGTTTGTAAGAATGGTTAGTACAAGAGTAGAAAATGTCATGTGAGTGCAACACATCAGATTTGTGGATTTGTGTTTAGGGGGTCTCAAAGCTTGAATTTCAGGTGTAAGCGCAATGTTCAATTTTTGGGTGAAATGTAGTGTTTCTGCTATCTACCATAGGTAAGTTACAAACCAAATAATATAACATCTTAATACTCGAAATGACGGTGAGGGCTGGTATGGTTAAATTCAAAACACCGAATGACTGATCGACCGGTGCAGTTGTTGATTCATTAGCGGGTTTCATCATTAGGAATACACAGCATAGTAATGCAGTTATAAGCTTCATTTTGCCAATACGTATCATTAAGGAATAAAAGTTGCTAACAGGTTGAAAATAAATTTTGGGTTTGCAACTACAATTCCAAACTGCTTTTACATGAACTGAGGTCCCTTCGATTGAAGCTAAAATATTGTTTCTTTCCCATTAGTGGTTAGTAACTTAATAGTCCTCAGTTTCTATGTTGTGAATATGTTTCATACAATTATCTTGTAAAGTACAGGGCTTCAGACTATCTGACTATCGTATTTACCTCTCCCATCTTTCTTTTCACCTTGCAAGTGCTTTCCACCGCACTCTTGATTCCCTGTGTTCTCCTCTGCCATTTTGTATAATTTGTATTCAGCGCTTACAGTCGGTGAAGGGCGTGTGCGGTCATCTTTTGTTTCGTTGGGTAGGCGTCACCTCTGTCCTACAACGAGGTTAGCTTGTTTAGTTGAGCTACCTAGCTAAGAGACTTGCTCTCAGGGTGCATTAACTAGTGCATCGCACGGTGCAAGGTGCAAAATACGCTTACCTGGGTGCAAACCTCACTTGTTCTTTCTTTATCCTTGTCCCGCTCGCTTTGCCGTCTCTTCCTTCCTCATTTTCACCGCAGCTTCTTCCTCACCGTGTAAAGTTTACACGGTGTAGTGCGCAGTTCTTAGTATGGTTTTTTAAGACTAAATATGCTATTTTGTTTTAATGATCTAGAAAACACTCATTTTTGGATAAAGAATGCCTCTCTGCAAGATATAGCGACCTCTAACTCCTCTCAAGCATCTCCTATGATTTAACCATGTATTTCTGGATGTGCTTTTTTTATATTTTTTATTTTTTTATTTATTAACGTCCTCCAACATTGTGTCATATCGGACGAATGAATGAAATGAAATGGGTGAAATGATGCTCAAATGAGCCCGAGGTCCATGGAGCTTTAAGTTACCCGACATTCGTCTTCTCAGGGTAGGGAAAACCTCGGAAAAAAACCTTATCCGGATAACGTACTCTAAGCGAGATTCGAACTCGCGACCTCTTGAACGTGAGGCAGACACACTAGCTCTGGATGTGCTCCGTTATAGTCTCTTTCAATAGGTGATTTTGTTGCAAACGTAATTATCGTACGGTAGATGAGGCATTTGGCTTCGATCGTGGCAGCTTTAAAAGAATTAGAAGGTTTCCACTCTGATTTAAATGGACTTTCCGCATTCTTTGCTTTCTTTGGAGCAAGTTGCAAGTTTGTATTGCACATATGTTTCCGTGATAACCAAGCCGTCTATTAGCACATACTTCCTCACTTATTCGCTCTGCAGCGTCCGAGTTCAGCCAAGCTTAACCAAGTCGCCTCGATGCACGGTGCGGGAACTTCTGACTTTGGATTGCACCCTGTGCGATTTTAAGCCTTGAGAGGCCCTGTTGTCTGTAGACCTTGTGTAATTAAGTGTAATAAACCTTAGGGCATCTCCCATATATAGAGAGGCTGCTCTTATTGTGTAGCCGCTGCGTCCTCCAGCCGTAGCCAAGGCCACGGAGGACTCCAGGATAAGGGTGACAGTGCTCACTGCGCCGACTCCCAGACCGTAAGGTCACGCTACCTTTCTATCAGGATAGCTACTGAATTGGCATCACGAGGCTGAGTGCACTCTGTACAACTTCGTTTCTTTTTTTTTTCTAAAGATGTGTAACCGTTTCTGGGGCAAGTACCTGCAATTTTGGTTATTTTAATAGTTTTAATTTCCGGTGTTTTTCTAAATTTTTTCATTCATGAGACAGGTGGAGAACTCATAGATATTGCTCTTTTTTTTTTTTTTTTTTTTTTTTTTTTTTTTTTTTTTTTTTTTTTTTTTTAGGTTATCTTCGAAGTATATTCTAAGGTGAATAATCTGGAAATTCGCTTTTTTGTTGTTTTGATTCATACTAATTTAATTCTCGGCCATGTAAGGGCATTAAGGAAGCACGAACAGCTTAAAATGTTTGAAAAATTAGTTTTCAAAAATGTCATTGGATGCAGCAAACATGTGTGTACTTTGCACAGAGAGTTACTTTAAAGTCTACATCACTTTTAGACTAATTATTTAAAAGGTAAGCTGCTACACCATGTTTGTTTCTGTGTGTCTTATCAGTCTGTGGACAGCATAACTCAAAAAGGAAAAGTCGGTTAAAAACCAAAGTTGGTATTAAAATTTAATGTTTTTCAAGATGCGGCACGAAGATTTTGAAGAAAATTGCTCCACCATAAATTACCCTTTACATAGAAAATTTTTCGAAAAATTTTGATTTTCTTGAAAATGGCCCTAACGATCATTAACTACGACTTTACAACCACCCGACCTGTTGAATCTTCTTCACGACTCACTGACACACGCACAGTTGTCTCACACTCACTGACACCCTGACCTACTCATGTCCGTAACTGTAACTCTATTATGCTCTCTCCTCACCTAATGACGTCTACAATACAGGAATTCAAGTTAAATAAAAGCCTTTAATGATATTTTAACAAGTAATGAACTCTTCATCGATAAGGAAGTAGATAGACTAGGTCGAGTATTGTACTGATGAAAAGTACAAACTGTTTGACAACACTAGTTTGATTCACAGGGGAAAAAAATGATACAATTTATCATCCTTCGAAAAATGTTGAATATTTTAGCGTTAATGGACGAAATAAAGACCAAATATGCAGCTCTTTTTTATTTTCCAAACGGGCCGAATGGTATGGCAGGTAATAAAAGGATATCCATTAGTGGCAATTACACAGCTCGTAGTACCATTTTAGCTTTACATTTTTTCTCGTAACTTCCAAATTATCTGCTGTACCGAGTCATTGGCATCTGTATTTAATGTGCTCATAATGAGGAATTTTAAAGCACTGTCAAATAAAATCACATTCTTATTTCATCGTCTAAAACTATACTTCCTGGTGTTCTGTTTTTTGTGGAATGAACTTTTATATTTTGCATTAAATTTAGCAGAAGTCTCCGCTCATGTTATTTAGTTAATTGCTTCTCTACTGATACAGTCTATCCTCTTCTATCTTCTCCCTTCGCCACAGCAGCGTGAATTTCAAGAACCTTACCTATTAGCGGCTTGTAACTGTACCATTTACCCTGATAATCGGAAAACGAGAGCATAAATCTAATATGTTGCCCTCACATGACTTTCTCAATTCTTGTACCAACTAATCCTACAAATTCTTATTCCTCTAGCTTCTTCACATTAGTCGAGATAAACATTTGCAGAAATTGTCTATTGCTAATTTTCTTGTAGACGCAGGGGGAGCACGGGAATATGGTTGTCTTTAAAAGATTTGACGATCGCTCAAAGTTGGTCGCTGTATGGGGACTTCAAAATTGCGTTCTCTTTGCACGGCCAAAACAGAAAAAGTGAATGTATTTAATTCAAATTGCTTATGTAGTTTTTGAATTCCCAAGGATATGGTTAGGAAAATGTGCTTTGTAGGAAGCTTTAAAACATTATCAAATATTTGGGGTTAGACTTTTTCGTACAAAACTCCCAGCACAAGAGCGCATGAAGGGCAAAGGCTTACCGCCCGGCCGCTGCGTCCCCTGCGTCTGCTCACTATAGAGTGGGGTGGGGTGGTCAGCGCTCCGAGCCCTCCTGGCCAGTTATGCGGCCTTCACGACCTGGGGTCGCTACTTCTGCATCAAGTAGCTCCTCAATTGGCCCATCCGTGACCTACATATACTCTGTTCATCTAGAGATTAGAGGAGACGTAAACAAAGCCACATGCGTTTTGACCACAGCACGCCCTCTTGACGCTTTCGCCGTCTAAATAGTCCCTTGAAGAAATACTCTTACTGAGGTCTGAAATGTCACTTAATGTTTGCTAAAGCATGAACTAAGTGTACTAAGCATAGTTAAAGTGCAAGAATACACAGTTAAGTGAATCTGTAACCAGCCTAATTCATTCTGCGCGCGCATTATTCAGTATGAAAGTAACATGGCGGAACAAGTGAGTGTTGTACAACATAAGCGCGGAAACCCGTTTTGAAGTGGTTAAAAGACAACAATATCGAACGTATTTAACAACTTCTGCGAGAAATATCCCGAACTTGCTATCGAAGACGTGATGAATTTAACATCCAAGTTTACTAGTGTGTCAGTTGCAAGTATTTACAGTACACATCACGAAAAATCGTCAGTTGGTGAAGATCCTGGCAAAAAGCGACCACATTCCAGATAAATGGTGGATGTAGTTTGCGACGAATTTGTGAGATCTGCAATCCGTCGAAAAGTTCACCAGTTCTTTGTTAACAATGAACCCCTTCCTTAAACAAAGTGCTGTTGGCAGTTAACTCTGATCCCGATCTTCCAGATTTAAAACGAACTTCCCCCCACAAGCTGCTTCTAGAGATTGGTTTCGAGATTGTGAGCAGGAAATGAAAAAGTGTTATTGTGGACAGAGAAGACGTAAGTAGCAGTTAATTTCCACGTGCTATATGTTATTAGAATCAAGTAAATATATCCTTTTAGTAGTGTAAAATGCATATTATACCTACGCTTAGCGGTAGGTAACCGTGTTGCGTCATTGTGAAAGAACGTGGCCGCGGAGTGATACAAACCGGTGTTTTGTTTATATCTCCTCTAATCTCTTGATGAACAGAGTATAGAGGCGTTAAATTGTAATATACGAATATCATCTGGTCATTCTTTTGTTTAGTCAATGTCGCCAACTGTATCTATAGATCCTGAAAAACAATTCATTACACATTACAATAGATTAACAATCAAAATATAACTCCATTTCAATTTTACAACTGTATTTTTGATCAATGGTTCATTTAGTACTTTTCCAGAAAAAAAGGTTATTTGTTAATCTTAAAAATAGGTTGAGATCTTAAATTTACTTTTTGTTGTAAAAACAAGAGAAGAACGAAATACATGTAATTCTTGGGTTTCGTTTTCCTCAGTTAGCCGTGCTGAGTATGCCGAACTACATTAACTGAAATGGATATATATTAACTTGAAGTACTACATGACAAATATTTGATCAGAAAATATAAAAATAAGTTATGTTTTATTTCTGAAAAATAGTCCAGTTAAGTATCATTCGACAGACAGTGTGACCTTCCTTCGCAGACTCTGTACTGCGCTCGAGAATATATCGGTCAGGTCAGGTGTCTTATATTACTTGTGACAGGGTCAAGCGATGTTAAAATGTTGTGCTGATTATTTTATTAAACTATTTTAATAATATAATAGCACAAAATACAACCCAAAAACTTGGTTATTCATATTCCGCAACCTCTTAGGCAAGGGTTGCAAAACAAAGGAGTCTTGCCATCCTTTGCACGTGCATACGTGACACTTCGGCTTAGAGTTCCATTAGCAACTTGCTTTGGAAGCCCTTAGACGAGGTATCTAACATGTTCAGCTTAAGGTGTGAGTGCCAAGGTACCTGTTTCTCAAACATATCTAATTAAAGGATTAATACGCAACTGAGGAAAGGATTTTGACACTAATGTGCAAGCTTAAAGCTTTGAGCGTTACTTCGTAAGCGAAGATTTGGTATGGGATATGTCAAACAATTGCACCTTAAATTAAAAAAGGCGGGGGGGGGGGGGGAAGGTTTCTTTGGAACTTTACTGGGATCTGCTGTCATGCAACTTACCCATAAAGGATTATCTGCAATATCGGCTTACCTGTAATAGAATAAAATCAAATATTATCTTTATGTATTCAATAACTTCATTTGTCTTGTTATTTCAATTCGAATGAATTTAGTCACAATTTAATGTTAACATGGTGTGGTCAAATCTCTAGACAAATTAAACTTGCATGACATTTTAACACATTTTTGTGTACAAATTCATTCGAATTAAGATAGAAATGTACTACAGTATTGTTTACACAATGTTTGCGCAACGGTTAATGAAGTAATACACATTTATATCCATTCGTCAAGAAGGTAGATGACTGCAAATATTTGACACAAATTTTATTTTCGAGAAACGGCCCTTTATTGAAACTAGTTGTATTGGGCATATTTATTACTCCTTATGTATAATTACTGGTAACATATGGCCGAAGCAATATATATGGTTCTATCCCTAACTCTATTAGGAATATCTGCATATCTGAATAGTACCAAGTTTCCTAGACTATGTGCATGTCACGGTTTATATAATGCCATACAAAAATAGAAACACTATTGTTTAGGGGTTGCAGAACGCTAATTCATTTGTGACAGTCACATACAAAGCTGTTATGGAATGTGTTTATGTGAACAGAATTGAAAAGTAGTTTATTTTCCAGTGATTTTGTGTGCATAAGCAAGATTGTCCTGTCAAAATGTTTGTTCACAAAGCATTATATTATGAGCTGTCACTAAGAACTGTTGTTGGTATTATCCATATGAGTGTTGTAGTAATCCACACTTTCAAAACTGTGTGGTTTGTTTTGGCAACCGATTTGTTGTTAATACCTTGAAACTGACCATTTAGCACTCACAATCTGCTTATATGCTGTTAGGACGTTATCGATCATGAGTGTGATGGAACGGGATGATGATAACGTATAATTTACGTACAAAAACAAATAAACATGCAGGCCTTTCATCTGAGATTCGGATAGTAGTCTGATCCATTATCGAGTAAATATTAAATGCCAGGGTTCTTTGTTTCACGACAAAGAGAAACAAATATAATTCTGTTAACACAATTCCATTTACCTATCGCGTTTATGTTGTGGAAGGCAGTTATGTTAGGAAACTTATCTTAGGTAATGCAGCCTTTCAGAGCAACCATTACACAAACAATTAGTCTTAAGTTACAAAAGTGACGTAACCCCGTAGCACAACAGCCCACTCGGGCCAAGGCGTACCATCTGACCGCTGCGTCCCCCACCTCTGCTGCAGGGGTCATGAGGGAGGGCTCGGAGCACTGACCACATCCTACCCTTCAGTACTGCACCCCATTCATGACGCCTGTATTGGGCAGAGGTGGGGGACGTAGCGGTGGCGCGGCAAGCCTCGACTCTTCATTTGCTGTTGCGCTGAGGGTAAATTACACTATTAATGTAAAATATACCTCAAATATGCTAATCGTTTGCTTTGAAATAAATATTTGAGTTTATTCAATATTTCACATTTCTAAATTTCAGTGTCTGACCTATAATAAATATTAAAGGATACTCCAAGATTCCAATAAACAGCGTGGAGCTAATACTTTCCTTCCGCCGGTAAGTTAGCATGCAATGTGCGCTATACTACTCATTAGCGTGTCAAACACAAATTTAGAGCCGGATTGTGTGTCAAAACGACTCATAGATCCCGTTTTGCCACAGGTTTAATAAATTTTAACAATGGAACATTGTGTTGACAAGCTAACAAGATCCAAATGTGAAATTATAACTAAAAAGGAGTATTAAGAGATTGTATTTACGTTGTTCAATGGTCAAAAGGCTAGTTTTAAAGCTATGGGCCAATCCTCATTGACGATCAGCTTCCTTTCTTTGTTTTGGAGGCTTATTCATAGCTACTAGTTGGCCTATGCGCTGTCCATTTTATATCTTTACCACGGTGCAGTTTAGAACTACATAAAGAAATAACACTTACACCGGTCATGACGTAGGTACATTAAAATGTGCTAGATTTACTGGCGAATCTTGTTCTCGGAACGATAAGCACATTAAGCATCAGAGAAAACTAACGAATTGTGAGTATGATTTTCGGCACATTGTGAGACAGCGACTGTTGTGCTACGTTCTGGGGTCCGGCAGTCAAAACCGCAAACAAGATAAGGCGCGCGCTCTAATATTTATCGTTAGATATTTTAGTATTCAAGTTTTGTGAAGAATAGTTTATTTTTTGGTATGACCAGGTTACTCAAGACAAAATTTGACCCTCTTCATGTGTACTTGAGGTGATATAAGTTCTACATGAGAAGGTTTGTCTGTTTTAAGACTACAGCGTAAAACCCAAAAGTAATTTTACACTTTCATTACAAGCTTCACCCTATTATATGTAATAAACTGCCACCAAAGCACAAGTCTACATTTAGAGCACGCTTGGCAAAAGGCATGCTGTGATATTGCCAAGCCAATGCCATCGTTTGAAAAAGTAATTACTATAGCTTTTGATATTGGACTGCTCATGGAGGATGTGATGATGATTGTGGAAACGTACATTTTGTTTAGTTCCCCTTTGCCTTTGCAACTTCATTGAAATCCAACACCTATGCCTCGAAGACTGAAAGGCAACGCAGTATTATCTGATGTTAGCTAACGGCTTTTGTTAAAGTGTCGTTAACATTTTAAGCAGAGTTTGTGGCACACATGACAGGAAAAGAGATTGAAATAGCCATTTGCTTGTGATTCCGTTACGTTGATAGTTTGCTTCACTTAAGTTCCTTTCTTAAGCTTGTATAAGGTTATCATTCAACTACCTGCTATTATAAGACGCAGAGTTTTGCATTAGAATAGCTCACACCACTATTCTTATGGTGAACGGTGAGCAGTGGCGTAGCATGGTGTATGGACTTGGATAAGCACTTTGAACTCCTGTTAAACGTAGGCATAGATAACATCTAAATTCTAAAATTATTAGTGGGTTTTTTTCAAATATGTATCAAACACAATACATGTAAGGAACAATGCGCATGCAAATCTTCATTGGAATGTCTTTTTATAGCACTTCACTTACTTGAAATACTATACACGATGAAGATTTCAAATTTTTGACAATTTTAAATTTTATTGTATTATAGATAAGTGCCTCAAAAATAATGTTGTTAACAAAAAGTTTTGTAATGTTTTGGCTTTTAAATAAAAAATATTAACTTTAAAAAAACAATTTATTACAATTGAATTATACGGTTCTACAAACATTCTAACAACTAGTGGTAAATATGAAAATTACCCACAGCTTTCAATGGATGGCCAGTCCATCTGTCTAGCCGTAACTATCTTGGCTATTCAAGTCAACTGCATGAAGCAATCCTTATGAATTAGAGGAAGACCGGCACAAGTGGCAAGATAATTTGGGCTTGAAAGGGTTTAATGACGAGCATCCCAGAAACTTATTTATGCTATTCAGAATATGTTTGATTGGCTGAGTATCTGGAAAGTACTTTAGACCATTAAATTCAATACATGCTTTATCCTCAATGTATGAAATCCCTCAATTATTTTCGGAGATGTGTTCACTGTGGCAATTTAAAGCAAGGGGGGAAAAGTTCTATGCTTTGAAGGTTCTGAACTAAACATGCTTGACGTCTCAAATTGACAACGTTTCACAGTGATAAACGAATCATCGGGGGTGATGAAGGGGGCTTCAGTTTAGAGGGTTTAAATTTTGAAGGATTTAAAGTCGAGCACTGGGAGCAAACATACAGACAGCTGTTGAACGACGTGGAAAAAATCTTCAATTGTATACTCCCTTGAAGATCTCAAACACTAGCTGGAACCACATTTTCAAACTCTTACTTATAATCTTTCATTCTCAGAATGATGTGTAAAAAAAAACTCTACTTATGCTAAAAGTATAGGATACCAGACAACTTCGATTTTCAATATCATGCACTTTTGCATAGTTCAATAACTTGTACTGTATTCCCAGCACAAGAAGGCAAGGCTCAGGAATGTGTAACGTAATCATGTTTTGCTTCCCGCACGGTGTTTATGTCTAGTTTCCGAGTATGATAAGGATGCTAGGTTCGTCTAAAATACACAGTGTTGTCACATAACTCACCTAGAAGTCCAGTTGTGCAAGATCCGAGTCGGGGAAGTCGTCACCTTCGCTGCTGTCACTACCACTCTCTGGATCTTCGTCAGACCTCCTAGTGATATAATAAAATTGTCTATTGCATCTTCCACTAGCCCATCCTTTTGCCTGAACTCATCCTCAAGTTTCTTAACGTGCCTAACATAGCCCTCCCAATCAGCTGTTGTAACAGAGTTCACTGCACTTTCACACACCTGCTGTAGATTTCTTAAATGTAGATCACCGGTTACATTATGCTCTCTTACATGTCGTTTTATTGCTGCCCATGCCAATTCTATAGCGTTCAACTCGCACATATAAGGAGGTAATCTAAGAACCGTATGCCCATGCATTTCTATTATTCTGTCGATATGGTATATTTTTTTCTTTGGTTTATGTATTTGAATTAAATAAAAAAAGTCGGTCTTTCGCATTGCAGCAGAATATGAAATATTGTTGTTCTCCAACCGTTGTACCATTTCTTGCTTTACAGCATATTTCGACGGAGGCTTATTTTCTTGTACACTGGTATGGAGCATTATCAAGCACGATGACACTATTGCAGGGTATATTAGGTAATAGTTTCTCCTCAAACCATTTCTGGAAATTTTCTCCATTCATTTGGCCATGATAATCTCCGCTAGCAAGTCCAGCTTTGAATATCAAAGAAGCTCCGGGTATGAAACCTTCGTTGCTGCCTGCATTTACAAGAATAAGGCGGTTCTAAGAGCTAGTGTTTGTCGTAATCCCATAGATATCATCACTCTGCCAGCACTTCCCAAATGTCAAATTATTGTCCACCCAGGACTCAACAATGCAAATGATATTTTCCCCAGCATTTCTGTATCCATTTATAGCTCTTAGGTATTTAGCTCTCCAGTTAACTATATCTGGACGTTCAATAAGTAATTTTCTCTTACTTCCACATCGCTTCCATTTGAACCCCATATCGTGCAATAGCTTCCGCAGAGTTTCTCTTCCCCGAGGAAAATTTATTTCTTCCCTAATTGCTGCAAGTAGCTTCGGTACAGTGGGCACTTGTTTTTTAACCAAATAAAAGTCTCGAATTACGTTTTTAACTACTGTTCTATCAAAGTCATCACAATGAAATTTGCATTCCTCGGCCTTTGGTCTCTTTTTCCTCGGAGTATGAAGTGATTTTTCACCAGCTTTAACACCTTCTCTTCTTATTCTTGTTACACTATGTTCTGATATCCCACAATAATTTGCCACATGTAAATTTCTTTGTGATAATAAACATTTCAATTGTCCTGATTTCGCTTCTTCGTCACATACTTCTATCACTTTTCTAATTACCTCCCTTGCTTCACTGTAAATACTTCGTCGCTTCTTTCGAACTGCAGCCATATGTAAATATTAAGCCAAGAATAAAACTAACAAAATACGAGTATATAACTGTAGTGCCGTAGTGCGTGTTAGCAGCGAGAGCCAAATAATGCATAATAGTAAAAAATCTCTGCACCTGTAATACTGCAAAGCGCATTAGATCTGGCAACGTGGATGACTCATATGCATTCTCATGCACTCATTTCCTAGTAAACAGATACGCTACCGGAGCAGATAAACAATTGGAGCCCCCTCTGCTCTTCATTCCCCTCTAGCCTTCTTGTCGTGGGCATACAGTACAAGCTTTTGGTAACTTACACTATAATCGATAGCCATTTAGTCCTAATTTCGACAAATATTACATACGATTTTTATAAAACAGTGAAGTAACAGAAATGCTACAGTATCCTTCATAATAGTCCATAAACCATATCTATGCCGTCTGACCTATATGAGGAAAGTTTCCTAAATTTGCAACTAAATGCCCGCCTCTCCCACCCCCACCTCCCCAAATTGCAGTTTAAAAGCTACGTCATATATTAAAGTCATTTGACTTATCCGAGTAAAATGTTAGCACTTTCGCATTAGAACTAGGGAAAGACATACGCAGTTTTATGACTTGCCAAAGCTACCGTTACTTAAAATTCAACCTCTTAAATAGAATTCCTAAAATTCATTTAAAATGTAAGAATACATTCGTTCTACAGACTAAGATAACACGATTGTGGCTTAGCTAATCTCATGCGTTCATCTTATCTAAAATTTGCAGAGATAGAATTTACACAGCTCTACATACATTATATGTATTTAAAGTTATATTCCTTTTACAACTTGTAATAGAAGAAATATAACAATAAAACGCTCAAATATGTAAAATTAACATGATAATAAAAAGAATTTATACTATCCGAGTTTTGAAAGCCTTGAGAAATGGACTAACAATATTAGCAAAAACAAAAAGAAAACAAAAATGTTTGACTGACTCTGTGGTCTGTTGGTGTAAGCCCCGAGGAATTTCAATCTGTAGTTGCTAGGCCCTCTGCTGTCTTTACTCAAATCCAACCACCCTTAGCATCCTCTCACCTCACACTTCCCTCCCGGGTCGTCCTCCGTGGTTTAGGCGTAACATGTTAGCCTCTGGTTCCCGAGGTTACGTGTTGAGGCATCTGAGCAAATTTAAGCGGTATTTCATGTCCAATAAAGAATGCGACGCTGCGAATATATCAGTAAAAGAGCATCCATAAATAAAAACTCAGAGTATTCCCCTGCCTCTCAGGTACAGGCATAAAATATATTGTATAGATCTCGGTGCCAGACTATGGGTCGAGATGCTAAGTTCCCCCCACACCCCTGAGCTTGGTCATACTCATAGGATAGGAGCTGAATGTGATTAACACTACGCTAACTAGTTTCTAACTAACAATGTTCAAGGCGACCTTTAACCTGCGAAGACTAATTATTCCGTTCGTAAGAACCATAATAAAAGTTAATGGAAGCGCATATGGTTACATTTAGTTTAGTGATTTCGTTACAGTATCCGGAAAGTAATCTAAAGAGGTTTGAAAGTAACTTGTCTATATGTTGTCTTTTAACCTCCAGTCTGTTGTAGTGTTTAACGCCCGCTTTTACTACTACGGCACCGCAGGCGGTGACACTGATGATACATGGAATGAAGATGGAGCACCGGTGGAATGAGATGGCGGGAGCACCCGGAGAAAACCCGCCCTGACGCCGCTTCGTCCATCACGAATACCACATGCGGGTCCCTGGGATCGAACCCGGGTCGCCTAGGTGGTAGGCGAGCGCGCTAGCCGCTCCGCCACGGCGCCGCCAACCTCCAGTCTGGGAAACCCATAAGGTATTAAATTAATTTGCTTTCAAATAACTGCTGCTCTTTAAACTAAGCAACCATATTAAATCTGTCGGAAAGAGACGTCATGAACGGATGGATGTCTGGAATATTGGGTAAATGCAATAAGTTTTTATAGCTTAACTAAAGATATGGATTTTCATAACTTATTTATCCTATTTACTTGATTTCCTTCAAGTCTTACCATAATAGTTTTGGGGTTTTGAAAGTAAAATGACATTTTTTTCACTTCATACAATACTCCAACATTGTTAGAAGCACCAAAAAGTAATAAGGTGTGGCGACGATAGAGTATAATGATGACGGCTAATCTAATGACGTTATTTGTGAAGAAAATACATACTTTAGAGGACTGCTCGAGGCTCAGGAGAGATTAAGTTATTTTGGTAGTACTGTACACTACAATTATATTACTGTGACGCCGGCCGCGACTGCGCACCTTGGAAGTTCAAGGTCAAAGTATTACCTGTCTGATGAATGAGTGCGGACAGGGTGCAGAAACATAACCGATAAGCCGTATTACGTCACCATTCCCATTCTGTAGCATGCACAGGTTCGATATGTTACCTGTCCAGACACAGAAGTCCCCTCGTCTGAAGATTACACTCTTTCGTCAGACAGGTAGTACCTCGCACAGCGGCCCAGCGGCGAGGCAGCAGAACAAAGCGATTCTAGATTATTCGAGTAACTCCGAGAGGGAGCTGGTACTGTCATATTTGCAAAGAGGACAAAATGATAAATATGATAATGTGTGAAAGTTTTTGCAGATATTTTCATGAACTTTATGTTGGTATATAAAAGCAAGATTCAATCATTTTCACTGCTCAGAATGTGACTAGGCTTAAGTTAAAAAATTGTCATTTTTCTTTTTTGATTTTATAGCTACATTTCTCATTAATGTTCTTTCATATTCATTACGTTTCTTTAATAAAGCATATTTTTGTGCAGAATCTTACTTAATTATTTACATGATCATCTCTGTCCTGTACCTTAAGTAAAATAATTTGAAGTTGGCCTTAATAAGACCAGCGGTTCCAAATAAGGCAATCTGTTCCCTTTCAGAAAACCGAGAATTTTAACGTCATATTTGAGTTATCCAACAAAGTTTACATTTTCTTTTTCCCAAGGATCAATATATGAAGTTACCAAATTCCATAGCATTTGGCCCGGTAAATGTAAATTAACGTAGAATCAATCCTTAGCATGACCTTATTTGGCCCACTTACCTTAGTAGATTTAGTTTCTTTTTGTATTACCAACTCAATATTTGCTTCAGACCAATTAGGTGTTTTTATGAATGTCATGTTTCAATGATTTAACTAACTTACCTCCTCTCAATTATTGTAGCGTCCACCACAAACCGATTGATCGCGCCACCGACAGGGAATATGTACTGACAGTTTGCCGATATTCCTAACTCTGCTCTGCTACAAGCTTGTTACCAATTAGTTCAAATCAAATCATTGTTAATTATTTAAGGGATCCGCTGCGCTGAGTTCATTTTCCGAATGAAACGTTTCACAGAGTTGGAAATTAATGAGAACCTACGAACATATTGAACAAAGGAACGGTATTTTTACACTATTGTTGTACTTTATTTTGTAAAGAAAACGGCAGGATATCACCGTGTACCAGAATCTTGTCCCGCGGGAGTTCTTTTACACGCCAGTAAATCTACTGACATGGAGCTGTTGTTTTAAGCACACTTAAAAACAGCAGTTCTGGGCCGGATTTGAACCCATGACCTTGGGATCAGTAGGCCAGTGTCTAAGCAACTGAGCCACCCAGATCGACATGATGATGCCAAGTTGTTTATTTGTATGAGGGAATTAGATCATCCCTGGGTTACGAAACGATGATTGTTATAGTACCCAGTGGGGAGGCAACATTCTGTTTGACGCATACAAAATATCGCAGAAACCAGCAGCTTGAAGATAATCCCATTGTGCAAGTTAGCATCGTATTCAACACACAACACAGATGCTGCTCGTTTGTATTAATCGTGCAGTATGAGACCAACTCTTCGACCTGCACTCGTCCAGATAGCAGAAGCGAATAGGAATGCCTGTTGATCTGGTGGGCAATATTAGTTTTGGTCAAACCAATGGATAATACAACGCACCCCTGAGCTCATTCTTTCCACAATTTCTGCTACGTATACCTATTCCTAATGAAATACCTTATGTTGAAAGAAGAAAGACACTAAGCAATCAAATTCAAAAACTTCCCTCAAATTATGAAAGGTGTTATGTAGATAACCGTAATGTCATTGTGATGATGGTCGAAATTATGAAGTCAAAGGGTTCCAGAAAAGGAATTTGTCTAATTTCTGTTAAGGAAGAGAATATGAAATGTATACTATGTTCAGGAACTGAACGAGCATTTGACTTAATTAAGAAAATGAATAAAGAAACAGCGTATAGGAAATTATTTGAAAATAGAGCTCAAAATAATTTAGGAATAAATACCCAAGATTGAAGATAATTAGAAATATGTAGTAAATAATATTATATTTTATTTACCACATGGTATAAACGAAATGTAGTGTCAGCTATAATTTTCCGATCTAGCACGAATAAATAAATACACGAATAAGCAAGATATTCGAAAATAAATCTTAGATATGTTTCATTGGTGAAACACTCAGGATGTTTAAAGTGAGCATTGAAGCAGCAGCAGCAACAACAACAAAAGTATTTCATATATCCCATGTTCGTTTTATTCCTGTCTCACTGAGTAACATAGCATTCTATTCTTTTGATCCCTTATGTTGAGGTTTTGCACATTGAATAATTCGAAAGAGGTGTTTCAAAATGTTCAATATTACAGCTTGTAGTACCTTAAAAGCTACTTCCAACATTAAGGTTACATTTCTGCGTTGCAAGTCATTAAGCGTCTTATATGTCCAGAACAAAGATCATAAACGGGTGAGGTATAACAAATATTTAAATTCTCTCCTTTTCTTTTCTAAAAACATTAAAGTAGGGAATAACCACTAATCTCGGCGAGCTCCATGGCATATATTTATAGCTGTGCCAATATTTAATTACTCCCGTTATTTATAATCGAAAAAGTGCATTCTCATTTGCTTGTAGGAGAAACATTAACACCCAAGCACATATTATCGTCTTAACATCACAAGGTATATAGATTATGAAAGTTATTTATATATTATGTATATATAGCAAGACAGAAAATCTGTAGGTATGAGATAGTATGTTACATCGAGCCACCCATGATCACTTGCATAGGAGATTAATACCACATTAATACGAGTTGAGGTAACTACTTCTGATAAACGATACCAATGATATCACATAGAGTCGGTAATCGTTAACGGGATAACTTGGTGCTTTATACTGGCTATTTTCTAACCGTAAACCGATAACTAATTATTTTGTATTCGCTACCTCAGTAACCGTTACATTAACGTAAACATTGCGATGTAACTTTTACTTTATTTTTTCCCAACCCTGGAATCTACAAATTAAACGGAGGCGAAATGACATACAATGATTATTATTCTGCACGTTGTCCAGAAGACACCTAAATATGTTACTACAGCACAAAGCTTAGCGAAAGAAGTGCTTCATCACTACCTGTTTATTTTCTAGACATTTGCTTCTTAACGCTATTTCTTTAGTCAGCCCGAAATGGGAAAATAAAATATGTGATATGTTGGTTTTCATGACTTTCTCTTATCACTCTTCTGAAAAGTATTCTCACGAAAGTGATCAATCAGGATAAATTTGCATTACACAATTGTGCATTCGTTGTAAATAAAAGAATGATACAGAAAGCTATGCGATAGTCAGATTTTTCAAAAAGCGGATCGCTTTATAACTTTGAAATTCCTTGTTCTTTGGAGGACCATTGGAAAAAACGAATGGCGACATAACGCTTGAAGAGTGTTGGACAATTCGAAACAAGAACAAGGAATATGTTCTATTTGTTAACAGAAAAAGTATGCGGTATAAATTGCGTGTCCTTGTAAGATGTATATTTCTTATGGCTTATCAATTATACAAAAGCATTTGGAATGAGGACATTCTCTAGAACATCTTCGGGCCCTAATGGCCTAGTTGTACTACAGACTCACGCACACTCAGGCACTCACACATTCACGCACTCACTCACGCACTCTCACTTACGCACTCACTCTCACACTTCTTCATGGTAGGTATCTTAATATAGGAAATTTTTCTTGATGAGACCTCAAGATGTGTATTTTTGGTACAATCTGGCTATCGGAATTGTTCGGTGGAATGCAATACTTCCTCTACGTACTAAATAAGTAGTAGAAAGAATAAAAAAATAAGTAAAGTGCATTTCTTTATGCTCTGTAATTTTAAGCCATTTACGTTTGAACTCTTCAATCCGCAATTCCCTGCTCAAAGCAGCGAACATCGTGGAGAATATGGGGTCATTTAGGTGGACACAGTGAACTCGCTACTCTAGTCCTTTTTTAGCAGAAAGCGCATGGTTCAGTGCTAATTTGTCTAGGACTCAGCATGAGCAAACTTACTCTGCTCGTCACCGGTGCCAAAAACACACACAAATAAAAGTAAGCTCTTTCGTCATGTGCATCGGCCCGGAAGTATGAACCAGTATGTACCTCAGACGAACTTTGTGTGAACTGCTGAGAGATCACAAGCTTCCATTTGCGACGGATAACCAAGGAAAGACACCCTCAGCATTAGTATACAGGGTGTCCCAAAGGAACACCGACAACGCTTAGTATGTTATGCGGGATGGAAAAAAAAAAGTTAGGAAAGCGTTCTGTGCATGACGAGGAAAACAGAAAAAACTGGTTTTAAAATATTTGATGCTACAGCTTAAAATATTATGTTCGCCAGCGGTTCTATTCTTATTCAAAACAATTAATCTACTCCAAATTCTTTGTCTTTATAATATTAGCTTGGCTATACATTAGCATAGAGTACATATGAGATATCTTTGTATTACTTAGGCGTAAGAAAACCATGTGCTGTGCATATCAGATATCTATTCCGTGCATTCACGAAGCTTTAACTGGATGTGTATATTCAATATAGTTACAATAAAATATAACAAATAATACATATCTTCTGCATTCTTATGTCATCAACATCATAGGAAGGTCCACAAACATGGCACAATTATATGAGCGTGGCACTCAGATTCCCGCTTCCCAATATGCATGGGTTCCAGCCCATCCTTGGTGGTGTGGATTTTAAGCTAATACATTGATGGCATGCAGAATCGTGGCGAATAACTCGCACGAGGAAATGGAGAAATGTTCAGTAGTTTGTGTAAAATTGAATGTTCAGGATAAACAATTGCACATTTACATTTTGCATCGATAAATAATAGAACCATCAGTGTATATGTGTAAATCAGTTCCATAATACTCTTGAATTTCAAAGAAAAGTTGATCATAGGTAACATTAGAAGTTACACACAGATTTTTTACTCATCAAAAGTGAATGTCAGGTAATGAAAGCTTCCAAAGCGGTATTTGGTGAAATACTTCCCTTGCAGGAATTTTTAAGTATTTTAAGGCTGGGGCACTGAAGGTAAGTAGATAACTCTTTCTTAGAATGTAGTACGGCTGTGATGTCGATTTGTGAGAGGAGTGCAGCATTTTTTTTTTAAAAATTCCCAAATTTGTTGGTTTCTGGAATAGAAGCTTGTTTGAACGCATGTGTTAAACTTAGGTAGTTGAATTCTCATTTCCAACGAGGGTTCCTCTGTCTCTATTTGAAGGCTCGAAGGAGGACTTGTGCAAAAAGTTCCTAATATAAAGCTCCTAACAGTCATTGTCTGTATTGAATCGAGCATTTTGAGAGCAGTAGGAGAGGCTGACTTGTAAACTATGGATGCGTAGTCTAGTTTAGGTCTAACAGTAGCTTTGTAAGTAGATAATCTAGTTGTTTGATAAAACTTTCAAGACTTTTTTTCTCCAAATCATGTCGCACGCTTTCTCGATATCTAAATCTATCATTACCCAGTGTTGAGAGTTTTTAAAACCTTGTGTTATTTATTTTTCAATAGTAATGAGACTATCCACTGTTGAATCACCTCGGCGAAATTTATGTTGATCATTGTTGAAAAAATTATTTGTTTAATAGTCCATCGAAGTAGTTTTCTTATTATTTTTTCTAACATGTTACACAAATTAGACACGACAGCGCTTTGGTATAGAGGAGTTGCCATTGGGTTTAAGAATGGGAATTACTGTTGCCTTTCTCACCAAGTAGGAAAAACTCCGCTGTTCCATATAAAACTGTATGGTCTTGTAAGCATCGAATGCAATTGGTAGGGAGATGTTTCAACGTCTCAAGGGATCCCGCCAGGTCCACAAGATTTAGATTTGCATTCACTTAGCGTATGCATAATGTCTTCTAGTATTATTTCACTCTCATAGTCTTGTTAATCAGAGGATACTTCTCATTGTACCTACAAGGACACATGTAATAAAACTCTTTCTACAACTGTCTATCTTGAGTAATATGAAGTAGATGGTAGAGAAGTGTATTAATGACTAGTCGAAGCTTCGGAAATAGAAAGTTTTTAGTTAACATGTGCTGAGAAAACTATGTGGCTATCAATGTGAGGCAAATGTGTTAAGCCACTAAACTCACACACGTTTCTTTTTCCACTCGCCAAAAGCCACAACTGGAACGGGAGTTGGCGGGTTTAAACCCGGTGGAGGGGGATGATTCTCTCTCTCTCTCTTTTTTTTTTTCTTTCTTTCTTTTCGATCAAAGGTATGCTGCACGTAAAGGAAGCTTGATAAACAGGCCTTTGAACAAATTTAAGCATGCCCAATACAGAATTGGACACTGAGAATCGTTAGTTATTGAGTGTCCATAAATAAAACTCAATTTTGTCCCACAACTGAAGTACAGCTAATTTTTAAAAAACAATTTTAAGCTGTATTTCCTAGCAAACAGGTTGTCTAGTTCAAAAAGAAGCATGTATCCGAAATGTTTAAAAATAATTAGAATTGCATCTTAAGAAGACAGTTTTCTTCTTTTATAAAACTTGTATTTTAAAATGAAAAATCTAGGAATGAGTTAATATGTATGTACCAATCTTTGCAACCACACTTCACTATGCAGACTGTGAGAAAGATTCAAAAAGCTCAGTAAGTATTTTGGATTTCAAAAATTCAGTCCTATAACTTTGAGTTAAGCAACATACCTGACCCTATATGAGCCGTAGTATGCAATTCAGGGACCTGTGTTAGAACAGTTCCAAAAAGCGCTGAAGTGAAGCTATACGGAAGTGCTGACTTTTATTTGGGAACATTTTCTGAGAATCGAAGATGTGAAACTCCCTACGGAACTAATCATCCTATATAACACGTATGGTAACCACATCCTTGTAGATCAAGGATATATTGAGTCTAAGCTCTCGACGAGAATCTCCAGAGCACTTGACAGCCATACGTAGGCTGCAGGCATTCAATCTGAGACAGTGACTGCTTCATTAACCTCAAGATGTATCACAGCAAGTTAATTAGTTCCAGAGCTCTATCTCCAGTGCTTCCTGATAGTATTAAACAGTAAACGTCATCTGAATCACAATTTCTATTATATCTGTAGCGTCGAACTTGCATTTTACATATATTACCGCTTATATTGAAGATAGATATTTTATTGTACTCAACTATTCGATATCAACCTTCCACCTAGCTTTAGCCTTTTCCAACGACAGCATATATTTTGATGTTCCTAAATTTTAAATAAAATTTCTGATGTTTTCTATTCTTATTTATTAAGGGTAAACATAGGTGAAAATAAACAAACATCCCTAAGAAAGTTAATTTTTCACATTTTGTCTCTTAATCTTGAACCTTACAGTATTATAATAATGTATCTGTTATCGTTCAATGGTCCGTAAGCATCGTGTTCTGACTTCTCAAATATTGCTGCGCATGTTGACAAGGAGCTCTTTGATACTTCGAAGGTTGATTTCCCGCTTTCTCTTTTTACCACATTATTGAGATTAAAAATGCTCCACACGATACAAATTTTATTCTATTTGCTTGAAAATTTTAAGGAAAAAATGTAACAAATACGACATAACATAGTTGAAATAATTTTCTGAAATGTTTATGAGCATATTAATTATTAAATTCAATTAACAGCCTAAAATTACCTGAAATTTTACGGCAATCTAAAGAGGTAACAAAGATGTTACCATCAGTTTTTCTGTATTGTTCACCTCTTTTGGAATAAATATTAAAAACAATTAAATTTTTTAACGTTCATCCTTGTGGAGCATTCTTGTTTTTGTTAACTATTGTTAAACAACTCATAACTTCAGCACTGATGAAGATTGTTGAGGAATACAATGTAAAAAAGTCACTTCATATACTTATAACTCTGTTTTGTATCATCAGTTTTTTCTTGGTTTTCGCTGCCTTCAAATTTTATATTGGTACTATTGTTCATGTGAAAGAATAGATAAACATGGTGACGAGCAAAGATTTTACTCAAGTTTCTTTATACGTACCAGTACTCTATTGATCACGCAACAAAGATAATTCAAAGAAATTTAGTGTGTACACTGTTCTTTGCCTGTGAGTGTGCGTGAGCGTGCGTGTAGCGTTAGATCTGAAACGTGAAGTCTATTGAATACGAAACTTCTCTTCCAAAGTTACCACACCAAAATTTTGACCAAAATCTTAGCCGCCATAAAGTGTGGTGTTTGATAGTCAAATTTGCTCACGTCAAAACTTTTTATTAATGTAATAGCACTTAGAAATGGCAGAAATGACCGAGAATCTTTATACCAACCTCGAGGAATGATAAAAAATTTAAAATATATATTGCTTGCCAATTAAGAAAAATGCGTCTCGACATGGTGTACATGTTTGTGGGTCAACATTATTATAGAGTTCACAAACGTGGGCGAATATCACTAAGACATTTCGGGATGCTCTGTTTTACAAGTCCCAGAAAATGTGTAGGTGAGGGAGTTCGCTGTCCACATATTTTTGTCAGTGCCCTCCTTTTCTCTTGACCATATTGGAAGTGAATTGAACGTGACGTCATTCCACTATTACACTGAAGGATTCTGAAAATAGGATGGACTTCAAACTGGACTGTGGCACACGTTTTCAATTGAAATCTTTCAGAGCATTCCCTAGGGCGTTTCCTCGAGCTAAAAGATTCACATGGGATCGATCGAAGCTATAGAATTTCTGAGGAAGAAAGAAAGCATGAATGTTGCAACCGGACATCTCGAATGTAACCCTCGGGCGAGGACATGGAACAGATGTACGTGTCTTTGTATCTCTGACAAATTTTCATTTAAGCAATTCACATTTGAGGCGCTTATTTCCAAACAGAATGAAGTCAGATGTACAGAATTTAGAGAAAAATACGTTTTGAACACACAATAACATATTTCATGAAGATATGGGATGTTGATTCATCATAATTCTCATAATGCGTCATAATTCAGGTCGTTTTAATAGCAATTTTGAGGTATTTTATTCTGCGTTTAAGGTTTACTGGAATTCAAATTTGAATTCTGTGAATTTTAAAGGAAAGTCTCTGTACGCTATTCTATTAATAAGAGGATATATTATAGAACGTAATCAAAGAATCTTACTAATGAGCAGCTAAGTAATACGGATGCTACCTTTGCCCTTTGTGCTCAATGGCAGTGAAGTATTGAAACGCTAAATCTTACGTACTCTATACAAGCGTCAATGTACTGCTAAAAGGGACCTGGGTAAATTGCTACTGAAGCACAACACATGTGATTAAGAAATGACTTTTATTCACACATTTAAATCCTACATAGAATTCAATATTTTGCGATTTTCAGCGTTATGTGTACCCTAGTAATTCGGAAGGCCCAGTCGTCCTCCGTTGTGTAGGGTTAACATGCTCGTCTCTGGTTCCCGAAGTCGCAGGTTCAAACCCGGTGGAGTCGGTTCCGAGTCTAGATTTTATCAGACTTGAGGTTCCTTCACGTGCTGCAAGAGGCCGCTGAGCAAAATCAAGCGATCCTTCTCACCCAACATAGAATTACGTACTAAGAAACACAGCAGTTAAACGGCGTCTATAAATAAAACTCGATTTCGGAAGGCTTAAGTTAAAACTTTCTCCTCTCGTGCAGACAGTTTACAGCCTGCTTCAAAAGCAACTTACCCTTTCTTTCCCCGTGCAATATTACGCGAAAGAGCATCATTAATACATTATATTACCGCATAAAACAAAGCAATTATGATCATACTTTGAATAATATCACTAATGAATTATGTTTATTGGGGACTGAAGGAATCACACGATATGATATTGCAGCAACACTGGCACTAATTACAGTCCAATTGCACTGTAGACAATTTTGAACTGTTGGTGTTACTCTGTTTACATCGTACCGAGAGGCTCCCCACAGCACACCGCGATTGCACGTTCAAGCACAAAGGCATTTCCCTGAGTCAATGGCTTTAGTAAATTGAGATTGAGCTGTATACAGTTGAGCAGTTTAATTGGCATTTTCGTAAATTGTATTATGATAGAAGAAAAAGCTGAAAATTGTAGCTTATTTATGACAGTTACCGCATCGCTAACAATTCTAAAGGAAATAAAGTGATAAAGGGTAACTGGACTTTTTATATACACAGATTCGTTTAAATATAGCTATATTTAGAAACTGATGTTGAATAATATCCTTTGTGTCACAAGTTCTACGTATAAAAATATTTAAGCATGACTTTGACCTAACACAGAGTGTATGCTTGAAGAAGAGCACATAAATTCATGATGGTTTTAGTTTGTGCTGAACTTTTGAAATTAGAGCTGAAAAGCAGCGAATACTGTAACAAAGTTTTGTTCTGCTTACTTAACCACAGAGAGCAGGACATTCGCTTCACCGAAACAGATGTTGCGTTTCGTGTCTGAAAGCAAAATGTGATACGAGGTGTTGAAACAAACTTTGTACCTCACGTAGCCGGAGTCCTTAACACGAGAGACTGGTGTGTGTGTTTGTAGATGCGATGATTGAGTACTATTCATTAGAAACTCTTTCAGTGCGACTAACTGGGCTACGCTATTATGTTTAATATCAGAAGCGCACACCTATCACTTGTATTAGTACACGAAAACAGCTCCGTTCCTGCCAATTAGCAAACGTTACGGTGTTATGTTAACATTTGACTAAGGATATTGCTATGGGCTAAACTTATTTCAGTAGTGCTTGCACTGCGCTGTACAAAGAGTGCCAATTTCTATTGTTTTCTGGGGTCTTTTGAGATGTGTCCTTCACCTTACCTATCGCAGAGCGTGGTGGTTTGATAACACAGCAATAAGGAGGAAAAGAGGGAGGTTGATACTTTTGGTTTTCCTGGTTTTATTCAAACCAAAGCATGTTTATTGTCTCGAAACCAGTCATGCCGTATATTAGCGAAATTACTATGGATGTATGATAGATGTGTGGAAGGTTGGTCGCACTGTTACAGCAATTGCAATGGCAGCGCATAAGTGTTTTTATAACAAAATATTGGGTATAAAGATTTGAGGGTAAGTATACGGCTCACATTAATATGAGAGACATTGTGGCAATAAAATTGTGTTATATGTATTTTTGTCGTGTTGTATTGCAAGATCAGCAATATGTTAGTAAAGGTAAATCCACCAATTATGGTTGGAACTGGAGGGAAAGTAAGCTACTTAATTCATTTATTTATTCTTCAGTAATTTTTTTCTACGTAGCAAAAATTATTGACATCAGCGTAACAATAAAATTTCTTTATAAAGTGCTGCCTTACTATGTATTTAATGAATACCATTTAAACTTTAATTTGCACCCTCTGAAAATCTTCTCACCCATACATATTATACATTTCGCTAAACTGGGTGCTCATCAAGTTTCCCTCTTAGCTTTTAACTCTTCAAAGGCGTGTCTTGTTGTACTAGCCGCTAAGGTACTGCTACCAGTCATTCAGTATGATAAACCTGAATGGATTCTCTGCTACCTCTTTCTTTTGTAGTCTAAACGATCTAGAACGTAAACATATTTCGTTCCTACACCATTTTATGATCTTTGTAGATGTTATTGGTGTTAGTAGGAGTTGTGCACCCTTACACCGGAGTCTAAAGTAACTAATGAGGTGGCCATCGCTTCATATAACATGTCACCTAGACGCGAGGTTCAGTGAGATTTTCTTTGTTATTCTTTGTACAAACAAGGTAAATTCATAAAGGTTTGCTATATTTCGTTAACCATTTGGAGAGTACAAGCAATTATACTGTGTTCAGCCTTCACTGTATTGCAATGCAAAGTTATCGTAACATATGTTCACGAGATGAACGCTTCCATATGAGAACATAAAGTGTCTCTCGTTTTAGAAGTGAATAAATATAGGGTGGTTATCTTAAATGTATGATACCGAGCTGGATAGCTCAGGTGTTAGCGTCTGTGTTCCGCATTAGGAAGGTTGGGTTTAGATTCTAGTGGCCGATCCTCCTGAGCTATGTGTTTTCCCCCCTCTTCTCCGAGGGTTTCTCCGGGCCACTAGGTGAATACTGTGAAGGGTAATTACATCACCCGGATTTCGTATCTCTCCATTTCACCTCACTTCTCATCACTTCCCCTTTCATATTATCTGTTATACTGTCTGTCACCAATTAAAAATACATATTTGAGACGGTTTGAATTGTAAAAAATTATTTTTTTACAATTTATATTGTAGTGTTTTTTAAATAAAAGAAGCAAAATCCATGCAACCGCAGTCAAATGATAGCCCGTCATCATTCACGCGTGCCATCACACCGATTATTTCACGTGGCCCCTCCCCGTCCTTTACCACAGGCACATTTGACTGCGGTTGCCGAGACTCGAACTCACGACCTCAGGCTTTGAGTGCATGGCCAGTGCACTACATGTTGCCTTAACGATCATGGCTATCCGAGCCAGCTGAAGGTCTCCCAGTCCGCCTAATCTAAACCAGTTTCGAATTAGAGGAAAAACGGCATATGTAGCAAAATAATTCAGGCATGAAAGGGTTAAGCAAATATTGATGTAGTATTGTTCATTACCCTGTCCTCAATCTTCGTATTAGTAGATACAAATATCTACACTTATACCCCGAATAGACTGTATATATCTGTTTAACCCAATACAATGTTATATAATTTGCTAGACTTGTGAAGGTGTAATTCTATGATTGATTTTAATGTTTGGTCGGCTGGTTTCTAGTTCAAAAGTGTAGAAACAAAATACACCATGACTAGAATTATCTACTTATTCTATCAAAGTTTTAGCGAAACGCATTCCCTGTGTAACCTGTTCACTATATTGTCTGCTATTTCTGTATGCTTTGCCAGACCGAAGTTTACAATCAATCACTGTTAATATTGACACATGAAACTTCATCAATGAAATATAGCGACATCGCAATGGTACAGTGTTTTGTGGTGAACAATTGCGGGTAGATGAAACAGCATTTGTTTTCTGACAATGTGCACGTTGTGTGATTTGCTGCAATTCGAATGTTGATGTTTATTTCTGAACCGTCATTTGCATTACTAGGGCACAAAAATGGGAATAAAAAGTTTGCCATTAGGCTAAAGCTTTTTTTTATTTCATTCTTGCTGGCTTAACTCATAACATTCCCATCACATCTGCAAAATTATACGTAACTAAGTTTTAATAGCAGCTGATGTGCAGCAGTGAAAAACCATCACGGCCATTACCTTCAACTAAAATATGAGTTGACATCATGTGGTATTTCAGGAAGAGAGGGTTTTACACTTGCGAGGATCTGGTGGTTGTACATTCACCATTCCTAAAGAGATGTTTGTACAGTAAATAATTCATTCATTTATTCATTCATAGCTTCAGCAGGTATCTCATCTGCGATTTAGTTTGATCGTGTAACATACCATTTTAAGAAACATACCATTATAAGAACACCCAGAGAATCTGATGTAATTTAGGAACTAACAAATAAAATAATTGCCAGATATTATAATGCTTTCCCATTGAACTGCTGTCAAGAGGAAATAGAAGAACATACTGATGGAGAAAAGTGAGAACTGAGAGTACTTTGCATTAAAAATAAGAATGATAGGGAAACAAATGCTGAGATTGAAATAAAGAAATTGGGAATTGTTAACGCCGCTATCAATTATCAGGATCATATCAACGCCTCCAGAGTGCTGGAATTTCGTCCCGAGGAAATTCTTTTAATATCCAGTAAATCCACTGAGGAGCTCCTAGGTGGAGAAGCAGCGACCCCAGGTCGAAAAGGCCGTATAACTGGCTGGGAGGGCTCGGGGCGCTTACCACGTCCCACCCTCCAGTACTGCACCCCAGCAATGACGCCTACAGTGGGCAGGCAGCGGCTGGGCGGCAAGCCTTGGCACTTCACGGTCTGTTACGCTAGGGATTTTATCATAAAGTGGTGTTAAATTTGATGGAACATTTTGGTGGCGTAAGACTACAAAGAGAAGGTACAATGGCCTACCAGAATACCCTATCCTTTGCATGTAACATTTTCGAACCCCTCGATTATGTATTGGTAACTGACTCATCGATGTTACATTCAAAACCTAGACATATATACCGGCAAGGTAAATGCAGGTTAGTTTTGGGAAATAAAATGTCACTTTATCAATACTCACACTATGGAGCCCTATATAATCCTCTCAAGTGTTGAAGTATAACGTGTCATTTATTATTACTAATTTTTAACGGATTACCTCAAATGAGACTTAACAGGTGCCGTTATACTGTTTGGATCTGCACTTCGCAGTGATTATGCGAATCAAGCGGATGTTCCACGTTTCGCTGAGTCCATGTCTCCAGTGGCTCTGAATAATTCAGCAGAGGTATTCCGGAACAATCACTGGGATTGACGTGGGTAATCTGCCATATAATATATATTGTACATTGTAGGACTGATATACTCTGCAAATCCCAGTTCAACAATCGTCGTTCCAAGATTTAAGGCACACATCCTTCATCGTCTTCGCCAGGTTTTATACTGCAGCGTTGTAAAACTTTATCGAATTTACAACTGTCAAGCCATTTTTTAATCTGAACGGCCAATAAGCTGAATTGCAATTCGTATTTTTGAGCCTAGAAATTCAAGTCATTTTCAAGGGTTTTAGGAAACGATTGGCTGACCGTAAGGAAATATCTGATAGGGAATTTATAAGCCAATAACTATACTGTTTACATCGAGATTTAACGCTTCTTGTCTTCATGAGTCAAGATGCTGCGGAATCTCACAAGATGAAACTCTACTTAGATTTGGGAAAGATTTGGCACGAACGGAGACCAGCTCATACGTCGATTGCGTATTTTTACCAAATTAACCCGGCGGCGAGTGCAGCAACGACCAAACGGTGATAATACTCATTGAAATAGGATGTACATATGAGCGCATGGTCGTAACTGCACCATGTAATCAACAATTGTAAGACAGACTATCCGCTTTGCTTCACATTTCAATGCGCGACCCATTGGCACTGAGATCATTGATCTTGCAGAAGGCATTAGCAGTCATTAACAGTATAAATATCTCCACTTATACTTCTAACAGCCTGGATATAATGCAGACAAATAACAGTAAGAAACGATTACTTCATCAAGATACAATTACCTGAAACCAGTTTCTTAAATTCATTAATACACAATGTCACATTCCGAAAAATACAAGTAGTATTAATTGAGTGATAGATCGTGTGGTTTTCTAATCAGTCACAGTGGTGATTCCAGTACGTCAGCCGATTGGTTATTCTAGATTAGACCCCAAGAGGAAAAACCTATGCGATGAAAGTACCCTATAGGCGCCCAGAACATATCACAGACAGGGTCCCTAACAGGTGCAAGCAAGTTTCTCAATCTAAAGTTGTTACAGATAGCCACAGAACCCCCAGATCCGGCTCATCAATCAGTCTCCTGGTAAGACGACCAGCCTACCACAGCACCTCCCCTCAGCTAAGCACCATATTTCCAGAGCGCAAACACCACTATAGCGCAGCCCTCGGCGATCTCGCTGAATCTTACAACCTGGAGAGATCGGATAGAGAGAATGAAATGATAGGAAGTGAAAAGGGGGATTTAAGGTAAATAACCTACTGAACATCCGCGTTAGTAATTCGGGAACACGTCACAAAAAACCCAAGCTCAGGAAAATTGGCCTTGAAAATCGAAGCCGCGAACTCCTGAATGTGACGCCACAGACGTTACCGTCAGAGCCATGCCGCTCGATCAAATCACACGGTACAAGTCGATGAAATGAATCAGGCAATCGCATCCATTAGCGAGACTATGGTTACAAGAAGTAAATCAGCAGTGCAAACATTACTCTTTTGAACACTGATTACACGTGCCCGAGCGCACGTCTTATGCAACCATTAACATTGCTTGAAATAATGTAATATGAGTGTTGAAGAATCCGGGTTTTGAGTTTCCTCAGTAGTTCCGGTTCTTGCCGGCATGCTTTGCGGAATATTTGGTAGTGTATAACATTCCTTCCCCTATCATAAACGCAGTCTTGACTTTGAGATTGCTTGTGCTTAAAGCCGAGCAAGTTCAAAGCAGTAATTTTCATACCACTAACATTTTAAAGGAATGTTAATGCGCGCACTTGGTGGCTTAGCGTTGAAACGAAATTGTTACTGGAGGTACGGAAACTACGGGCTTTGGTGAAGCTAAAGGAATATTCGTCATTTTTCCCTGCGGACAAATATATTGCAAGTAGGCTAACATAGAAAGTATTATTAAGTTACCAACCTGAAATAGGATATGATCAAGAAAGACCAGGAAAAACGGGGTGCAATAGGCATTTGGTTTAGAAACAGGTAGAGGTAGCACAAGCCGAGTGGAAGATGAATACCACTTCACAAATCTATTGTTCATCTTTATATTTCTGTTCACTTTATCTACCCGATATGTTTTCTGTTCTCTGCATCTTTAAATTTCTCCTTATGCAGCTTCTGTATCGGTTCGTGCAGAGATTTCTCGAGAAATGCATAATTATTTCTGATCTACTGAAACCCCAAAAATATTTTATAAAAGATGATTCGTATGCCTCAAAACAAATTATTTACATCTCCTCTTGAACTTTATTCTCTTCGGATTTGTATCCCTCTACCACATATCCCTGGCTCGTAGTGGAGGCATTGCATTCTATACTTCATCGGAAATGTAAGCTTTGAGATCCCCTCAACTCCCAAAGCGCGCGCTCGTCTGTCTGTGTGTTTCAGAGAGAGAGAGAGAGAGAGAGAGAGAGAGAGAGAGAGAGAGAGAGAGAGAGAGAGAGAGAGAGAGAGAAAATTCCCTCTCTCACTCTCCCTCTCTCTCTATCATTTCACGGCGAAAATTGTAAAGTCTGTCGTAATTAATCACTTGAATGTATTATTTATGTTAATTTATTTTTTAAATTTTGCATTGAAATGTTCATTTTACACTTTTATACATGGTTATTTTTTGGCCAGGTTTGTCGCATGATGGAATCCAAACCGGGTGCTTTTAAGCCATACAATTTGTGTTATGTCACGGAGATAATTATGGTTATTCATAAAAACAAGCAATGGTGTTATAATTGCTTCAGATCTTCAGTTAATTCATATTCATTGGACCAGGTTACAATAATTGTGGCAGCACGTATTTTCTTACTATTTCTTATTTGCTTATAAGTACACCATCTTACAAATTTTTATCCTGGCAGTCAACTTATGTGACTTTAACCATGTTGTAAATTACAAATTATAATAATTTGTTATTGATGACTACTTACCTGTTGTATTACATTATTGGTATTATTCGAAATTACGCTTAATTTGTAGTTTTACACTCATATGCTGTTTTTCATTGGAGTAATACTGATAATGCTAAGTTAACTTCGCTAATATACAGGTAGTTGCAACTGCTATCTCCTATTAATTATTTCTCTGGTTTAAATTATTTTAAATGTTATTTAAAGCTTATGCTGAATAGACTAAGCCAAAACCTAATCTGTCTTTTCTTTAATACTGTCTCCCTTTGCTGCCTTTCCTTCCTTCTGCCCCCTCCTTCAATCCTTCCTTTCTTCTTTCCTTCCTCCTTTTGCTCGTTTCTTCTTAGCTGACAGTCTGATACTACAAACTAGTGGCCTCACTGGGTAAACCAGTGAGCCGGGGCCGGAGGCGAGAGTTCAAAAGATAATTTTACGAATAAGAGTCCAACTTAGGGCTTCTAATTGAATTCCCAGTACGTTTATGTCTTCAAGAAGAAGCAATACTTCATTTAGATGGTAAGATTACTATCTGAGACAAGTGTCATTAGGACCATAAAAATGAATATGTGAAAAAAGTGATCAGGGAAACAAGCGGTAAGAAAACTGTTTTGTACTTAAGTATGACTATACTCCATCCTGCCTTAGATCCAGATCTTGTATCCCTCCGCGATAACCTGGTGTTGTATCAGCTGTGGCTAACACAAACAAACGTCACGTTGTCTTATATTATAAACACGAGGTATAACAGAACGATATTTCCTCGAGAGTTTATGGAATAGTGCTGCTTGTGGTATGTATGGCGGTTAGTGTTTACATCAAGTTAGGAACTAAGAGTGGGGTGATTATAAGTGGTTTTAAGGAATCCAAGAATCTGAAAAAGCCGTCAGGTATGACATGAGGTACGTCATGAAGTTTGTACATGACAGCACCTATTGCTGTCCTGACCATAAAATTGTCTGCCTTTGTTTGGCTGAAAGTGATTACTACTGATTAGAGGAAGCTAACAGCGTTTCACACGGTTACGCATTCTCAAAGTGGTGTTATAAAACAGATGAGCGAAAGTAAAGTCCGGTAAATGTGACGGAAGATTAAAAAGAGGAATGACTGTTTCGTACTGCACTCAGTGTCACACTAAGGACGATCGGGGCAAAGACGTTCAAGGTCAGGCTACCTAGCGCGTCTGTGATGGCTAACACCATCTAAGTGGCTACACAAAAGGGGCTTTTTCTAGGGTGCCTTCGAGAAGGATCTGGCCACGTGATCCCCGGCGTGTGTGTAGAAATTAAGAAAGGTTCGTGTAACGTCATTCCCGAGTCAGTCACAGTTACTGTCACACTCACCGACTCATACACTCGCACAGTTGTCTCAAACTTACAGATGTCATCGTGATAGGTCGGTCGTTGTAAAGAAGATACACTTAAGTGTATAAAAGACAGAGAAAGAGAAAGCACTAACGACTGCAGACTGTGTTAACGACGAGAAGAAAACTTTATATTTGTGTTAAAACCTTAGAAGACAATAAAGCGATAGAAAAAAGTAGCCGGACTGATTCTGTCATTTTTCACAATACTTTGAGAGCATAGGAGCATCAGTGCGCAGCATCTATGAGTGTAGGTGAAAAAGTGTACTTCTCAGGTGAAGAAAATAATTTCAGGACAGAATTGTTAAAAATAATTCTTAAAAAATAATGTCCTAATTGAAGCTGATTTAAAACAGGGTAATACGACCGACAATATATGATTCTGTCAGTCCGAAGCCGGGAAAATTTGATGAAGATCAGCGTTTTTAATCGAAGTGATTTTCAAAGTTATTACACTCAAGCTCAATGCTATCTTTCAGTATTTATTATAATTGTCAACATACAGTAGTAAGCTTAAAGTTTCTGTATTTACAGCTATTTTCACAGACCACTTTTTTCGCGACTCAGAAAAAATATATCTGGAGCAATAGGAGCCTCTATCGTAATATACATTTTTTCCAATGATAGATTAGATCAGGCAGCATGAAATATAACAGTCGAACTAAAATCACTTCTGGTTGTATCATAAAGCGTGTACGGTAGCTATTTGCACGGTCCCTGTTTTTAGAAGAAATCTTTCAGAGCAAACGAATGCTCTTTAATTAAACCTGTGTAAAGGAAGAATCCAGCTCATCGCTGGATGAAAGGACACTTTCCCTTCTTAGCCCTGACAGACCCGTATTTCACGGGCTAGTGAACCTCCAAGAAGAGAGCTTGCTACGTTTACATTTGTGGGAGTTAGAGACATGTGTGTATTCTGCATGAAAAGGCATAACTTAATTTAGACCAATTATTTTCATCCTTACATAGGTAGGGACGGTGCAAAGGTGTTTTCCCTTTAGTAGTCCGCTTGAGTTTTATATGTACTGTACATGCATTTTGTGAGTGACATTACGTAAGTTGCATGTTCCTGGAAGTTGTGGAACGTTGGAGTTGTTTTCATGTCTCGAACAGGTCCCTGAATCCCAAGAAGTCTAACATATCCTAGTGTATCTCAAGTCAGTACGAAATGCTGACAACTTTTACAAAACTACACGTATACAGTGGTACATTTAGTCATTTAAAATATAATTTGAAGATAATAATCATTAAAATAATCTGTATAAATAAAAATGAACGGTTAAATTTGTTGCTAAACGCAAAATTCGGCCGGACCAATTCGGTAATTGTTTTTTTTTTTTTTTTTTTTTTTTTCAAATATTCATTGAAATCCAAGGAAGGTTCTTATGAAGATAAAAATTGGAAAAATTGCACGGAAAACGTAAAAACTACAAGTTTCTATTTCCTATTCAAACTGCTCCTTGCTGTCAATTCCAGGGATGGCGATCGGAGATACATTAATCGAAGAATCGTAAAGATCGATTTGAGCAACGAGTCGTGTAATTGAATCTATCTCAGACACTGTAAAATCGACTTTCGATTCGTTTACTTAGTTTCATTTTATTCAAATAATATAAGAGCACCAAACCATAATATAAAAAAACGTTGAAATGTAATTAGTAACCTTATAATTAAGAACGTAATCTTAAAATTAGTATAAACTACTTGAACTCATCCGCAGGTTTTACACTTTCTCTACGATATACGGTTTGACTTTGATAGTTTTTCATTAGAGGCATGCTAGTGTTTGGAACTAATGACCACATTCGAGAGAGACTATGCGCTTTAGACAGTGTTTTGTGCTAGTAGTGTACCTGCACAATGACGTCACGTTCTGCCGTTGTGGAATTAACTTGCAAACACCTCATTTGTCGATAGCTGTGTAAAGTTTCGGACCCTACTGATGACGCTGTTTTAATTTTTGATAAAGAAGATAGTCCACAGAAAGCAATACATGCATTAAATAACGCTAGTAAAATGTGCAACATGAAAATCTCGGAGAAAAACTAAGGTTATGGCATTCCATGGCTAATTTCTGGTCAGAACAAAGAGTCGCAAAGAAAATGAAACAATTGAGAAAGTGTCACACTTTAACTACCTAGGTTGTAATGTCACTTATGAAATATATAAAGAGATAAAAAATAATGTTTAAAATACCGAACAATCTGTGGAACAATTCGGAGAAAATTAAAAGGAAAATCTACAAAATACATGTAACTAAAATTTAATTCCGTCATGGCACTCCTTGTCTTAATGTATGGCAACGAGGCATGGAGCAGAATACAAACAGCTGAAATCTGCTTTCTGAGATCGGTTAAGCGGTGTATAAGACAGCACTGCTTAATGCAGATGTCAGAAGGGAATTGGGAGTAGAACCGATGGTACAAAGAATACTACGGGATACAGAAAAATGGAAACTTCGCATACAACGAATGCAACCAGATAGAATTCCAAAGTAAGTTTTGAATTACAGACCAAGAAGATATCGATCTACAGGAATACCCAGTAAGGGGTAGAAAGGAACGGCTTTACATAATCCTTGAAGATAGAAAAAGAAGACTTACATACGAACATAAGGGGCAAAGGGACTCAAAAACTGGAGGCCAATCAATATTCGTCCTGCAAAATGTTAGGTCACAGATTAGCGCGTTGGTATCTTAAATCAGGACCAAGGAGCATTTGTCGCTATTAGCCTTAAGATATTACATGTACACCTTAAGATAGCAGAAAGTCTTTCACCTTCCTTGACATAATTAAACCGGTTGACAATGTTTGAAATGCTCGCTTTGCTGCTACGATTGAAAGTTCTACATTACCCGTTCCTCCCACTAAATTGGTTAACCTGCTTATAGGGAATTCGCTCAAATACATTATGGCAGTGGACACACTGATAACATTGACTACATTTGAGGACTACTGTAGGAAGATCCTATTACAGTGCGGGGTTTCAACTGGAACATCAACCACACTTTAAAGGAACGAACAGAGGAACGTTTTGGGAAGGTACGGATTTTAGATGAATCGTAACACTGATCCGCTTACCGCCTTGTATTTCGATGTTAATCTTGTAATTATAGGCAAATGTCAACAAGCAGCAACTGCCCTTGTGCCCAAAATCATCCATCAATTACACAAAATGGATCAATTGTCAACTGCCAAAATAAAAGTGTAATTAAACACTGAAAGCTATAGGACCAATAATTGACATTGGCACTAATGAGCAGACTAAATACCTGCATGCAACATTTGACGATGCTCTCGCACAGTGATGTCCAACGTTTACGAAAGAGGGAAGGTTGGATTTACCTTCTCCCACTATAGACTTTGTTATTTTTAGCACTCGGACGTGCATTGCGTTACAGTGGTAGTTTCGCTATATGTACGTTGCGCTTGATTTACGAAAGACTTCCAAATCTTATGCGATAAACATCTGTTCATTAGTGACTTCTTTGGTACTGCTTGCGTTTAAGAAGTCTGTCAATATTTGGCGATAAACTCAAACTGCATAGCCGATAAAAAACTAAATGTTACGCTGTTAGGGCCGACCGTTGATATTTTGAAGCCCCAATGTTGAGGTATGTGACGGAAGCCAGGTAACATATTCGATGTCGAAATTCTCCTATCACACGTCGATGCTCCTAGTGGTAACAAGCATGACATGTGTTACTAGCTGTCAACCATAACTGTAGCAACTTTGTTACAAGGGCTCTGTTGACGGTTGGTGCATTGTTGGAGTGATACTTTAAAGTAGATATTGCACTCCGTTGATGTACAATGCACTTGAAGTTCTTTTAGATATCTTCCCGAGCCAGACTGAGCAATTGAGGCCTTAATCTCAGCGTAAGCGCAGGTATTGCGAAAGGTGACAACAGATACACTTTTTACAGACTTCAATGTCGGAACAGGTTTACATTAATTGTGACAAGATGCACCGACCACAAATCCTCCTTAAAATATTAATTCACTGATCAGTGTAATCTATAATTCACTCGCATAAATGAACTGTCATAAACCTTTTTGGTTTATCCCTAGATATCAAATTTACATCACGCTCAAATTCTCGGAAGAGCGATGTAGGTACGCATGTCTCCTTAGACAAACGGATAGCCATTGATGCTTTGTAAGCCAAGTGAAACTAACTTCCAAAATGCCCGTTAGGCGCCACACTCGTTCCCAAACATGCCTCCTATTTCAATAGTTTTATTTTTGTATTTACGCTTATTATCTATAACTTATCTTAATATTATTATTTCTCACCTTTACTTTATTCTTTATTTATTTATTTATTTATTTATTTATTTATTTATTTATTTATTTATTTATTTATTTATTTATTTATTTATTTATTTATTTATTTATTTATTTATTTATTTATTTATTTATTTATTTATTTATTTATTTATTTATTTATTTATTTATTTATTTATTTATTTATTTATTTATTTATTTATTTATTTATTTATTTATTTATTTATTTATTTATTTATTTATTTATTTATTTATTTATTTATTTATTTATTTATTTATTTATTTATTTATTTATTTATTTATTTATTTATTTATTTATTTATTTATTTATTTATTTATTTATTTATTTATTTATTTATTTATTTATTTATTTATTTATTTATTTATTTATTTATTTATTTATTTATTTATTTATTTATTTATTTATTTATTTATTTATTTATTTATTTATTTATTTATTTATTTATTTATTTATTTATTTATTTATTTATTTATTTACATTAACAGGTACTTTATAGCCTATAATTTACTAACTATTCGTCTTAAATTGAATATGACTGCTGACAAAAAATGAAACTCTTCATATACCACCATCATCAAATGAATTTCCGTATCAAGCCTTAGAAGATCCACCAAATAATCCTCGCATACTTGTATATGACTTAGGCCTACTGTATGTATTCTCACCGTGTGTAAAGGGAAGGATGAAATAAAGGCATTTGTACAACCGTTCATCTCTATTAAGGTGAAGTAGATAGAAGAATAAACGTATGTACGTTTCTGGGTAGTGTTTAACCTCCGTTTTCACTACATACGGCACCACAGGCGGTGACACTGGTGATACATGGAATGAGATGACGGGATATCACAGAATTCGCATGAAACCTGCTTCTGCGCTGCTTTGTCCACCAATGCGGTCCCCTGGGATGGAACCGATGCCGCTTTGGTGGGAGGCCAATGGTCTAACCACTCGGTCACGGTGCGGCCGTGATTGCACGAACAGTTTCTACAAGAGTAGAGAAAGTCATGTGATTGCAAGCGTTACATTTTTCAGTTATTAATATCTTACAAACGAATTTAATATATCGTAATTTTATTTGTAAAATAGTAAAAATAAATTCACTGGAGTTCCATATTTTCTCGAGCAGCTCATTTTTTACTAAAAAACCTAACTAAGTCCCACACTACAGCTCATGAAGAGCCAAGCCTTACCGCCCAGCCGCTGCGTCCCCCACCTCGGCCCACTACAGGCGTCATTGGCGGGGTGCAATATTGGTCAGCGTGACGATCCCTCCCGACCAGTTATACGGTCTTCAAGACTTGGGGCCGCTACTTTTCTATCAAGTAGCTCCTCAATTAGACCCCACGGAACCTAACGAGGCTAAGTGCACCCCGTGCCAGACCACCTAGAGGGGATAAAATCCCCATGCTGGTACCGGGGATCGAACTCGGACACCTCCGCGCCAGAGGCAAGCGCGCTACTAACTGCGCTATGGAGGTGATCTCATTATACTATTGCTACAGATAAAAATTGCAGGACAAAACAAAGAAATACGTTTACCTCTTTAAAGCTTACGCTCGCATTTAAAGTAGATGTATGCTTTTACGTGTGTAATAGGTACAATCAATAAATCCTGTGTTAGTCAAGCATGAGACAAAACCAATTTAGAGTAGTAATAAAGGTTGGGAACTGCCGCCTGTTCCTTCGTATTCCATTGGTCCTGTGATGCTAGGTGCCAGATATCACTTAACCAGAATCTAAGAGAGTTTAATGTACTGTGGCACAAACCGTAGAAGCGTTTTTATTGGTCTCTATGCAACTAAAGAAGACTGCTTCGAAAATGCATATTTCAAGATTTGCAATTCCTTCATAATCGATAAAAAATGATTGTATAGATGCATCTTATCTTCCTTAAGCTTTTATCGTTGAATTTTTGGTAAACAAGTACAAACTTGAAGTAAAATGCAAACTCCGAAGTGTTTGTCAATTTTAGAAGTTACATAACCCTACTGTAATCTGTCAACATTCTTAGGTGAAATGTGCAGAAATAAAGTTTCTAAAATTATGTGGTTAGTAACATTGAAATAAGCAAAGTACTATTTAAATGTAGGTTAAGTTTAGTAAGATGAGAAATTTGCTTGAAATATCAAAGTATTAAAAAGAAAATCTACAGCACTGCTAGCTGTACATCCAAACCGAGTCTAAAGTTGTGGCTATACGAAGGAAGGACATCACAAAAGGACGAAAATGGAATCCGGGGAATGATGTTGAGTATTGAGTTTACTTCATTTCGCCGCAACTTCCTCTTCCTCTTTCTCTTTTAAGTGCTCTTCATTTTCTTTTTTCAATTTATGTTACAGTAACCTACCGCTAGAGTATATTTACTGTATATTGGATTCTTGCTCTTAAATAAGGACCTTCCATCATAAACTTGTGTTAGTCCTGCTCAGTGAAAAATCTTTATTAATCAAAGACAGCTGATCAAATACCAACAGCGTTAGCAGGTTCAGAAGTTCACTGTTTTCACTATACATAAAACAAAATAAAGCACAGCCAAAAAGTCTTGTCACTTTTCATATATACAGCTCGTGCATCCAGGAAAAGGAAACAATGCAAACCTTCCTTTTACAATGAACCTCGGGTTTAAATCTTAGATGAAATGTAATATAAAACAATTCTTACTCTGGGGTTTTCTGTCGCCAAAATTGCGCTAATTCTAAGCTAATGGGTGGACCTATAGTGTTAACAGTTTTTAATATATCACTTCCTTTAAAATATTAACAATAAATACAGAGAAAAATAACGTTTTTGTAACATATTTAAGTAAACATCTTATGTCGGTCAGTTGGCTCAGTTGCTTAGATGCTGGCCTACTGTTACCGAGGTCGCGGGTTCAAATCCGCCCCAGACCGATGGTTTTTAAGTGCGCTTAAAACGACAGCTCCATGTCAGTACATTTGCTGGCATGTAAAAACTCCTGTGGGACAAAATTCCTGCACACCGGCACCACTGATGTGATCCTAGCAATTGACAGCGTCGTTAAACACCAGAATAATTTTTAAATTAATGTTTAAACATCCTATGAGAGAAAGTGTGTAGGACTGGAAACGAAATGCAGTATGTTAAAGTAAGCTGTTTAAATCTGTTTTGAAAACGTCACTTAAGTTGAGAATCGCATATGAAGCTTTTTATTAGTAAGATGTGTAATAAAATTTCCCTAAAATTAGCAAATTGAAAAAATGACAATTTAGTTTCCTAAGCGACATATTGTGACGAATCCGGCTCAGCTGCTAGTGGCAACCTGTCCTGCAGTATTTTGTGTGTGTGTGTGTGTGTGGGGGGGGGGGGGTAAGGATGTATTTACGCACGTACCCCATCCCAGCTGGAAATGTAAGACACGCCGTCTGGTTGCCCTACCATAAAGAACCCTCCAATTATCAGTGTTGTTTCTAGTGCATTGGTTTACCGGATCCCACATACCACCCCGGTTAATCGGCGAAAGATGAGAAGCTGGCATGCATTGCATGCGAGCGCGACAGATGTTCTTACTCAGGGCTCTTATGATGGACGATCCAGGGTAATTCCGGGTGGTTAATCACCTGGCATAAATTCCGCGGACGCCTTGGAGACGCGACCACATAATTCTGGACACTTCTTTTTCCTTTGCCTCCCGCCAATATTCTGTGTCTCTCCGACGGTTATATACAAGTGAATGTGCTAGCGATTGAGTTAGTAGTGAGATGGTGTTGATGCGACATGAAACACTGTTCTCAGATATTTTAGAATAAATCATTCAAATTATAGGCCGATAACTAAGATTATTGTAACTATTTCATTTATCGATGTGAGGTTCAAGGAAGGCTGCTGCTGTTTTGTGGTTTGTTACTCTAATGAATGGAGAGGTAGGAAGAATGGGCTTTGTTCGCACGAGACGTTTCACCTCATAAGAGATGTGACAATGAAGGCACAACTAAGTTACACCAACAAAATTAAATAACAATGAAACTACACGATAAATTCGTTCCAAAACGTGATAATCTAAAGTGAGAATTGTTTTCACTAAGTAAATAAATCGCATTACTAGTGAATTTTTCTGGTCCAGAGGTGAGATTTGTCAAATAGTTTATAGGAAATCTGACTGCTATTTAAAATTGCAGATATAAGTCTGATGCGTTGCATTCACATGACGTTCCCTATTATTGTAGTAATTATTCTTACAATCTGTTATTCCTATATAATATAGAAATTATCTTATTGCTTATTTCCTTATAGGTGCAGGGAGAACATGGGAATACAGCATACTGCAACGATAGTCACCTCTTTTAAAGCTGGTCACTATATGAAGGCTTTAGAATTCCGTTCTCTTTGCACGACTAAGACACAAAACAGTGAATGACAGTCTTTCATTTGAGGAAAGTGTGAGTATTGCAAAACTCATACAAATACCAAGGAATATCTCCGAAATAGTTCCACAGAAAATTAATTTCGACATAAATTAGTGTGTTTTAATGAGATCTGCATTTTGTGTGTACTAGAATGTGGTCTATCTCTTACGGTTTACCAGTTATGCAAAACTCGAGAGTAATCAAGACTACATGAGGTATAGCCAGAAAATTCAAAATATACATTTCTTTTGCCATAAAATATCTTAAAACATATAGCATTTAAATAAAACTTAAGGCCTTTTTCGAGAAAATAAAATTTTTCGAAAAATTTTCCATTTAAAGGATAGTTTAGGTTGGAGGACTTTTCTTCAAAATCTTCGAGTCGCATCCTTGAAAGACAAAATTAAATACCAACCGTGGCCACACAGTGTGAATTTCAATATCGTGTAGCAATGGCCTTGTAAAGATTTGACTTTCGCTTGCACCTGCTATATCGCTGTTGTATCTACAACAAATGTGCAATAAAATGTTTATAATAATTGTCAAGAAGTACACGGAAGAATTACTTTAGTTGGAATGGTTTTTAAACCAGTAGATATAGTAAGGACAGGTACCTTACAAGCAGGCTTTTCAAAACTAGCAAAAGTACATCATTTTGTATTGAACTCAACATTTTCCTTAGAAAAGAAGTAAAGAAAAATTTTAATACTTCTATTTCTCCTGTTTTAAAGGAAAACACACTATGTAACATATAGACACTTGTTTTGATCATTGTGTTATAGTCTCTGATGATGATGATGATGATGATGATGATGATGATGATGATGATGATGATGATGATATACAGTGTCAAGTATTTTATCATGTCTCCATTGTTCTCTATCCAAAGCATTTGTTTGATGTAGTCCCTTCACCTTTATACATCTTCTTACTCCACCCATCCAATTTCCATTTGGTCTTCCTTACCTACTTCTTCCTTCTGGTGTCCGCCTCATCGCTTCTTTTGACAATCTTCCATGCAGGTTACATGCCCAAACGTTGTAGTCTTTTTCCATATATCACTTCGATTACATATTTTTCTACATATATTAGGCGTTGTATTGCTGCATTTTTATTTTCTCTTTTCTCGACTTCCTAGCCGATCTTCTAACGAAGTCCAGTTCAACAGATCTCAATTTTCGTTTCTGCATTCTGCCAATTTTCCAAGATTCCGCCGTATAAGGCATCGTACCCTCAACTATTGGTTTACAAAGTTATAAATTATACTTACGAAAGCTATTGCTCTTTCTGTTGCTAATTGGGATAACAGTTGCATAAATAGTCGCATCACACATTTTCATTGTAGGTACAAGGAAAATTGGTACAGGTATTGATTAGTTGGCTGCAGGAACTAAGCCTGCAATTGTTTCTTTTACTTGTGAAATTATTTTTTCTTCAAATAGAAGTAAGCTTGTTGATATTGACATTCGGAATTCATTATTAGCTTTCACTTGACGCATCGCTGTGAGACACGAGCATTTCATTAAGAGCAGAGGGTGTTCAAAGACTAACTCAAGAACCACCATGTAGTAAATATGAACTGCACAAAGGCTAAAAGGTGGAGAATTTTACACATGTACTTAAATCATATATATGTAACGTAATGAACGGAATATTTTACTGTAACACAGATAACATACATTTACGCATTAGGACTCAACCCCAGAGGTAGAGAAATCTAAAACCCACAACTCTTTGCTAACAGATCGTTCCACGAAAGCCTTGTGAATGCGGGCCAGTGACTCACAAGACATTTGATATATTGCTCCATCTTGATGGAAAAAGTCAATCTTGCTTTCTCTGTATGTCAACTTAAGAGTAGAATTCCCATAAGGCTGAGAAGCAAATGAATTAAGAGTTTGTGCACTACGATAACTATACATATAAAAACACTAACTCGTAATTTTCTAATTTGGATAAATAACCAAAGTTGTGATGCTTGCTAAGCAAATATTACATTTTTAAACGTTATTTATTTTGAGTGCATATAGCTGCACGTTACTCCAAAAGTTGCTTGACCAAAACACTCAAAAAATGACTAAAGCACTTGTGCAGTTAACATCATTACTTTTTAAATTCTTGAACATTTACTGCTAACAAGAGCTACTCAAAATTGTACCCATTATCCTCGACAAATATTTCACAAAGTTTGTGTAATTGATTAATTAAATGTTAAATACGTACCTAGTTTGATACTTAACCCACTTTTCATTTTTTAGTTATACTATTCACACGCAACGCATTTTTCTATCTGTATCGAATGTTTTATTACAATACAATACTTCTACTTACAGGTAAGTAGTTTAGAATGTATAAAGCGGTTGTCGATACTTCTTCAGATTACCCTCCCCTTGTGTAGAACTTACACACTCTAGGACTTACAAGCCAGTTCCTAGAGTCAGACGCCTGTCGGGGAGAACAGGAACCTATGGACCGTACAGACTGAAGACCTAGAAGCGGGTGGTCAGCCAAGCAGCAGGTATGATAGTGAAGAAGAGGATGATATGAAATGCAGGCGAAATTGATGATTGGACAGGTGATAATGGAGCAATTGGTGGAATGAGTGGTGGGGGAAACCGGAGCACCCGGAGAAAACCCTCCCTGATGCCGCTTCGTCCACCACGAATAACACGTGCGGATCCCTGGGGTCGAACCCGGGCCGCCTAGGCGGTAGGCGAGCGCGCTAACCACTCGGCCACGGCGCAGCCTCGTTTGTCGATACGCTTATATAAATAGAGTTAATATAGCAATACATGATCCGCTACATTTTGCAGGAGAAGGTGAATCTTTGTAAAATCACTGTTGGTGGTTTCTTGCATAACTGTATCCGTTTGAAGACGATTTAAAGTTTTTGAACTAAGCACTGAAGTCGTAAAATCGCACAGTGTTACAGCAGGCTCTAAAAGTTCTCCTCAAGTCGAAGTAGAATAGCACGGGAAAACTGCAGAACGATTCGCTCGTTAGTCAAACAACCAGGGTTCTGGCACTCAGCAACGAATATGCCCACTGGGTAAAGTAATTTTCTCAGTTTATGTGGTGAAAACTTGACTGCTTTAACCCAAATCACTATATATGTGCTGCGGGCAAGAACGATAAAAGATGTTTCTCGTACGTGGGGAACGTGTTCAAAGATAATAGAGATATAAACTTTATCCAAAGCAATTTGCAGTTTCCCAGCCAACATTCTCGTGAGTAAGGACTTGCAAAAAATTAAACGAAGACAGTATTTTTTGGATAACCTAAGATTCTTATCCGACTCTGTAATGTGTAAATAGCGTTTAGTAGAGGGACCTATATGGTCCCCAATTGAAAACTGCAACATTTGTTGTTCTGCAAACAGCTGACTTTTCGTTTAAAGTGGACATGGTGCTTTGTGTTTAGAGAAAGTGACATTCGTCCTTCTTCCAAGAGAAGGAACCAAAAAAATGTAATATTAACATGCTAGTTTGCCCTCTTCAATACTGTTCCATGATTCATTTTTTTCCGCTAGGCTCAAGAAATAGCATTTTCTCAATTAAGATGCTGTTCCAATAATTAATTTTAGTCCTTTCCTTTTGTAGTGGTAAACGGAAGAAATCTTCAGATAGGGTTCTGCTTCAGCTCAAAGCCCATTGCTTAGTTAGGAGTAGTTTATAAAATTTAAGAAAATGTCTGAGAAATAATTAATTTCATCCTTTCGGAAAACGAACATCCTTTTCTGGAAGAATAAATTCTGACAGCTGTTACAAATAATAGTTTGGCAACGACAGATTTTGGAGAAGAGTAGAATAGCACTTTTGCTAGAAATGGTTCCATGAAAAGATCTTCCCACCAAGAAGAAAAATAAAATGCATAAAACATTGCGTAAAATATGTTAAGCGTAAATAAATGCTTTTGTTGCTGAAAGTAGCACGTAATTTCCTCTGGCAAAGCTAAAATATTACAAATTCTTATTAAATTTAAAGTTAGCTACGGGCATGCACTAAATGCTAACCAGTCTAAATTGCCGACTTCAGAAATGAAATTTCAGGGGAAGATAAAAAGGAGAGACCTTTGTAACCACCTGTTCTATATTAATGCGTGTGTATGTATGCTAGAAGCTAGTGCACTTAGGAAAAACCATTCGGTTCACGCCTTCGGAGAAATGTTCCCCAGGCCTGCTATAACTTCTGCTAACGGTAGTACTTTGCATTATTATGCTTATTGGTTCTATGCTTTAGTGTTAATTTGTGTGGTTATCGTCAAGTGGGAATAAAACATGGCCTTGTACACAAATGTTGAGTAGATTGAGATGCTTCTGGAGGTCAATAAAATCTCCCCACAAAGCAAATGGTTATGTATAAAACTACAATTCTGACAAAGTTAATCTGATTAAAATATAAATGAAACATGAGTGTTGGATAGGTTTAGAAATCCCCAATATACCTCTCTCGGTTATCAATTATGAATTTTACCAGTAGATAACTTTCCGGAATGTGTGTTCAATCTTGCATTAGTTTTCCGGCTTGTGCGCTCACACGTGGTCTCATCGTCTAAGCTGCTTTCGCCCCATTCTATATCAATGTGGAGGATTTTTCCACAAGAGTTATTACATTCCAATCACATTTCCCCCAGGCAGTTAACTTCATAGAAGTGGAGCAGCATATGCTGCAGAAAATTTAACATCTCTGTAAGCTTGTGTTGCCACGATTTTGATAAATTCTTTATAATTTAAGTCCCTCTCATAGCTGTTATAGAAGTACGAATGCAATCCGTTTTATATATAAAGTTACTGAAAAGTAAACTTACCTGTAAACTTGTCTTGTGGTAACTTCACCAATGTGTACCCACATTATTACCTAATTAATAAAAAATTACTTTAAGGCTTTTCTCTCTAAATTTGTTCAACATAATTGACGTGATGGGGTATAATTAAGTGAAATTTAATTGTTTTCTGCGCATGTGTGCAGCTATATTTGAAATTTTAATTGTATTATTAAGCGCTGAAAAAAAAATCGAAGTCTATGTTAAAACACTGTCTGGGACCAGAGTATTGGATGCTGGAAACGTGTATTTTTTTAAGGATCCAAGCCAGCTAGGATGTCTCTCCGCTCGCCTAGCATCGTCGCACGGAGGGTGTATCGCTACACTTTGTTCTATCATTAGATAACTGACCGTGACAGAGCAAGGTGGAGCGTTTTACAGGAAACAAACAGGGGAAGTCCCGAATTCAAGGTGTCATTTTAAATGAAGGGATGGAGAAGCCCCAATGAAAATCTAAGAATTAAACACGAAACTTTAAGACTCGTCAAGTCATCCAAAGAGTCCACCAATCAGAATGTATTAAACTGGAGGGGCCCATGTGCACAAATGTGTAAACGCAAAATTCGGGGCGGTTTCGCACATACTGCCGGCAGAAGAAGGTGCTAACGCACAAATAAAAGTGCACTGTGTGTAAGTGGGCAAAGTGACTCATCCAAGGACGCGTAAATCAGCGAGTGTGGACCCAAATGTAACAATTTGGGTTTATAAGTGTGCCACACATTAGGGCAGTCGTGCGAGAGGTGAAATCAGCTTGGTGGCAAGGTTAACAAGAAGAAATGTTGTGAGTTTTAAAAGTCACGCATATAAGCGCCGTTACGCGAAGAAAAATGTTTTAACAATGACGTAAATGTTTTATTAGTGATAAAGAGAGTTATCCATCAATTGAATAAAACAAAGAAACATTGCTCCTAAACCAAACCACACCAGTAATTTTCGCTGCCTTCGTACCACCTGAGATCATCGTTCCTTTTACTGAAGGATAGTCCGTGCTCAACAAAAACCTAATAATGACGCTAGCCGAGGACGGGCATCAAACCCAGGAGACTTGCGGAGGACGATGAGGTAAGACGCTAGCCGGAGACACCAGGAAGGGAAGTACCGACGACTTCTGCGATATTCGAACTTACGAAGTATGTGACTGATTAATATGGAACTCGGTGTATGGCGATGGTCATGTACAGGAATTCAACAATTATTGCATTAACGATGTTTAACCGGATATAATTAACTTTTTTGCTTTAAGTGGAACATCATATAGCTTTCGCACATGGAAAAAATTGCAACAACCTGTAGTCTAGATAGGATTTGGGCAAATGAATCTTAAAATCCTCTATTAGCTGACTCGAAAACAATTTACAAAACGCCTCTCTTATACTTTAAAAAATAACTTTAAAAATCTGATGTGTTGCACACACAACTTTCTCTACTCTTGTACTAACCATTCTTGTGTGTGTGTGTGTGTGTGTGTGTGTGTGTGTGTGTGTGTGTGTTTCAGATTACAGGAAAGGTATCCCTGATAGTGAAATTCTGATTTCATACTTGAATTTAGCAATGTGAATTGCTTTAGAATAACATTTTTATGCCGGAAATAGAACCTTTGGTGAACAGTGTAATCGATTGTACGTTATGTAACTTCGTACGTTACTTCCTAGAACAAACAAAAACCTAATAAGATAAGAATGACTTGGAAAAAAGAGATAAGAAAGAAAAAGAAAATTACAGCATTTCTACCATACATAACAATAACAGATCGTGTTGAAAAGATTGTAGAAAAACATACCAACAAGAAGAGGATAGGAGACTTATTTTATCGCAAAAGCCCTTAATTCATTTCCTAAATCGGCGTCTCCAAGATTCGCTTAATGTGCCTATGTTGGTTCGATAAAACAAAGCATAACAGTGTACAAAAGAAACTGCTGCCTAAGACAAACAGACAAATCAGCCGTGGCGTATATTTTGCCCATTGACTATCACATTCCATTCGGTGTTAAAGTCACAACAAGGCAGTATTATGGTTGTTTATACAGAAGGGCAAGAGATCTTTAAAGATGGTGCATTAAAAGTAAATCAAAGTTGTGGAGCCAAACTTTCCCGACTCCAGAAAACTTTATGGCAAGGTACAACAATGACCTTCCCGATGATTCTGCTCACTGGCTGTCCTTCAATGCCTGCATTGACTGTCGGAGAAGAATGATGATACAAACACCCTTAAAGGTGTCCTTACACACAGGGATGAAAATTGGATAAAATTATTTTAACCTATATTACACGACAAAATGCCCCCAAAATTTTAGAAGATAAAGTTTCTGTTTGCCTTTGAGAAATTACGGACCGCCTCAATAGCTTGATTTAATTTTGGCTTAAGGGCATTCAACTACTTGGTCATTAGCACCCTTAAAAATGAAATACTGGCAACTTACTAGTAAAAAATGAAAATGCACATAAGATACACCAAACAAATAGGCAAAAGCCAGAACTAAAACAGAGTTAATAAAAAGTTCGAAAAAGTATAAATTTGGATATCTAAAGTTCTATATCCTCAAGTTCAAGTTTGCCTTTGCTAAAAACTTCAAAACTATTTCGGCCGCTTGTTTATTGTCCACCAGGACCTCTGCAGGACTGAGAGGCAGTTGCAGAGAGTTTCGAAGGTGCGCTAGGGAAACACTCTAGCAGCACCTGACAGACTGACAAAAGACTGTCGCACAGCCAACAAAGAGGAGAAGGCTCCCGTTTAAAAAAGCAACGATGGGAAAAATTGCCATGGCCAATGCGCAAACGAGCCAAGTTAACCTCTCGCGACGAGATATGCGACAGCAGGTTACTCCGCTTATTGGAAGTTCTTTCACTCCTCCTATTACCACGAAGAATTACAATATGGAGGTTGTACAGCTCATGGCGGCTTTGAAGTGCATTAAAAGAATCGCTCAAAATCAGGCAGTGACCTAATTTATGACGGGGCACCTACAAAACGGCTCGGTATATTGCAATATAAATGGAAGGGCTATTATGAAAACCGAATGTCTGTGGTTCAGTTCCATAGACATAAGCACACAAACACCGTTTGTGCTCTGGGTGTAAATCAGACGTCGGTCAGTGTAACCTGACAACAATTCTATAAAACAAGTGCGAATGCTAGAAATACGCATCTTGGACTTACATCATGCCACCGTAGAGCAGTGGTAGGGCGCCTGTCTCTAACGCGGAGGACTCAGGTTGGATCTCAAGTACCGGCGTGGGAGGTCTGACAAGGGGTACAGTCAGCCTCGTGAGGTGCCGGAGGGACGAACTGAGGAGCCACTTGATAAATAAGTAGCGACCGCAGGTCACGACGGCTACATAACCGGCCGGGAGGGCTCGGGGCGCTGACCACGTCACACTCTCCAGTTCTGCGCTCATCATGCCTTCAATGAGCAGAGGAGGGAAATGCAGCGGCCGGGTGGTAAGCCTTGGCTCGCGAAGGGCTGTTGCGCTAGGAGTTATGAAAGACTACGAATATATTTACTGTTCTTGCTAGAATGTCTTCCTAGATCTGTGGTCACATTCCCTTGCAAAAGATTTTGGATTTAAGCCATTAAATATGTGCACATAGCTTGTGTGTATACATGTCACTTTATAGGATCATATCAGCGTCGCCGGTGTGCCGGAATTTAATTTCGCAAGAGTTCTTTGACATGCCAGCTGTCACTTTTAAGCACACTTCAAAACCATCGATCTGAGTCTGTTTGAATCCGTGACCTTGAGTTATTTAAACCATTGAACAATTAATATGACCGTCCCCGTGGCGCAGTGGTAGTGCGCCTGCCTCTGACGCGGGGAACCTGGATTCGATCCTCGGTTCCGGCGTGGGGATGCTTTTTGCCGCTGTGAGGTTTCGTCCGGAGTGCACTCAGCCTATGATACCAACTGATTAGCTATATTGATAGAAAGGTAGCATCCCTAAGGTTTGAAGTCACCTTTACGGTCGGGGAGCCGGCGTGCTGACACCACCATCTTGCACTTCTCCGTGACCTTGGTTGTGGCTGAAGGATGCGGGTTATATGGGTACCTTTGTATACGGGAGATACTCTAGGGCGGGGAATAATTAACATGTCAAGATTTACTCCAGATACAGAGGTAATAAAATGGTATCGGTCCAGTGGTACTAACAGAGTGGAACTAATAGCTCCGCCACACCCAACTTCATGTTCAGCTACAGAAAATGAATATCTGCTGCTAAATGGATACTCTGAAAGCGTCCATCGTATTTATTTATGATGTAAGCGTTAAAAATGTTTGTTGAATGAATCTGAAAGCAATCTCAAGGCAAATAAAATAAATATTTACATGTGTTGTCACATTTTTAGGAGCCCTGAATATGAAATTATGCACTGCAACTTCACGTATTTCAGCAGAATACTTTGTAAATTTATACTGGAAAAACTATTGAAGACTGGAAAAAGAAATTTAAAACTTAGTGAAGAGCATATTCCCTCCAATTTGCAGATCAACTAATAGTAGCTCAAGAATTTGAAGATATAGGGTACCTTACAAGAAAATTAATACAAGAATATACTTTATGGGGTTTAAACTAAATGTGTATGAATCCAAATATATGACCATAGAGGACGTTCATCAAGATTTAATATTATAAGATTTAGGGACAATTGAACATACAGAAGAGCACCAATATTTGGGAATTAAGATTACAATGGATGGGAAAGTAGAAAGACAAGGACTAGGATCAATACACGAAGGAATGCCATGTCCACACTAAATTGAAAAGATTATGTTGCATAGTATTCCGAGAAACAAAAACAAAAGAAATAAAAAATAAAAATAAAAAACCAACAATGTTTAATACAACAATAAGAAGCACTATGGTCTATATATGGGCTTTGAATTCACAACGAAAAAATGGACAACTGGAGGCGCTCTGAGAGAACATCCAGGAAAGAAAAAAATAGAAATTTATATATAAAAGAAAATATGCAGATCCAGTACTCAATATTAGAATTTATCAAGAAGCACCAGCCGCTTAAATGGTATGGACATGTTAGTAGAAATGGAAGACTTCCAAAGGTAATCATGGATTGGGAAGCATAGGAAAGGAGGAAGAAAGGATCATATTACGTGGATCCAAGCAATCAACGTGGCAAAGAGGGAATGGGAAATAGAAGAAGATATAAGGATGAACAGACAAGAATGCCAAAGTGTTAAATCAAATTTGTTAATGGCTGTGAATTTGGGTGCCGGAAAAAATTGTATTTACTATAAATATGTGTGTGTGGTTGGGTTTGTGGGTGCTCGCGTGATCAGCCTAAGTAAAAAACGAAGAGTCGGTTATATCAAGTTCAGTATTTATGTTCAGCATGTGTCTGTGTGTGTGTGTGTGTGGGGGGTGGGGGGTGGGGGGGTGTAAAGAGTACTAAGAATGGAAGAGAAAATGTCAAAAAAGGTGAATACCAATCCAAAAAATCTTGCGTGTACTCATTAAACTATGCAGACGATCAGTTATTACATGCACAAAACCACGATGCCATGGAATATTGGGCAAGAAAATTAAAAGAGTAATATGAAAGCTGGGGACTGATAATAAACCCAAAGGAAACCAACTATTTAATTATTGGTGAGGAGAAAGAACCATCGAAGCTAGAAATGGAGAAATAAGAGCCAAGCACAGAATATGTGTACCTAGGGACAAAAATAGATCAACATGGTAAAAATAATACAGAGTTTGAGCACAGAATTCCAGTAACAAAGAAACCAATACTCTAGATTCAATTTGGTGGAATAAACATGTAACAAAACATAGAAAACTACAAATATATAAGACAGTAATTCAAAGTATACTTACCTATGTGTGCATAAGTATGGAAAATCTCCAAGAGGAATCAAAACAAAATTTTAGTTACAAACACAGATGTTTTAAGGAGGTCAGCAAAAAATCAAGAAAAGAAAAGAAGGAATTGACAGATAAGAAAAGTTATGAATGTAGAGGAGGAACCAGACACCATAGATATAATAGAAAGAAAACGGCTACAATGGTGTGGACATGTAAAAAGAATGACGCAGGAAGGACTTCCACGTCAAATTATGGAATAGATCCGCCAGAAAGAAGGAAAAGACGCCGAACAACGACATGTATAGGAGTACAAAAGGTCAAGACTTCAAGAAATTTGGATCTTGAACAGTGGAGAGAGAGAGAGAGAGAGAGAGAGAGAGAGAGAGAGAGAGAGAGAGAGAGAGAGAGAGAGAGAGAGAGAGAGAGAGGCAGGAATGGCGTTTGATTTCCGGAAGACAGCGTCAGCATTCATGAACACTAACTATAGAGCTCAACGATGGGCCTGTCCGAATGTGAACTGCTATTCTTCTTAATCCAAAGAGCTTTAACTTGGCACTTTTTCTACTGTCCTTGTATAACACAGGCTGTGGGTTTCTTTCGTTGAGATGCCCAGTCCCTTTTAAAGCCCTGCTGTATTCCCTAATTGCCTGCTGCGGTATGAGGGTATGTAAACATCAGTGGTGTTGTAACTCTTGCAAGTGAGGTATCGGTTATCAGCGTCACAATGAAGAAGGATCAGCCGCCACTGGTGTGTGCGTTGAGGAAAACTACTTTTTAGTTTTTGTTTGTTAAGTGTGTTATCGTCTAAGCCAGTTGTTTGTGATACAGGGACAATAGGAGGGCAGTGAAGTATTTGTCAAGGTTACGAGAGGACCGAGCAACTGTGTTTTTTGTGGTTCACAATTTTTTGCATATTCTTTGCCTTGGACGGTTGAAGAAATCTTTTGAATGCTGTGTACCATTTCCTCAACATATTTGATAACAATTCCAAAGCTATGTGCTATGGTTCTTCAAATTTTCTTCTTGTTTTCTTGAATCGAATTCTCAGTCACACAAATAAATTAACATTACATAATCGATACAAGGCCACCACTTATGCATATAATAGACATTGCCAGACACAAGCGTGGTAGAGGCCGGAGGGGATTACACACTGAGCTAACTGTTGCCCCTATTGTGTGCTAGATTCCTGGTGGGAGGAGTGAAATGAGAGCACTCTGCGGGCGTGTTGGAACCCAGGCGAGTAGCACGAGCCAGCGTGAGGTGTACTGGAGATTCTTCATCTCGACACCAGGGTTCGCCAAGCAGCCACCATTCTCATGGCTTTCGCCAGTCCTGCATTCTAGCAGATCAGGCGACCACAAAGGCCACCCATCCGTGAGAATAGAAGTTAAAGTTCGCAAAGTCTCCACAGAGCAGCACCAAACTCGCTTTTTGCCAACACTTCTAACTCGATGGGGCAAAAAATTCGGAGGATGTAATTATCCTTCCCACAATTTGCCTAATGACCCTGGAAGGTAGACTGCGGGGATCGAACTCACGACCCCCCTACCCTAACTCGTTACCGCGAAGCTACCTCGCTCAGTAAAAAGCACGGTCACGATGGAGTGTTACGGAAGTTTTATTTCACCGAGTGCTACAGTCTTGAATTTCCAATGCGAACTTTTAATACAAGCTGTCAAAAATAAGTTTCAGACTTAGCTAATAATTGTTACATACAGAGTGGCCTTAGCTAACAGGGAAACTTAAGTGCAAAATACAAATGTGTTAAAGGAAAATGATGCTCAAAATTATGGGCGTATCATGAAAAGACAGAATCCTAAATGTGACACTGTACCAACTAGGAGGTACAAAGTGCATCACACAATCACTATAAGCAAATGGAAATGGGGTGGCCACGTGGCCAGGTTACCAGATGACAGATGGACTTACAGAGCTACCATGTTAGACCCCCTTTTATGCAGGAACCTTCAAGGTAGACGCGGACAATGGTCCAGGGTTGCAAGAGACTGCTGTGTATGGACTAAAACACCATGGGAAAGACAGTGAAAGTCATTGGTGACGGTGAAAGATGGTGTGAGAATATACTTAAAGAAACTACGTTATTAATTTTAAGTTGGTTAGGTCTCACGTGGAACAGCTCGCCACGTCAGGAAAAGTTGAGGTTTCCTTCATGGGACTCACAGGCTTCTTTGTATTTATCTTTATCTTAACCTGGCATGGTAATGTGTAAGGCTCGCATTCAGAAGGACCTGTGTTCGATTCTCGTAGTAGCCTTCTCTAGCTGGTGGTAGATGAATGCTGCGATGGTATCTCATCGTTGACGATTTCTCTCATTTCCCTTTTATTCCATTTTCTTCCCATCTTTCAGGCGTGCTTCTAGGTTTTGTGGCGTGAGGTGCAGCCGGACAGAAGGTGCGGATGCTTACTCGAAGGAAAGAGTATTACTCGTAAACACTAAAGGGCCCCCAGGTTGAAAAGGTCGTTCATTGCCTTCTCTGGGCACCCCAATTCGAGTCAGGAACTCTTAGGGACTTCTGCGCATCACAGTCTGCGGCCCACAGCCTAAGTGATAACTGCAATATATCTCGCGAGGATTACAGTGCAGTGTCCTCCGACGAATATTCTGCACTCTATGAAGGTAACCTTTAACCATTACTTCACATTTTGTGAAACGTGAAGGCAAAATGAATTATCACGATATGACATTGTGAAAGTGTTTCCAAGCCGTCGCACAGCATTATCGTAGTAACTGTGGCGATTATTCATGAAGGGTCCATTTGTTTTTACCACCATTCTCCTATCACGAGGGTTATAGCTTTATATATTGATTTTAAAAGTGCATTGCTGCTGTCCGGATTGGTTATACCTGTTCAGTCTGTCTGAACTGATACATTCTATAAGTTAATCCTAATGAAATCAGAGATATAGTCGTTTCCATCGGTCTTTGTCGTGCCTAAATACATTCAATAATCTTCACTCATATTCTGCAGTTCACATTTAAGACGTGCTAGTTTTGTGGCGGCGATTTCGGAGATCGGTTTGCTTGAAACTTATTTTAAAGGCTTTAACAGTATGCAAAAGGGTAGTATTAGTATTACATAAATCATTTAACACTACAGTCTTTAAGAATACATCAGCAATACAATATATAAGACAAATTAAAATAATTTAATTAACCACTAACTTTGAGAATCTTAACACTTCCATGCATCATGTTGGTCATCCATGGGCTCACATTGAAGAGACAGCTCATTCTGCAATGCTGAAGACACAAGCGTGCCTTACACAACACAGCTATTTATTGTCCTTTAAGTCGTCGTCTTTTTTCACGCTTTTATTTTTATTAGATCTGTTGGTTCAGTGACCATAGATCTCTGGAATTTGTCTTGTACGCTTCACATAGATTCGTCTGTATACTGGACAATAATATTTAGTATGCTGTCATTTATGAAAAGCTTCCAAACATCGTTCATATTTCTTGCATCACCTTTTACCCAGAAAGATGAAACAGCATGTTTTGAGGTTCACGTTTCCTGGTAGTTTTCATTGGAGTTTTCTCCACATCCAGGAATTTACTACCTTGGTGTTCTTTTTCTGGCATGCCATATAATAACCACAGTTATTTTTGTTATCAGAACGCATACCTGAATAGCTATCATGATCATGATCATCATCGTCATCATCCTCACCCTTATCCTCATCATCCTCTCTGTTCGCTCCACTCCTGCTGTAATTTCTGGTCATCTGGAATATCTGCGTTTGTCAGATTCTTTTTCACTGTGACTTACTGTGAAATTCATGTTCTTCTTGTAACATCCTTAGCACCTCCTCCAAATCGTCTTTGTTGTTTACATTATATCTTCTGTTTGTATCTATTATAAACCTGAGAAATAACAAGTTCCTCCATTTTAGTTGTGGCTATCTCACGGATCATTTTCGATTTATATTACAAAAACAAAACAAGCAAGAAATATATAATTGCATTCTTCTTGTTTTACAGATAACGAAAACATTACAAGAGATTTAATGAGCAAAATATGAAACGAACGAGCCATGTGCGACTTACCTCTTTAGTCGCACATAGCTCGTTCGGGGCCAGGCTGCCGCACTCCACTGCTTGTGAATACGTCTTCTTAGCGCTGACGCTTACCAAGCGGGAGACCTTGCTTTGGTTTCCGGTACCGAAATTTCTTCATGCTGGGAGATCTGGTCCGATTGCTCTGAGCCTCATTAGATCTCTGAGAGGCCCATTGAGGAGCTACTTGATTGAACAGTAGCAGCCCCTGGTTGTGAAGACCGCGTAAACTGGTCGGGAGGGGCCGAACACTGGCCACGTCCCACATTCCAATACTGCACTTCAGTGATAACGCCTGTGGTGGGCAGAGGTAGGGGACGCAGCGGCCAGACGGTTGACCTTAGTTCGAGAAGGGTTATTGTGCCTCGGGGTTAGTAACATAAGTTAATTATGAGCATAAAGTAACAGCATATAAACATTAACTTTAGCTGAAAAGAAAAATGTATTTGTGAGCCACAAACCCTTTAGTAACTAACACTAGAGATTACGAAAAGAAGGTGCATCGTGCTTAAATAACACTTAGAATAAAAGATAAGTAACACCTGTTCAATAAAACCAACAGAAAGGTTTATTGGTGAAAAACCTCCTTCCTTATAAAGTTTTAATTGTGTTTCTTAATTTAAAAATGCTGAAGTGCTGCATATGTGCATGTCCTGACACCATTCACTATACCGTATAACCTTCCATCAAAATTGCATCGAGGTTGAAAGCTGCAGTTGTTAAATATTGGAAAAGCACACAGATTCAAATATTTTAGTTCAGTAATTATGCCGATATAATGAGAATTTAGTGCGTTTTTATTTTTATAGCATGCTTTGATAAAAACTTGGAATATATGTCACTATTTTTTGCGGATTTTTATTAGTCTGAACCCGCAGAACAGAAGCTCTGTTGGATAATTAACAACTCTTTACAGACATGTTTTAATTAATGCCCTTTTTACTGGCATGAAATGCATAGTGGCAGTAATAAAACCAAACTGCATCATCGCATAATACCATACTGAAAAACGGATTGAACTAAAATAAATAGTGTCCTGAAACTATTCGTTCAAGTTAATACAGAAGATAGAGAACAAATATAATTGGTTATGGTACCTATAGCAACTGGCAGCAATTTCTGTTGCTAGGGATTATTTACAAAGAAGGTAGCTTAGCCTGCTATTAAGAACACTGGCATTCAGGAACTGTCCAAATGCACGACCCTGTATAAGCAGTACAGTCGAACCATTGGTTGTCGTGTGCGGTCGAAGGCTTCCGGCATGTCCGCAATGGTACCAGCTGCGACTAGGTCTTCTGCTTCCACATCGGCTTCGTGCACCAGCTGCTTCATAAGCCCCCAAAGGAAGACATTCAGACACCTAAGGGACCCTGGGACTGAAAAATGGCTGACTTTTTTTCAAATTGACGATTTTTAAGTATGTGCATATAAATGTTCCCCAAAACTTCACTCATCGATTAGCAATGGAATTTTTTAGATTCCGCCGTTTTTAAAGGTCTAGCGCAGGATTCAAATGCAATGTGCGCTACACTTAAATACTACCGAAAAATTTTTGCAGGGGCATTTAACAAAATATGGGCCAAAAAGGACTCAAAAGCAATCAAATTCAGCGGAAACTATGAATCCGAGGAGAAAAACTACATGGCAAATAATCTGATGCAGTGTATAGAACAATTAGTTTTTCTCGACATTTTAATACACCATCTGCGCATTACATTTTGTGTTATGGTCCTAGAATTTTTCCTGCTTGAGCCCCATTAATGTGACTTCAACTTCAGTCTTGGTTTCAAAATATAAAAATTAGTTTAGCTTTAAACAAATAAAATACACACAATTAAAAAGGCTTAAATACTTTCAGTATCCATCAAAGCAAAGAAATTAATTATTTTAAAAATGATACTTTTTCTACCTGCCAGAGATTGATGGTGTTTGTTGCGCATTTGGAGTTTAAAATATCACATCAGGCTTATTATTTTATAGTTTTAGATGCGGATAGAGTATTTTCACACTGGAAATAAACTTAAAAATTAATTACCTTAAAACTATAAAGTAGACTGTGCTAGAACGTTGTGCAAAGTATTGCATTTTCTATATTTTATAGGTATAGAACCAAAATTCAGTCCTAGGGTTCCGTAAGACCAATTGACTTGGGTGGCCAGATCCCAGGGCTACCTCGACTGATCCATCGATTCCCGAAGTTAGCTCTAGATCACTTCTCACAGTAATAATGAAATGGATTGGCGCGTATCGTACCGGAAGTACATACTTTGTTTAGCTGTTTAGCTTTGTTTACTCACAATGTGTCAGAGGTCAGCAGCTATAATTATTTATAGTTACAATTTTGTACAATCAGATTCAGAAACAGTTTAACCCTTCAACAGTCAGCAATTCACTTCGAATAGATCATACATCATTGAGTTTAGCAGTCAACTTAGCTGGTTTATCCTCACACCCACCCTCGCATACCCTGAGATAAAGGTCTGATAGTTCATCTTTGGAGTAGTTGCATCGAACGGGATGAAAAGCGGCGTTAAAGGTGACGCACGCGCAGTGGACAAGTATTTTATTAGTAATACAAGTCAGGCGCATATAATTTAAAAATAAGTTATTAGTGTGCGGAGTATAACACGCCTGTCATCTGTTTAATATATATCACTCTGATCTGAATGTTTCTTTAGAATTCAAGAGCCTAGAACTTACGTATTTTCCGCACATGTGCAGGTTACAGAGAAATGCATCTGACAGTTATACACTTTGCTCTCCTGGGAATTAATTCGGGCTGAGTAGTAGTTAGAAAACTACTAGAGGCGGTTATTATGGCATAAAGATAAACATTATAAGAGCAGATGCTCCTTATTGTACTTCCACAGTGCAAAGCCTTGTAACCAGAGGCGAGCTGCAGCCTGTTTAACTAGGTCCGGAGTTAATCGTCCCAACGTTTAGTTTAATTCTGTTATCCCAGCTGCGCTGTGGTCCATTGTAGCGTCACACGTGTTAGACATGAAATCGCTTAACACACTGAAGCTGTAGCAGACGCAGTGGTATTATATATGCCACAAGGAACTTCAATGCAATTATTTTAACATTTGCTTACAAAGAAAAAAAAAAAAATTACGTCGCGTGTTTCAGAAACGTATGATTTTGCAAATCGTTGTATGTTTATTATCACTGAGTCTGAGAAACCACATCTACCCTAATTTCCCGAAACTTGGCCGGGGTGAGGGGGCCGGGAGAAAACGCAAACTGAGCCTTAATTTCCATTACCACGATACTTTTGATTAAAACATAAAACTGCGAGATTTGTTGTGCTTTTAATTATTTAATTCAAATTTATTGTGATGTTATTCTAAATGATTGACATGAATAATAATTATGACCATCTCATCAATGGCTTAGTTTTACATGTACTATATTTGTACTCAAAGATAATTTTTCTTTCGTTATTTTTCTGAGAGATAAAAATAAACGACACTCTTAATCACATAAATATACTTTACTTCAAATGATTACGTAGACTTCCACGGCCTTTATCCATTACTTATTTTTTGGGTTCTGGTATGCGCCGCGTCTTGTTGGCTTTTTTAAGAAATTAAAAATTAAAAAATTATGCCGAAGCATCACCGCAAACTCTGACTTATTAGATGAGTCTTGCAGTCGCCCATTGAAGAAGCCGAACAGTTTGTAGCGAAACGTCGGCAAACTTTTTAATTTTTTTAAGAAGCCAACAAGACGCGGCCCATATCGGAAACCAAGAAAAAAGTAATACTTTGCTTCGTTGCATCTGAAGTTGACAGATCCATTCCTCTTCTTTGTTATATTTTAGCTTCTCAGACGTGCGTAAGAGAATAAAGAATTTTAGTTTAAAGTTGAAGTTATTAATTTTATTTTCTGACAACCATGAAAATTGTAGTCCCTATGTTCTATCGATAATTTTCGTTTAACATCAAACGTGCCAAATCCTGAACAAAAATAAGGATGAAAATGAAGATGGCTATGAAATACCTACCCTCGTTTCTAACATCAGTGGGCTATTAGCCACTATTTCAAGTAACCATCTAGAAGCTTGGAACTCGGTGCGTTTTAATTAAAAACTAACCTACTATGATATACAATCTATATTAAGTTTGAATTTTTGCTTGTCTTCTTCACACTTAACCTTCTGTTAGGCTTTTTAATATAAGTAACAAAAGGTGTAATCGTATACAATAGCTTGTATTATACATATATAAATGAAGTATATATATATATATAAGAATTGCCCTTTAGAATATTTAAAACCATGAGACTATAAACATCTGTTTCGGGTGTGTACTATTTTAAATCACTGCTTTTGTGTTACATGGTATGTAGTTTTGTGCCCTTTACAACGAAACGATTTTATATTTTGTGTATAAGTGCAATATTGTAACGCAGCACCTGTGGCCCAAGGTTGGAAGTCTGCGACAGTATGCTCTCGTTCAACATAAATATCTGAAACGTTATCGCCAGACAACCCCAATCTTCTGGAAGTTTCTGGAACTCTGTGCGAAATTCGAGCCAGCGTTTTTGCAAATTGTACAGCGGGCGAGAGAATCAATCAGCGAGTTAGTGAGTGCGTTTCTGGTGCGACAAAGGTGCTGCTCTCCGAGCGAGTTAGTGAGCACCTTTGTGACTGCTACTGCAGGAGGGATTAGAAAACAGTTGTTAGACTCCCCAGCCAGTAAATCGACTGCAAGAGGAGGCTACATCCTTCGTATTTCATTTCTCTCTGTCACGAACACAACAAAGTGTACTAAAGTGACAGTGGAACATTGAACTAAAGTTTTTTAGTTCATATTAGTAAGTGGCAGTGTGAGTTAAGTGAAATCACAGTGAAGCTGGAACTCTCAGGTAATTAGTAAGTTCTCACGGTCACTTAAAGTGACCGTAGAAAACTGGTACAACTGGCAATATTATGTTACTCGGCATACAAACCATACTAATCCTTTGGCTAAATTTAGATTGAATAAAACGAATTAGTTAAGGTGAGGCTGCGCCGTGGCCGAGTGTTTAGACTGTTCGCCTATCACCAAGGCGGCCCGAGTTCGATTTTAGGGACCCGCATGTGGTAATCGCGGTGGATGAAACGGCCTCTGGGCGGGTTTTCTCCGGGTTCTGCGGTTTACCCCGCCCCTCATTTCACCAATTGTGCCATTATCTTTCTATTCATTGATTTATTCTTCATTTCATGTCATCCCTTTCCTCATCATACCTGGTGTTGGGCTGACCACTCGCTTCCAGGTCTTCACCTTGTCCAGTCCATTGGTTCCTCTGCTCCCCGACAGGAGAGCACAGGTTTATAAGTCCTAGGGGGTGTAAGTCCTACATAAGGGGAGGGTAATCAGGTAAAGAAGATGATGTAGACCAGGCATGTCAAACCTCACCCCCAGGGTGTGAAGAGAGGGGTCTACCCCTCCTTAACTGCAGTACCACGCGCTCGTAGAACCGGTTTTCGCTTTGTTTTTCCCGTTTTCCGATTTGATCATCACGGAGGGAAGGAAAATAGGGGAAAATTTTTCACGCCTGGTGAGTGCTGTTTGACACCCCTGATGTAGACAGTTGTATTTTGACACACCTTAACAAGTATACTGGTATTGTAAATAATTTTATACTACTTGGTTCGCATACGAGATACTGTCTCATTACCAGAAGAAGGCGAGAAGAGTTTGAGGTGTTATAGGGGGCTTGAACTCTTGATCTGCTCACATAGTGGATTTGTTTAGTATGAAATATATATTCTATGTGATGCTAGCGTGCATAAACATGATGGGGACGACAGAAAATGCTTACGCAGCACATTCCTCTAGCTCGTCCATAAGGCATATCAGAAAAACTGTGAAAATGCGTAATTTTTTACGCGAACCTATCACACATGCACGGCGAGACAGTGTATGTACACTCTGTTCAGATGCAATCATGACAGCAATGTGTCATATCGGCGGGTGCGAGAGATCATCCATTTGTGTTGGATTACTGACTGCACACCAAGTTAGTAGTATTTTGCTCAAGATAACAGGCAAACGCAGCGCTCTGACAACCAAAGTCAATTCGCCTAGTCGTTTTGCTAAGTAGTATATTACTCAGAACAGACAGCATTGCGTTTATCTGCGGTCAACGGCGGAACTACGAGTACTCTGCATAACCTGTGCACAGGGTACGTAAGTAAACACGATAACAGCGCCACGGATCCATGCACATTGCTCAATGTGCCGAGTAGCACTCTTGTCGTTGCTTACAGCCTACGTAGCAACTATCCCTGTTGTGTACAGAGAATTTACATTATGTGCATGTAAACATAATACAAACTATTGCTATATGTCCCGAGTAGTACAGTTTGTTGTACATAAAATAGGCTCGGCCAAGAACTAGAAATAGTTGCGATACATACGAGTAGGTAGTATTTGAAAAATTTATCGCTCGGCAAACAAACCACAAAGAAAAACGCCTGTGGCCCGCATTCGGGAGGTCGCGGGTCAGGGTTTTTTCGAAAGCTTTCCCGGTCGCCAGGCGAATGCAGCAAGGATTTTCATATCCTCCAAATTTCCTCTCCCTCCATTTCATTACATTAACAATTTCATTTAACCCTTCGTCCCGTTAGGTCTATTTCAGGGTTGGAAGCGTCGGCGAGCGTCGCGACTGCATCATGGCAGGGGAAACAAATGCGCTCTGGATATGTCGTCCTCCGATTGGAAGGCGAGCCTACTGGTTTCCAGGTCCCCATAAGATGGTACAAGCCCATGAAGGAAGGGGAGCCGCCTTACGAATACTGCGCCCCCCTTGGAAGTACGAATCTGAAGGGGTAGGAGGAGAACTGAACTGAGTCAGCCTCCGTCGGGAAGGTTCTAACTGGGAAAATGTAGTGATCCTGCCCTCCGCTCGAATCCATTCGCCTCATCCATCCTCCTGGGAATACCCTGCTAGGGACATAGGCGCAAAGATCATCTTTCGGAAGTTGTTATTGAATCATTAGCATCCTGAAGATGGGATAGATGTACACTCCCGAAACGTCGATGGCTCTTCATCACTACACCTGGCTCAAAGCCCGAGAACAACTTGAAAGGGCTCATTATAAATTTAACTTCGAGATTTGTTAAAATTCTCATCGACAACTTCTCAGCCTTTATCTAACATTACACATAGTTAAACGACCTTATCGTTAGTGAACGACAACAATAAGCATTGAAGAATTATGCGCCACAGCTTACATAAATTCAGAGCTAACAAGGAACGCTCGATTCACTGTAAAACTTTTTATTCTTTCTCATCAAAATAGATTTTGAAGCTAATATTTGTGCTACAGTTAATGACAATTCAAAGTTGAGGTAAGAAGTTGGCAGATCAGCTTACGCCTCACTGGTGGAGGAAATGGCAAAGTTTAAACTTCCCGTGACTTCTGTTTTAAAAGTTCATAGCAGAATGGCTCACATACATATGCCCTATAACTTCCTTCTTCCAACAAAATGGGAGTGAAACTTTATTTTTTGTCAATCTACAGAGCTGAAACTCGATCACTCACTGTCTGTTTGCAACACAGAACAGTTAAAGGTCAAAGTCGAAAGAAGCACTACTTCTGGTGACTTTCTGGCTTTCAAAATAGCTAACCTCATTCGCCTTATTCACATTGCTTGAGTATAATTTATTTTGTTCCTATTTTGTGCTATCTATATACCTACACTTTCTAAGTATATTTAAGTGTGTTTTTATTAATTGTTCGCAATGTCAAGGTTTCCACACAATAGTCCCTAATCTCTTCCTAAATGTTTTCTTCAGGGATCTGCAGGAAATTTGTTTGCTATGCTTATTCTGTGTTGACGTTTTGAAAACAGGTTAAGTGATTACTTATTATGGATCCCAAATTATGCTGACTGCTTGTTCCCCTGTCTCATTTCAGGTTCTTCCAGTAAGCAAGGTAATTCGCCATTGTCTCCTCCATTAACGTGTTCCTCAGAAATATTCTTTCTTTGTCACGTCATCAAACATATTTTGTATGTTATATTATCAGAGTCCGGATGTTTATGACATATCATACTTTTTGTTTGCGGCATTTTACCATGCAAAATACAAGCGAAGCACGGTTTGATCAATGCTGATTAAAATATGCAATTCTCATGGGTCATATAAAGACATATTTTGGTCTTTCTAACGTTTCTTGTCATTTTTCATATTATAGTCATATTTTCTCTTAAATGTTCGTATTTTGTAATATTTTAATGTTTCCGTTCCAGTTTCGCATACGTACTTCAAGTCATCCCAAAGACCTACCTTTCACATCTCCTAATACTTGTCTGAATATTTCTTATAATCATCTTTCTTAGAAATTTATGTGTTCGCGAATTTGGAGAGTAAGCTGTATGTAATTTTCTACTGTATTCTTTTGCTCTTCAAAATGTGACATTTATTTCGTTCTCTACAGAGCTCAGCGTTAGCTCTGGATTGAGGATTTAAATAAATTCCAAATCCAACAATAAACCTAATATTATTTATTTACTATAATTTTTAGGTATATTTTCAATATAATGTTAATTTAAAGATTAAATTTTTCATGATTACGAAAACGCACCCAAAAAAGTTTAGGCCATATGTATGGTCATATTTTGTAAATTTGTTAGATCATAAGTGCTTGCACACTTCTAGCAATAAGTCATAAACCTCTGGGCCTTGTTTATTATTCCTCCCTTACAACCCCTATTTCCTTGTTCGGAAAATAAAGTGTAATATTCTCAAAGTAGATTGTTAAATCTGTTGGGTGATATATGGAATCCCAGTTCTAGTTTTGTTTGTATTATTTTTTCTGGTAGAAGCTTCACATACAAGGCAATAAAATGTACAGAGAAATGAATGGGCTGGAGAAGGGCAAAGCATATTGATAGATGAGTGCGAGAAATCTTTACATAGACTAGAACAGGGGCGGTGAAATTGTGGAGCGTTCAGAGAAATGCACTTTATGTAATAAAGGTATCTGTAATCATGTAATCCATGTAAGTCATGTAATTTTGGCATGTGAGGAAACAATGATTATCCGAAAGAAAATTGGTATAAGGGAGTGATCAAATCTACCAAACAAAATTGAAGGGCAAAACGTTTCGATTGTAAATATGAGAATCATAACAGAAATAGGAAAGTTCAGGACAGAGTAAGGGCCATGTGGCTGAGAACATTGGCAAAAATTAGTAAGAAAGGTGGCGAAAAGGGCAAATGAACGTTGAAGGTACGAACTATAGAACTTGGGCAACCACTGGCTTCAAGACCTTTGGATCCCAAAGGTTACAGCAACTCATATAGATATGAAAAAGGAAATGTACAATTAATTTGTAAAATTGGTGTTGTGGGTTGGCGTATAACCTCCATTGTTTTTTGTATAAAAAGTGTTGTATGTAGACCATAATAACTATTTTAGTGCTACTAAAAGCACTAGGCAAGGCAAGAGCCATTGGCCATGATACAACCTCTTCTGTATGCAAATATATCACCATAGGATACACAGTGAATACGCGCTGCTAGACTGAATACTAAATGTAGGTTGTCAAAGTAGTCGAGAGCGTGAGATGTTTACTTCCTTCTGTTCCTGGAGGACCCTAACAAAGAAATGTCCAGGATCCACTCAATTCTAATTATTGATAGAGTCCAGGAAGGTACCTTAGCTATATAAACTCTCTTCCCATTCCCTTTTACATATTTTTTAATTCTAATTTGTGTGCAGTCAGAAATAAAATCACAGTCTATTCGTCATCGATTATTATGAAGATAAACCGAGAGATAACGTGAAAGTCCCGAATTCGAGGACGGTGTACAGCCACTCTTGGTTATTTTTTCGCGGTTTTTCCCGGATGGTAAACGACTGCTGTAGTAGATAGCATAATACCGCGAATCTTCATTTCCTCATGTTTCAGAGTTGAAGAATAAGGCGAGTGGACGGCGGATGAGGTGCAGTTGGATTTGTGGAACTGTCTATCCTGGCTATTGGTATGGAATGTATTGAATGGATCTTCTGAGATTCTCTGCGTTGGGGTAAGTACGCTGAGGAAAATTACACTGACATAGTCGGAATACCTAAGTCTCGAAATATGACAGAAGCTGTGTCCGAGTCTGTCGCCCTTCAACTGATCGCCATCTTTGTCTGCATCACTCCTTTCTGAAGATTTCCAGGAGCAAAATAAGTCGCAAAATCCTTTTCTTATTTCTGATAACCATAACTATAATGCGAATCAAGTTAGGCTAAAATCTCTGAACGGTGATTACATCAATCTTCGTTACACAGAATTGGAAAATTGGATCGTTTATAAAAGCTTTTCTACAAAAACACAATTGGAATTTATTCAGGTAGATAAAATTCAGATGAAGTCCTCTCGCACACTTCTGTGTCTGTGTACTTATTGAAAGGAATTTAAAATGCAGGATTTAAATGAATTAACACTTTGATATCTGATGTGTGTTTTCAAAATCAAGTAAGGGATACAATGCTGAATCCAATAAACGTAGACTCACTGATGAATTTGTTAACTGGTTAAATGAGGGCGAACTCGTTTTTGTACCTAAAGCATTTGTAGATTCTTAGCTGTCTCCTCTTCCATTCAGGGAGTCAGTTTTTGAAATCCCAATGATCCGAAACCAAATCTTTTCCATAAAATTAATGTATACGTTTATTTTTGGCTGTCCCATATCCTATCTAGAGAATTCCTTTTGATCGTGTACAGAAGCTTCTCTTTCGATAATGTCGCTGCCAAGATGAAGGGCTACATACGACGTATGAGTCTGTAGGTCAGTCAGTTAAGTGAGTGTGTCGAGAGCGACAGTGGAAAAGTGGCCAAGTTTTCAGTGGACTGTGACGGTGGACATCGCCGAATACCGGTGAATGTGAGTTACGATACAGCAGTGACAGCTCAGTTGTATTATGATTTTACAGATCAATTTTATTGTGTTTGTCCTGGGTGTAAGAACAGTGACTTGAGTGGAACATTGGCGCTACGGATAAATCGTATTTGTTTTGAGTGTGTGAACAGTGACGTAAGTGTAACGTTAACGCTTTGATAACCATTTAAAAGACAAAATGTGATTAGCAGTAACTATTCACATTAATTGTTAAATTAAAATACTCTGGGCCAGTTTTACAATCTCCGGATAAGTTTTCGATTACTTTTTGGGCGAATATCTTCACGATAATCAGACTAATACTTTCCGGCTGCGCATATACGTAATTGTTTATTTCCCACATAATGCAGCAGAGTATCTGTGATGTTATTAAGAGCACAGGTTAGACGAGCATTTTCGGTATATAACAAATGTGTGCTTTGAGAAGCAGGAGCCAAGAGAGCCAAATCAGGTCGCTCGGGTTTACCCGGGCGGGATGTATGCCCACGGTACCTATCCATTTAGTATGGATTTACCCGTGAGGTATGAAAGGTGTAGTCAAATGTACAAGCTATTTATGTCAGTGTCAGCCAATGGTGATGATTGGTTACTCTCTCTTGCTATAGACTTGGGATATGAGTGCCAATTAGAATGTCTACCCATCCTGGGGCACCCATGCCCCTCTGCTCACTTAGCAAAGGTTAGCTTGTCTAACCAGCAAGTCAAGCAGTGTCAAATAGCGAGAAACCGAATGCATTGGAATGTTTGGTGAAATGAGGAAGCAGCGAAGCTAATTAGCCCAAGACATCCTTGGGTAAACGATAGCTTTTGCGCCTCCTGGGAAGATGGTGATCATATTGACCCAGGGTATTTACCAGATGGTTAGGGTGTGGCGTAAGTTTCGCATACATAGAGCGGGCTCTATCTCGCACAACATCCACAATATATGGAATGCCAGAATGAGTATGGAGAATATGGGAAGAAAATCTACGGTCAGTATCGTAGATCATCCTAAGGGCCCTGTTCTGCACGACTTGCAGTCTGCGGATGGTGGTTGAGAAGCAGGTTGAAGTAGAGGAGATATAAGACCAATTATTGAAACCGTCATCCCCTCCCTATTCGATCCTGTAAATTTCAGACACGCAAGTCTTGGATAAGTTTCAGGATGTGGTATTCCAGGTGATCTTGCTTATGTTATTTGACTGATAACGACTGATAACTAATCTTACTTTGCTTTGTAGAAACAAAACACGTAACATTCAGTGACTCCTTCCATGACCTCTGACATTTTAGCTTCTGCACGAAGCCTGTCTGTTTTCTTAATTCTTAGATATTCTTTCTACTAATTGCTTATTGTCATTAAACAACCTGAAGGGATATGTACGTTCCAAAATGCTAATGTTCCCGCCAATAATTCATATGTCTTGAAACACGTAAACATCTAGAATATACGTAAGCCAGCTCTGGCTTAATATAAAGGTGTGATAGATGTGCGAAGATGTATATGTATAATTATATATTTTATGTAGTATAATAAACTAGGTGAAACCTAACTTTTATTGCAGGACTTTACACTCTTGAAAAATACCTCTGTACATTTATATTTCGGTACAAATTTGCCAAATTATGTTCGTGAATTTAAATGCATCACAAGTTACAATCATGCTCAGGGCAACATATTTTTTAGAGTTAACTTCTGGTGTAACTTGATGTTGCACATATCTGAAACTAGCGTTTGTAATGCGATATAGTGAATCAGTAACTTGAATGCACAGATACAATAGTAGTATAATGAATGCAGTCATTAATAACTTCAACTTTATGGACAGTAACAGTTAAGAGAGCCATGTGAGTTTCCATATCATTGAATGCACCGCTTAAAGGTTAAGTTCAGCGCAAAATATTGATTTATTGCATTTATACGGAGTATTTTAGTTTTATGGTTACCATTATAAAGAGATAGTCCCGAAGGCATAAAGCCATAAGGAACAACAGTATTTTGCAGAACTTTGTTTATTATCAAATACATGTCACAATACATACACAATCAGAAATACGCAGTGGCGTCAACTAGACATGATCATCTTTACCATTAAAATTGTCAACGTGAAATTATAACTGATACACTAAATTCTTTTGTTATCTTTCCAGGTTTTCTTCTGCTAAAATATAGATTTCATATCTCATAAGTACAGTGCGACCGTTCCGCGGTGGTAGTGCGCTCTCCGACAGTTACACCTGCAAGTAACGGGTACGGAACACTTAACTACTGTACTAACTTACATTAGTCTTACCTGAATCACAACGGATGTTGAAATTGATGACCTTCAACGCAAACATATTCCCTATATCTACAAAAGCAACTCTGGTTTACTCCCATAAAGTTCCGGTTGACTGGTTGCTTGTATTTCTCTCGTAATGTTCTCCAATTCTTATAACGTGTATGGATTTGATGCTTACACTTTATTCTTTAATACTCACCGTAAATAAAAATCGCATGGAGGTAGATCAGGGGAACGAGGTGGCCACAATCCCCGACTAAATATTCACACACACTTCGTAATTCATGTATAGAATTCGCAGCAGTGTGCGATGTAGTGAATGCTGGTGAAACCAGACTTCATTTGTTAGTTATGGAAAAACGATTTAAAATATAATTTATATAAACTCATGAATCAACTGTTGTGTCGTAAAATATGGGATCGATGATTCTACGCGGGTCGGTCTGGGAACGCACGGTATAATAAAATTAACTTTAAGGCTCGGTCTGCATTTGGTTTTACTCATTACGAATCTAATTTGTCATAATGATGTTTATGGAATTATGCTCATGCTTGTAAAATAAAATGTTTAAAATATAATTCTCTCTGTCTTTTGCTGCACTCAAGATGGAGGAATGTTTGACTGATCGGAAAAAATCTCATGATATCTCAAAACATAACACCATGAGAATTACACACATTTTAATGTAGTAAAAATCGGATACATCTAAACCTAGAAAGATTAAAACTTACGTACTCTGCTACTCACAATAACACGCCATTTCTCATATTGAAGCGCTTACCTGAAACAAAAGAAATTTGCGTTACTTTAAAGTACAGCGTTTTAATGAAAATATAATATTTAGCAATGCATTTCTAAAATGGTAGAGAAGTAGGGATAGAGAGAGGTGCACCAGTTAAGGGATTTCGCGTGTAAAGTTGCGAGTGAGAAGTTTACGAATGTAGGGAAAACTATGTCAGTTTTTTTAGTTCAGTCTCTCTCGCTTTCTGCTGAAGATTTGAACAAGATTGGTTAACAAAACTGGTTGGTTAAATTGGTATTTAACATTTTTAATGTGCAAAAGCGCAAGAAGAATAATATTAGTAAAAGACATTAGAAGTAAATAAAAATGGGCGTTTACACCATCACGAATTGAAAGTTTAAAAGGCCTCTGCAACTAAAATTCATACTATATAAGTAATGGTAAAGGTTAAATGTATTTCCTAGTATAAAAGCAAAATGCTTAATTTTAATTTATGTATTGCTTTCTCTACTGGTAAGTAGGGGAAGTATTGTATTCCACCCAAAATATGTTTGCGATATTTTTATGACAAATTAAATGTATATCTTGAATTTTCTGGCTATAACCCGTGTAGTTGTATTTACCTTGGACGAGCTTTGCATAACTGATAAACCGTTAGAGATAGACACATTCTTAATATACAAAAAATGTAGATCTCACTAAAACACACAATTTATGTCCCAATAAATGTTCTTTTAGGATGAAGTATTTCGAAGATATTCCTTGTTATGTGAGTTTCGGAAAACTTAAAACTTTCTTGAAATGGATCATCGTTCATTTTTGTGTATGTTAAGTGTGCAAAGAAAACAGAATCTCAAAGCTTTAAAAGATTTGACTATCGCACAAAGCCTACTGTATTCTAACATTCCCCTTGCACCTACAAGGAAATGAGCAATAAGATAATTTGTACAAATATTTATCTTAACTAAAAGGAAGAAGATATAGGAATAATAGTTTGTATGAATGGTTAGTACAAGAGTAGAGAAAGTCATGTGAATATAACACATCAGATTTTTTTAACTGTAACCGAAGTTCAGCTGTGGGTATATTTGTGAAATGCACACGGAGCCTGGTTTGTAGTAAATTACATACAAACAACTACTCACGCAGTATAGTGTTAAATTTAAGTGAACGATTATTAATCATTGTTTTTGTTCTGCAGCTGTACGTGTGTGATTTGACAAGATATTTGCCGAAATTGTGCCCACGCTGCCTCCATGTTCAATTTCTTTCTTGGTAAATACAGGCCAATGCATTACTACACATGGAGATCCAGCACACGTCTTCTAGGTTCAATGCTTGCTATACTACGCGATGACCTCTACAAAACCGGCATGCTTTCTGTTAGTCTCCAAATTGTTCGAACTGTAAAGATCGGCATGGAGATCTTCAAATGGCACACTGGGCAAGTAGAATAAAAAAGGCTACAATAGATGGCGCAAGCCATTAACGAACGAAAAAGATTGGAGGAAATATACGTGAGGCGTGTTCAGAAATGTCCTTAGTTTGGTTTCCTTTTGCCCAACCCGGCAGTTAAACGTTCTTCCGATGGAATCAAACTAATCAGCGCAAACAAGTCACGTAATATCTTAACATTCTTCCAGTGACCGCTTTTTTCAATGAAAATGTAGGCTGATGTGAAGTGTAACATACTAGAAGACCCTGTGTTTATAGTCTCTCACTTGAAATATAATCTCGCTCAAAATAAAGCATGCATTTATCGCATTTACTAACAAAAGGAATACTTGAGTATTCATACCCTCATACTTCATTATCTTACTCTACGAACAAATTAGGAATAAACAGGTGAGAGAGATCATTAATTCTTTAAATCTTAATATATTTATTATTGTAGACATACGATATAATCGAACGCCAATTTGCCGTCAAGGTTAATGTTGACGACCTTACCATTGGAACCATCATGTGATGATGATAGTCGTTTAAATTTAAGGGCACTCCACTAGTTGGTCATCAGCGCCCTTATAAAACGGATCATGGCAAAATAAAAATCCTGGTAAATGCACAGATTTAGTGGTTTTGTAAATAAGCAGAATCTGGCTACTGGTGCCAAGAAAATCACCAGCAGCTGCATGTGTGACCTTTAAACAGTCAGACGGTAACACTGTGGTGTGCAATCTCTTCACAAAGCTCCTATTTTTTCGAAGATGAAGAGCGAAAAAAAAAAAAAAAAAAAAAAAAAAGAAAGAAACTTGTAATTGATATGTTAATACGCTAGAGATTTTTCTCATCCAGGAGGTTGCAAGATTTCCCTTGGAGGAGACAATGTGGTTCAGCGAAGATGGACACACAGCCAGAATTTCTATGGCAGCTTTGCGTTTACTCTTCGGGAATTACTTAATCTAAATATGCGGATATTGTTTGGCCTCCCAGATCTGTTTGTGTGCAACTACTTACTACGGAGATCTATGATACATTCAACTCGTCCACTAAATCTTGCAGTCATTTCTCTGAGAATCGCTTCCTTCAGTTTTTCTATTCCAGTTGAGAAGCTACAGCATTCATCTAATATTTAACCAATGTTGTTTTGTAGTTAAAAAAAATTTGTTTCTTTGGATACCCTGTATCAGTGGAATTTTATGTACTCAGTGTTGATAACTTAACCTATTAACTTCGGAAAACTTGAAACTTTCGTGAAATGGAACATCGTTGTTCCTTTTTTTGTATGTTAAGTGTGCAAAGAGAACGGAATCTCAAAGCTTTGTGCGATAGTCAAATCTTTTAAAGCTACTGTATTCTAATATTCCCCTTGCATCTACAAGGAAATAAGCAATAAGATAATTTGTACAAATGCTTATCTTAACACGAAGAAGATATAGGAATAAGAGTTTGTAGGATTGGTTAGTACAAGAGTAGAGAAGGTCATGTGAGTGCAACGCACCAGATATTTTTTTTTTTTTTTTTTTTTTACTTAAAGTGGAAATGTTCAGCTACTCAGTACGATTTCTGCGAGTGACTGAACACTATTCATGCCAGCTCGACAGCACTGCTCTCTCACCTCAAGCCTAAAGTCTTCTGAAGTAGCACGAGAGATGTTAATACTCAGTTCTGTGGTTACCACCTTTCTGTCAAATCCGTAATTTCATTCCCCGGAAAACCTATCTGACCAGGAATCCATGCACACACCACGTTTAACGCCAAAAGCAAGGCTAAAAGCCATCGCTGAGAACGGCAACTATCCGATTAACATCAGTTCTTATAGCTCAATGTTTACTTGCGTTTTAATGGTTCTCTGTTTACTAGTGGCTTACTCTTTTGCCTGACACTACTTCTTCAAAATACCCCATCCGTATGTGCATGGCATAAGCTGACATGTCTTCCAAGGTTGTACTAACGTCAGAATGCTCTCCTTGCAACAATAGGATTATCATTGTTCTTATACAAACATTTTATATCTGTTTCATTTTGAGCTGCCGACCACCTGTCCGTAACAAGAACAATAGTTTAAAATGGTCGAATAATTGACATAGATTTAGTGTCGCTAACATTATGTGCCAAAATTTTCACAAGGAGCGACAAAATTTCTTTCATTGGGACACTCGTTATAAACGGGAAGTAGATCAAAAAACACAATACCGTCGAAAAAAAAATGTTAGCCTTCTGATGGTCACTAGCCTAAGAGACCCTTAAGTTTATTTAAATGTTATACTTTTCGAACAAATATAATATAATAGTACATCTTACTAGCAGCAAGCAACAACCTTAACTGTTAATTTCTTTAGCTGCAAGAATAACTAATCTGCCGGTACGTGTCACCGAAACCAAACCTACTCGATATGTCGGCAATATGTAACGAGAGCAGGTATTTCTTTTTCCTTGTTAGTTGAGCAATATTGCTTTGTCATTGCAAGGAGCTGTTACTACTTCGTCATGGTAACGAGTGAAAGGTATTATCTACAAACGATTTGGAAGAAGTGCATCATACTGGTGATGATAATGTTTCACCCGTGGATGGGAATTTGCATGAACTATATTTCAGCTTATGTCAATAGTAACATAATACCAATATTTAACAAATAAAGCTGAATATAGGAAAACATGAAAAATAAAAGAAAGAATATAAATAAAATCATATAACCCTAAAATATAGGGCGGGTCTACTAGACCCCGCGCGACCAACGTGTTCTGCCAAGGTGCGCACCTAATGCAAGGTTAGCCTTCTGGTCTAGGTGCAAGAAGTCCCTTCATGTTTACCGTGTTGAAACTGCGATTATTAGCGAACTCTGTAGGCTGGAGATCCTGTCTGTAAGTAGATGTTGTCTTTAAGTTCAAATGCAGTCTTAAATGTTATGGTCGATTCACAAGCAGAATTAATGAACAGTAATTGCTGTTCGCTGAACCCGGATCTACTATAGGCACTAATTGGTTGGCGCCGCGTGTTACCCTGTTGTGTATACAGCGTCTTTGATCGCCCGAGGGACTGCGGAGCAGGTCGCTCCAGAACAACGGTCTGTTTGCATTACTAATCCGAATGCAACCTAAGAACAGCTATGTGTGCTTGTATTGTATGAAATTAGGTGTTCAGTCTGGCCTTAAAGAGGAGCGTCTGTTTCAGAATACCGCTTTGTTTACACACTGATAGCTGTTCACTGGAGCAATGTACCTTTTTTAAGCCCTATTCTTAAAATGACTTCAGTAATACGTAAAGAATGCCTATAGAAAGCTATTCGGTAATGAAGGTTAATGTTCGTTAAAAATATGCATGAATAGTACTGAAAATGTGCATCTTCAGTACTACAAACCTACCACTTGCCGACGATACAAGTACTCTGGGGAAAAGTGCCACTGTTTGTTGATAATGTATTACGCTATCGATTATTGTAGTGACCAGATGGAAGTAAGGGGCTAGGTCATGCATAAGTGTAGTTTATACAGGGCCACTCAAAGCTTTAAGTTACGTCAGGTGCAATCCAAGGTGTTGCAGTGTGCGTCATGGCGACTCGGTTAAACTCGGCTCAACTCGCACGCTGCAGAGCGAAGAAGCGAAGACTCGAGGAAACCTGTGTTGATATACGGCTTGCTTATCAGTGAAAGAGATACGTGCAATAGACATACCTAATTGTAGGAAAACTTGCTCCAAAGAAGTCGTGACGATAGAGTCAAATGCTTCATTCAGCTGTTGAAAGACACCATAACAGAGTGTACACAGAAACATACGGTGATATCATTGGGAGGCTGTAGAGGAAGAGTTAAAGAGGTTGCTATATCTTGCAGAAAAGCACTTTAGATACAAAAATAAGGTTTGAACAAGTGCTTTGTAAATCATTAAAACAAAAGTCAGTTTTGGCATTAAAAACTAAATTAATACTTTAACACTGCGCATCGCACTTAGTATTTACGCAGTGAGGCAGAAACAGCTCTGAAAGTGAGGCGAGAGAGCAAAGAGCAAGGTCGCATTTTGCACCATGCACCGGTGCAAGCACCCTAAGAGGCCCTGAGTTATACAATGACAGTACTACATCTGTGAGCCTTAGTCTAGTAAATGGAACACGTAAGTGCACTTCCCATACCTTACTCACTTGTTCCGTAACTGTCCAGTCCGTCTTACCACGAACGCTCACACCGTGGTCGACAAGCACACTGGTTTACAGGCAACAACTGATCTGGTGCAAGCGCATTTCCATCCTGCATAGAGGAGACCAAAAGTACTACGTCTCTTGGTGAGAGAAACGGGAGAGTACAATATTACAATTTAGCAATGCAACTATGGCTGATACAAAATTTAATGGCGGGTGGCAGGAGGAGCTAGTCAATGCGAAATCCATTCAGCCTTGTCATTTGTCAGACTTGCTGTGAAATCATGCTGCAAAGCCGGTGATATAAATATAACTTGCGCCCATAAATGCATTTGTACAACAGGACAGAGAATAGTAATGGTTAGCTATCAGCTATCATTAAATGTTGTGTCTGTCATAGTAGGGCTATTGTGATGTCACTGTCTCACTAACTACAGAGATCGAAAGAACAGGCATGGCTTTTTGTTGTTTCTATTATTTAATTTCCTAAGATACACTACGTTTCCAAACTTTTTCTACACGCGCCTAGTGTGGAAGAACAATTAGTTCTCATTAATTAAAGTAAGACTACAATATTCAATGCTATAGCGTGGATTTGGACCACATATCTTTCGGTCTCCTTACGTTTGCTCTACCCAACTGGGCATTATTGCAATATGCCGGCAAGAACAACAGACTCAAATTTCCCCCGATAAACCACAAATCACAAGATTTCATTTATATGACATAACATACCCTAATAGCGATTTCCAATGCTGTAAGTACTCATCTGCTGGGATTCATAGCGAAACCATCATCAACAGTATCAAATTTATTAAATTTGCCCGCAGAAAAACGATATTTCCTACATCCTTTATGCTAAGATTCGCGAGTATCCTCGTTGTCCTTGTAAATGCGATTGTGAGAAACTGAATCACTACAAAGTTGGTTTTAGTGGGCAAAAATATCTCATATGATTGCTTGGCATAAGATCTCTGCCTAACACAGCCACATTCATCATGCGACCAACAACTCGTGCTAGAAAAGCTCTTTATTGGTGTATCTATACGCATACCAATGAATACACACAAAAGAAAACTAATCGAAAATTTCCGGTAATTTGGAGTGAACTATTTGTTCCTATTTAAATAATGGCTATACGGAAACGAAAATCACATTTGTATTGCTTCAAATTTTGTTTCATTTCACACAAGTATAGCAGAACTATGAAACATGCTATATAACTTATCAAAAGTCATATTTATAAAACATCCTATGATATCTTAATTTCTTCCCTAAATTGAAATGTTTTAAACAAGATGTAATATCTGTAATAATCGAAATATCTGGCCTATTACTCGGTTCTCTGAAAATACGTTAGATTTTAAGCATTATTTCATAAGATAATTTTTTATAAAATATTTCTATAGGACGAGAAATCCTTTACTTATAATTTAGTATTTATTAACACCCTAAAAAGACAGTTTTACTGTCGGTTTTCCCAACATTCCATGATAGATGTAGTGGATTAAAATAATTAAAATAATCGTTCTCCACCGGGTTTGAACTCGCAACCTCGTGAACCAGAGGCTAACATACTTATACCCAACCTTATGTCTCTTATGTGCTAATGATGTCACTTTTTCGCTCCCTCTCCTCTGTTTTAGTCGGTCTGTGAGGCTCAGTTGATTACGTGCTGACCTAATGATCCCAAGGTCGCGGGTTCAAACTCGGCCCAGACTGGTGATTTTTAAGTGTGCTTAAAAACGACAGTTCCATGTCATTAGATTAGCCAGCACGTAAAAGAACACCTGCTGGACGAAATTTCAGCACACCGGCAGCGCTATAATGATCCTGACAATTGACAATGTCGTTAACAAATAAATCAATTTTTCCTTCGTTTTGTGCATGAAGCATTAATCTCCTTCATTCATTCCGGTAAGAAAACATTAGAACGAATTGTTTTTAGTCCCATAAATGCGTCGTAGCTCCGCGAAAAGTGGAGGCAAATCCGCCTTCCTCTCTTTTGCTTAAGATTGGGCATAACTGAACTGGCATATTATTCCTAGACCATGGGGGATGAAAATAATTTGAGATGGACAGTGAAGAAGAGAGAGGAAAAGTGGATAGCAAATGGGAAAGAGGGAGGAAGGGGCTAGGATGGGATATTTCTGCATTTGAACAGTAGATAATGCAAGGAGAGCTGGAATTATTGTAAAAGTGTAGTACAAAATTGACGACCCTGTACCGCAACGCCGTTTATATTCCAAGCTTAAACTTCGTAAAACTACTTTAAAATGTCGGGATTAAAACGTGATAGCTTCATAACCCTTCCTTTTGGATAAGTTTTGTAGTGGAATTCAAACTAGTGTATACGATATGATGATACATTGAAAAGACAGATGCATTGACAAGTACACGTTCATGGATTGAAGCCGTAACAAAGCTTCATTCATTTGTTCGTTTCTAATTCTTGACTGGCATCATGCCTTTTGCAAAGCAGTATAGGCTAATGAAGATCTAGGCTCGTTCCAAACGCTTGCACAGTTATGCTTTGACAATGTTGAATTTGACCACAATTATGTTGCCATACAACAAAGATAGAGCTGTCCTGTTGCTATTATGTCCGCTGTGTCATTTTAATTTGTCGTGTGTGACGCATATTGTAACTGTTCCAAACGATAATGTACAATCAACTGGCAAGGCTATTCATTTGTTTGGTATGCTCGCATCTCTCCCAGGATGCGATTGTCAGTAATCGTTGTGATGCTGTCCAGCTTATTCGTGTAACCGCAATTTGAAGCTATTGTTTTAACCGGCACAATTTTAAGGAGATATGGAAATCCCTATCTTGACAATGCTAAAATGTGTCATGTATAAGGAACATTTCCTAAGTAACTATACAACCTACAAAGCTGACATTTTTGTAGTTTGTTGGTGTAATATCCTTATAGTAGATGAAATAAGTTTTTCAAAAAGTTCAATAGGTTTTGAAAAATAATATTTTCTTTTGTAATTTTCTCCACATTTTAGAGTACATATTTGTTAAAAATTCTACCAAATGTTAATTATTTTCAAAACCCTTATTTCAGTGTGTATAAAACACCAACACAAGTAACACTAAATATTTCAGATCAATTAAGAAATGAGAAAATGTTTCTTGCGTGAGGGACATTTAAACTTATGTAGGGACCAGATGCTTCAACTTTGGAGCTCATTTCACGTATTGGTTTTATTTATTCCATTATGGCAGGTGAAAAGCTTTCAGGTTGGTTATATTTATCTCCAGTAACCAATCTTCTATTGTGTTTACACCAACTGTCTGCAACAGCTGGTCACAAACCATGATTGGGGTTGTCATTTGTTGACAATGTATGGAACCAAACTGTCCATACTAATTTTCTCACTTTCTACATTTTCTAGATTTTGTCTTATTGCAAGTATATAATAGTTCTACAGCCTCTCGATTACATCAAGTTTATACCTTCCACCAATTGTCTTTCCATCACTATGAACTTTTCCCCTCAAAGAAACCTTCAGTTTTTTTTAGTCCACAACACATGCTCTTCTGGACATGGCCCGTACATTCCAGTTTCTCAATTCTTGCACTTTCCATATGACTGTAGTGCTACAACTTCATTATGTGCTTTGGTGTCACCATCTGTTAAGTAATTAGTGTAATGCACTTTATGGTACTCTTCAAAAATATAATACAAAAATGTATTTCTTTTTCATGCTGTACCCCCTTGGTATTACAATTACTATGCGGATTTTTTGTGGAAATCTGAAGTCAATAACACATTGGAATTGTAACACGTGTACGTCTTATTACAGTTTTTATTTACAAAGGAGAATGTCCTTTAAGAGGAAATAGTAACCACACATTATGACCAGATTTTTGTTAGCTACAAAAGAAAATTCTGTCATAACATTAAGTCAAACATTTCGCAGGTTTCCTTAATCCTGCTTGTTTTCACATGTGCTTCCACAATTTGAATTCTTTCTTGTATCAGTCATTTTCCTGCATGCGAACAGCAGCGTCTATGTGAACTAATGAAATACACTGAAATGCTGATCATCGATTAGACAGAAGAATACCAACTATCGATTATCATATTGCATACAATTGCCCATTGTTGTGCTGTAGTTTGATTAAATTTTGACAGAAACATATTAATATACAAGGGACATATCGCATTAATATAAGAGCTGGCCCACTTTCATGTGGGACATTGTACATATGACAGTGAGTATATAATTTTCTCCACATAAAAGGCACTATTCTAAGTATGCGCGAGTAAATAACACATTAGCATCCTATGTCACGGTTTTGCACAATTCTTTACTGAATTGAACGCACATGCCAAAGTATATGTTATTATGACGCCGGCCGACAGCCGGCGTTGAATGTGTGTAACGTTGTAGACATTGAGTCGTCGCGTCGAAGTTTGCTGTGAGATGGAGTTTTAGTGAGCATGATCGGAAGCTGTTTGTGAGAGAGAAAGACAGTGAAGGATGCGCCAAAGTTGCGATCAGGTAAACAGTTATGAATCGTAAGGCCACGAAGAACTGTAGACTGTATAAATGGTGAAACAGAACTGCGTTTTAGTGATTCAGTTTTAGAAGAATAAATAAAGTGAGAAGAAAAAAGTAACTGGGCTTTGTCATTTTGTGCTTTGGTGTCAGGATTGGGATTTGTCATATCAATGTGTCACATTAATGTAACGTTTCAGGGTCTTATCTTATACATGTATCTGAAGTGCATTCTAGAACTATTATCCGTCTTTTTGTTCCTATAAGTATCAGAAGTCTACTTAACTTCCAACTTCCTGAGGCTCTCTTGTAACGGGTATCAAAATTCAGTATTGATCGTGCATGAACAGCTCTCCTTAAGATTTTCTTTTTATTAAGAGCTCACTTTAGATGTGATTTTTCTCCAAAATGTAAAGTTATGAAGAAGGGAAGATACTGAATACCCTGGAAGTAAATAAGGGTGGCCTACTTTATAAACCTGACGTATGTACATTGGCAATATGAAGTGCTTTCTATATACCAGTGGTTTCGTATGAAGGAAGCATGAGTTTACATCATAATCTTGTTACGAAGTCTGGAAGGAGATGTTTCATGGGAAATGGAGTAGCCGTTCTGAATGGGGAATATCCGCACGCTGCATACGAAGGTTACAGAATGCTATAAGGAGGAAACTGGGTGGATTGCGACATATATTAGGCAGTCAAAAGAGATGGCATGAGATACACACAAGTGAAGGTTATTGAAGTGTCGGTTTCTAGGGCTAACAAGACGTAGAGGTAGCAAGAAAGAGCAGATGCTAAACCACCCTGTTTTCCTCCACGAAAAACAGTGTGTAGTGCCTTCTTAAACAATGATGAAACAATTTAACGATTTATCATTTCCTGTGCTTCCTTAATATTCTTAAAACTGCAAGAAGTAGCTATACTTATTTGATATATGCGGTAATGGAGTCTTTATGTTACAGAAAAAAATATGAAGGCTGGATTGCCCAAAATCAATAGCAGATGAACTTACGCATTGTATTTCTGGGGAAAAAATTCAATTGTATTTTAAGCGAAATTAATAGAGTTAAGAAAATAAGTGAACATTCGAGAAAAGAAACGCAAATTCAACATTAAAAGGGATAAAAAAAATTTAAAAAAAGAAAGAACCGAGGGGTGCAACATTCATATAATAACAAGAATGCTCAAAAACTTCAGAGTTGAAACCAGTTCCCAACTTCAATTACAAATATCATTTACCTGGCGTTTATAGCAGCATTTACATTAAATAGATAATCCATACTTTACTAGACATCTTATAAGCAGCGATATATTTTCTTCGCCTAGATAACAATTTTCTCTGTGTTGGACCGCCGTTGACAAACGACAGGAGATCATCAAGGTTTAGATATATGCTTCCTCATTAATTTTAAGCTGTACAAGTGAGTGCTTTTAATTGTATTCTCTCCATTTCCTAGCTTGGAAATAGATGACTTGTAATGTAAACTGCAATTGTAATGGTGTAGTTGAAGAATTCCTTTTACAACTATTAAAACCTTGCCTGGGTGAAAACTACTTACGTGAGTGATGTTTAAGGTCCAGAAATTTAAGACAAAATTATACCAATTAAATATTTTTTCAATCATTGAACAGGCCTAAGAACTATACCACCCTATATAATTTGTTTTCTTCTAAAACGCAACAATGAGAGATTAGTAATTCATCCTTATTTGTTTCCCTAAAATAGAGCGGTTTTATTCTGTACATGGAAGAACATAGCCTTCCTTTCTCTTTCATCTCTTCTCTCTGTGGATAGAAAAATGAGGTACTATTGTGAATTGTTTTATTATTGATATGATTGGATATTCATCTTTTTAATCCATGTTATAAAGTTGGGAAATTATACTTGATAGGCTGGGATACAGGGTGGCAGGTACTGCCAGAACAAACTAGCTAAAAGATCCAGTTTAAGCAATATAAAATACTAAGTTTCGTTTCAGTAGATTTAATCGCTTTTTAGAAATTTTCATTTTTTGAAAATGTAAATTCGGCACTCAGCTGGTATGATTAGTCCTCGCACATGCCACCTGTTTGCCTGTTTGCCGTACCCGACCGTCATGTGCACTGCTCTCAGATGTAAACAAAACACTTCCTAGTGAGATTACCGTACCACTGAGGCGGACACTTTCTCAGGCAAATCCACAGAAATTGAAAATTGAAAGTTAATGAAATTATGTATTCCCGCAAGTAATAATGATGGTTTAGTTTACTTATTATAGTTAAGGAAGCAGAAAAATGAAATAATCGAAACCACGTATTTTAGGGTTGAAATATTGCTGACATAAAGGGACGTAGTTTTCCAATAATGCACATTATCATCCATTACGAGCTGAAACAATAGCAATTGCTTTCAATACACAAATACATAAAATTCTTGCTCTACATTTTGCCAAAACAATTGCGTTTGTTTGTAGATTACCGGGCTGAAATAAAATTAATGATTTCCTTCTGCTAAATGACAGCTAAAGCAGCTACCTCACCTTACAATGCTTATATCTGGCACATGGGTTTGTCACCGGGTCCTAATGATCTAGTTGTCAACGGATCCTTAAACCCCACACACTCCTCATTCGGTCCCTGAATTCGTCCCCTGCCCTTTCCTTCCCCCTTATTTCCAGTAACTCCAGGGGATACCTCTCCTAACCTCCCCTTCATCTAAATATTCAACCATTAAGTTGAAAACTCGTGACATGGCGGTGACACATTTCTCTTAGAAATTAAACTTTGCATGAAATTTTAACATTAAATTGTCACTAAATTCATTCGAGTTAAGGTAAAAAGGCATTACAGGATTATTCACGCTATGTTTACACGACAGTTAGTGAAATAATACATAGTTTATATCTTGTCAAGAAACTAGGTGTCTCCAAATATCTGACAAACTTTTTTTTCGGCGAAACGGCTCTTGCAAATAATTATATTTCCAAGAGCCAATAATTGTAATGGACATATTTGTTGCTCATTTAGAATCTCTGGTTAACGTATGGCCAACGCAGTACCTTACACCTGGTATAGTAGTGAGTTAATGTAATATAAGGAGTGTCATCCTATATGACATTATATTGGAACGGGGTATTTTACCAACAAAAAAGGTAAGGATTTATTGAATATGCACATACCGCTAGAAATCATTTGTTATAATATACTTTGAGAACATTATTACCATCTTAAACAGAATAGCGGAAGATACTTCAAGAAAATGAGAAATATAATAGTTTCGGAACATATCACAAACTGGAGAAAGTGGTTTGTTTCGGCCTCAACGGCGTATCAGAAGGCATAAAGTATTTTACTGAAGGAAAAAATTGGTAATATTCAGAGAAATGGAAGAACGTATAAGAGCTACTGAAGTGGAATCGATGAGGCAGAAGGCGAAAGAGGCCTTCCGTCGAACAATATTTGGAAAGGAAACAATAATGGCGTGGAGTAGGAAGACGCCAGATCTTCAAATTGACCTTACCACAAACGTAAGACGAAAAAAGATAATATACTTAGAGTTCCTTTCGGTCCAAGATTAGCTTATATTGGAGCAGGTACGTTTCCTTTCGGCATTGGGGACAACTTAATCTTATCAGTTTAGAGCTTTGTTATGAAATTTTAATGCGGAAACCAAATTGGTGTTATGGCCAATTTTAAGGCCCAGGATTTCGCATTTGTCAGGTAATCCGTACGAAAAAAGGTGTAGGTTCCACTAGAAGAGCCTTCCCACAGTGATACAGATTGTGTTTTGTTGTGTTTTGAAAGAACATTTCGCTCTGCGCAGAATAACAGATATGTTCGTGAATATTAGCCGAAGAAGGGTTTCATTATGTCAGCTTTCAAATTAACGTTTAAGAATTTAATGTGTCATGTTTTCTTTTTTGTGTTTCATTTAACATCTAAGGTTATATCAGCGGTTTTTCATCTTTTCAAAAATTGATCAACAGTAATAATATTCGCTCGTTTTAATCTTTGTGTTAGCATTCCAGAGGCAGTTCGAGTCGAGTGGGGAAGCTTATTCCCCCACCCGAAGTGTCTTTACCGCAGTACCTAGTCGTTATACGACTTAACCTGCGCGATAGTATGATGTTTTGGTCTACAGGGATTTAATACTCTGGGAGTGTGGATTTAATGTAATACCCTAAAGCAATGCTAACACCTGATTCCAAACAGGTGTTAGCATTGCTTTAGGGTATTACATTAAATCCACACACAAAATCACACTCATTCACAGTTCTAGATTCTAAGGAGACTGGTGGCAATCCTGACCAATGAAAAATTTAACCTTCCAACCGGAAATTCAACCCGGAACCTCTTGAGTTTGAAGGTTTGTATTGTGTTATTAATTAATTGAAGTTCATTGTGAAGTGTTTCGTTGATTTTATTTTTGAGCCTTCCTATAGATTTTACTTAAAAAATAAATTATGGGTTAAAGGTAATTATACTTTGCAATAATAGAATATACGGTGATATAGGTTCATCGAGAAGTCGCTCCGCAGCTCTTGTGTAGCCAAGATTCCCTTAAAGACGGGAATTCTGGTGGCAGCATGGCTGCCGCGAGCGTATGGTTATAGGGTTCCGCGAAATGAAAGATCTGACAGAGTCACGTATATAATTCATGAAAGGTAATGTAAATAAACAGGATATCAACGTTATCTTGAGCGGTAGACCCCGACACGGTGTGGAGGAACTTATTGATAACCCTTTATAGTAAAACGATTAACTTAAATGCGTTGCAGTTATTTTTACATCATATTGTATACGGGATGTTAGGTGTAAGAATGCACAGATTTCGGGGCACGGTAGATTAAAATATCGCGAATAAAAGTGTCAATATCAAACATTCATCTAACGTGAAAGGTAAAACATAACTGCACATTATTAAATACATCTGCAGAGTAGGACTGAACAGACGAATGTTTTGTTTACTAATCTGCTTCCGCTACCTCATACACGTTTTCACACTTACGATGAGTGAAAGTTCAAAGTAGGCCAGCGCTCGAATGTATGTGTTTGTTAAAAGGATACCTGAACAGGTATACTGTCACATTTCTGACCTTCCGCCTAACACACAAGCGATTGCCTAGCGCACGCTCACGAATTTATACCGACAGACACGCTGGAACTCAATCAATATCGTTTTGTGGCTAAACGACTCATTTTAGTAACAAATGGAAAACACACAAATAACACATCTTTTGAAGCTATACCTCTCTATTCTAACTATTAATTTTGTATTAGAAAGTAGACAATCGGGCTTATCGATGTGGATTACAGCCTCAGCAGCACCCGCCTATAACACTACCTGTAGTTAGCGAAGTCTCCATACCGCAACTCGCCCAGTAGCAACATTTTCGACCTTAAAAGACCGAATTGAAATAAAGGTGAAAATGAAACATAGGGGACGGGAAATTCGAGAGATGTAATTATCCTCGTTAACATTTGCCTGGGGACCCGGGAAAACCCCTGAACGCGAATTCGAACCCACCATCTCCTGAATGCGAGCCTCACAATTACCGCGGAGCCTTCTCGCTCCATTACGACAGGGGAGATGGGAGTCAAAAGATTAATATTTATATGATGAGGGATTACAGGACAACAAAACTGAGGTAACTATGGTTCCAGCTCTTTGAGTTAATGAGATTCGTCTAAATGTTGCGCAATATTTCACTTCTGAAGCTATAAGGTATTTCAAAGAAGTATTTACGCTTGAGAAACTGTGGCACCAGTAAGCATGTGATAAAGGAACGTTGCTTGTATAGTTGCATATGACGCTCTGCTCAAGCCAGACTTCAGTTAGGTATCTCTAGTTGCCATTATGTGCAAGAAATTGTTTGTTTTCATAACTATTTCAACTATTTTGCATAGCTTATAGTGCTAGTTTTCGGTGATAACAGATATGTGCAGCAATATTTTCAGACTCATAACATTGTCACAGATCATTACATTTTATTTCTTTGTGGCGGATGCAATTTGATACCAAAATGTTAAAGAAAGGGAATAGTTAACTCTGTTAATTTAATATGATCTGTAAACCGCTTAATTCATGATATCTCACATAAAATCCAACACACTCAAAAGTGGGCAGCTTTGAAATCTGTATAAGAGAATGAAATTTAATGTATCTAATGGTCCCTTAACTTTGTTAATATAAGCAACAATAAGCATGCAATGTTGTGCTTTACTTAGCTTTAGTCATGATATGACAAACGAGGCGAATGTTGATTTCTGTATCTGGGCTACTTCGCTAGTAACCGATAAGAAATATCGCCAAAACGTGTGAAAGGTCTCATGTGTGTGTTCACATTAGTTTCTCTGCTCATTGTTATATAAACTACTCTTAAGAAGTTTTTCTTTCTAATTCCTTCGTGTTAAATAATATAAACGTTTGTAGAAATGGCTTCATTACATATTTCCTTATAGATACAATGTGTAGCGTATTCACCACCCCTTTTCTGGTCGACCTCTTCGCTTGAAGTCGTTGTCTCGTCGATGCAGCTGAGGAGGCGCCAATTTCTCAGGGTCAGCCTCGACGAGAGATGTTGGTCTTTGGGAGAGGAACGGTGTGTTGGACGGTGATGAGAAGGAATGGGTTTTTATATGGGGTTCCTCGGAAGAAAAACACAAGATGCACTTCCACTATGGGCACTTCGGGTTACAGGAAACTCTGCAAGTTTTATCTTCCACCCGTTAACTAAATTATGATCTCCTGCTGTGCCGAATCAATATCTATATAAACAATGTACAATCACTGGACGAGTAACGACTCGGTGGCACTTGACAAAACACTTCCTAATAACGTGGCGTCTACCCCGCGAACCGCAGACACAACCTTCCCTTGCACCTGGTAGCACTGAACTGTCGACTATCTCACCCACGCTTTCCCCTGATTGGCTATGCTTATTGGGCTTTGATGTTCATTTGTTTTCTATTTAAACATTTAAATTTTAGCAACGGTTCGCGAGTTCGTTAAGAGACTCGCGGTACTTTAGGAAGACAATAACAATAATCTAATGCCAACGTTTTATTGCCTCACGCCAAAATTGTATCAACGACCGCATGAATTATTTTGTTTTCTTGGCGGGAAACTTGCAGATTTCCCTGCGTAACTGTGCCTATGTTTATTTATTAACCTTTATGAAACTTGTAACATAAACATAATTCTACAAGGACTTTTGTTTTATATAATTTTCAAAGAAATTACTACAAAAACATGGATAATTAATAAACTATTTCCTTAATTATGACAGGATTAAAGTTCTGACACCCATTGTTAGGCGGAGATATCGCTACAAATGGTAATAGAAAGACTGTAGTGGGCTTAAGCCTAGCCACATTTTTTAAGATCCGGTGGCTGTGTAATGCCTTTGACATTCCTTTCTCTGTGCATGGTCAGCACATAAAAAGACAAATAACAAATTCCTTATTTGATAAAAGTATAAACATGGGAAAATTGAAACAAAATATATCTAATAAATAAAATCCCCAGAAAAATAAAATTATATGATATACATTCTACTCACATTCACATTTTTGTGTACAGTACAACCTGTCTAAATCGGGGCGCGAAAATTCCAGAATTTTTTTTTTTCTGTTTCACAAATGTCATGCTTCGAAAGAATTGTATTTTAATAAAATAAAGAACAAACAATTTGATGTGTTGCACTCGCATGGCTTTCTCTACTCTTGAACTACCTATTCATACAAACCCTTATTCCTCTATCTTCATGTTAATCGAGATAAACATTTGTACACATCTTTTAGTTAATTTTCTTGTACGCATAAGGAGAATACAGTAGGCGTTAACGATAGTCAAATCTTGTAAGCCTGGTCACTATATGAAGGATTTAAAATTCCGCTCTCTTTCACTCCACAAAAATATTATGTTGACGTAAATTGTCTTTTGACGAGATCTACATTTTTGTATAGTAAGATTTGGTCTCTTTCTTGCTGTTTACGATTTATGAGAAAGTCATCCAAAGTAAACAGGACTATATGGGTTATAGCCTAAAAATTCAAAATATATATTTCATTTGTCATAAAAAATCTTAAGCACATGGCATTTTAATTAAAATCGTTCAGCGATTTTCGAGAAAACCAAAATTTTCGAAAAAATTTCCACATAAAGGGTAGTTTATAGTGGAAGAATGTTCTTCAAAATTTTCGTGTCGCTCACTTGAAAGATCTTAAACTTAAACACCAATTTTGATTTTTAACCGATTTTTCGTTTTTGAGTTATACTGTTCACACACACACACACACACACACACACACACACACACACACACACACACACACACACACACACACACACACACAGACACACACACGGACCTTTTTCTAGAAATGCTTTTTATATTTAGGGGGCTTCAAAACCTATTTCCGGTGAAATCTCGCCATCGAATTTATGGGTGAAATACAATACTTTCTCTACCAGCTATATTAAGTAGGGAAAGTAAAAGTCTACATATGTACGAGCAATTAAATCAAAACCGTTAGGGACGTGTTTGAGAAAACCGAAATTTACCAAACATTTTCCATATAAAAGGTAGTTGGTTCGGAAGGTTCTCTTAAAAATCTTAGTGTCACATCCTTGAAAGATACTAACTCGGGGCTAGGCAACTGGTAGTCGGAGAGCGCAGCCTGCTCACGGCCTTGCATAACATAACCACACAGTATTTTTAGTAGGATGCATTAAATTCGCAGCATTTTTATTTATCGTAACTCAGGCAAAATGCTTACTAACACTTTATTTAATTGTAAGAGTTTATCATAATGTAAGGTTAATGTAAGAACCTTCTGTTTCGGAAAGGAATTGTTTTCTAGATTATCTTGCAAAACGATCTCCAGTAGGAAATGTGATTGTACCGAAGAACGGGTAACAATAGAAGCGCTGGAAATGACAGGCCTATACAAAGAGCTTAGGAAGAGCAGATGAAAATACCGATATTCTTTTCATTTCTTCTTGAAGGAATATCAGATTAGAGCTGAAGCTCACCTGTCTTCCTGCTTAAGCGGAAAGCTATTGTTTATACAAATAAGGTCATGTGTAGAAATGTTAATTATAAAGTATTATGGAAAATCGCTTGCTTAACAAAAGAGAGCTTCTGATGTCTTCTTGGAATAAGTTAACTCCCACTTATTTCATTTCAAACTTCAAAGCATGTTACTAAATCTGAAATTACGAAAAAACATCTGATGTGTTGCACTTACACGATCTTCTCTACTCTTGTACTAACTATTCTTACAAATTCTAATTCCTATATATTCATCTTGTTAGTTGAGATAAACATTTGCAGAAATTATTTTATTGCTTACTTTCTTGTAGGTACAAGGAGAATATGGGAATACAGTAGGCTCTAAGGGATAGTCAAATCTTTTAAAGCTTTAAAATTCCGTTATATTTGTACGGTTAACATATAAAAATGAATAACATTGTGCCATTAGACAGAAGTATAAGCTCTCCAAAACTCACACAAATAACAAGGTATATCTCCGAAATGGTTCACTCTACAAAAAACTTATTGAGACATAAATTGTGTATTTTAGCAAGATCTACATATTTTGTAGAGCAATATTTGGTCTATCTCTTACGGTTTACCAGTTATGTAAAAGTAACCCAGAGTAAATACGACTACAGGGGCTATAGCAAGAAAATTCAAGATGAACATTTCATTTGCAATAAAAATATCTCAAAAACATGACGATTTTATTAAAAATCGTTAGAGTTACTTTTAAGGAAATCAAAATTTTCGAAAAATTTTCCATGTAAAGAGTAGTTTAGGCGGAAGCAATTTTCTTCAAAATCTTCGTGTCGCATTCCTAAAACACATGTAACTTAAAAACGAAAAGTTGGTTAAAAACCAAAGTTGGTATTTGAGTTACATTGTCCACAGAGTGACAGATACACACACGCGCGCGCGCGCGGACCTTTTCCTAAAACTGCGGCGGGTGGCTTGTTCAAGGAAGTTGGAGAAAGATCTGGCACATCATCGCCGACATAAAAGCTTGCGAGCGCGTGAGGTTAGGCAATTTTGAGTCGGGCAATGTGTCAGCAAATGCGAGACAACTGTGAAAAAGGCACATCGCGTCGAAGTGAAGAAGCTTTAACGAGTGCTGAGTGATTGTATCTTCGGAGTTAGTGTTTGAGGGAAAGTTAAGAGAGGCAGTGAAAGAGTGGGCCAAGGCTACTAGAAGAAAACACTTGTGTGTTGTAATAGCATGAAAAAGGTTGTGTTAACGTCAGTAGAAGAAAATTGTATTTTTCTGCAAAAGTTTAGAAGAAAAATCTGATTTTTTGCATTAACATAACTTCCTCTGCTCTTGTAATAACCATTCTTACAAATTCTTATTTCTATATCTTCTTGGTGTTAGTTGAGATAACCATTTCTAAAAATTATCTTATTGTAGTGCAAGGGGAATATGGGAATATAGTAGGCTATGAGCGATAGTCATATCTTATAAAGCTTTGAGATTCCGTTCCCTTTGCACGGGTAGGATATATAAAACCAGTACTTGCACTCGTTCTTAATAAGAGCTATAGACTTTACGTGTGCAGTAAACACACCATGCTCATAACACTGGAGAAACGTTTCTAGCACACTACCTATATCTCTTGATATGGTCCCTGTAATTCAAAATTATTTGTCACTGCACTGCAGGATACTTTTACGACATGCAATTCTAGTATCCTACAGCCGGACTTCAAGTGCAAATCATTGCCTAAATGAAGAATTTTATTAACGACATGCGAATTCTAAGCATTAACACTTCTCACACTTGATAAATATGACGCCATCACTGAATTACTTGTACGCTGAGTATTTTAATGTCACCAAACATAGCATGATTTTGGCTAAGAGAAACAGCAAACACTTTGACCGCTTTTACTGCAAAAGATTTATTAAGGTTAAAGTTAAAACTACTTCATTTTTTACAAAGCATTATGAAAAGTCTTGGAACGTACGAGTACAAGTAAATAAATATAGGAACAGCTGAAAACAGTAGACATTATAACAAATAATAAATACGAATTAAACTTAAAATAAAACAGCCTTACGCATTTGACTGAATGGTAACCCTTCAAAGTTCAATGCGGTGATGGACATTTCCAAGACTTTTTACCATCGTAATTTAATGTAACAAAATCTTTCATCTTTAATCTTTCGAAAACCGCATTCAAGTGTCTCCAACATGGTAACAAGCACTTGCGATGGAAAGGAGGAACGGGGAGAAAAAGAATAACGATGGCAATAGGCTTTGAGCGCTAGTCAAATCTTTTAAAGCTAAATAAATGCTTTGAAATATAAGCATTGGAATACACAAATAACAAGGAATATCTCCGAAATGGTTCACTCCACAAAGGAATTCCTTGGGACATAAATTGTGTATTTTAACAAGATCTACATTTTTGTATACTAAGTTTTGGTCTATCTCTCACGGTTTACTAGTTATGCTCAAACCATCCAGAGCAAACATGACTTCATGGATTATAGCCAGAAAATTCAAGATATACATGCCATTTGTCATAAAAATATCTTAAATATATAGCATATTAATCAGACCGGTTAGAGCGATTTTGGAGAAAATCAAAATTTTAGAAATATTTTCCATTAAAGGGTCATTTAGGGTAGAGGAATTTTCCTCAAAATCTTCGTGCCGTATCCTTAAAAGACATTAAACTTAAATACGAACTTCGGTTTTCATCCGACTTTTCGTTTTTGAGTTATGCTGTCCACAGACTGACACACACAAACACACGCGGACCTTTTTCTAATACCTAACTTTTTTTATTGAAGGTGCCTCAAAGCGTGTATCTCCGGTGAAATCTTGACATAGAATTTTTGGCTGGAATATAATACTTTCTCGACTTACTATACGTAGTAGAAAAAGTAGAAATAAATGAGAAAAAAGAAATTGGCAAAATGACAGAATCCAGTGCACAGTATCTACAAGGAAATATGTAATGAAATCATTTCTACAAATGTCTCTAGATTAACATGAAGTGGATAAAATAATAGGTATTTGTAAGAATACTTTGTACAGCCTGGAAAAACTGATTGATTGCACTCTGGGAACAGAATAGTTACAAGTTTCACTTCGTATTGCCAAGTGTTTACACACATCGATGTTTTCAATCTGCAGCTAGGCTTCATTAAGTCTCTGCAACATGCGTTATCTCTGTCGAACACATTTTGGTTGTGCCTTGGACCGTGCCTCGCAGTTGGATTCGTTCCTGATAAAGAAAGAAGGGCATATATGTCATTCTTCTTTAGCCAATCGCCAACAAACCAACCATTGACGTGAACCATAAGCTCTCAAGTATCCTAAATGTGATAAATTAATCATATTACCATTAATAACTTGATCGGTGTCATAGCGCATACACAATTTATTTCAAATAACTTTTTGTAGCATATACTGTTTCTAGTTCAAACTGTTCAATATTTCGTCATTGTTTTAAAGTCATGTTGATATTCAGTTGTTTTTCGCGATTGCTCAGAAAGAGTGCAGGGTACTAAAGCGAGCATGTAGCCTCCAGTTCTTAAACAATTGACTATCCCTATTGCTTTTAGAACGAAATGTGTAATGCAGTTATTTCAGCACAGGTTTATCTCGATTAAAATGAAGTAAATAAAATAAATAAATTTCATAGTTTCTAAAACCACTAATTAACCACAGCAAATGCATTGAGAATGTAACACATCAGATTTGTTTCTCTCAGCCATGTTAAAATAGAAAGGAAAAGAAAAAAGCGGAATTTCGAAGCCATTACAGTGCAAAGAGCTCTAATATTTGATTGTCGCCTAATGCAAGCCTGGGCGACTCGCAGGATACACTCAGCGACCTTCATTTTTGCTATCTGTAATATACATAGGTTTAAGTTGAAACATGACCATTGTGCAGCTACCTGAGGGGTCTAGGAGGGACGGGTACGCTAACGACGGTCCAAGTGCCAGGAAACACTATCACAGTCATCCTTCGCTACCTAGCCTCTCAGAATCGAAAGAAATATGAAAGAGTTTCTGCAGAAATGTGGAAAATATCCTGATATGTTTAGCTGTCCTTGCCTCGGGTTTTCGAGTGATACAAGTGCTTTAGAAAATAGGAAAGCCTTTATACTTTAATTCTGGGTTGCAGTTTTCAAAACTTAAGGTTTTGAGATTAGGCACTTAAGGATTACCAAGTGCCGTATGGAATAAGTGCTATCTCGTTTTGCTTTCCATGTTTCAATTTAAACTTCACACATTATTCATATAGTAAGGGAAGTATTACACTCGACCCAAAATTTGGTATTGAGATCTTACCGGAAATCATGTTTTGAGGTTCCCTAAATCCAAAGAAACCATTTTTAGAAAAGGGTTAAAAACCGAAGTTGGTATTTAAGTTTAATATATATCAAGGGTGCGACACGAAGAGTTTGAAGAAAATATCTTCATCATTAGCTAACTTTTACATGGAAAATTTTACCAAAGTTTTAATATTCTCAAAACTGACTGTAACGATTTTGATTAAAATGCGATATGTTTAAGATATTTTTATTACAAATGAAATGTATATTTTGGATTTTCTGCTATAGCCTATGTATTCCTGTTTACTCTTGATGACTTTTGCATAACTGGTAAACCGTAAGAGACAGACCAAATCTTACAAACGAAACTGTAGATCTTATTAAAACACGCCAGTTTTGTCCAAATGCATTTTTTTGTGGAGTGAACTATTTTGGAGATATTCCTTGTTATTTTTGTGTAAGTTTTACAATACTTAACGCTTTTCTCAAATGGAAGGTCGTTGTTCACTTTTTTATCTCTTGACTTTGCAAACCTTGCTATAGCTATCACCTTTAAAAGATTTGACTATCGCTCAAAGCCTACTGCATTCCCATATTCCCCTTGTACCTACAAGAAAGTAGCAATAAGATAATTTCTACAAATGTTTATCTCAACTAACACGAAGACAGAAGAACAGTTTGTAAAAATGGTTAGTACAAGACCAGAGAAAGTCATGTGAGTGAAACACATCAGATGCTTTTTCTTTTCATTTTGGTGCCTGAGGTGATATCTAAGAATATATGCTTCTACACTATAGATCAAAGGTACGAATTCATAATATTTATTTTTCTAACATACACTTCAGAAATAAACACAGGATACGTGGAAAAATAATTAAAATGACTGCAATATATGGTTCCAGTTCTGTTGAACCTTAACAAAACTCCAGCTATTTGCTTTTTATGTTTGTTGTGTTATACTAATTGCTAAATTTCCCAGGGGGTGCTCTAGATTTTACTGGACCCCACACCTTATGTTAGAGTTACACACAGCCTTTGAAATGGAATACCCTTTAGGAACCAATTCAGTATGGGTAGCTGCTCTGCGTTTCCAAGCCGCAGGACACGCTGCAAGCACTGACACGTTTGATGCCTCATGGAATTAAATAAACCTGTGATTAACAACCACTTCACAGGAGCTCCGGCGGCTTCACTTGAAAGTACATACTGCTTTTTAACCCTTTTTTTCTATATTTGCAGATAAATGTGTGTACCTTAATCGCATTCTCTATAAGAAGGATAATCTGAAATGATTGATGAAATCACAACGGTTAACATATTTTTTAAAATTTTTAAACCAAAGAATTAGGGGCTTTACTTCAAAAGACGGCTTAGGCCCGGTATTCTAAACCTTGTTTCACAGTACGGTGATCTTGATATGCCGGAATGCCGAGAAAAGAAGACGATCGCTGATCTTTTCCTTCTTACAACGAAACTTAATGCTGTTGGTACCCGTGCTAGCTTAGAAAACAAATTGAAATGTTCCGGAATTAATGCTATTCGGGATGAAAATTCAGCGTAACGGTAAAACGTGATAGACAACCTTTCACAACAAAAAATAAAAGCGTTTGCAAATTGATTGCCAATTTTACACCCAACTAAGTGCATTTGTAACTAAATTGTAATTTTAGTAATGCTGTTCTAAGTGCTTTTCGTAGCTTAACAAACAGTTTAATGTTTTGAAATAATGGCATATTGGATAGAAAATAAGCTAACAGTTAAGCTCTAAATGAACATAACCATGCACAACGAAAAATAAGCTTTGTAGTAACGAAGTTCGTAGCAATTTAGGTTCATCCAGTGTTCTACTTCGCATTTTGTTCGTATTAATCCAATGTACATGCGCACACTTTAAACTCCTTGTTACGATTTATTTGTGTATCTATTTCTACAGTGCTCATCAAAACTCATTTTTATATTTACTTCAGATCAATCATGTCCGAAATGAAACGTTCTCGTAAGTATACGGAACGAAACTAGGTGATAGTCAGTTTTATTAATACTCATGGAAGCTTGTAAGACTGCATGTTTACGTGGTACATTGATTAATTACATTACACTATGTTAATAGCAATCCAACATTAAAGTATATTGTAGTTCTACGGCTAACACCTCCTCGTTGTGTCGGTGTCAAAGTTAACGTAATGCTGTTAGAACTTCTGTTTCATAATTTTGAACTGTTTAAAAAGGCATAGCCGATCTTCATCTCACAGTGATACGTATGTTTAAGATAGTTTTGGGTTCCTGTGGTGCTTTAACTTCATTCTAATAACAATTCCTCAAATAACTCCACGGTATCCACATGTACTACTGTCGGGACCGCCATATTACACATACTGTTAAACTTGTTAATCTTCAGTTAAGTTTAACTTTACTCGAATGCAACTACCATTTAAGGTTTATGGAACGAAAGAAAACCTTAATCTATAGTTTAAATCTTACTGTATTTTCATTATTCAGTACATCGGCATTGCAATTTATAACATTTACAAGAGTATATAACAATTCCTTTTAACAAAATTAACTTTAACAAATTTAACAATATATATTATAAAGCATAATTTAACAATACTTTAACTAAATTAACTTTCATAAATTTAATAATATAATTGAATGCATATAATATAGAGGCTGAATTTAATGGATAAGGTGCGCAGGCTAGAGGGCTTTTTTATTTTGTTTTATTCCTACATCAAATGCAAATGTTTGTGTCGTTTAATGTAACTCAGGTGGAAGAGTAAACCTTTCTAAGAATAATTCATGGGAAAAAAAGCAGAGAAAGCCATGAGAATGCAACAAATCTGTTTTTATTTTCTTTAATTATACGCATAGAGAAGGTATACATACCTGCTTAAGCCTCGGTAAGTTCTACATGGAGTTTGCCAACATTTTCCTTAATACTGTATGGTTTCTTCCCTGGCAATAGTGGAGCTATGTATATCGACACGATCCTCAGCGCAGACAATATAGACTACTCTTGATAAAGCGCATTGAATTCCTCTATTACCAGTCTCGCATAAGCCCTGTGGGCATAGTCACGCTGTTATTAGCCATGAAAGGGATAATGCAAATCGGACCGGACATTTTAAACAAAGCAGACAGCTGAAATAAAGTAGGAGGAAGAAGTACGGAGTCTATTAGATTCCCTGCAAGGAAATGTTACGCGCAAATCAATGCAATATACGAGCATCAAGGCAAGAATGTCGAAGGAATGCCTAAAGCTACAGTTGCAACGTGAAGAGCTACTGAAATACTGTTTATATACAGGGCGTAAGGAAAATATACGGCACAAATTGCAGGATACATTCTAACACGTAGACGAAGAAATTATATTATGTGAACATGGATCTGGAAACGCTCTGTTTACATGTTGCAACTCATTTTCTCCAAATCATTAATCATGGGAAAGACACAAGAAGAGAACGTTAGAATCGTGGGGAGCATGCACTCTTAGTTACATCTGGTTACGTTGTCATTATTGTAGGTGCACCGCCAGTGTTTTGTTTTACATGTCCCTGTTGCCATGCAACTTACGTCATTGCTTGTTTACAAGTAACATCAACTGTTCCAGCGCGCTCCTCATTTTAGTGTTAATGTCCGTCGGCTTCTAAATAACAGGTCAAGCAACTGGTCGACCTCTACCTATCCATCTGTCGCCGAATCTAAGTCCCCTGGACTTTTATTGTGGGGGCATTTGAAAGCCCTTGTGTATTAAACTCCAGTACCAGATGTTCGGTCTCCGTGCCCGTATTATGGAAGGCTACGAAACCATACGCAATACTCCAAGGATTGTTGGGTTAGGTGTTAGGGGGACAACTACTGAGGTTATTAGTGCCCAAACAAGACTATAAAAACAGAAAGTGCAGACATTACACCTACGGTTTAAAACTGTTAAACAACTAAAAAATTGCCTAAATAGTGCCAGAATCTGTAAAAGCAGAACTAGTAAAAAGACCAAAAGATATAGGACAGAATCGCAACAACAGCCAAACAAGTCAATAAAAAGAAGATAAAATCTTCATACCACCAAACCATTAACACGGATAAGACATAAGATTCGGTCTACGGCAGTGACAGTATCTGCCAGCACCTCAGCAAGGGCACACATAAAGGAGCTAAAAACTGGCGCTGAAGTAAAACATGCCGCACCGTTATAGGCTCATTACAATGAGCGCAGAGCGGCGCAGCGTCCAAGGATAAAAGGCAACTATGACTAAAACGACAGTGCCCGATACGTAATCTCGCTAAAACTACCTCCTCACGACGACAGGCTCCAGGGATACATCTGCGCATCCGGGATTCACTACGACGTGGGTTGATGTATATATGAATGCTCACGGAGGCTATATTGAACATCTCTTGTGAGAAAGAGTTGCATGTGGTTTTCAAGTGTAGTTCGATAGTCGGTTGCATAGTTATCTTGATCGCATGTATGATTCGCTCCAACAAACAATTGCCATGCGTTCATGGTTGCACTTCTCATTTTGTTGATAAAGTCGCTTCTTGTTTTCTGCAAGTCAAAATGTAGAACAAAAGGAATAGAGGTAAAATTTTCTGCTAAAGAAACAACATATTGTCAGCATTAATTTCAGAAAATAAGAATACTATAAAATAAAGTTCCGGACGCAGTTACCGTTTGAAGTAAGAAAGTTGGCAACGTGGAGCTATACCCTCAGAATGCGGACTACTTGGACTTCAATAGAGAAGTAATTAATTGGTGGAAAAGTAACGTCCTGTTTCTGAACATTTCACCAGGCCTTTGAATTTTCGAGCAACTGTAGTTTATAGCACCAATAACACCGGAGAAATTACTAATCATAGAACCCTGGTCTCACAGTTTGTAATGCCTTGACCGTGAGGCATATTTATGTATTGTAACCTCATTCGCAATGCTGAGGCTCACATGTCTTTGTATTCGGTACTGTACATTTGTAAACATGAATATGATCTCCTATCACATTCTGAAAGGCTCCTGTTGTGTAATAACGAAGGGTTATATCAACAAATGGTTAGTTACGGGTAACTAATAGTTGATTTCGTGGCAACATGGACATATGTATGTACCTACATGCTCAGTTTTTCACTATGCAATTCCACCACGTGCAAGATATCCATGAAGTTTCGTTTGAAGAGCCTAAATATAACTTTAAATTCTATGTTGTCGTATCTTATCTTATGTATTTAAATGAGCAATTCTTGTATATACGAGCAACTTGGAAACGGCTCTAACGATTTCGATCAAATTTTGTAATTAGATAGTGTTTTGCTTTTTAAGTTCGGCTATATAGGTGTAATTCCCGAAAAAACGCGATTTTGCATAAAAATAACATTTTTTATTCCCGCTTCTACTGCGCAATTCTTGTATGTATATTCCCGGTGTTTGAGAAATGACTCCAAAAATTTGATTAAATTTTTGTATACATGCATATTACCTTCACAGTGTTTTCTCTGCTCACTTTTAGGTAACACTTTCACATCTCTTTCTCTACTCACTCTTCTATAAACAATTTTCCATAAAAAAACATGATTTTGCGCCAAGGAACATTTTTATTCGCACTTTTAAAATAAGTCATACCATGTTCTGTATATATGAAATATAAATGCTATTACATACACACTGTTTTCTCCTCTCACTTTTAGGTAACACATTCATATCTCTTTCTCTACTCACTCTTCTACAAATAAATGCACAATTTTCTGTATGTTTAAAATAGAGATGCTGCATATTACATTCACAGTGTTATCTCCACTTACTTTTAGGTAACACATTCACATTTCTTTCTCTACTCACTCTTCTATAAACAATTTTCCATAAAAAACGTGATTTTGCACCAAAAAACACTTTTATCCCTACTTTTAAAATAAGTAATACCATGTTCTGTATGTTTGAAATAGAAATGCTATTACATTTACACTGTTTTTCCTCTCACTTTTAGGTAACACATTCACATCTCTTTCTCTACTCATTCTTCTACAAATAAGTCATGCAATTTTCTGAATGTTTGAAATAGAGATACCTACTACATATTACATTCACAGTGGTTTCTCTACTTACTTTTAGCTATCACATTAACATCTCTTTCTCTATTATATTCATACTGTTTTCTCTACTCACCTTTTGGTAAGACATTCACATCTCTCTCTACTCGCTCTTCTACAAATAAGTCATACAGTTTCGTGCATGTTTGAAATAGAAATGCTACGTATTACATGCACACTGTTTTCTCTACTTGCTTTTGGGAAACACATTCACAATTGTTTCTCTACTCACTCTTCTAGAAATAAGTCATACAATTTTGTGCATGTTTGAAATAGAAATGCTGCATATTACATTCACACTGTTTACTATACTCACTTTTAGGTAACACATTCACATCTCTTTCTCCACTCACTCTTCTCATCTATACAACTTGGTTGTTTATATATATTCAACTGTTAAGCTCGAAAACCGCTTAACTGATCAGCACGAAATTCGGCACGTATATGTATTTTTTATGGGGACATTTTTTATGGCAACAATTTTACTACACAATATATTACTTTCAAATGGCTTTCTACTCGCATTTCTTTTACATAGCACATTCATTTATCCTCTGTTTGCCCTTCAACATACAATTAATATAATATTCTATGATTTAAATATAAATGCAACGTATTACATTCATACGACTTCCTCTACTAATTCTTCATTTACGTGGCACCATCAGTCTTCTTTCGCTATTCGCCCTTCAACATATAATTCATACAATTTGATCCCAGGGACCCGCATGTGGTATTTGTGGTGGACGAAGCGGCGTCAGGGCGGGTTTTCTCCGGGTGCTCCGGTTTCCCCCGCCATCTCATTCCACCGGTGCTCCATCTTCATTCCATGTATCATCAGTATCACCGCCTGCGGTGCCGCAGTAGTAAAAGCGGGCGTTAAACACTATAACAACAACTCATACAATTTGATATGTTAGAACAAGAAATACTATGTATTACATTCATACTATTTTCTCTACTCACTTTTGTTTTACCTAACAATTCACATGCTATTCCCTATCTTTTATCAACCTCATACATACCAACGCCTATGCATATCGTATGTTGAATAGTGGGTAAATTCCAAAACAGGGTGACCGATCGCCATGAAAAGTGACATATCTAATTGTTTTCATGGCGAAGGTTTTTATGCAATCCATTTTACCACCCAACGTATTATGTTCACATGTTTTTCTCTACTCCCTTTTCTTTTACCTAACATAGTACTCCCTCTTCTACAAACAATCCATACATTTTTCCATACACTTGAAATATAAGTGCAACGTTTAACATTCACACGTTTTTCTACTAATTTTTGTTTTACTAAACACAATCACATTTCTTTCACTACTCCCGCTTCGGCGAACAATTACAATTTTCTATATGATTGAAACAGAAATGCGTAGTACATTCACATGGCTTTATCAACCAGCTTTTCTTCCTGTAGTATGTGTTATTGTGCAACAGTGCTTTTGCTTAGTGTTGCTCCGGTGTTTTAATAAAAAATAAAGAAACTGTTAAAAAAAGTAATCACAATTGATGTCAGGAGTGCGCCGAAAAGCACGATATGGAACAGTTGATGAAACAAATGTTAGCCAAGATGGACATAATGGGAAGTGAAATGAATTCCAGAATGCGACAGAGGAAACAAATATGAAAACCGAGTTGTAAAAATGTAAAGTACGGAATAGCAAATATATGAACAAAAATGGACAAAATGGAAACAAAAATGGAAGGCAAATTGAAAATGTAAACTCCAAAACAGAAAAGATGAATACGGGAATGTCTAATATGAAGAGAGATCTATCGGAGAATACTAACGAGCGACTGGCCAGGGTAAAGGAAACCATGGAAGAACTCGACGGAAAGATGAAGGATCTTGGCGAATGTGTTAACGCCCTGCAGTCAATCGCAGCAGCAAGGAATTGAAGTCCATAATGGAACAAATGCTCAACGAAAACCTCAATCTGGGTGGATACCTATGGGGCAGGCCTGCGTTTAGCAGTAGATGTTTTACAGCTGAAATGATGGTGTTTATGAAATATTTGTATCTCAGAAATGACTTCACAATTGCAACTAAAATTGTTATTTAGTTAACGTTTTGACTTTCAGTTTATCTAAATAAGTATCTTCTCCCACAAAAAACAAGATTTCACAAAAACAGAGGCGAAAAACGCCGAGCGAAGCTCGGTCGCCCAGGTACTTTCTGAAATGTATTGAACTATATCTAAAATTTCTCGGTCTTGCTAGGAACGCAGATTTTGTATTTTGCTAAAACAATGAGACAGGAAGTTATTCATTTTATCGCATTAGGTAGGTGCAGTAGTTTGTCAAAATTGGAAACAGGTATCACTGTTAAAAATACTGATAAAAAGTATTTTGTGACGAAAAAGGGTTTTCAGGGCATATGCAATCTGTAACGAAATACTCATATCCAATATAACCTCTGTCACACAAGATTATATAATGAAGAACAGAATAGAAATGCAACACTTCCCAGCATAAAACTGTAATTCTATACGCACAGCAATTGACAATAATGTATACAGTAATAGTTTTTATTTACTTGTACCTGAGGATGTCATAATATGAAAAAAAAAAAAAAATGAAGAGGAAACCATGCAATGAAAGCAATAATGGTGGCAATTCTCTGTTTATAGGTCCGAGATTCGATCTTTAATTATATTCGATTGAATGGCATTGTTAACGGTCATGCAACTCATTTCAGAGGTAAATGGACACTTTAACGCTAGAGAAATCCTTAAGTGCTTTCTTGCAACCCAGCATAAGTCGTGTTCAATGTCAGCACTTATTGGATGTTAGTATGTGGTTAAAAGCTCAGAAATGGAATCTAATATAGCTGGATGAAATAACAGAGAAGTATCATCAGTATGATCAGTGCGTTTAATTTTCTTTCAGACGACAATGCCGATTAATTCCGAAACTAAATTGACTATCTCTACCCCAATATCGGCCTGGCAAATGGAAAGCAAAAGCCTGGTTTATACAACATCACTGGTGGAGATGAGAAACTTAGGCTCTTGGACGGAAATGAGAGCCACGAAATGGGCGAGCTAAAGCTCTAGCAAGAACGAGCTGTGCTCATTGGCACGCCAGCGTTCAGCGGGATGCTGAATAGCAGCTGGTAAATTCTGAGAGTGACCTCCGATTTTCCCGACACTATTTTAGTAGTTTAACAGAAGAGACGGTTTTAAATATTACTGAAAATACTTTTTGATACAGAACAGAATGCTTTGTCTTTCAGAGGTATATTGAAACTCGAAAATAACCCTATTAGGAAATCATTTGAAAGAAAAACTTACTTTTAAAATCAAGAAAGCAGTGTTTAAAAATCAACTAAACGGTTATCTTCTTCTTCTCCCTTTGTGTTGGCATTAGTCTGTTCCAGTGGCATATTTGTTGAAGCCATCTTTTTGGGGAGCGTCCTATTGATCCTCTTTCCCTAGGTTTATACATACTTGAAGGCTTGTGTTGGTATTCTTTCTTCTGGTGTGCGATAAATATGTTCAACCCATTTGTTTCCATACATGTCTATTTCTTCTAATAATGGCTGCACTTTCAATTCTGCAATCATTTTTATATGATCCTCTCTCGTAAATCCCTTGATTGATCGTAAATACTCATTTCCGCCGCTTGTATCTTACTGTTATCACTTTTTCTTATAGCTCATGCCTCACTTCCATAGTTTATTACTGGCACTGCCATAGCATTATAAAGTCGTAATTGTGTATCTTCCTTTATTTTACTCTTGAACGTTCATTTACTAGTTCCACAAACTCCTCGAAATTTTTGTATCTTATTTCTTATATCCTGATCCAATTCATAGTTTACATCGCAGCCAAGGTATTCAAAGTGTGATACTTGAACATAACAATTTTATAGAAAATTAGCAAGAAGTATCGCTACAAAAGAAATATTTGTTATATACTTAAATGTAAATATGTAAACATTCATTTAGAGTAGCTGCTTCTTACACAATGCTTCTTATATACTGTGAAATAACTGACAAAATATTTTATCATTTTGATAAAAAAAGACTCCTAAGATGCATATTTTTATACGATTTCTTTAATTTGATTGTACTTTCTGCTCAATAATATTGCCACACTTTAAAAGAGCTCAAAATTTAACTTCACTGTAAACCAGAGAAAAACAGCTTCAAGCGGTGTGACATGTTGGAACGAAAAGCAAGTCTATGAGTTCGTCAGGCGAGAGCCGTGTAATACCATGTTGCCTAGATAAATGACGCTGTGACTATGAAACTGGAGAGTTCAGTCAGGTAAGGCGCTCTCGATGACAGTAACATAGCCAGCACAAGTAAAACGGAGCAGACAGCTAATTTCATAACAGAACCAGACAGAAACACTGAAGTGCGTTCACAACCTAAATTGCTCTCTTTGCTTACAAATTGTCCAGACATTGCGTTGTAACATTGTTTCCTTTTTTTAAAACTAATTTATCAGTGTCGAAAAATGACCATGTCATTTTGTCTCGTATGGCTCTCTTCTAATTTGTAGAGAAAATGACATGTTGTGTTCTATTTACTTTAAAACATGACTGTCCTTTCTATAAGCTAGATTTCTTATATACTTTCTCATAACAACGAGTCGAGTTGTAATTATCTGTGACCAATTGTGTAATTAAAACAATCAATATTAATATTACAACATTCAGGGCGTTAGTTGTGTTATTAACACCAGATATGCTTCTCGTCTTTTCTATTTTTCTGTATCCTGCATGCCTCGACTATTATCTTCTGCGGCAGCAATATATGTAGAAAGCAGTGACCTCACACGCTGAACACGCTTTCAGTGCAAGCATGGTCAGTGGTGCGAGCTGACCTCAAACCGGCACTACGGTAGACACAAAGTGTAATGGCGACTGATCCTGTTGTGTAAATAAATTTCGTGGGTGCAAATGATATTTATATCACCGCTTTAGACCGTGATTTCACAGCATGTTTAACTATAAACATCACATCCTGAATACGCTTCGTTGGAAACAGCAGCTGAGGACTGAGCAAGTTTGTCGGCTCATGGAGGCTCCTGATGCTGACTCTGCACGGTGGTAAAAATGAACCGAGTCTACGGTTACAGCTACCTAGTAAGCAAGGATCAGTAAAGAAAAGCTTGAGAGAGTTCATATCTACTCCCTAGACCCACAATTTAATACACTGCACAGTGTGTACTTGTAATACTGGGTTGCGCTTGTCTTCTTTCTTAATAAGGCTTTGATAACACTGACTTATGTTAGACATAATAGTCTGCAACTTATCTGCATTGGCTACGAAGCTATTTGTTCACAATAAGCTTTTTATATTTTATTTTTATCCGCTCGCAATTCAGTCAATATAAGGAAACCTTCAGGCGATCAACCGGAGTTTCATACCAGAGAATTTCTTTTACATACATGCCAATAAATCTACTGACATGGGGCTGTCACTTTTAAGCACAAACAACCATCGTATTCTGGTTGAATACACAACCGTGGAGTCGTAAGAGCAATGCCTAACCAACTGAGCCACTCCGACTATAGGACGCCCTAGAAGAAAAGTGCATCCAACCTGTTGTCCGGTATCAATTGCCCAGAGAGTTGGAGATAAATTGATGTTCATTATTTTATTATTATTATTATTATTATTATTATTATTATTATTATTATTATTATTATTATTATTATTATTATTATTATTATTATTATTATTATTATTATTATTATTATTATTATTATTATTATTATTATTATTTAAAATACAATAGTACTGACACCGGTATAGCCAATTGTGAAACTGCTAGGGCTATAACTTTCATGTATTATCTTGAAAACTATATATGGCTCCTTTGTTTATACTGTAGGTAGGTTCGTTGTATGTTCTTTCGTGGCGTAATAATTAGTAAGTTTGCATGTGGTAGAGTGTTTCTTGTTTCCTTTGTTTCTAAGGCAAGATTCAGTTCCTTACCTTTTTGCTGCTTGTTGTTCCCGGTTCTAACTCAGTTGATATTTGCATGGAAACTCTTTATTTGCAGACGTTAGCGATAGAAAAGCTGTTATTTTATATGTAATGGCAAGACTTCATTAGATATATAAAGATTAAGTTGTAGCTTAATTTGTTGTTTTGAAACAATTTTTACTTTTTCTACTGGTAAGTAGAAGGAAGTATTGTATTCCACCTAAAAATTCGATGTCGAGATTTCACCGGAAATACATGTTTTGAGACCCCCTGAATAAAAGAAAAGCCTTTATGGAAAAAGGTCCTCGCGCATGCGTGCGCGTGTGTGTGTGTCAGTCTGTGTCTGTCTGTGTGTCTTGTCAGTCTGAGGACAGCGTAGCTCAAAAACGAAATGGTTAAAAACCTAGTTTAATGTCTTTTATGGATGCGATACGAAGATTTTGAAGAAAATAACCCCACCCTAAACTATCCTTTTCATGGAAAATTTTTCGAAAATTTTGATTTTCCTGAAAATGGCTCTAACGATTTTGATTAAAATGTCATATGTTTGAAAAATTGTTATGACAAATGAAATGTATATCTTGCATTTTCTGGCTATAGTCCCTGTAGTCGTTTTTATTGTGGACGAGTTTTGCATAACTGGTAAACCGTTAGAGATAGACCAAATCTTACTGTACAAAACATGCAGATCTTGCTAAAATACACAATTTATGTCCAAATAAATTTTCTTTTAGGGTGAACCATTTCGGAAATATTCCTTGTTATGTGTGTGAGTTTCGGAAAACTTATATAGAAAAATAAACAGCGATGTTCCATTTCACGAGTTTGTTAAGTGTGAAAAGAGAACGGAATCTCAAAGCTTTAAAAGATTTGACTATCGCACAAAGCCTACTGTACTCTAATATCTCCCTTGCACCTACAAGGAAATAAGCAATAAGATAATTTGTACAAACGTTTATCTCAACTAACATGAATAAGAGTTTTTGAGAATGGTTAGTACAAGAGTAGAGAAAGTCATGTGAGTGCAACACATCAGTTTTTTTTTTGTTTTTTTTTTATATTGTTGTACTTGTTTCCTAATTTTTCTTGTTTTGTTTTCCAAGTTTTCGACTACAGAGAGCCCTAAAGGCTGTCATAGGACAACAAATTGTTTAAAGTCTACGACGATGATGTTGTTAACGGAAGCAGAATATTTGAAACTTAACGAAGTATACACTTGCGAACACTTTCATTGTAGCATACACGACCTATTTCTGTCGCTCGCTAAAACATTTTCATAAAATATGGGACTATATTCTAACAATTCATCAAAGGGAAATACACGCTGCTGAACTGGAATACCGAACACCAATTTTTATGTTGAATATTTTAAATAGAGTTAAATCTGTTATCACGATATTTCAAATTTCTTACTAAACTCTCGAGTTACGATATTGGGCTACATGCTCGTCACTATTAAGGTTAGTTCACAGCCATCCGGCAACAGTAATCGGAACGAAAACGGCAGCGGGAAATAAGGAGGCACTCAATATTTTGGTTCAGAACAACCAAGCAACGACAACGTCAAGATATGCTAATGGTCAGCTTATTGATAGAACGCAGAGGTCGATAATGAACATAGTGAATTCATTAATTTCTAACTGACCAATTATGTGTTTTCTATCTTGCGACTAGAGAGACCTGTAGCGGCTGTTTCATGGCACGACCGGCTTCAATAATTTCTATAGTGAAGATTATAATACGCAAAATATGAATCTAATTTGCCGTATCCGGTAACGGGAACATAAAATTAAACCTTGGCCAAGTCTTCTTTCCCGTTCCCGGGGCCCGGATAAGGTTCCCGTCGGTTGTGATCACTCCCGTTTGAGTACATGCCCTTGAACTTTCTCGTTCTGGATATCGTTACCGTTGTCGCTGTTTGTGAACTAGCCTTTATCTAAACCTGAGTTACTACAACATAGGTAATGATATGTATGGAAAAATGATTTCATTGCGAACTGGAATTCCTAGATATCTTAATGTGATGTCGAGAATGACTGATGTAGCAGAAAATCCGCTGAAACTACCTGCTCGCTCCCTGTCATGTCGCCGGGAAATTGGAAAAGTTTTTCTTGTGTTCCCAGTCCCACGACGCGATACGCTCTCCTTGTCAAATACCTGTCACGTCTCAAGCTTTGTTTTTCAGCGTCGCTGTGGAATCTGCTGCTTCATCTACAGGCAGAAGCGTGACTGTAGCCATGCATTGCTTTTCACAAACACAGATCCGCAAATCTACGCACGGACATCTAAATGACAACTTCACAATGTCGCATGGGCTTATAAACATGGATATCAATATGTTTCACTTGGAAAATAAACCTGGGAGGTAACATGAAAAACCACCTTCACTTCACACTAAATTATGCTTCCTTTAGAAAAGTTTACAATATCTAAAATATCTTGTTGAAATTTGTAATACAGCGGAGTTGGTTAATTCGAATATTTATAATTCAAACTCGTCTTTAATTGTAAGATTTTTCTTGGTCCCTTAAATTTTGTATTACAGCAATGTTTAACAAAAAAAAAAAAAAAAAAAAAAACCTAGTAATTAGAATTTCATTTTCCTTAATTTCAAGTTTTTGTTCAGAAATGTCAGTCGAAAATTAATTTGAATGAGGAAATTTAATATAATAATTTCGCAAAAGAGGTCTCGCTACGGGGTTGTTTTGTCGGAATGCAGTTGAAATGCATTTTGGGGAGGGGGTGAAATAGCTTTCTTAGCCACTAGCTTTGACTGCCTACCTGCTCCCACATCCTCTTGTTTAAAACAGGTGCACCTTTAGTTATCGCTTGAGCTTCCTCTGTTCACTGTTTTGCAAATCAATGCCACTATTTCACATAGTAAACCGCGTGGCGCCGTTATTCGAAAAGTTTAAAAGGGTTTGAAGAAAACCTGAAACCGCGGAAGATTACGGGTACCATCGAACACTGTCAACTTATCTGAAAAAGAACATTTTAAGCATTTTAACGTTAATAATTTATTTGTCAAAATTGGAGAATTCTTTCCGAAGAGTATATTATCTGTTTAATGCACTTTTGAAGGTGGACTGGAAACGGTTTAAAACAAATTATTAAAAGTACAACACGAAGGATTTTGAATACGGAAAAATGCTGAAAAAGATGCTCCGTGAAAACGAGGTTTAAAATTTTTCGTGAGCATTAATATGCCCCGGTCCATTTTTAGTTTCAGTTAATTTCTAATATGAAAGATGCTAAGTAGAAAGAAAGGAAGAAAAAAAGAAAAAAAAAAAAACTTTTCATAAACTTTTGAATTCATATTATTTTACGAGTATAAGGTATCTATGAAAAATTAATTTTTCTCAATTTTTGGTCAAATTTCACAGGGGCGTTATATGTATCTATACATGTGGCGTATATGTAAAATGTTTACATAAGGCTATTAAGGATATAAATTCAGATATTTCTATTGGTAATAATTGAGGGCAGGGTAATGAACAATATTACATCAATATTTGCTTCATTTTCGGACTTATAATAATTATGTATATTAAGAATAGTATGTTTTTAGGTTGGATTAGTACCTTTAAGCACGCATGGCATGGAAGGCCCAATGCGAGTGGACCGGTCCCATGATAACCAATGGTCTACCGGTACTGAGAATGCAATGATATCACGATACGTAGGGCAGCATGTCGTGCATTGGGATGTGAAGCAAAACGGATAGTCCATACGACAGGTGTTGTTCATTTTGCGCTCACTTACGACCAGCAACACACATTAAGTGGTAAATTTTCTGCTTGGTTTGTGGGGAAATGTATTAGTTATTTTTTTCTCTTCGTCTAACACACCGAACTGAATGCATATTACGGTAGCACTTATAGCTCTAACATCCTGTCATTCAGAACAAAATCACGCTACGGATCCCTCGTTTTCCTCATGCTTTCCATGTTTTCTTTTTTCGAAAGAAGGCATTATATACTTAGTACCTCTCTACTTTACTTTGCTAGCTTAGAAACGAGTTGGAAATTTGTTCAGTAAAATACTTCCAAGTAAGCTTTAATTTATTCCAAAAAAAGTATAAATAATCTAGTACTGGCTAACGATTATTATCCTACAGGCTTGTGCAAAAAGATGTTACCACTCATTTGGTTCTACATAATTTTATAAGATGAAGCCACATTTCATGTCAGCGGAAACGTGAATAAGCGCAATTTTATCATTTGGAGTACAGACAATCCTCAGGAACAAAGAGAGGATACTAGATCCTCTCCGAAAGATAACGAATGATGCAGCAGTTTTAAGTCTGATCACACTGTAACGGGAGCTTCTATGTTGCTCAAATTTGTTGTTAATCTTTCTCTCCATATCTTAACATAAAGTTACTTCCAGCAAGATGGTGCACCACCGTATTTTGTCTTAACGGTATGACATTACCATACGTTTGGTACACTATGCACTGGAAGATGTGGAGCTTTGGCTTAGCCACCATGATCACTAGGTTTGACTTCATGTGAGTATTTTTAGCTATAGGAATAGTGAAAGAACGTGTGAATGCTGCAACACCTACTGGCATTAAATTGCTTAAAGAAGGATAACAACAGTTGTCTGCACCATATAGTTCATAGCTCGTTCACACATTTCTATAGGTATAGAACAAAGATTTTATACATGCATTAAGAACAAAGAAACACAGGTCGAAGGAATACATATGTTTCATTTGGACTTATGTATATAGTGTGTTATTTAAATTAAAGTCAATCCCATCTCATCTTTTTGGCAACATCTTTTTGCACAATCGTGTGTTACAAGGTATGGAAGCAATTCATTAATTGTGTTAGTGCTTTGCAACATCATGCAACCTTCTCAATCCTTAAACAGATGCTTCTAATTTGATAAAAATGTTATGGAAACTTTGCAATCCAAAGGTTGCTCAGGTATGTTGGGATATAAGCAGCCCAAGTACCCCAGTGACTTAATACATGATAATGTGTAATTAATGTGTTAGGCATATAGCATGACGTTTTGGACCAATATGGCAGTTAATTCACTTACTATGTCCAATAAAATATTATTAAAGTTGCATAAATAATGAAACTTAAGTAAGAGTTTGTCCTAGGTTTGTTTATTTTTAAATATAATGTGCAGTACACTGTGGCGTCTTAAACGCAGCAGCTGTTCCATTTGTCGAAATGCTATGACACAAACTGTACCATAACGCACCAGGACATCTCAGGAGGTTGACGAATCTCTTCAGCAGCTGTGGTCATCATTTGACCCATCTGATTCATTCATTCATCGCCCGATATGACTTACCAGGTTAAAATACTTTAAGTCGAGAAAAAGGAGAATCGTTACACATAGATCCATTCCAGTGTTGGCTGAAGTCTCACAAACGAGGCTCTCCACATGATTTCCACAATAAGAGCGCCTAACATCATACTATGACAAAAGTCGAGGCCAGTTACTTTTCTATCACTTTTTCTTCTAAACCTTTGCACAAAGCACAGCTCTCTTTCGCTGAAGTTAATAGAATAGTCTTTCGTGATATTCCAACGCACAACTATTTTCTTCTCGTAGTCTTGATTCATTCCTTTCATTAAATATCTTTACTTTCTCTGTCACTTTCTCAAACACTAATTCCAACGATGCAATCACTCAACACTCGTTAAAACTTCTTAACTTCGACGCGACGTATCCTTCACAGCACTCATGACACACTGACAGACTCAAAAACTGCCTGCCTTCACGTGCTCCGAAAGCTTGGATACAGGCAATGATGTAGCCCGTTCTTTCTCGAACGTGTACAAGCTAGCCGGCTACTGGACACTTCTCGAGTGCTCTGAAAAACTCTGTGTTGCCGTTTGGTTGTTGTTAGTGACGTTTTGCTCGTATGAGTGGTATGGGAAAGTTAGACCTTGAGCGCCTTTGTTACACGCCGCGCCAGTGGGGTGGGGCAGTCCCCAACGGTGTTCTGTTGTGTCTGCTGCCGTGGGCCGACTTCAAATATCTAACGATCGAGCTATCGAACAGGACCACCTTGATCAAGAGGACCAAAATCTGTATGTAGGTATTCTCCAGTGACCTTGTATTGCTGAAACTATGATTATGTGTCTGTGCATCAGGCCACATCATTGAGGGTTTGTTCAAGATACGCGAGTTCCCTTCCATCCTGCAGGTGTTTGGAATATCTTTCAGTTCCTTTATTTTTACTGAGGTTGTTTAACTCAAGGTAATGATTGTATCTTATAAAATGTGCCAGTTTATTATGAAAACTATTTATATTCGTGAATGACAAATAATTTTGGAAATATATCACTATCACCGAATCTTATACACGTAGTAGCACTTCCAGGCATCATAGCATTATCAGCAACCAGTATTTCTCCTTTGCTTTCCTCATCGCTAAGTCACAGATGCAGAATTATTATTGCTGTTTACTTTTAACAGTGATATTTTTATTTACATGACGAACGGTGAAATCTGGAAAAGTACCCAGACTTCCCTTTGGCCTTTATAAGACTCTTTTTGGAATGTTTTCTTGTGAGAATTTATCTTGGAGACCAATGAACTCTTATTTTTTTTTAACCATGCGCGTGACTATTTATCAGATTCACACACTGATTTGATTCTTCTTCTTTAAAATTAAATAATCCAAGGATAATGTGAACATGTTTAAAAACCTTCGAGAATGTTTGAAATTTTCCGTATCTGAAATAAATCTGTTTTATCAGTTATCTGGTGATTAATTTGATCAAACAGAATAGATACGCTGGTTGCCTTATTGGTCTAGGCGGATGGGGCCGCTTCTGCTCCAAACGACAGTGTTGCGTTAAAGGAAAACACTGGCGAACACAAAACTGAACTTCTCGTCAAGTAAAAAGGAGAGCCATAGCTTGAAATCAAACTAATGTTCAACTATGATATTCGCATGCAAAAAATTAATATAGTCGTGTATTATCTAATCCCTCGCAACTGTTTATATGTTAAGAAGCGACATGATCATTATAATGTTAGTTAAATTTAATTATTGTTTATGGCCTAATATGCTAGCCACAACACTTCGTGCAGCAAATCACTCCAAATGATTGGTTGGAGGCTGTTTTCCTAAACAATTACTTTTCTTACCGTAACTGCAGAATGATTCCTCTTTCCTCCACTGCGTTCATCCCAGAGCTTGCTTTAGACAGTGTCGATATCTGAAGTACAAGGATAATTATGTGTTTATAGCCTATGACCTTTAGATCTTATCTTTTATTGCTTTGGCCATTTCGGTCTTATTCATTGAGCAAGAAACGTTATCAGTAACAACTGGCAAATTTCTGCAGTTATCTTTAGACAATATAAACTGAGCTGAGATGACGCAACTGTGCTTTCCCCGATGTAATTGGATTATACAGCCCAGGTAAATCAAGGTCGCCCAATGGCGGCAGTAGTAACGGCGAAGCCACAGTTGCATGCTTCAAGGCATGCTCTACTGAAGGTTTATACTGTGTACAGAGTAGGTTACTTAAGATTTTCAGCGCAAACATCTGCGAAATACAATTAGAGGCTGAAAAAGACAGTTACTAGTGCTAATGCTTCGAAATTGATGAACAATGTGTAGTAAAACAATTTGTGCTAGACTATACTCGCAGTTGAAATACGAGGATAAATTAGTGATAGTAAAACAGGGAAGGGCTACTCCAGCTTTTCCGAAATTGCAGTGTGAGGAGAAGCAGAAGAAATGAGAATACTCACAAAAGCTACTTTAATACAAACAATAACGATATGTCTGTCTGGCTGACTGGTTCATGCGAATTAAATAAACGTTACTGCTGGCCATGCTTGTTTGCAACCGAGGAAACGCCCTGGAATAGGATGAGTTTCACAAATTTAGCGTATTTAATGCCAGTTTTGGATAAAGATAAGAGATCAACAATGGATATAATCTTTTTTACAACTTTATTTCGACACTCAGCGGAAAGACAATTCATTGAACCATCAGAAAAAAATTGTTGACCGTTTGCATAATGAAAAGATTGAAGAAAATAGAAATGTATTGAATAGATTGATTGTTGCAGTTCTTGCACTTCCCAATCTGTGAATTTTATTAAGGAAATCAGACCATTCTTTGTTTCTCTTAATGGTTTATCCGCTTTTTCCTCACGTTCCACTTCAGGTAAATTTCCAATTATAATAAATCGCTATCTTAAGGTGTACAAATTGTGTTTCCATGTAGTGTAGCACAAATTATAATGCATACTGTATTCATACTACATTTTATCTATCTTGACCTTTCTAGTAAGATAATGCTAATAAAAGCCATTTATATTTAAGCTAAATGGAGTTAAACATGGGAATGAAGTAAATATGAAGTTAAAAAAATAAATACAAGCATATACGCACAAAAATATATAGCGCGTGCCTACTAGACCCCGCAGGATCAGCGGTGACTACCAGGGCGCGCGCCTAACGAAGGGTAATCGACAACCCCTTATTGTCCGGATCTAATACTTAACCATACATTTCGCAAGCTTCCCTGCCGGCGGAGAAAGCCGAACCAATAGTCACGTAACTTGATAGGCCTGTGATAGCCCAAGTCATAATCCCAGCTTACGCCACTGAATGTAACAGTAAGAAGGTGTTGTCCCGTCACATAAATTTAATATGCCGAGTTTAAGTTCCTTTAACATCGCTGGTCATATCAGCGGCTTTTAACCTCTCCGACGATTTCCGCTACCGTATTGTGACAAATAACAATGAAAAATCCCACTTCTGACACCAGTTTGACAAATGACAAAGCCTAGCTAGTTACGTTTTTTGTCACTTTATTTCACTTAAAATGGAATCACAGAAATAGTACTCTTTTTCGTCGTTAGCACTGTCTGCAATTCGTCGTGACGTTGCAACTCACAGTTGTTCTGTCCAATTGTAACCTTGACACGCACTTCACTGTCTTTCAGTTCTACTCTCTCTGTCTCACAAACTGCTTCCGACGATACACTCATACTTGCTCAAACAGACGTAACTAAAAGCTACTTCACACAAGCAACTCCTACGTGACGATTAAATGTCCACAACTGCCTCTGACAATACTCAAACTCGCTCTCTCTCTCTCAGCACTGACTGTACACACACACACACACACACACACACACACACACACACACACACGCGCGCGCGCGCGCCCACAAACACACACTCTACTAGCAGCTCTCGCCGTACACAGATTTTCTCAAAATTCCCTTTTCCTAAAAAGATCCAACCTGCGAACAGTTTTTTTAACAGTCTGGAATCGATTTGTTTTGCCGCTACATTGTCGTCGGCCACGTATTTACAAGTTTTGGTATGAGGTAGCTAGGCCCTGAGCGTCTCTTTGACGGCACCTACCGGCCGGCATCATAATGTAATTTGAAGAAAAATGTTGGGTCTCTGGTAATGTGTAGTGATTTGAGTAAAAAGACATGCCTGTATTTAATATTATTTATGTTTTAAAAATCCTTGCAACGTTTCAAATTCGGTGTTCAGAAGCCACACAGTTTCATAGATAGAGATGAACACTTCAGAATTAATCTAGTAGGATTCTAAAGTGGCTGAGTAACGCGATTGAAATTGCTCGTGTTGTAGTAATCGATGGCTGTATTCTGGTGACTCAACAGGTACCTCATAAATCATGAATAGCGGAGGATGCGGAGCGGCAACCCGGAAAATATATCTTTCTCTCTGCTCCTTGAATTGCCGCTGGAAACATGTCTATTACACAGGGGATGCGCTTAGACGTGATTAAGACTTTCTATATCCTGTATATTTTATTTTCCTAGTTGTTCAATAAATTCCTTAAACAAAAATACTTTTCTCCCTAATTCTTGGATAACCACAAGAAATAAAAAACGTGATAAGCATGTTAGGATGTACTACTGAAATTACTGGTAACTTCCGAGGAGCAGTGGCTCTTTGGAGAGGGGGATAGGGGAGCAGTTACTACTATGGAAATTTTGCTTTGACATATTGTGACAGGTCCAGCTAGTTTTAATGCCCTTTATTTCTTCTCATACGAATCGCAATCGCATAGTAAGACCTTAGAACTCATAGCTGTTCTGTTTTCATTGTCCTTGACCTTGCTGCGGTAACACATTTCTTTCCTTCTTTGTTTCTTTCCTTCCTTCGCTCTTTGTGTTCCTTTCTTCCTTCTTTCCTTCCTTCTTTCCTTCCTTCTTTCTTTAATTATTTATATCTTTCTTTCTCTCTGTCTGAAAAACAGCTGAACTCACCAAAGTGGCCCGGCTTCGATCCCAGGCAACCACATGTGGTATTCGTGGTGGACGAAGCGACGCTGGGGCGGGTTCCCTCCGGGTTCTCCGGTTTCCTCCGCCATCTTATTCTATTGGTGCTCCATCTTCATTCAATGTATCATCAGTGTCACCGCCTGCGGTGCCGTAGTAGTAAAACACTGTAAAAACAGCTGAACTGAACTGTTCGCAACTCACAATTTACTTACTCTGGGTCTGTGTTGCCCAGTTCTGTATCCTAGAGTTACCGGCTCTTGCCGTAAACAAAGCCCCTGTACTTCGAAAAGTTCTAGAAATGCGTGCAACAACATTTGTCCTTGAGCCGACAAGTTGACGTATTCCAGGCCGGCGATTACAAAGGGTATGAGGTAACTAAACTTGATCCCTCTCCAAGGTGTGGCCGCTGCGATAATATAGTTAAGTAAATCTATATTTTTCCATTTGTGGATTTTATTTTCTATGCTTTTCCGATTACACAAAATTCTTATAAGAATTAAACATACATATATACGTTTATTCGTTTTGGTGATACTTAATGACAAATTTCTGTTAGGTTCTAAGTAGTTGCTTGATGTGAAGGTAGGTACATACTTGAAAAGTTTCGTCTTGCATCTTTACTTTGTCTGACTTAGGCACGAAATTATATAGACCCGAACTTTTGCTTTATCTTTACTGGGGTTCTTAGCAACTTCTGTTACTGAAATGCTGTAATACCAAATATTATATGTATTTTAGGTAGGCACTTATTTTTTCAATTTCTTTAGAATGGCAAAAAATCGCAGTTCCTACGTTTTCTTCCAATTCAGTCTACTAAATATTCAGAAACGCTCTGAGAGAGTTTTTGTTTACTAGACCTCGTAAGAAAATGTAAAATATATAGGGTTTGGGAAGATGATAGTCCTAAGTTAGGGGCCATTAACAACGCTTCGAAAACGTGCGAAACGAATATAGTGTATATGAAATCTGCGTGATAAAAGTAAATTTTAAGATATCCGGTGTATCTGTAATTCCAGAGCGCTATTGAAAATCAGAGTAAAGAGAACAGAAGTCAATGATACAAGAAGATTTATTATTGTCATTTTATATAAGACAATAGTAGCTTTCGTCGCCAACGGCTGCGGATAAGAGTTTTCATGTAAATATCGACTGAGTTAGAACCAGGATCAACAAACAGCAAAAACGTAAGGAACTGAGATCGTGCCTTAGAAATAAAGGTAAAAGAAAGAAGTATCTTAGCATATACAAATTTACTAAATTATTAGGCCACAAAAGAACAAGGAGCTGTACATATTTTCAGCTTTAATCATGTAACTTAGTGCAGAATTACGCTGAATTTGTAAGTATAACTAGAAATATGCGTGAATTTAATAACTATATCTGCAAGAAAATGTTAACTATCACCGAAATTTAGAACAATCTTTTGGAAATAAAGGACTTAGCAAACCATTGATTTGGCTTGAATACGGAATACCTTTGCCCCTATAGAATTTGCATGTGTTTCTAGATTATGCGGATCATATTACATTTTTAGTGCTTTTTAACTCCAAGTCAGCTCTTCAGTGCATTTGCAGCGAAACTTCTCATGTTTAACGAAAACTGCTAAAACGGAGATACTTGCATTGAGTTTTAATGAAGAAACGAAGGCAAATATATGTATTAACTTAAACATTTACTCGTATATACTTGAAAACCACTGTACTGTTTGTTTTCTACTTCAAAGTATAAATATAAATGCAGGTTTACGTGAGATGTATCAAAATAAAAGCAAAGTGGCTATTTAATTTGTTAATTGATATAATTACAAGAAGAGCATCAGCGACATTTACTATGTGTATAAAACTGGAAAATTATGACGCTAGGCACATGTGTGAAAAATCTGATGTGTTGCACTCACATGACTTTCTCTACTCTTGCACTAACTATTCCTACTAAGTCTTATCCCTCTATGGTCTTCATGTTAGTCAAGATAAACGCTTGTGGAAATTATCTTTTTGGCAATTTCCTTGTAGATGTAAGGGGACATGGGAATACACTAGATTTTGAGCGATAGTCAAGTCTTTTAAACCTTTGAAATTTCGTTCTCTTTACGGCCAAAAGATAAAGTGAATAGCGACTTTCTATTTCAGAAAAGTTAAAGTAATGCAGAACTCACACAAATAACAAGGAATATCCCCGAGTGTTACATTTTTTGTGTAGTGAACCATTTCGGAGATATTCCTTGTTATTTGTCTTAATTTTGCAATACTTACACTTTTCTGAAGTTTCCACGCCATTAGATAGTGACCAGGTTTAAAATATTGACTACCCCTTAAACGTACTTTACTCTCGTATTCCCTTACACCTATAAGAAAATTATAAATTATTCAAATGTTTATCTCAACTAACATGAAGAAGATAGAGAAATAAGTGTTTGTAAAAATAGTTCGTGGGCGAAACACATCAGATCCTTTTAACCTGCATTGTAAGAGGAAATTCTGAAATAAGAGTGAATTAATTCCAGATTTAATTAACTCTACAAAATAGACATAAATCATAAATTTAATTGCCATATATTTTTTTTCGAGTACGTAAGTAAAGAGAAAGGAAGCGAGATTAAAATAAATTATTAAAATCCCCAAACGGACATGAGCATAGCTGTTAAAGGAAAGGTTATACGGCAGTATGGAAATGTAGGTTATTTGTGAATGCGAATTTAATTGCATTTTTCTCCTCTTCCCTCCATTTCTTTGTAGCTCTATGGGTAACTGTTGCCCTAATACCTAGGAACTATTCCACCGAACGGAGGTACAATAGCGTTGTAACACCTGGTTGATCCTATTATATAGCTGTGGAGTTCTCTGGACCAATTCCATGGGCTAACAGGTTGCTTACCTTCCGGAATGGGCTGCAATTTCACTGGGGATTTAATTCCCTGGTAAATCCCTTAGTTTTCCATTTTCACTGCTAGCGAGTATCAGTAAAAATCTGGAAAGTCCTTTGTTTTACTCAGCACTAATTGTGCAAATGTTCCACCTAAAAACACAACCTTTCTGAAACTAAAACCTTATTCTGAGTGTCCTGCTGCTCAGTGGTGTTTAGTTTATCAAAGATATGCTTTATGTCATATTTTGTTTGGTTTATTTGGATTGTTTCGGATGTCTATGATTGTGAAATTTGGCAGTCGGATCCATCGAGTGTTTCCTGTGCTGACCGTCACTAACCAATGGCCATTTCACTCACAATTTTAAGCTCTTATTGTCCTTTATGAAATGCTTCTTATGAAACGCTTATTTTCAAGTTTACTCGTAAACTTTTATCCTCACATGTATTAAAGATATGTGACAAAAAGATACTGCTATTTTCCTCCAAAAGCGTGCATAATATATTTCTCCTCCTTATTTTGATAAATTTAATCAAGACAAGAAAAGCCAAAGGCAAATGAATGTCTTTTAAACGGATAAATTGTGTAAGATGTAAAATAGTTATTGATGGAATAATACAAGCTTCAGTTATCTAGGTTTTAATACCTCAAATAGTAATAATTAAATCAATTAGGTAAGTCAAGTGAACGTAACAATCTGGAGAACATTTTAAAAACAAGACATCGAAGGAAACATAAATACAATTTTATGACTGTAGCAATGACAGCATATGGAAGTGAAAACTGTACTATGAATAGGACAGATAGGAAAAGAGCTGAAACAGTAGAGATGAAGCTCCTGAGAGCAGTAGCTGAATATTCCCTTCTAGACAAACAAGGGAATAAAGAAATTTGAAAACAGTTACTAGGTATGACCTAAATGACGAAAATTAACGAAAATAAAAAAAAGGTACCAATATAATGTAAAAGACGAAAGGCTGAAATAGAAATATTTTGCTACATTATAAACCTAGAGGATATCGCCAAGTAGGAAGACCAAGGAAAATATGTAATGATATGTTAACTTGACGGAACAAGTCATCAGGGCTATGTGTTCTGAAAGAAGTAGTAGTAATCTCAATACTGTAACAAATGATCACACCAGTTACTGCTAATAAACACTTCGTCTTCGTCGCGAAGACGGCAGAATCGTCCTGGAAGAACCAGGGTGCTGACCACGTCCCACCCTCCAGTACTGCACTCCACTCATGACGCATGTAGTGGGTAGAGCTGGGGAACTCAGCGGCGCGGTGGTAGGCCTCGGTCCGGAAGGAGCTATTGCGTTGGGGTTTAGAATTATCTTTTAGATATATTTTGACTCCAATATTAAAATATTAGAGTATTATTACGAGTGACTTAACAAAAAATAAAAATGTTTCATCATAATTTCAAAACGATAATAAAATGGACGAAGTTCAAGCGGTAATATATTTGCATTACGTTATGCTTATGGTATACATTTAAAAAAGCTAACATTATTAGTTCATAGTTTCAAATTTTTAACCATACATATCCTTAAGGAGAGAGAGAGGAAGAGAGAGGAAAATGATGTAAGGGGAGTGATACGTGGGAGGAGAAGGATGACTGGAGGATAAGAAAAAAGGAAGAAGAATTGGAATATCCTCTGTTGCAGTAAATTACACGAGTAAGTCTGTGACGTTTGCTTGTTTAACAGTAATTAAAATGTACCTAAAAAAATTAACCTCCAGAAAATTCAATGATATTTCAGTTTGTTTACAAAGCTATGTAAATCGTACAACTATTCTGGTTCCTATTATAAATAACCCTTTGCCACGCTCTATTGATTTCCTCAAATTGCTGGCATGAAGGTGTAGTGGATTCATGATTCATATAGCGTGGTAATTTCTTGTTGAGAGCTACTGAGGACCTGACGGAGCGACACTTGCAGGTTGGTGAAGTTGTTGCTTATACACTATTAGACACACTGCATTAACCACAGTCACGGTAAAGTGGCGCAGCAACGGGGAAGGGGAGCAATTAAGGATATCAGCTCGTTAATACATTAAAACGCTATGTTGCTGCCTTTACCATAACCTTGAACTTTTGCACAGCATTTGCCTTATAAGGTACGAAATGATATTTGGTTGCAAAACGTAACCCACGAAACTCATTATGGTAACAATTGTTTTGTGATACTATACGAATAAAATATATAAGCTGGAAGAGGTTTAGAACAGTCGGTACGACTTTTGTGCCAGCGAAAGTGTATTTTTTAATAATTTAGAACCTCTATATATAAAAGTCAAAATAATCATATACAAATTATCGCCTGGTCAGAGTTTTGTTTTGTGCAAATTACCATTATATCAGGTCATTCTTTTGTTTAGTTAGTCCCCAACAATATGCCATAAATCGCTGAAAAACAATTTATTAGACATGTGCTATTTTGATTTTTAATCGCTTACTATTTTAATTTGACAACTATGATTTTAACTGTTGTTCTTTTAATAATTAATATATTTTTCAAGAAGAACGATGATATTTAATGTTACTCTTGTATTAACTATTCTTAGAAACTCTTATTCCTTTATCTTTTTCATGTTAGTCGGGATGAACATTTGGAAAACTTACCTTACTGCTATTTTGTTATAGATACAAGGAGAACATAAGAACGCAGGAAGATTTGAGGATAGTCAAATCCTTTTAGCTTTGAAATTCCGGATAAAAAAGTGAATAACGACTTTCAATTTGAGATAAGTTTAAGTACTGCAAAAAGCATATAGACATACCAGCTTGTGTGTTCTAACCGCTACAGTTTTTGCATTGTAAGATTTAGTCTATCTCTTACGGTTCACCAGTTATACAAAATTCATCAGGAGTAAACCGGACTACATAGGCTATAGCCAAACTATTCGACACATTCATTTAATTCGCCATAAAATGCCATTTTATTCAAAATCTTTACACCATTTTTGAGGAAACTAAAATTTTCGAAAATTTTTCCCTATAAAGGATAACTTAGGGTGGAGGAATTGTCTTCAAAATCTCCGTGTCCCACCCTTGGAAGATATTAAACTTAAATACCAACTTTGGTTTTAACCGACTTCTAGTTTTTGAGTTAATCTGTTCACAAAGACACAGGCACTTTTTTCTAAAACTCCTTTCTGAAGTCAGGGGGCCTCAAGACATTTTCGCTGAAATCTCAGCATCGAAAGTTTGATCAAATACAATATTCTACTTACTGTACGTAGAGGAAGAAATAAAATGAGTTTTACTTTAGTTTATAAACTGGTTTCTGTTACAACGACAAGAGAAGATCGAAACAGGAACACATAGGTAATAGTTGGCAGTGCTGAATAAGTGAAACTGCACTAATTAAAATGAATATATTTTGGGTTACTTTTCTTAAATTTAATACTTTCTGGCCAAATCTTTGCGATATAGCATTTAACTTAATATTTTATTTATGAAGCTGTACAGATAAATACCATTCGACAGGCTGATATTCCCAGATAAATTCTCTCGCTCCGTTCGAGAATTTTTCGCTTAGGACAGAAGTCTTATGATATTGTGATAAATTTTGTGAAGGTTAAAAATCTACATACATTTGGGAAGCACGTAAGTTGCTAATATTTTGTTTAATCACTATAAATATGATGTTAAAAGAGACCTCAACAGGTGAAAAACTACATTAAATAATGATTTGTAGCCACAAATATGTTGCACCAGAAAGAAAAGCATACAGGACACAGCATACAGGGAGAACGATATTTGATATCTCCTCTTTGGTAGATCCTCTGCGTATTCTTTTGTTGAAACTATTCCTATGTGTGAAGAAATTTTGAAGTGTTTTAACCTCTTCCCTCTCCAGTTTTAACTCGAAACTTTTTTACATATATATGACTACAGAGAACACAAATACGTTACAATGTGCTAGTTATGAAAGACAACAGAGTACTCCCATAAAAGCTTTAACATGAAAAGTAAAAGTTTAAAGCTAGAGAGTTTCGTCATGAGAATATACGCAGGCCTTACTGTTAGTTTAAAAGCTTCCAGAAATCTTTTTAAAGTGAATTTGCCCTTGGGGCGTTGCTAAACTTTCCGTAGTTTAAGTGCATCTGTAAAAGAGTGCAACTTCTATCTCCTCGGATTTGTGAAACACCGCCTAAACTTGACATACATCGGGATTTTGCCTAAAAAGGCACAGAATTATCATCATCGTGACAAAATGACAAACTGAGTCAATTACTTTTTCGCCAGGGTCTAGTTCGTTAACAGGGTCTAGTCTTTCGTGATATTACAACACACAGCTGTTTACCTTTCGTAACCTTGACTCAGTCCTTTTACTGTCCTTGTTCATTTTCTGTCTCTCATACTCGTACACTAACTCCCACGATACAATCACTCAACGCTCGTTTAATCTTTTTCACTTCGACGCGACGTACCTTTCACTTCGACCGCACCAAACGCAATCATACGCACACGCATGCGCGCGCACACGCACACACACACACACACACACACACACACACACACACACACACACACACACACACACACACACACACACACACACTGCTAACATCTGTCTCGTTCAACATTTAGGACTCCATCACGAAAACTACACACCTCTCTCTCGCCACACTCGCTTATATAGACGAGAATAGCGTAGCATGGATATTTTTCGAAATTCACCTTTCCTCCAACGTGATACGGAAATTATAGTTGCTCACAAAAGATTAAACATTTAAAAAACTAAGCATTAAAATAATAATAATAATAATAATAATAATAATAATAATAATAATAATAATAATAATAATAATAATAATAATAATAATAATAATAATAATAATAATAATACTTGTGATAATCTTAAATAAATAATAAATACAGAGAAAACGAACAAAACCGGTAGCCTTGCGGGTTTGAACGGGGAAGTAAGGCAACGGTTTTTCATAGCTTGGCTTCTCTTCACACAGCAAACAGATACTGGTGAATAGTCTGTGGAAGGATAGAGACGGAAGCTTTATTTTCACGTAGGATTACTTAAAAACCAACGGACATAAAGTGAGCACCTTAAAACTCATTTGTGTATTTGAATAGTGTTAACTGGTTGGTGGATTATACAAGAATACATGCATATTGATCGGCAATATCTCCAGTGAAAAGAGTAAACAAGAATTGATATTTCATTAAAAGACGTTATGTACTAAATTTGTATCATCCTTTCGAAACCACTCAAGCAAACCCAGAGAGAGAGAGAAAATTCTCATCGCTTCTATCGACGGTAAAAGGGCTGATTCAGAGTAACTTCTAGGCATTGTCAGGCGGCGGGAAGCATTGTTGCTTCTAATACTAGACAACTAGAGTCTGGTTGTCTAGTTACTAGACAATACTTTAACCAACAACAGTGTGTCATCCTGCTTCGGGGTTCACATCGACAGGTAATATTGCTTCAAACCTTACAAACAAGCCGATAATAAGTTCAGTGAACTGTCTGGAAATGATTTGTTCTGCCGCACTCTTTGTCGTCGATCGCGTATTCACAAGCAATGGCGTGAGAGACCTTGACCTTGATCGTACTTTGATGCGCTGCCGGTGCCGGGGTCACAATATGAAATTATGAACAGAACAATGAAAGTATTCTGAGGGCCGGAACATGCCTACATTTTGTAATAGAGGATTATTAACTATCAATTAATCCGTTAATCACCTCTGTAAATCTACAATATTGTATATTAATTAAACTATTCAAAGGCGGTGCCGTGGCCGAGTGGTTAGATCGTTGTCCTACCACCTAGGCGGCCAGGGCACGATCCCACGGACCACATGTGGTATTTGTGATGGACGAAGTGGCATCTGGGCGGGTTTTCTCCGGATTCTCCGGTTTCCCCGCCACTCATTCCACCAGTCGCTCCATCATCACCTTTCAAATCTTCAATTTCGCCTGCATTTCATGTAATCCACTTTCTCACTATTATACCTGGTGCTGGTTGACCACCCGCTTCCAGGTCTTCACTCTGTCCGGTCCATAAGTTCTTGTGCTCCCCGACATGCGTATGACCCTAGGCACTGACTTGTAAGCTCTAGTGGGTAAGTCCTACATAAGGGGAGGGTGATCAGATAAAGAAGAAGAATTTAACTATTCAAAATACCAAATACTTCGACTGCAAACTGGCTGACACTTTCTGTAACTATAGGTTATTCAGCCCCCTTACCACACGTGGACATAAGGGCTTACATGCATGTAGAGGATGTAATTGCCGCGATGACTTAGTCTAATCGTGGAAGCACGGGGTATTGTTTGCATAGGTGATTGGGTTTACCATACCACTGAACAGCATGTGTCGCTCGCAGCTGTCAAGGCATTCATACTGTATGCAAAACGCTCCCACTAATGACTTGACATACACAGTGGCTAACGTTCCGACACATTCTTCATTAACACCTCTCTAACATTCCTATACTATGTGAGACACTTATTTACTAGTTTATTGCACAGTTTCATCAAAGCTAAATATTGTGCATATTTGTGCCTACGCTCCACGCTGTCTTTCTGAAAACTAAACAGCACTTGCCCATTTCCGACTTAAAAAAAACTCTGATATGTTGCACTCACATTACTGTTTCTACTCTTGCACTAATTCTTACAAACTCTTATTCCTCTATCTCCTTCATGTTAGCCGACAGAAAAATTATTTTGCTGTTTAACGACGCTGTCAATTGCCAGGATCATATCAGCGTCATTGGTGTGCCGGAATTTCGTCCCGTGGGAGTTCTTCTCGATGCCAGTAAATCTACTGACACGGAGCTGTCGTTTTTAATTACACTTTAAAACCATCCGTCTAAACAGGAACCCACGACCTTGGGATCAGTAGGCGAGTGTCTAACCTGAGTAGAGATAAGTATTATTTGCAGAAATTATCTTATTGTTCAATTTTCTTGTAGGTGCAAGAGGAATGTGGGAATACAGTAGGCTTTGAGCGATGATCAAATCTTTTAAAGATTTGAAATTCTGTTCTGTTTGCAGGGCTAAGGTATAAGAAATAAATATCGATCTCCATTTGTGGAAAGTATTGCAAAACACGCATAAATAACGAAATGGTCACTCCACAGAAAAATTCACTTGGGCATAAATTGTATGTTTTAACGAAATCTACATTTTTTGTACAGTGAGATTTGGTCTATCTCTTACCATTTTACCAGTTATGCAAAAGTCATCGAGTAAACATGAATACGTGGGCCACAAAATTCAATATATACGTTTTATTTGCCATAAAATAACTTAAACAAATGACATTTTGATGAAAATAGAGCCACTTTCGATAAAACAAAATTTTCTTCAGTGCCTCATATAATATCAGCAACATCGTGGTCACAGGCCTATTCTTCGGAGCAAGGGGCACAATACCAAAATCATTTGTGCAATGGAGACAACAATATAAGCTCCCTAAACAGCTACAGGACGACATTGTCCTAACGACAATAAAATACTCTGTGGCAATATGCCGAAATCATTTGTATGGAAACCATAACATTTAAATTTGAAAGTACTAAAATATAAAATAATCATTTAACTGTGCCATATACTAACAAAAACTTTGTTTTTTGTTGTTTTTTTATTAACCTTTTTATGTATTCATTTCAAACACATGAAAGCTATTCTGTGTCACATGACAAACCTTTATATAAGGTCAGATTTAATAATAAAATAATATAAAGGGTAGTTTAGAATGGAGGAATTTTCTTCAAAGTCTTCGTGTCGCATCCTTGAAACATATTAAACTAAAATACCGATGTTCGTTTTTGAGTTATGCTGTTCACGGACAGAAAGACACACACAGAGAGAGAGAGAGAGAGACAGAGAGAGACAGAGAGAGACAGAGAGAGACAGAGACAGAGAGAGACAGAGAGAGACAGAGAGAGAGACAGAGAGAGACAGAGAGAGAGAGACAGAGAGAGAGACAGAGAGAGAGACAGAGAGAGACAGAGAGAGACAGAGACAGAGACAGAGAGAGACAGAGAGAGGCAGAGAGAGGCAGAGAGAGTCAGAGAGAGACAGAGAGAGACAGAGAGAGACAGAGAGAGACAGAGAGAGAGACAGAGAGAGAGAGAAGCGTGCGCGTGGGCCTTTTTCTAAAAATGCTATCTTTGGATTCTGGGGGCCGCAGAACATATATTTCCAGTGAAATTTCCACATCAAATTTTCGAGTGGAATACAATACTTCTACTTACTGTACGTAGCAGGGAAAGTAATAATGAAATACAATTATGAATTTATCTTATTTTAATAGTCAATAACAATTTATATTATTTCAAGTAAATGTTAATTTTACGTTTAAAAATGTGTAATTCTCGCATGACATTGTCTGTTCTTATACAATTGTTGTTACAAACAGTTATTCTTTTAAAGAATTTTATTAATGTTTGGCAATGTCATAAAGAAAATCACTGCTTCCGGCTGGCAGAAATCAGTTGTTACTCAGCTTGGGATGCCTTCGACAGAGCGTAGTACTACAGGAAAATGTCAACAGGATTTAAATAGATTTTGTGTTAAGTTTTGTTTAATAACTCAACCAAGCATTTATATAATACAGTGTGTCATGAATAATTATAGGTTAATGTAAGCATTTCAATGCGTAAACTGTGATTTTCAACAATAACATGTTATTTTGCTGTAAATCTTAGTAAAGTCAATTGGCAGCAAGATGGTCGTTACGAACGCCCTATAAATCAGAATATTTAGTGTGGAAAAAATGAATTTTGTATGAACAGTAATGGTGTATTACAAAAATAATTGGTTAAGTATGAATTTACCTTACTAGTGCTTTTTAGTTGTGTATTTACCAATCATTGGATCAAAATATATTTAAGTTTCAACACATTTTCCTGAAATTTGAAGAACAAAAATGCAAATTGATTTAGTTTTTCATGTTTCTAGAAGTAAGCCTCAGACAGTAATTTCACACTCTTTTTAGGTTAGGAGTAATCAGTTTTTTCTTGCCTTGTAAAATCGTGATTTTTAGACATAATACAATTTAAACCAAATTTTTATCCAAATAACTATAAAAATGCATTACTTACGATTTTATTGTTTTATTTAAAGCTGGAATAATGATCTCCTTCTGCAGTTATGCTGGTCCATGTTCAATCAAGTTAATTGGAGAAAATTCGCTAGTCAGGGTTGACTTTAGTTCTGTATGCCATGAACTTAGATCAAGGTTTGTACAACAAAAATTATGGTTCGGTTTGACTGAAATTCATTTTCAGATGGTTGAACTCTGATTACCGTTTGTACAAACAGGCCAATGTATTCACCATTTCAATATTTGGTGTTTTGTACGAAAGCTTTGCTGTTTATTATACTGTTACTGTACCAATCCGGCTGGCAATATTGCATAACACCACTGTTGTAGGATCATCTTATACAGATGCGCCGTTTCAAGGACAGCAAGAGTAAGAAAGCAACCTCTTGTGTATCATGGAGTCTCATCAGGTTAGTTATCGCTAGTTTGCGAGAAATCTACCCTGCTTTGGTGTTCTGTTGCGTTGTATGTTGTTAGTCTACTTTGTTAAATATCTTGTTAAAATGCATAGTTATGGCAGCAACAATTGGTGGAGGTACATGTAGAGAAAGCTCAACTTTGGTCGTGGTGTTACATAGCACAATCAAGCTAGGGAATTTCTTTGTTCTCTTAGGGAATTCTTCGAACATAAAGAGCAGAATATGCTCCTTCACAATGAACCTCTTCTTCCTTTCAACCAAATAAAGAAACAAACTTACGTGCTCTTAAAATAAGTGAGAGAGTTTCTCGAATTTCTGAAGATCGCCAGGTACGCCCAGGTCCTTCGCAAATTGCAACTCCTAGGAAAGAGAGAGCTTTGAGCAAAATCCTCCCTAATCTGAGACTTACCTTAAAGAAAATCAAATATAAAAATAAAATAAATAACGATAACTTAAGGCCGGAGGGATGTGCGCTCACTTGCGATACAGATTAGCTGGACGCAGAGTGTGAATGACGTCAAAAGTACACGGCGGTATAATGTGCAAACAATTGCCACTTGAAGCAAGAGTCGAAAACAGCGTAACGTAGTACTCTGCAAACTGGTGAAGCATTGTCTTGCAACTGTATACAAACGCAAGGTCAAGGTGTAGTATAGCGCGATTATTTTGTTTCTTCTTGCAGTGTTCTGCAGACATATAGTGTGGTAGTGTTCTTTAGTGTTCATTGCTTGTAGGTTATCTGCAGTGAGGCGGTTTTCATGATCAGGCTGTACCTACCTGCAGTTGTTTAAATGAGCGAGCGATAACAGTAAAGTCCACGTACATCATAAACATATTCCTTTTCTTCTGAAAGTAGGCTAATATAGATTACATTTGCATGTTCTCGCTGCCGTCAGATAAACCCGAACGTTTGTTTATATGTTGAGTTTTGAGAGTTAAAGAGTGGGATATGTGTAACTTGCTATCTGCTTTTTGACAACACTGCAACTCTCCACGTGGAAAAGCTGACGGCTGTCACGCACGCATCTTTTAAACAATCAGACTGGAATAGTTCCTACTCTACACTGCTTTCTAAAGACAATACTGATGCAACACAACAAAACCCTGCCCCTCCATTACCGTTATTAAATGTAAATAAAGCTTTAATTTCATTAGAGAATATCTAAACAAATGCTGCTTTTAAATGGAAATCCTTTTGAAGCTAAACTCTAAATGAGAATTCCTTGCTTTTTCTTTTGGGTCTATCCCTAAAGCAGATGTGGAGTTTTCATTTTCATTGACAAGCTTTCCGCAGGAGGTAGCTCTGTGAATCGGCTTATTGCTTCGCGGTAACTGTACTGGAAACTTGGGGAGAAAGCCTTGCTTGCGTTCAGCTGACCTACGGAAGCTCCTTTCAAGCCAGTAATAGAAACTGCGCCATAAAAATGAGATTTCTTCTCACAGTTATCGATTCTTACACAATAAAGAATACATACACTACAAGCCGAGGGATACTGTGCTTTAAACTTCACGAGCTTCATTTAAAAACTGTTAGGAGTATTACTAAGAAAATAATAACTCTCAAGGAAAGTTAGAAAATTCTAAAGTTAATTCTCCTTGACTTCAATTTTACGAAGCATTAACGTAGTATTAAGTGTTTTTAGTTCCTCTACTGCGTCTAGTAAGTAGAGGAAATATTGCATTTGAGCCAAAATTTCGATGCCGAGATTTCACCGGAACTGCATATTTTGAGGTCCCGTGAATCCCCCCACCCAAAAAAACATTTTTTAGAATAAGATCCGTGTGTATCTATGTGTGTTTCTGTGAACAGCAACTCATAAACGAAAAGTTGGTTAAAAACAAAAGTTGATACTTAAGTTTAACATCTTTCAAGGGTGTGAGACAAAGATTTCGAAGAAAATTTCTCCATCTTAAACTACCCTTTACATGGGCAATTTTTCGAAAATTTTGATTTTCTCAAAAATGGCTAACGATTTTGATTAGAATGCTGTATGTTTAAGATATGTTTTGGCAAATGAAATGTATATTTTGAATTTTCTGGCTATAGCCTATGTTTACTCTTGATGCCTTTGCATAGTTGGTATGTGTGTGTGTCTGTGTGGGGTGAACCATTTTGGAGTTATTCCTTGTTATTTGTGATAGTTTTGCAATACTTTTCTTCTCAAATGGAGAACCTTCCTCATTGAGCGACTATCTTTAAAAGATCACTCAAATCCTACTTCCCATATTCCCCTTGCACCTACAAGGAAATTAGCAATAATATAATTTCTACATATGTTTATCTCGACCAACATGAAGAAGATAGAGGAATAAGGGTTCGTAAGAATAGTTAATACAAGAGTAGAGAAAGTTATGTGAATGCAGCACAAGTCTTTCGTCTTGTTAAACACCGTCATTAAGTACAGTCCTTAAAGAGTCCCCTGTATTCAACCCCTAGTCCCTAGATGAATAACCTATTGTCTGTTTGAAAAACAGTGTGTTTCATCGATTTTCAGTTGATTTATTTAGTTAAAACACAATAAATACCATAAAACAAGCCCTGCTACACAAACTTACAAGGAAAACAAATCATGCCTGTGCATAATGTTTTACTTAGCCTCTGCTTTAACAGCAAAGAAGTGAATTATTACTACTTGATAGATGCAAAGAAGAGTGACAGTGACAGGCTTGCAAGAAAGCATTCTGGGTGCAAACTCTGACAACTGGATGGAAACATGTATGTAAACGCAGTCACTGAAAATGGCACTTTGCAGCGTTTCTCTTGATGTAATCTGACACGGCAAACTGATTTGCTCTGAAGCTTTGTCTCAACTCCAGAAAAGCAGGAGAGTATTTTAAAGGAAGAATATGAACTGTCATGAATACAACAATATTATTATTTTTATTACTATCATCCAACACTATGGATGCTATACTTCTCAATTTCCGTTTTGTTAAGTGCAAATTTATTGCGTGCGTGTATTTTGATTATTAACCGAATACAGTTACTGCGAAAAAGTTAACATATTATTTAATTATATTGTATACCTATAGTATCATATATATGTAAAAGACTGAGAGTAATATGTTCACCAAGTTGCTAAAGCTAAGAATAATTACTCAACCTAAGTCAATAAACTTTATAAATTACTAGTTTCATAGAAAATATAGTATACAATAAGATTATTATGTGTTTACGCAAATGAGCAAACAGCAAATAATCATGGAACAACATTACAGCACACTTAATTGTCATAAATTATAAAGATCGCATGTTAAAATGAAAAAGTGAATCAAATTTTCGTGTGAAGTGCCCTAAGAAATGAGCAGAAAAGTGATTTAAATAATTTTGTGTCGCATGAAGAAGATGGTGTTAACAACATTTAGCCAAACCAAAATAAAAATGATAAAGCGTGTAAAAACCATATAAAACATATAGCATATTAGTTACACCATCAGTTTATTGATCTTATTTGTTGCTTGCACATTTATTTTCTTGTATTTTTTTTTTTTTTTTTTTTTTTTTTTTTTTTTTTTTTTTTTGGAGGGGGGCAGGAGGATGGGGGACTGTCATCTACGTACTGAAAATTGGACAGCTCATAGTTTTAGGCACGTACATGAGGCGCATTTGTAAGGGAATGTATATACCCAATAGCACTGTATAGTTACCGAACGAAGCACTGAATTGGCTTCATAGCCCAATTTTAAAACTGTTGGCTTAAGGGAGCCAACGAGTGCAGTTGTTAAAAATCTCAGATGTACAAACAAATATTTGTGCGTGAGATAAAGGAATACTGTAGGTATGTGTATTATTTAGGCTTATTAACCTAATTTAACAAAGGAATATTGATTAAAATGAAAGAAGGAAATGCTAACTGCTTCGTGAGGATACGTGATTTCAATTAAAACAGGTTTAATTATCTTTGCTTGTCGTCAACCTGCCTTCACTCACACAAAAACCCTGAGATAATTAGTCCTAGATAGATGCCGACAATTCAGCTCTGCCGAGATAGATTAGGAAATATTTCTTCAAGAAAGACAGAGACACACAGGGTTCCCTAACACTTCCAAGCCTTGACCATCCGACCGGAGGGCGCTCTCATTGGACAGCAGCTCAAAGGCAAAGCTCCACCGAGTAGTGGATGCTCGAACGGTTTCCATATGGCGGGGCCAAGAAGTAGTTTTAATTCGTAAGCCTATGTGCAGTTGAGAGACACAGCCCTGGTTTAAGGCATTCGTTCTACCGACCAGGGAAAACTAAGTAAAAACCTCTCATAGTCAGACTTAATTTTACTGATCACAATAAAAATAAGCGGGAGCCAAGCAGAACCAAGCGCGTACTCTTCCAGCGTTCTCCCATAATCTGTCCGCTGTGTATTTTTGGTATTCTTTTGTTAGAATAGCTTCTGTAATTACACTTACCTCTTTGTGCCCATAAATAAAGTCGAAAAGCAATTACAGCCTAGGAAATGTGCATTCTTTTGCATCGCCAGAATCTTTGCATATGTCTGGTAATCTCTCCGTCCGCTTGCACTACTACTGGGCTCCTGAGGATTATTCCTGTCTGTTACTTGTAACTGAGCAAAGAGGGTCGAGAGATGCACCGAGAACGCTATTATAGATATGTTTATTGCATTAAATTATTTTAGTCAGCTATGATAATTGTGACATTGTTTAGAGCAAATAAAACAACATATACTATATTTTATTCTAAAACAATAAGAGATGTTTATTGCTGAAAATCATACATTTTTCTGTCGGGAGCATTTTCCCACATGAAGTTCTACTACCTATGTATATGTCAGATGGTTCTAGTACTGTAATTAAAATTACTATCACCGAATGTGTCTTCTTAATGTTCCATTTATATGCTACCTTTAACATCGAAAGTCATACCAGCGGCTTTTAACTTCTTGAAACAATTGCTCAAGAGCAATGGTGATCACACACCTATCGGTGGTTTTGATCGATGGGTTTATATTACTTTGGATTTATTCATACTTCCAGATTCTAGGCAGCATGGGGCATTATTCTAGTTAAACAAAAATTCCCACCCTTCCAGCTCAGAGTCGAACCTGGGACGCCTTCCACAGCAGGCAGGTGATATATCGACTGAGCTACGGGGCCATCCACAAATATCTTGTTACAGCTATTCACGGAAAGGTCAAATAATTCATTTCATTCGTCATTAAATTTATTCTTTTCAAGCAAAAGTATGAGTCAATTCTGAGGAAATCAAGGAAAACAATGGTCTACATAAAAGGTGTTTCAATTTAGGAATTTTCTGAAAATCTTGACCAAGCAGTCTTAAATGTGGAATGTCTCAAGGCTGGAATTTGTTTCTGTATCTGGTTTTAATTTTTGCGTAATGAGGTAATACTTAGATACTTTTGCTATAAGTATTGTTTGTGTAAATGTCTAGTTTATGCTTGAAAGACCCAAACGCTCATATTTTTTCTACACTGTAGTCCTGTATAATATTTCTAGCGTACTTATTATTCAGTGGGTTTTCCAGTGAACTACACGTGAAACATTAACTTAGATACGTACTTAGTTGCATGTAGCCTGCGATTTATGCATAGTTGCAGTTATGATCAGGAAAAGCACTAATGGTATTCAAGGCATACTGGGCTTTAAATAACCATCTAATTAGATACATACGTAACGAAGCTGTTTCGTAAGGCTGAGTTAACTTATCTGAGAAACTGAATGTCATAATGAAATTAAACTGCGATGCCGCTCGGTAAAGGGAGGAAATTAGGTAATGAAAGAGGTTCAGTGAAAAGCGGTAGGTATAATCGAAAACCTGTGAATAAGATTAGCTATAGGTAATACATATAATCAAAGCAATGGCTCTTAATGGATTAATTAATTTCAACGTCTACTTTGTGTTTTCGTCGTGCTGGTTACCAAATGTGAAAAATATTACATGATATTAATGTTAAGGAAACTTAAAGGAACTGCTCGACATGAACGATGCCTTAATGCTAAACGATTGTTTAAAGCAACCTATCTTCGGAGGGAAAACAGTGCTCTTCAAAGTAAAAGAATGACAGTAGAACTTGGGTAATTCGAAGCTGAAGGGGTAAAGATAAAGGGTACAGACACAGAGGGGATACCTCGCTTACTTCGAGCTGCCTATTGTGGCTACCACCTCCAGGAGACATGGGTGAAATGACGGAACCGAAGGTGCTACACGGTTCTGGTGTCACACTGAGCTTCCTGTAACCCCCCCCCCCCTCCCCCCACGGAGGACAAGGCCAGTCAAACGTCAACTAGCGCCGAGAACAGCAGTTATCATGCGCAATCATCCGCGCTATCTGCCCGGCACTGAAGAAATGAAAAAGGAAATTCGAAATATCTGAAAATTTAAATTACGAAAGTTACGTCTGAACTTTATAGTTTAGCAATATAGGTACATATATCCATTCCTAATTAAGGCTCGAAGGCAAAGCAACTGTAGGTATATCTGAACGAAATTCTGTTTATCTTTACATCAAGGATAATGCGATAAAGTAGTACAACTCGAAATAATATGCTGTAGGCCTAAAGTTATCGCACATTCTGACTCGAGGCACTGCTTAAAACTTTCTCCATATTTTTCAGATAAGTTCACAAAGTGTTCGGAAGTATCCTATATTGCGATTTCAGATTTTCTCTTCAGCGCCTTTACCTTTTGCGGAAAAAGTCGCCGTCATTCGAAAAGTTGAATAGTGTTGTACTGGACACGCGGTTTACTGAGATACATAATAGCATTTATTTGCAACACACTAAACAGTCAGAAGCTCAAGGGACAACTAAAGACGCAATGTTTTAAACAAGGAGATGTGGAGGCAGAAGTAGAAGCTCAAGGCCAGCACCTAGGAGAGCTAGTCCACCCCAAAAAACATTCCAACTGCATTCCGAGAAAACAAACCACGTCGGAGCAATGACCTCTTTTACAGATCCACGTGGACGAGGATATCATACCAAAATTTCCACATTTAGATTAATTTTTGACTGACACTTCTGAAGAAAATCTTTTAACTAAGGACAACTAAATTCGAATTATATTGATTCTTTTACATTGCTTAAATAAAGTAAAATAAAATTAAATTAAAGTAACCTTAGAAAAACCTTGTAATTAACGATGATTTCGAACTATAAGCGTTCGAATTAATCGAGTTCCCCTGTATAAATACTGCCGAATAGCTTTTTAGATTACCAAGTATGCACTCACGAACTCAAAAACGTTCCTCTGTATATTAGTTTATATCTTTAGTCGTGTTTTCTTTTCTTTCATTTTTTTCTTTCTTGCATTCTCTCTTTCTCTCTTTTTCACTCGAAGCTAATTTTTGGCACAATAAAATTTAAAAATAAAATAATAGCTTTAAATACGTATAAGCAATTAAAACACTTACATCAAGTATTGAAACATTAACCTCGGCCGTAAATGATAACCATTTTTAGAAATGACGTGTATCCAACGTTTTTCACACACTCCAACAGGGAGTGGGATCTGCGAGCTCCAGGTTTGGCAGTCATTTTCTAGGAGACATTTAAGGATATAATTCAAATTATTTGAGGATGTAATATAATTAAGGAGTGAATATATGTGCAATGTACACAAACCTATCATGACGAACGAAAGGAGTGAATACCCAAGTGCAGAAGTTCCGGCTGGACACACATATTCCTGGATTGAAGCGAACAAACCCCAACCAGTTGCAGCATTAGGACAAAGAGAAGTACTTGCTCAACAACACAAACAGTCCTGAACAGCAAAACTCCCTCACCAAAATACCGAAATCACACAAATATGTAACCACACCTGGAAACACACGAGACCAAAAATTTATGCAGCATTAAATCCTAAAGCCTGTAGCTCAACCACAATCATTTTGGATTTTACGTGTAATTTCTGCTCCAGTGATCACCATATTAATGAAAAGGAGTTTAAAAGAACGAACAACTTAACGATTCAAAAGGGCATAAACGTATTTGTTGCTTATTTGTTTTCATAAACACGTTAAAGTAATTTCCTGTGGTCAAGAGCTTTCTCTTTGAACAAATAATTTAATATGCTGACCTGGAAAATTAATAAAAGCTAGCGGAGGTATGAAACGCCGTTCCTTTAAGAAAAAGAGGGAAGCATTTCCATGAAGCAATAGTTTAAACTAATTTCCACCGCCATCCATCACTAAAACAAAGCTATTAACTTTTGTGAAGTTTGTGAAGCAGATATTCAGAAGATATGCACTATGCGGGTGAAATTCCTTCCTTACACAGAGCCACACAAAGTTAAATCTGCTGTGGAACTCAAAAAATAAGATTACCTACTTATTTGCTTTGGTGCGGATGAAGAAGCAGCATATCAAGGGGTTTTCGGCGTGCCTATGTGCCTCAGAGGAACAACGTTGATTAAACAGAGTAAGCCGCAGGAAACAAAAGAGGATGCCACCACCTGTTAAAATACCACTCAACAGACTAGCCTAGTAGCACATACAGGCTGCTTCAGAAATACTAACACCTCTTAACTTCTTACGACAAATTATCGTTGAATAACAATTAAAATTATTTTCAAACATTGCAAATAATTACTGGAACCATAAGCATCGTGACCTCACACTTCCTCCAATTAATATAACGAAATGCTACTGCAATTGAGTAAATACTTAGTAAACAGCATCACAAAAATACATAACGGATTAAACGGATGCATAAAATGAACTTTTGGAAAAGCATGAGAGCAGAAATAAAGCAGACACTCACAGTGTTATATCTCAACCAGCGCTGATGTACCTACCTCTGTGAAACGTGTCACACTAAGAACCAGAGAGAAGTCAAGATTGGAAGCAGCTACCAAACTAGCTTTCTATGATCATCGATGGGCGTTATATAAGAAATAGGATTAGGAACACTGTAATAAAAGAACACTTATTGGAAGAAAACGCTAATGAAGAAATACAAAGGTACCAAAAACGCTAAAAGGAACATGTTTTACGTACGCCCCCTGCAAGATAATCATGGCAAGCTTTATTTTATAAACTTTCAGGAAGAGGACGACAATGGAAGAGGTTGAAGTACCAGTTCAGTTAGCTTCAAAACAGGCTATAGGACTAAACCTTGTGAGGAAGAAGGAGAAGAAGACATCTGTGATATGTGCTGTTGAACTTTGCCTAGTAAACTTAGACGCCCCGGCAAAACCGTAGTCCATTAATTTTAAAGGAATTTATCACGGAATACTCAATTCCTAAATCTTCAGTTCCTGAAAGTTTAATCTTTACCTTGTCTTATATAAATATCAAAGCTTTAAATTCGTTTTGTTATCATTTTAATTGACAACTTACTGAATTTAAAAAATGAACAGTATTATCTTATGTCAACTGTTTCATGCGATGATATATTAAGAATATTCTACACTTTAAACATCTAAGTAGGACACTGGATAAACATTAAGATTAAATAAAATAAACTTTAAAAACTATTACTGTAAATGTTTATTTCTCAATGTACATGAAATATTCTAGAAGAATTGGATGCTAAATCGGTACGTTTGAGAGAGAGAAACTGCTAATAAAACAAAGATATTGCACATTGAGTGTGCTTAGAATAGCTTGAATATGAATTCAGCTCAAAGTCCATGAAGAACTCAAATAATATCGATTGCAGGAAAAACCAGAAGGTTGAAAAGCACAGAAAATTTAAGGCACGCAGTATAGAATAAACAAATAATTTAAAAACAGCTTATTAAGATATGTACCTTAAAATATATGGCTCACCTCAAATTATTGTAAATACTTGCAGGGAGCTTTTAAAGCAAGAACCAGACTGAACAATTCCTAGTTTTCTAGTTTTCTTTATTAAACTATTTGCCTGGTGCCGGTATATGTGACCTGGCTTAAAGGCTACAATTTGCATTAATTACAATTAGCTGTTATACAGTTGTTTGTCTTTGGGGTTAAGGGAAAATCAATACGGTGAACACCATTAGCTCACCGAGAACAGTTTCCATGCTTTTTATTGTTTTGAGTGTCCACTTTTGTGCATATATATAGTCTCTCGCTCGACGTGCTAAGTATACTTCCGTAATTTGTCAGTCATAGTAGAACAATACACACACACACACACACACACACACACACACACACACACACACACACACACACATACACACACAAACACACACGCATAGGGCGGTTTCTGCCAGGCCAATGGCTTCGCGTTACCTAGTCCAGCAGGTCACGCCTCAAGAGTGAAGCAAAATGGATAGTATATTCCCCAGGCGTTGTTCCTTCGCGGCGCACTTACGACCATGGAGGAAACATCAGACAGTAATTGTGATTCGTTTGTGGAGCCATCCCGCTCGGTATGTTCTACTCAAGTCTACTGATGTTTTATTATCTTAACTCTGACTAATGTCACACCTGATTCATGTACTCAGTGCCTAAATCAAATCAAAGAGAAGAAAGACTAAGCTAATCTGCAGGTTCTACAGAGCAACCCGGTATAACAGCAGGTTGTAGAATTTGCTATCATAAATGCACAATTTAATCTGAAGGGGAAGAACTGCTGGTATTTTAGGTGTGTGTAATGTATATTTTTGAACAAATGCATCTTAAAATAGTCACTATTATTCTGTTTAGTAAGTTTATTCCTTCTAGTGCTGAGTTCATACCTTGTTTCCAAACGCGATACATTTTAGCTTGACAAGAATACATTATTTGGGTGTAACTTACCGTCTGTGCTGCCAGCATAATTTATTAAGATTTTTATCTTCTTTACATTGAACATTTTTCTCATTCATTTTTGCTATATTTTACATTTTATCTCTAGATAGTAATCGAAGAAATGTAATCTCATTTGTTTCAGTTGCATTCCCCTTTCCCTTTCTCGACTTCAGGTGTTACTTCCATATACACTCTCCTTTGAAATTCTTCTGAAGACACCACATACGTTTTCATTTCAATGCATTTCATTTAGTATTCCATCAGCTTGATTGTGAAATGTACCTACATTTGCATTAAACATGAAAACTGTTCTAGGTGTTACTTTACAATAATCTCACTTGCATACTGGAATTTACCATGAAATGCTATGTCGTTCCTGTCTGCCATTTATGTTTATAACCTTTTCGTAATCATTCACTAATATTCCCTTGAAAGATCTGTTTATTCCTAATATTCCCTGTTATAATTTTAAGTTGGTATCATATACTTGTATAGTGTTGGCAGGACTTAATTTATTCATTATTACACAAAAATATACTGCAAGCGTATCGGCCTAACTATATTAATTCATAAAAAACCTTCAAAATGTACTTTTCGTACAGATTGAGCGATGGGCTGTTGCTGTTTCACATCAGTTGTTATACATTTTAGCACCAGCTGATATTTTGTAGTGCCCATTGCATGAAATAAATGTATATATTTACAATTATTTAAATCATAAATCAAATCTGTGCATACAAAAATAAATTTGACACAAATGCTTTCACTAAACACAAATAGCAGCAACAGTGACATAAGTATAATGCGAAAAAAAATGAATACCTGCAAATGTGGAAGGTGTTCTGCGGATTAGCGTTCCAATTTAGCAAAGTAAACCTACACACCTGGTGATAAAATAATTGGTAAAAGCTATTTTATTAAATTATCTGTAGTAATACCAGAGAGGGTTTCATATGACAACCTCGAAGCCCGAGAATAATTATTATCCCAAGTATGCAAACCTCGAATGGTATTTGTTTGGAGAATTTCGCAAAATACATAATTAATAATTCACTTATTTAATACTATTCACTGTTAACAGTGATTTTAAAGTAAAGAACTTACAATGACATTCATAAGTTTCATTGAAGATTTATTTTCACAGTTGACACTACAAGTAATCCAGTAGGCTGTGGGAAATACAACAATTTTAATTAAGTGAAAAGTACACAAAAATAGCAATTTAAAATGCTTTCACAGACATGAAGAGGGAGAGAAGTTCATTAAGTTAGATGATTAGATCATTCTAAAATACAAGCAGATATGATTTTCAACACGAACTGTTTTCTTAAATTGAAATTCCCGTTTTGAGTAACTGACAACGTGTAAAATAACATCAAGCATGACATTTATTGCATCACAATAGACTCATTACATACTGAAAAATTGTAACGTGAACTTGTCGCTTGAGATACAGCGAAATTCACTCTATCTCCACATCCTGCACATTCCCTCGGCGTGAACTTGACGTTGCAATAAATCGCGAGGTGATTGACGTATTACGACGCGACAAAAGCTATTTTCACCTTATGAATTGCTCTGGAAACAGAACAGGGTTTCTTTTCACATGAAAAGGAAAATAAATAAGGGTTTATATCTTTTGTTGTATGTCGTCCGTCCATTTCACTTTATAATTTCTCTACTGGGGTGCATCAAAACGCCTGTTATTTTCTGTTATCAATTCCGTAAAAAATAATAGGGTTTCGCATATAAAGAAAAACATTGTCCATATATCTATATGCTTATATTTTTGAAGGAGTACATCATCTATGATCTACTATGAGCCCTTGTCCTATTTTAATGTGTGAAAGCAATTTTTGAATTCCTGTTTTTCTTTCAGAATTATTTGCTAGGTAATTTTAGGTAAATCGCCTACATTTTCTGACCACAGAAGAAGCAAGAGAAGTCTGAGTTATGAAAGGAGGTTTGAATCTTTAATCTGCTTATTGGTTAATTTATTTACCTACTACGTAGTGTGTGTGTGTGTGTGTGTGTGTGTGTGTGTGTGTGTGTGTGTGTGAGAGAGAGAGAGAGAGAGAGAGAGAGAGAGAGTCACCCATGCTACCATATATAATACATTGATTTAATTTTTTAGATGTGGTGAATGACCTTGCTAGGATCTGCGCGTGGCTAACGAAAAAGACAGTCAACGAGTAATGTTTTTGGTTGTTTAGAATATGGATGTATTAGGCGATTTTGGTTTTACTTCATTGGGCCATGACGGACTAGGAGAATTACGTCACTGCAGTTTGCGTCGTAGAAATGTCGTTAGCCATGGACCTGCGCAAGTGAGGTTATGTAAATTGATGTCACATTTCTGCTTCCCACTTGAAATAGACAAGAGACTGCTGATAATGCGAGCGGACACTGTATGTGATCACGCACTGTCCCGCGATGTTTACCATCTGAGAGAAGTGGTAGAGATACTAACTTGACACTCCTGAGGTCTTACAGAGAAAAAAGTGAACGCGACCATAAACCATTGCGCTACTTCAAGTCACTAGCCAAGTCAAAAAATACATCATTATATGACTGCTGTAATAGGTATTACACATTATCGGACAACAATGTAAATTTTACGTGATCCTACACACGTGGGGTGAGTAGAAACTGTTTACGTAGCACATTCCTCCAGTTCGCTTTGTTCCAGTTGTCAGATATTAGATAAGTTTCCAAAGTTGACAGCGCTCTGAACATTCAGGGTTTTGTGCATATGGGTAGAAAACAAGCAGGAACGAACACATTTGTTTATTACTAGAATTAGGTATAAAGGGAAAAACAAGTAATGGCCAAAATATGAACTTATTTTGCCAAAATATGAAAAAAAAAAAAAAAAAAAAAAAAAGTGTCAATATCTGCCCCCGTAAAGCATTCATATCCAGTTTGTAACACTATTTTGTAATAAACCAAAGACAATGTAGATTTACTGTTATCAAAGTTTAGCCATATAGTATCAAATCAAATGGAGCATATCATCATGGTTTTTAAGTCTTATACCAGAGGTGCCAAAAAATTTACGCTGTGGTCATTCTCCTCTTTTCCTCTACTCACTTTGGCTTAGTAGAGTGGTCATGCAGGTTAAAGATGAATGACATTTGCTAATGCGGTACCTATGAGTCTCACAAAGTAAGTTGTTGTAGTGTTTAACGCCCGCTTTTACTACTACGGCACCGCAGGCGGTGACACTGATGACACATGGAATGAAGATGGAGCACCGGTGGAATGAGATGGCGGGGGAAACCGGAGCACCCGGAGAAAACCCGCCCTGACGCCGCTTCGTCCACCACGAATACCACATGCCGCCTAGGTGGTAGGCGAGCGCGCTAACCGCTCGGCCACGGCGACGACACTCTCACAAAGTAAGAAAGTCTGTGTCGGACGTCAGCACGACCCGTTACAAATTCCAATCGAAATACTCCCGCTTTCTTCCTTGCCCTCATAACGTCACCAGCTAAGGATAACTGCAGGGGGAAAAGTAACTACCCTGTTTCCCCTCAATTACACCACTACCATATACTCGCACAATTAAGAAACCGCTATAACCATAGAATGAATCAAATCACTGGTTGCTTTGGCTGAACTTAAGCAATAACAACAATTAGTTACAATACGTTCCGCTCAACCCACAGGTCTTGGGTTGGGATCTCGGGTGGAAAGTTTTCTGTAATTAAAATAGTCTCTATCTTTCTCAAAATTTAAATATCAACAGACCGTAAATGTGTGTGTGTGTGTGTGTGTGTGTGTGTGTGTGTGCATAATTATCTAATTATGCAATATGATTTTACATCACTGTTTAGAACACTTCCAGGCTTTTTCAGTGCTTCTTAAAGGAAGTGAATAAAATCAATTTCCAAGAAACCATTTTCATATGTTTCCAAATCATACTAATGGGAGTCAAAACTACTCGATGCAAAACTGAAACCTAAACCCGGTATTAATTTACTTTTGAGAATAGTGTTCAATGGCAACAACACTTGCTACATACGACACCACAGACGGTGATACACGGTATGAAACTATGGAAAGGAGGGAAGAAAGCGTTCCAGCCCTAAGTTTAGGATATCTTCCCAGAGTTTGGTAGTTTTTATGAGTACTGAGAAAACCTAGAGCAAATCCTCGATCAGGGAAGACGTTCCTGGAAGGAGTCCATGCGTTAATGGGCTCAGCGACCCGTGTTAGTACAAATACACTGTGTAATTAGTGAAATTATTGGAAATATAGTATATATGAATGATCTAAGTTCTGAATAATAATTGCAAATGTTAAGACTATAGATATCCAAGAGGATGTATAACAGACACTAACATGCTTTATGAAACCAATATACCAATGAAGACACGATTATCTATTACGTAATTTAGTTGTATTTATGGTTCTTTCCTATCAATTTCACAGCTGTCAAACAATACAGCTGATTTAGTTTTGCTTTATGCTATAGAGCATTTTCAAAACAAGATGAAAGGTTGTTAATTTTGGGCGTTAAATGGAGCTATCTGCAAGCTAGAGTCGTAAAACGAAGTAGTTCCGCTGCATCGTAAAGGCATGAGATACACCACTCATTTTCTAGAGAAAAACTATGCCAAGGATAGAAGTACATTATAACTCTTTAGGTAATTGGTGTCGTGCTCTTTCGCTTGCAGTTTACTGCTTTGGCTTCATTTCATAAATACTGAAACACCCAGCTGCAATGAGAACAACGGCAGGTACGAGAAGGTCCCCGTTTGAATGTCATGTTAGAAGACTGACGTTTTGAATAATAATGTTGTACCTAGCTACACATGTTATCTCATAATGAAAGGGAGCAGTTGCACAACCCTCCAAAGACAACCTACAAGACGATTTTGCAAGAACAGACTTGTAAAATTAACCAAAGAACATGATTTTATCACGGTGTTCTTCCTCCCATCAGTCATCTGCAGACACAAATTTAACGGCGGGTGGCAGAACAAGCTGGTCAACACACCAATCCTTGCTACGCCTTGCGGTGTTGTATAATTATATACACCGAGATATCACGCTGTAAAAACAATCATATAAACATTGTGCCTTAACAGTGTTTGGGCAGCAGGAAAGACCATAATCTGACCAAGAAGTGGTCAACTATCAGCCGCCATTAAATGTTTTCTCTGCTATAGTTTAGATACGTTTTAAGGTTATTATGCCACAAAGCAATGCCGCTGGAATTAGATGGACTTGAACGCAACGTTACTTGTGCTGCATCACATTCATATCGGTTTGTTTTGACTTGCTAGTGCCTCCCTCTACCTACTGGCTCTGACAGGGATATAGACGCGCCTACTCTGTTTCATCGGTGTCCAACTTTCGCTGCCTATTGCTTTATTTTAATTTCGCGCTATCGTATAAGGAAGTGCTTTTTATAGGCACGTATTTCGAAAGCGTATATGTTTGATATTTCAATTCCAAAAACCCAGCTCCTAATTACGATGCGCTTACCATAAACATTTCCTAATAGAATAAGCAATTTATCCTCAAGCTTACACACCGTTGCTTTCCATTCCCCTTACTGAAATTCCAATCACTTGGATTAAACAGTCTAACAACTTGCATTAATAGTTTTCAGGCATAACCATAACACTTAGTAGATACATTCCTGTTCTTACTGTCTTCATTCCTCAACTAGAGTTTTAGGTTCTATGATTTTAAGGCTCTTAGCAACTCAGATATGCAGACAGCGATGAAATGGGTGAAATGGTGCACATGCCTAGGGTCCAGTGAGCAAATCGCCCCAAAGAGCCTGGGCCCTCCGGGCTTTTAGCCAGATACAGGAAGTCCATATCATGGAGATGGTCGCTTTCATGATTAAATTACAGCACCATGTGTTTCTATACCAGTTACCATCACATTTTGGTCTCGGTAGCTCAGTAGATTAGACACTGGCCTACTGATCCCAAGGTTTCGGGTTCAAATCTGGCCCAGCTCGAGGGTTTTTAAGTGTTTAAAAGTGACGGCATATAAAGGAACCCCTGCGGGATGTATTCCGCCATACCGGCGGCTCTGATATAGTCCTTTAAATTGACAACGTTTAAAATGACATCATTTTTACATGCTTCCATATTACTCATCATCCCAAAACTTCCATAGACTGGCTCGCTGGTTTGGTTGTTAGCATCCTAGCTTCCAAATCCTGAGATCCCGGGTTCAATACGCATCTGGAGAGTGGGAATTTTTCTTTACCGTTCTTCCAGACTTGTGTGTGCGCGCGCGTGTAATTGTGTGTGTGTATGTGTATGTGTGTATGTGTGTGTGTGTGTGTGTGTGTGTGTGTGTGTGTGTGTGTGTGTGTGTGTGTGTGTGTGTGTGTGTGTAAGTGTAAGCAAACCCAAAGTTGCACAAATAGAAAACGAGTGAACATCTTAGTGATAAGCAATTTTTTCAAAGGAAAAGCTTTCGATAAGACCATAAATGTTAATGGCGGCAAATAAGTGGAGCCAAACAAATAACATTTCTATCTCCCAATAGGCAGTATAGAATATGTACACTGGCGTGCATAAAAAGCGGCTAATAGCTTGAAGTACTGTTTTATCTCCTTCAGGTAACCAAATATGAACTTCACCCAGCTAGTATAGTTCTCTATGTGACTAGCCTGAAATACGTTCCACAGGAAGAAAAAGGAATCAATGAACCATAATTGATATGAAATGAAGGTAACACCTCTGTGAAAGAGTGCACAAAGAAAGGCTCTCGCGCAATACAACTTATTTCAACCTACCGAACGAGTTGGTACCGCGGTAGCGTGTGCAACTGGCATTCAGGAGCTCACGGGTTTGACCCCCGCCGACTGCGCATTCTGACTTGGGTTTTTCGTGGTTTCCCTTTGTGACTTAGGTAAATGTAGAGTGTCTGTTCTCATACCACTGTGATTACCTCAATTATTTCCTCTTAATTCTTTCGTATCTTTCAGATGTGCTTTTAGGTTCACGGCGTATGGCGGTGTTGACAGATGCCTCGGATGCATGCACTGTGTAAATGCTGTTCCCACTTGAGGCGGCGTTGTGGACTGTTCTTGCGGGGGGCAGGTGTTTATCGAAATCCGGGGGCGTGATATTAGAGCCTGCGCGGCGGATCGTGGTTCGGGATAAAGACATTTCAGCACCTGTAAGGGACTTCCGTGCGACTCTGTGGCCTGTGACCTGTTGCCTGCGCCCTGTGGCAACCAGTGGTCCTCACTTCAACCGTTCATCCTGGAGAAATTAGCCACAATAGATCTGTTTAGGACGAAGTGCGCGAGGTATCCCCTTCCGTGGTCCGCACTTCATCCTTGATTCAGCCTTCTAGAGGAAGGGGTGAACAATTAATTGCATGTACCGTTTATTTCGACAACATTTATGTGAGCTTTAAGGAGCGACATTACTTTTACCCGTTTATTATATTTCAGTTTTGCGCAAAATATTGTCCTGGTAATATTACCCTTCGGCAGTTGGCCCATATTTTAAGAGAGCTAAAGCATGCTTATAATGAATTAATTCAAAAGAACAAAGGTATTCATGCTCGCAGAGGATAGAGCTGGATATGCTGGTACCAGCATAAGCAGTCTATTCGGTTTTGGGCCACATTTCTATGCACGTCGGGATACCAGTTCTCGCTGGACAAAGAAAAGCAATATATTTCTGTGCTTAGGGCCAGGAAAGGTAAACAGGCGATAAAAACATAAGCTAATATTGGAAACAGTTCAAGGAGCGTGAAAGGAAGTTAGTACTTATAAGGAATAAGCAAATTCCTAAACTTTTCAGTGAAAATGAAGTTAAGTGCAATAACTGTTTTTACAGCCCAGACGGTATAAATTACACGGAAAAGTTATTTTAGTTGTCAAGCAGAGAGAAAATAAGAACAGATGTTACAGAAAATTAAATGTCGTTAGAGAAACTTGTAAAGTAATTTAACACACACACACATATCAGAGAAGAGAAATGATATCTTGATACATATCACACGAAATTTAAAAAATCTGATGTGTTGCACTCACATGACTTTCTCTACTCTTGTACTAACCATTCTTACAAACTCTTATTCCTATATCTTCTTCGTGTTAGTTAAAATAAACATTTGTACAAATTATCTTATTGCTTATTTCCTTGTAGGTGCAAGGGGAATATTGGAATACAGTAGGCTTTGTGCGATAGTCAAATCTTTTAAAGCTTTGAGATTCCGTTCTGTTTGTACACGTAACATATAAAAAAATGAACAACGATGACCCATTTCACGAAAGTTCCAAGTTTACCGAAACTCACACACATAACAAGGTATATCTCCGAAATGGTTCACCCTACAAGAAAATTTATTGAGACATAAATTGTGTATTTTAGCAAGATCTACATGTTTTGTATAGTATAATTTGATATATCTCTAACGGTTTACCAGTTATGCAAAAGTCGTCCAGAGTAAATACGACTACAGGGGCTATAACCAGAAAATTCAAGATATACATTTCATTTGTCATAAAAATATCTCAAACATATGACATTTTAATCAAAATCGTTAGAGCCATTTTCAAGAAAATCAAACTTTTCGAAAAATTTTCCATGTAAAGGGTAGTTTAGGGTGGGGCTATTTTCTTCAAAATCTTCGTGTCACATTCTTGAACGACATTAAACTTAAATACCAACTTTGGTTTTTAACCGACTTTTCGTTTTTGAGCGATGCTGTCCACAGACTGACAGACTGACAGACACACAGACACACAGACACACACACGGACCTTTTTCTAAAAATGCTTTTTTTGGATTCAGGGGGCCTCAAAACATGTATTTCCGGTGAAATCTTGACTTCAAATTTTTGGGTGGAATACAATACTTCCCCTACTTACCAGTAGAGAAAGTAAAAATGAATCTAACAGTGTCAGAAACGTATTAAAATGCATGCAATTATAATCTTATAAGTAATGCATACTGGACAAGAATCTGTCGTGACTGCGATAAATATTTTCTGTCTGTTACAACTACAACAAGGATGCGTAACGTTTTTCAGGAGCAAATGCTGTTTTCAAACAATTCATTGTACACTATGAGTTATGCATGGAGGGGCACACCACGTACACTTAGACCAGACATGGGGAAAAGTGGGAACAGTAATGTAAGCGAGTATTTACACTCTCCACTTACTGACACAATTTGAAGGAGTGGTCAGTTTTCTGAGGTAGACAGACAAAACCGGGAGGCGTGGCCTGGATAGCTAATTGCTGAGAGGCAGTGATCGGGATTAAAACTACGATGTAGAGGAAGTGACACACTGAGTCAAATCTGTTTTTAATATACAGGTGATTCAAAAATACTTAGAACTTTGAAGATGGCTTCCTTACAACGAATCAAGGAAAACGTTCATATAAGCCTGCGCTTCAAAATTATTTGTTTTCAATGTATTAAAGTTAAATGTTATTAAAAACTTTAAAATGATACATTCAATTATGTTTTGAGGTTGTTTGTTTGTGCTGAAGATTTTCTAACAAACTCTCACGTCAGATGGTCCTCTTGCATCTAGACACATGTGCACTCGTCGAACTGCCACACTGTAAGACTGCTTGGCGGTGTCAAATGGCTTCGTAGGCCTCCATGACACGCCGAAAAAGTTTCTTCATCCCGTATGTACAGAATACATAAATTGTTTGAGATGCCCCAGAAGATAAAAATCCTAAGGTTTAAGGTCGGGGGAATGTGCAAGCCATGAAACTAGTCTTCCTCTACCAATACATCTATCTTGGTTAATATCAGTGCATCTCGGACAATGAGACTAGAATGTGTTGGAGCTTCATCATGCATAAACCACATGTTTCTTCTTACTTGCAGGGGCACACCTAGTAACATCTGAGTGTGACAAATATAAATATCTATGGCAACACATCGCTATCTACGTGAACTACAACTTTCTATGAACGAGAACGCACACATAGTTGTTCTGCTGAGCCTGGAAAGCCGCTGTGCGTAAACCTTCACTAATAAATTAAACAATAGTTGTTCTGCTGAGCCTGGAAAGCCGCTGTGCGTAAACCTTCACTAATAAATTAATGAATTAATAAAACGAAACATTTTTGGGGAAATGGTTATGTGAACTTTTTTTCATGTTTCAGTGTCAGGAAACCGTCCCTAAACTTTGTAAAAATATTTTTGAATCACCTGTATAACTTTTCTGTGATTAAGTAGGACACAAATGATTCCCTACTCTTCAGTTCGCACTAGTCTAAGGTCAGCATAGATTTCCTCGAGTAACTGAGTCTCATTTAGGTGTGAGCCAAGCCATCCACAGGATAGTTTGCCATCACGTTCGCTGCTGAGGTGTACTGTTAATTAAATCATGGATTATACCGGTGCATGAAAACTATAAAAGGCTAACACAAGAACGAAAATAAGAAAAAGGCAGGGAGAGATTAAATGTGCCAGAGGATTAAATTTAGTTTCGTTGTGCAGTAGCGACGTCACGACCCAGTCTGCTGGAGTGAAAACGAATATGGGTTGAAAAATAGTAACTTTTAAAGCCCTTTACTAGTAGCACTTGATCCCTACTTGAAAGGCTGTTTCATAACACTTTTATTAGTTTTTAAGGTTCGATGAAATACATGTATAGAGTGGAGCTGATATTTCTGGGGGCTTTGCTGGCTTTATCGCCGGTGCATTCAGGAAGTGCACACGAGCTCTATGGGTTTTCTGCTGTGTAATTTTCAGCAATGGCTACCCACAAAATGGGTTAGCTGTGTCTCCTGCGAATTCTCTGTCATGGAAAAGCAGAGGAGGAGATTAATTTTAATTTTTCCAATGGTAAATTAAACATAACCCATGACGAAATAGTTGCAATGGGTAATTCGGTAAGTTGTTGAAATATTTTGTACATTTTAATATACGGTGAACTTATCGGTTCTCTCAAATTCTTTTGTGACAGCAAAAGTGTCTAATGCAGCGACCCCTGTCGTACCGTGGTATCGTGGATTTACCTATATCGTTGAAATGGAGGTTATTGACGATGATTGATGTGAACCTTCAAGCCATTTCCAGATTAAAGCTTGTTACTTATCGCAATGAAACGATTTAAGTTTCTCTAACCTTTATAGCAGTTTAAATTAACTGGATTAGTTTACACTCAAGGCTATGCAATCTGGAATTAAATAATGGTGTTCGGCATAAAATAAGTTTAACGAAGTTGAATTAATATTTGATTGACGCCGTGATCATGCGGTTAGACCGTTCGCCTGTCACCAAGGCGGCCCGAGTTCACTCCCAGGGACCCGCATTTGGTATTCGTGGTGGACGAAGCGGCGTCTGGGTGGATTTCCTCCAATTTTCACTGCCACTCATTTCACTAACTGCACCTTCGTCACCATTCCATTCCTCTACATATTTCGCCTGCAATTCATATCATCCACACTTTCATAGCTGGCGCCTCCAGGTCTTCATTCTGTCCGGTCCACAGGTTCATCAGCTGCCTATCAGGAGTCTTACCCTAGGCATAGGCTTATAAACTCTAACGGGTGTCAGTCCTCCGGACGGTGAGCACAATTGGAGGGAGGGAGGGAGGGAGGGAGGGAGGGAGGGAAGGAATTTTTGATAGTACCAGTGCACATAAATGCTAGCCCCAGCTTTTCCTATAAAAGCCTTCATAATATACCAACCAATGTATCCGCTGTAGCTTAAAAATAAATTGTCAACCTTTCTCTGGTAAAATGACAGAGCTATGATTTCATATAAGAAGAAATATAACCTCTTTTCTTAAGAATGTTTGAAAAGAACACATGCTGTGAATGCCAGAATATTTTCTTGCTTCATTAGCTTTTACCTTCTTACACACTGCAAATTACTTTTACATATCTATAAATTAAAAATTTAGAACAAAATACTGCAATCCTCAGTGATACCGCTAAGATTGATATAAATATTTTAAAAATTCGAAACAAGTTTAATAAAATAAACAAAAAAAAAAAAAAAAAAAACGGAAAGCAATAATTTAATTGTTGTACCAATAAACTAGAGTTGCTATTGATAGCTAATATATTAACTCCTTTAATTGTACAGGCATGGCGAGTGTGAATACGATGAATTCGAGATTCGTTCAACCATTATCGAAACAATAAGATACAGTCCTCGGGTGTAGATATGGCCCGGAGCGCCATCTTGCATGAAATGTTTTCCTTATTTTGATTCCTCAGCCTAGTTTTGTAGCATTCACAGTGACATTCGCCATTTACAATAACTGTCTTCTGCCATTGTTGTCTTCATAGAAATAAGGGTCACTGATGAATTGTGAATTGAAGACACACAATACAGTAACATTTAAATCATGGGGCCTTTCTTAAATTAAAATTTGAGGGTAATTTTCTGATCAAATTCTGCAATTATGAGAGAGAAATGCGCTTCGTCTGTCTAAGAAACGTTGTCCAAACAATCATTAATTTGAATCTCTGTTAGCACAAATAAAGCAAAATCGCATCTGTCCCGCTTGTCACTTCCTTAGAGTGCAAATTGAGGTCTATAGACTAGTGTTCGGTGCTAAAGTGAGACACTTAGAGAGTGAATTAAACGACTAGTGGGCATCGAGAGCTGGTCATATAAATATATAAAACATACAAGTTGTGTAGTAATAACTTCTTTAAAAATAGATACCTACCACAATTTTTGTGATGTCTTTCTTATGGTGTCTAAAATGTCTTCTCTGATGTTTTGCTGCACATCTCTCAAATTTGTCTGCCTCACAAAGCAAGGATTAGGAAGTGAAGTGCAAAGACGTGCACGGCATGATATGCACGGGCTGTCTTATTACAGGTGCCTCTTTAGAAGCAGGGCGTAGGAAACATCTTTTATTCATGCCCTTGCGCTCTCCACTGAACAAAGCTTCTTGATAGAGTCAATTTCAGGAAGTTATCAAAACTGATGTGATTATAAAGAACAGCTATTTATAATCCTCCTTATATTCAAGCGGAACGCCTTGAAACTCATCACAAATTTGTGCAAAACTTTGAAGATGTTATGTATGTATTTCAGTTATAAGTAGTCCCGTGGTAGTCCTAGGGTGTGTAAGTCCTACACAAGGGGAGGGTAATCAGGGAAAGAGGAAGAAGGTAAATGGTACGATATAGACTAACGAACAATACTTTAACAGCTATGTATTTAGGTAATGTTATTTCATTCTTTAATAAGAATGAGGTTAAATATGTACAGTAAAATAAATGGACAAACAACAAGAAAATTTGGAAAAACCCTGTCAAGAAGTGTACAAGGAAAATCACTCAAATGATCGCAAATCAATAATAATGTTTGGTTCTGAAGCTTGGATTTTAAAAAGTCAGACAAGGCTTGATACCTGATAAATGATGGGAGTCAGCCTTAGAGGTCTCATTTACAATTGATAATAAGGGAATAATTGTGAGTTTCGAACGTATTCGAGGAAATAAATCAGCAGAAACAAAAATAAAAATACCTTTTTAAAATGGATGACCAAAGAACACCATTGTCGGCAATATACGTAGAGGAATGGGAAGAGATGTGGGTAGATTTGTGAAACGTTGGGATTGAGTCTTGGAACAGGCTCTCATGGCCTAATTCTTTGAAGTCTATATATAAGTGTACTCGGAATCAGCAAACCAGACACTTATAATCAGAATAAAAGTACAAGAAGTTACAACTGTAGTAGAAACATTGAGGTGGGGTATTTATGGAAGGCATACTGCACTGTGGTTATTGCGTATCAGACCCAGGGAGCAAGGGATGGAGTGATAACGCGTGATGGTAGCGCGAGCCACCGTAAGGGTCCCTAACGTGTGCTGGACATGTCTAAAATATGTGTATGTATAGAGAAATGTAACTGTAACAACTCTATTACGTTCAGAAAGAAAATGAAGCCTTATTTCTTTGGTGGGTTAAGTCTTTTAATAACTTCTTAAACAATTTGATGTCATAATTGCAACAAAACATAATACTTATAACTTTGCATACTTCACACGTTTTTTTAAGCAATATTAGTATGCTATCCCATTTAGCTACATAAGAAATATACCTATTGATGCGTAATTCAAAGTCTCACCTATTTTACTGTGGTCACTTTGCGCAAGAACTCTCATATATCTGATTACCTACCTATTTTCTTTGCAATGACGTTGACTTTAGCTCAAGGTGGTAACCGGACGCCTTTGTAATTTATCAAAGTCCATCCATAAAAAATGCTCTTGTTATTCCCTTATGTCTCCTCCAGCCGTTCTATTGTTAGCTGGTACATTCAGGTCTAAATATTACACCCTTGAAACAAATTAGAAAACCGTGCGCTTGGGACCAACATTTTTAACATGCTTTTATTAGCTTTACTTGTACCAATCAATGTAACGGAATCTTACGACGTAATTTTCACCAACTTAAAAGTTATCTGATTCGCTTGAAAGTCGGCACACGTATCAAGGGCCGATGACAATATAATAATACATGACTTTGTCCTAATGTCCTGACCAGGATCATCAGGATAAAAAATGACTGAGCTAAATTTATTAATGTAACTGAGCCTTTCGACTTAATTTTCACCAACTTAGAATCGTCTGATTGATTTAAAATGTGTGCCGATGACAATACAACAATATAATGACTTCATCCTGATGTCCTGACCAAGATCATCAGGATAAAACAATGATTAAGCTAAATTTATAGAAAATAGTATAATTATGATATAGATGTCATTAAGGCACTTTTCTACATATTATTGCAATTTTAAAATTGCTTTAATTAAATATAATTATATATTGGATGATGGAGTTGCCCGGAGTGACGATCTGAGAGGAACACGAGACTCCAGGAGAAGGATTGCCGACCGGAGTGCACCTACAGCCAAGGCACCCACAACACCTGCTAGTTTTGAAATCGACACAATTTACACGGTCAAAGGAATTAAATCGCTTAAAATATTGAAAGACGGAGATTTCCGCAGGGGAGAGATAGATTTCGGGGGAAGGATTGCGGATAGTAGTTTACACGGGCCAGAAAATCCACAAGAGCTGATATGTGGTTAAAACAGAAATTTTAATTTTCAAGGTCCGAAAAAAATATTTGAAAATCTTCACACAAAAAAAAGCTTTGGAAAAAAATTATAAATCAAAGTTTCAAAAGATTTCAAATTAAATTTTTTTTAAAAATTTGAATTGAAAAATTAGAGGCAGAAAAGAACTAAAAATAAATTATAGTTTAAAACTTTAAAGGTTTAAAAAGAAAAAAAACAACAACCACGCCGTAACAACCAATCGAATTAAAATTGGAAAGTAATTTTTAAGTATGGAGAATTTGTTCTATAACAACATAAAGTCCACTGGTTCATTAAAATTAAAATAAATTTAATACGTTTAAAATAAAGTTAAAGTTATATTAACATAGATAATAATACATTTTATCGCAAAAAAACCAGGGGTGCCCGACATCAAATGTTATAAATAGTTCATTGATAGCTATTTATAAAAGTAAAGTTATGATGAAAATGTCGTAAACTAAACCCCTCGTTGTTATAGACCGAACTGCAGTTGGTGATTACTATTAAAATATTAAACTAGTTGTTAATTAGCATTAGTAGCATAATGAAGTACGTGGTAGCTGTGCACAAAATCTAGCAAATACATTTTACGGTCTCGTTTACGTTTGGGGATAAGTCTGAACATTGAAAGAGTTCCATTTTGAATGACCTGTAACTACACAGGCTTCAACTTTTCACATCTTCATTTGCATCAATATAAATAGAGATTACGTATTCGTGACACTACTACAGCAATTAGATTAAATATTCTTAAGCATATATTTATCCGCAATCAGATTCTTTAATACAAAATACATTTCAGTTCTTGCACTTAATCACACCTAATAAGAGGTAAGGACAGAAGATACTGCGGCTGTCGACATGTCACTGTTTTCTATGTTTTATACAAGAAGATTTGATTTGCACTCGAAAAATAAGAACTGGGAATGTTCATGCCAGAAAAGCTTGAACTCTATTGTAATTAAATTAATATACTATGATAAGGGCTCGGATTTGGGATAATACGTATTGTGTACCAAATTGTACCATTTGTAACTACTCGACTGTTAATTAAAAGATACGTGCATCAGAATAAAGGAAAAATACGTATTAAAGATGTTCTCAAACATTTTAGCTTCACGTTATGTTTTTGACTTTGGATTATCCTGCTCTCGCCTTCATAATATAAGATTGGCAACACTGGCTGTTGCTGCTGTGCAGTGTCAATGCCATGCCCACCCTCTCGAACTTGTCCCCACAGTTTAAAACCCGCTAGTTTAATAATTACAATATATCCATATATTATAACAATGACAGTAAAGAAAAGTGACAACTAGGGGGTTAGAGTGACCTGGTCTGACTTCAAGTTACTGATACTGCCTTGGCGCGTGCCCCCTTGGTACAGCCTGTGGGTAAACAAATACACCGAAGTATACCGTGAAAGTGAGCAGTACTTTAGATTCTAAAGAGTAATACGCAATTCAAATTGCAAAATCCATAATTTCAGTGGATCTTTGAGTAGTGTAAATTTCATAAAGAATAATTCCATTACTTATTTACTGATATTTGCTCGTTAATACATTACTTCCTCACTCTCATACTTGCAGGTGCTCACTCTGTCTGGTGCCTAGGTTCCTGTGTTCCCTGACAGACATCTGACTCTAGACAATGGCTTGTAAGTCCTACATAAGGGGAAGGTAATCACTTCCTCCCTCTCTTACTTGCAGGTGATCACTCTGTCTGGTACCTAGGTTTCTGTGTTCCCTGACAGACGTCTGACTCTAGGCGTTGTATAAGCCAAAGGCTATGAGCATGTAAATAGTTAAGGACATCAAAGCCGGAAAAATTAGAGAAATGTGAACAATAAACTCTAGAAAGTGTAGGAAGAACACTGGTTTTTCAATAATGTGTGCTGTTCGAGATGTCATACTGCAAAAAGTAACTGAGTCCTCTAGATCAAAACGTATAAAAATATATCAGATAGTCATATAGTGTATTATTCATATGCATTATTACATCTTACGACGTCGAAAGCAGTTTTTCACGATGCAACCTCCACATGTATATTATTGTACACTGCAATCAACAGACTATGTACTGTTCACTTTACATGTACCTAAAAGTTACTGTATATAGAAATAAAAATATTAACAGTAGTCGTGTGCAACATAGTATGTGGATTCTTTTGATACAACCGGTACGAGCACGCGCCCGTTGTTTACATTTGCACTCACCCTGTCTCCTTCAACATAAACAGACTGTAGTACAAGGCAACGCAACCTTACAAAAATGTTCACGCTGATCCGCTCCTTAGTAGTAATGTTTCCTTATTTGTTGCATTTACTTCCTGTACTTACGACTTGGCCTTCACCATTCTCTTCAAAGTATAAGCATTACAATGCTCTCTTTAAATAATTATTGTCGGTAGATGTGTTTTATCAATAGTCAATTATGTTGTGATGCGTTACACTTACTTCCCACAATCCTGAAATGAACAAAACAAAATAAAATGCGGTTATTCTGACACATAACGGTTAGATATCATGGAATCGACGGTCATATTTATTTATCCAATAAAGCTACCTCAACCATGAAATATAATTGGAAATTCCACACAACAAAATAACAAACTGTGTCTCCCTTTCACGTCCCTTTTCGCAGAAATGAGATACTCTGTTATAATTGGATATGTTTGTTTTATCTAATGACGTGCTTTCACTTTAAATTCAGAATATCGTGAACCATCAACCGCTGTGCGTACATTGAAAAGATAAACGTGTTAGCTTAATATTTTATTATATAGTGTAATTCATTTTGTGTTTTTCTTTAAGAACTGTAAATCACTTCCTAACAGCGTAACTAAGTAGCTTAGCTAGTTAATTAGCTTTTAGGTTTCAGATACACATGACGTTCGCTACCCATCATAGTCTAAGATTAACCCGTAATAAACAGTTATTGTTGTATATACACATTTCGAATTCAGCAATTACACAAATGCGAATTTGACTGCATTCCTATGGTTGAGCTACGTTTTGGATTTTGTCTCGCATTATTTTTCAGAAGCAAACCTAATATTCTTTATTACAAGGGAGCGAACCTTCATACAGGGAACAAGAGGTTGCGAATATGGATTATAGGAAGTGGGAGGGGTCAGTATGTCACATGATCACAGTACGGAGTAATCCAGGTACAGTTGATGCAGAAAAGTTTTAGATAATGTTGTTGTATAACTTACATTCAATGCTGTCACCATTTGTAGTAAAATATTCCCTGCCAATTTCTTGTGCAAGTTCAGTAGTATGTGAATATTTAGATTTTCGTACTGTAGGCATTTTACTCTCTGTGTGGAACTAGTGAAAACATTCCAAACACTATGCACTGTAGGCAGTGAGCACAGTTTGTTCTGCACTGTCACTATACTCCCGCAATGAGGTCACGCTCAGCCCATGTGGCAGGTAACTTACGTTTGCCTCGTATTCGAACCCTATTTATCACCATAAATAAGGTTGAAGTATAGGCATGAACGTCGTAGGTAACAATCCACTCCCCTCCCTCGAACAATCTCTTGACGTGTATGCACAGCATTCGCATTGGCTTTCACCCGCCTATTGTTGAACCAGTAGCCTCTCCTGCATTACACTCTTTGTAGTACATAGGTTTGAAACAAACTCAGGAATTTTTATGGCTATTTTCACTTTCTCTACTACGTATAGTAAGTACGTGAAGTATTGTATTTGACCCAAGTTTCGATGTCGAGATTTCAACGGAAATGTATGCTTTGAGGCCTCCTGAATCCAAAAAGAAGAAATCAGAATTAGAAAAAGGTCAGTGCGTGTGCGTGTGCGTGCGTGTGTGTGTGTGTGTGTGTGTGTGTGTGTGTGTGTGTGTGTGTGTGTGTGTGTGTGTGTGTGTGAACAGCGTAACTCAAAAACGAAAAGTCGCTTAAAAACCAAACTTGGTATTCAAATTTAATATCTTTCAAGGATACGACACGAATATTCTGAAGAAGATTTCTTCAATCTAAACTGGCCGTTTTCAAAATCTTGATTTTTGTCAGAAATGGCTCTAACGATTTTGATTAAAATGTCGCATGTTTAAGATATTTTACGACAAAAGAAATGTATACTTTGAATTTTCTGACTATAGCCTATGTAATCCTGTTTACTCTGGATGACAGTTGCATAACTGGTAAATTGTAAGAGACATACCAAATGTTACTGTACAAGAAATGTAGTCCTCATTAAAGTATACAAGTTAATGTCTAAATGCAATTTTTTTGAATGAACCATTTCGAAGATATCCCAGTTATTTGTGCGAGGTTTGCAAAACATAAGCTGCTCTAAAATGGAAAGTCGTTATTCATTTTTATTCGTTTAGCCGTGCAAAGAGAACCAAATTTCAAAACTTAAAAAGATTTGACTATCGCTCAAAGCGATATTTCCATTGCATCTATAAGAAAATCAGGAGTAAGATAATTTCTGCTAGTGTTTGGCTCGACTAGCATGAAGAGGATATGGGAATAAGAGTTTGTAAGAATGGTTAGTACGAGTAGAGAAAGCCATGTGAGTACAACACATCAGATTTTTTTTATTTTCTTGGTTAATTGATTCTATATATGGGATGGGGGACGTAAATAAAAATGATCATGTAAAATCTCAATTCAGTATGTCCAACACATGCGCATGCAAAATAGTCGCATTTTTCAATGCATCTCACGAAGATTAGTAACTATCTCGCCAAGGAGCTATTCCACTTTAACTAAGTATGTATGCACGTTACTCGTACTTATTTCCTCTTATTAGCTGTGCAGTAATCTTGTCTTCTGCGAAATTCTCGCATGTGCTTCACAAAACTTTTCTACTTCACTTACTTGTCTTCTGGTCTTAGTTTTTTTTTTTTTTTTTTTCTTTTTTCCCTTTTTCTTTTGTATTTCCGTTACGTCTTTGACAACGGATAATCCATTGTTAGTTCACCTTGTTACTGGTGTTCCTTATTTATAACGGCTCTATCTATTGTATTTATATATTATAAAATATTTCCTATCATTAAAGTCTTTCCTATCGTTCTTTCCTGCATCTTTTCTTAGGATTTTGTTCGGATTAATAGTATTACCTGCATTATATTTAATAATTTGAAAATACAGTTTCATTAGTTTAGATTCATTTTTCTTTGGTTTCTCTCTTTTCTTAATGTGACTCATGTAATTATTTAATATTTCTATTAGCATTGTTTTGCCTTGGCTATTTTTCCTTAATTTCTCACTAAAACTATTATTTTATTGCGGCTTTTAAGCGAAATTCGGTTCCAATAAATTCTCACTTCAATATGTGTTATAAATAAGACACAACATCACCAAACAGTTAATTTTATAAAAAATACGCTACACATGTAGCATCAGTATTATTAAAGAGATTATTAATAAGATTTATTTGATCATTAATGTTTATTTAGAAGAAGTATTGCATTTCAATATTGCATTGCAATATTTATTACTTTTATTTATGTTTTCTATTATGCTATTTTAAACTGTTTGGCTGTTACTGATGTTATTTCAGTAATATAGACTCCATGGCTATGATTAGGGAACGAAACTTCATACAGAGAACGATAGGTTGCGGAGTTTGGCAATAGGAAGCGGAAGGAGGTCACTCTGTCACATGATCACAACACAGAGGGTTGGGTTCCCGGCTGAAAGTGTGGGAAGTTTTCTTTCACTAAAATGATTCCACATACCCTCTGGAGTCTGGAAGTATGAATGTGTGTGTGTGTGTGTGTGTGTGTGTGTGTGTGTGTGTGTGTGTGTGTGTGTGTGTGTGTGTGAATTTAATGAAAAAGAAAAAGTAATAGAAACCCAAAGTTCAAAACCAACGCAAAGCGAGTGAACACCATTGCTGTTGAGCAATTGTATCAAGAGGTTAAAGGCCGCCAATATGATCTTCGAAGTTAAAGGTGGAATATAAGTGGAAAAAAGCTATAAGGGCTTGAAAATTCACCCCAACAACGAAGAATGTATAGAACATTTATGAAATAAATTTTTATTCATGTTCTTTCAATGAGATCTACATTTTTTGTTCATTTTCATTTTCATGAGCAGACTTCAACTGCTTCTTCAGGATACCACTCTTTAAGATCTGGCAGTAAGAAGGAGAACGAGTTCACTGTTTATTCCTGAGCATTAGCTATACACATGCGCGCGCGCGCAAGCACACATTTTTTATGCGGCAAGATTTTGCACGTCTATTAGGGTTTATACAAAAGACACTAAGAATAGTTTTATTGACCTTTATATTTAGTTATGCTGTTCCCTTTCTCTTCCCTCCCTCTCTGTCTGTCTGTCTGTCTCTCTCTCTCTCTCTCTCTCTCTCTCTCTCTCTCTCTCTCTCTCTCTCTCTCTCTCACAGACACACACACAGAAAAGTTGTATTTTCGGTGGAAATCTGTCGCCCAGTTTTTGGATGGAATGCAATACTCCCTCTATTTGGTATAGAGACTAGTCGAAGTTGTGAAAAAGAGAATCTGTGAGACCTGAGTCAATAAAGATAGCACAATCAGAGATGTATCGGTGACCTCTGCTCATAATATCAGCACCTTAAGGTCATATGACATTAGGATGGAGATGGGATCTTAATATTGTGGAATGCTGTACTCAAAGGAAACTAGCCTAAATGAGATTTTGTCCTGCCAGCTAAGATCAAACGTATGGCATCTAATTCCAGAGCACTCTGAGTATTTCACTGTAATATCATCTCCAACTGATGTGCACAACTGTTCAGCTTAGTTTACCCCTTCTAATTGCTATCGAGTTAATGCACCTAATCTGTCTCGTAATGTACTGTTCCTTAATTTGTTTAATACTGTTTATGTGTTCATTAATTCCACAAGTTGTCTTTCGTCTACCTCTGCAGACCAACTTTATGTTGCAGATACTAGAACAGGGTTGCTCAACCGTGCAGCATGTGCTCACTTTCCCTACATGTTACCCCCCCCCTCCCCCCCCCCCCCCCTTCCGCTCACCAAGGCAACGAGAGAGAGACCTAGTATTCAGATGCGGATGGCACGGAGCAATAATACAATGTCAAAAGGCTATACATTCTACATTGAATGGAAGAACCATATTCTTGCATTTGAGATGACGATAAAGTTAAGTGTCTGATTTGTAAGACGTTCTCTTGCTTACGTTCAATGTTCACGATAAACACCATCCTCCTGGAAAAATACATCGAAATTTTGAAGCAATTCTATAACACATTCTCTTCACAATTTGAAGACCTAAAAACATTTGAAACCAAAATAAATTATTTTGCACTTCTTTGCAGCTACGAATGTAACTTGCATTGGAGAATTCTACGACCGTAAGACAGGCATCGGCAAACATGTACTCAATGAGGCCTCGCAACTATGACGTATCAGGGGCACGCTTACTCTGCCTCCCCCTTCCCCTCCCTCGCATCCTTATCTGGCACTACATACACACCGATCACGGGCGAACTGTCCTCTCGTATTTACCTGCACTTCTAAACATGTCTGTCAAAGTGTAATTTAATACTAAGATAAGACTTAAAGATACATTTCTGCGCTTTAGAGCGCATGTAATTATTCCTGGTCTATTAAATTTGATATCTAGAATAGCACTTTGATTATTTCTTCTCTCATTATGTAAGGAACTTAAGGTGTTTGTTGTGCTCTAAAGTTCAAAAAGGCACTCATCAATGGAACATCAAGCGGCATTACGATACATGTCATAAGATCACCATACAATTATAGACAGCATGTATTCATAAATTTATACCACGATTTAAAGTAGCATAACACTGACGTAATGTCTTTTATTCATTTTATTTATTATTTTTTTAAGATCTAGATCGGACGAACCAACTGCAACAGCTCAAAGAGCAATATTCAGATAGTACACCTAATATTAATTCAAACATTATAACTGATAAACAACTTCGCGCCAGCTATGCTGTTGCTTTGGAGATTGCTCAGTCACTGAGGTGTTTTAGTGATGGAGATTTCATAAAAAAATGTGAGAGTAAACTTGCCAACATAATTTTCCCTGAACAATATGATATTTTTAGTAATATTGCATTATGACCACCAACCATACAGAGAAGGATATATAAAATAGGAGAAATAGCCGAAAAAAGACTACAAACCGAGGTCCATGAATTTAGAGCCGTTTCTCTCGCGTTGAATTAAAGCACTGACAACGTTGACACAGCGCAATTGGTAATTTTCATTCGTGGAGTTTCTAACAACCTCCGATACAAGTATATATGCTTGAAGTCATTCCACTTAGGGAACATACAACAGGGACAGAATTAATTCAAGCATTTAAGAAATATGTAGAAGGAAAGAAACTGAATCCAAAAAAATCTTGTATCGCGATTAACAGATGTTAATTTGCGTGCTATCCTGAGAGTGGCTACTTGTGATATATCACTAGATTTTCATGGTACATTGCAAATAGAAGTGAATTGAAATATATTGCTCAAATATCTAGGCCTATCTAAAGTATCATAGACCACTCGTAGGTGGATTCAAGTATGTGTACTATTCCTTATTGTACTCTGTGGCGAGCGAGTCCAGCACTGACACTGAACGAAGGTCAATGCCATCCCCTGTTCTACATTACCTACGTCATGTGTATTGCGGGTTGCATGTTGAGACGTCATACTCACCCCTCATTGAGTACATGTTTGCCGATGCCTGCCGTAAGATGTTCTGAGAAAGAAAGGTAGGAAATATTTAAGTCCTTGCCCTGCAGTGAGTATCCAAGATTACGTTTGTTTGCATCTAGTTTAATGGCAATCTCTGACTGTACTTATATCTGTGAACAAACATTTCCACTTATATCTGCGAACATTTTCACAAATGAACTATATTAAAAGTGAGTATTCCAGCAAGATAGGTGACAATCATCTTGCTTACGTTTTGAGACTGTGCACTTCATCTAGTGCACCAAATATGCAAGACCTTGTAAAATGTAAGTCATACCAGAAAAGTCAATCTCAGAAACATCACGTAGGTTAATCAGGCAAATTACGTCCATGGTAAACTACCTTTTATATAACAAATGTTTCGAAAATTTTGAGATAGACCAAAGCTTAGTACACAAAAAATGTATATCTCAAGGTATACAATTTGTGTTCCAAATGAATTTTTTGTAGAGTGAGCTGTTGTATGAGTTTTGTAATATTTACACCTTCCACAAATGGAAGATTGTTATTCATTTTGTAAATCTTAGTCGTGCAAAGAGAACGGAATTTGAACGCTTTAACAGATTTGACTATTGCTTAAAGCCTGCTGTGTTCCCACGTTCCCCTTGCACCTAAAAGAAAATGAGCAAAAAGACAATTTCTGTAAATATTTATCTCGACTAATATGAAAAAGAGGAATGAGAGTTAGTAAGAACGGTGAGTCCAGGTGTAGAGAAGGTCATGTGAATTCAACACATCAGATTTTTTTCTACTTTTGAGGGCTTAGAAAGGAAATTGCTTCAACATCCTGCATCCGAGTGGCCCAAACACTAGCACCATATGTTATGATGGATGCAAAAATACTATTGCAGTATGTTGAGATTGTACTTAATGGTATGTTGCAGTTCAATTACACAGTTCTAGCCAATTTCATCACCACGGTTTCTTATGTACTAAGTATTCTCTTTACAATATAGCAATGTTCATGATCTGCCACAACATGCCTTACTTCACTGCATGTTTCTTACAGTATGTATCTATACAGCTTTCGGAGTGACTTCTCCAGCTGCTTTAGGAGAACGCTACACACAATAATATTCCATTTGTCCTTCGCTGTAATTTCGATTTGGAATAATTAAATTAAGCACTTCTTTACGAGGGTTTGTTTGCCGGAACCTTTAATGATGATTGTTTCAAAACAACACTAAGAATAATGTTTAGCCCATTTAAAAAGTGGAGTTATCACCAGTCACACAGTTTTAGTACATTTCCCATAAACCTTAAAGCACCTATTTAAAGGAGTAGCAAAACCCTTGGACTTAATACCCTGTCTATCCTTTTCATCCTCTTTTTTTCGCAAGTAATCAGATTGATATTATTTTTATTAGTAGTATTCATTCATTGTTCGAGGACCTTACGATCGGCAAAGTTTATTTTGACAAACATGCGTATAAGATTCTTGAATGTCTTAGTTATTTACGGTAGCTTTTGCTTTGCTTAAACTTGAGTAAGACTAAAAGGGGAGTCCAAATACATCTGGAATTTGCGAATGCAACCCCTCAAATATTAAATAAAGATTTTTACTCGTGGTATGAAACCTGAGATAAAACCTTAGAAGGACTGCACCCGGTAGTACAGCGAACTGCGATCTCTCAAATGACAAGCAGGTGTAAGAATCACTACACAGAAGAAAATTGCATTGTTTCTTCTTATAAACATTTCACAATCCAGTGAAGTAGTCTATCCTTTTGGATATAATACTAGAGCAAGTTACAGGCAATAAATTCCTTGGAATTTGTAAGACTATGTAACTGGCCTCGACAACAAACGTAGATACCTTACGGAGGCCTTTAGCATCAATGCAATAAAGGATCTACCTCACGTTTCAGAGGCACCTTCCATCAGGATAGCTACTCATTTGGCAGCACCAGGCTGAGTGCACTCCGGATGAGACCTCCCAGTGTGGAAAACTCCGGACCGGCGCTTGAACCCTGGTCCACCGCGGCAGAGGACGGCGCGCTACCACTGCGCTACGAGGGCGGTTAAGTCATTAATGCATATACAATTAAAAAATGGGACATTTTTTTGGACAATGTATATTATACTACATTCTCTGCACTCTGTGGATTAATTGCTCTAATTCAAATTAACTAATGAAGGAACCCGCGGCGGAACAGCCCTATCCGGGGCAAGTTCCAGCCGCTGCGCTCCCCACCTCTGCCCGACACAGGCGTCATGAGTAGGGTGCAGTACTGGAAGTGGGACTTGGTCAGCGCTCCGGTCTCTCCCGGCCGGTTATGCCGTCTTCTAGTCCAGGGGTCGCTATTTCTTTATTCCAGCAGCTCCTGAATTGGCGTGCGTTAGTCTCGAAAAAACTCGAAAATGGCTCGACCAAACTGAATAATTTATTTTTGTTTTGTTCGCTTCAACACTGGAATGGTTTAGAAAAAAGAGCATCAGGAAAAACCCAAAGTAAAAGTTAATTAAGAAAACTATGTGAAAGTAAATATTGTGTAGTAAAATGGACAGCATATAGAACTTCTCCATATACGTGCTGAATTTTGCCATGATCAGACAAGCGCTTCTCGAGATTAACGGTTACATAAGAGAAACATCCACCTATACATGATATGAATTATTTGTGGAAGAGTGGGTAGAGAAAAATGTGCATGTGTTACCTAAAAGTGAGTAGAGAAAACAGTGTGAATGTAATACGCAGCATTTCTATTTTAAACATACACAAAATTGTATGACATTTTTCTCTGCTCAGTTTTAGGTGACACATTCACACCTCTTTCTCTGCTTACTCTTCTATAAATAATTTTCCTGAAAAAAAGAGATTTTACACTAAACAGTTTTTATTCCTTCTGCTAAAACAGTATGAATGTAATAGGTAGCATTTCTATTCTAAACATACCGAACATAGTATGAATTATTTTAGAAGAGGATATAAAACTTTTTCCCTGCAAAATCGCGGTTTTTTTTCCTATAGATAAGCTTCACAAGGAAAATATTATCCGAATACAAAATTTGATCCAAATCGTTAGAGCCATTTCCGAGATACGCGAGATGTATTTATATACAATAACTGCTCATTTGAGGACATGAGATAGATATTGCATGTATGAAAAACTGCATCTCGGTTCTGATATCTTTCATTTTTTACGTTTTATAACAAATGTAACTGTCATAGCAAATAGTCAATCCAACCCCCACTAAAGTTACCGTTACTTTATCACTAAACTTAAATCAGCATATTGCTGTGTTTTGCCAAGCCATTAATTGCGTTGTCAGACAGCTTTTTAATTTACTTTCACACTTTTTCAATCCACGCGATTTTGCAAACGCAGAGGGCAGTACTATCGGGAGTTAATGCTTCCTGTATTACCTTCTATATTGTTGGATGATGAATGCCAGCGCATATCCGTGCTGGTATTTGCTTCTGTAACATTACCTGCTGTAGTATGCACTAAGGCAATCTTTCATTCTTGTTTATTGTGATTTAATACTTTTGGTGAAATATTAACCGTACTGTTTCTCTATGAATACTTCATATGTTTGGTATTAACTTGTTTCCGAGATTAAGTAATTGGATGATTCAGAATATTCACCAGTACTTTTGTGCTATGCGTAGCAATGTCCCATATTTATTATGTGAAAAGTGAGTCATAAACAAATGCGGTCCTATATAATAATTTACAATTACGAATAACAGTATAATAAAATAGACTAATACTCTCATATCTCTTAATGGTTGAATTATATTCACTGTGACATTAAATTCTTCAAATCCTAATCAGTTTTCCAATATTTTAGCCAACAATAAAACTGGTGTACTCGGTTGCTTTTGATCTATACGAATACTTAGTTTTTAAATATCCCTTCGTGGCTCAAAGTGTATAACTATTTTCCTCTCTCCATTTACGTTCGAAATCCATACTTTTTATCCGTAAAGCAGTAACATATCTCCATAGCTTTAAATTAACTCCTTTTTTAACTCACAAGGGACCATGTCACATTGATATCGCAGATTGAGATGATCCTTTTATAGTGAAAATACATCGAAAATAAAAGGTCTATTCTTGGCTTGTTTTCCCAGGGAAAATTATGAAGTTTTAAGTCTGACGCTGGTCTGTCTTCCGCTCAACATGCATCTTCCTGGTATGGAATAGCTAACTTTGCCCTGCACTAAGGCTACAAGTATATTCGCGTAAGACCACGGTAAAGGTAACCACAAGTAGGATTTCATGTAGCGAAGAGAAAATTGGCCATAGTTAAGTTTCAATTTTTTTCCGAAGTGAGGTGTCCCTCCAAGTTAAAAAAAAATAAAAAGATAAAAAAAAATAAAAATAAATAAATTGAAAAGATAAATAGCACACCTTTGTACTTTAACACTTTTAATCCCTCGGGGGCCCATTGTGGGTAGGGTTGTGGTGACCCGAGGTACCTACCCACCCAGTGTCCGGCGGTATAGTCTGTCCTCTGGGGATATAAATAGGGAGATCTGTCCTCAGGTTGGGGGTTGGATCGAAAGGTTAACAACGTCTCATTCGGGGGAAAAAAAACTAACCGTTGAGAAGCCTTCACTAATGCCTCGGAAAATGACATTACGACTTAGCGAAGGAACATGGCATTGGAATTTGGCACTGGAATGTTAGAACTGAATATAAAACTGGAGCCTCTAAATCTCTTTTAATGGATCTGAGAAAATACAATGTGCAAATGTCGGCGGTTCAAGAAATACGTTGGCCTGGAACGGGAATTGATGACCAGAAGAGCCACACTATGCTATACAGCGGAAACAAAGAAGGAAAGCACCGATTTGCGGTAGCGTTTATAGTAGGAAATAAATTTAACTGTAAAATTATGGATTTTATACCTACAGTGATAGCCTGCGTGTTAAGGATTAAAATGAAATTTTACAAGAGGATTTTTTGACAAACTGGAAAGAACTATGGGCACACTACCGTCCAATGGTGTTAGAATAATGTTGGGAGATTTTAACACCAAAATGGGCAAGGCGAAGGATTTCATAGTCTGCATAATGAAACTAACGATAATGGCAGAAGCCTAATAATCTACCAGAATGCCAAAATATGAATATTACCTCAACACAGTTTCCACGCAAAGAAATTCATAAATATACATGGAAATTCCAGATGGGAAAAATGTTAAACAAATAGACCATATTTTGATACATAAAAGAAGAGCAAATATATTCAGGATGCAGGATCTTACAGGAAGCAGACGCAGATTCGGTTCCTATTTGGAGAAAGATGCAGAATTACTAGAAACGCAAAGAGACCCCAGAAAATAATCCACGAGTTCAACATTGAAGTACTTCAGAAAAAGGAACACAATCAAAATATATACAAATGCTGAATCAAGGACTCAAGAGATGGTCTGAGAAGGATAAGGAAGAAGTCCAAGAAAGTTGGGGAGAACTGAAAGACAGTTAAAACTACTGCGGAAGAAGTAATGGGATATAAAAGGAACATACATAAGATGGTAATATATTTGACGGTAATATAGGAAAGAAATAAAGCAAAGAAAATACATTTAGCTCGTCCAGCAAGAAATAAATATCTGGAATACCAGCAGAAAACGCAGATAAGCGAACCATATGAGCAGAAAAAAGAAGAGAACAGAGTGGAATGTACGTCTTTTGGAGATGGAGAAGAATTTCGCTACCAATAATGCCAGGCACGCTTACAAGAAAGTGAAGTACATTAAGAAAGAATATGCTCTGAAAACAGACATGGTCAAGGTTAAAAATCAAGAATTACTTGGGCGCTTCAAGTAAAGTTTTGAGTGGATGCAAATAATAGGTACTTTCAAACATTATTAAATAATGAATATGGAATGGAAGATAATGATAAAAAATAGACAAGCACTGGACCAAGGAAATGGCGAAGAAAAAGAGGACGTAAGCGAAGAGTAACTGGATTCCTAGATCAAGTAGATGTGATGATAGCTATAAAAGCCTTAAAAACAATAAAGAACCAGGCATGTATAACACACCTACAGAGCTAATTAAGAAACTCGGCCCACTTGTAATAGAAACCATTTGGCAGATGGTTACTTCATGTAGGCAGAAGGAACAGATGTCAAAGGATTGACCGCCTGGATTGTCAAAATTACAGAGATATTACATTTTTATGTAATGTATACAAAGTATTTACATATTCTGAAAAAATGAAGCTAGAGAAAAAAAAACACGAGGAACTAGTTGGGGAATACTAGGCAAAGTTCCGAAAAGGAAGATGAGTCATAAATCTGATATTCGCACTTAAAATTACGGCTGAAAATTTTTGGAAACACAGCATTAAATTATAGCATCTATTTATAGATTTTAAGACATCGCATGACAGCATAAATAGAGAAGGATTGTTCAATGTTTTAAAAAAGCAAACTATACACCCAGAGATAGACTAATTAAATTGACAATGTCAGATGCAGCAACACAAGTTAAAATATATGGAGGTAAAACCGGTATATTTACTATAAAAGAAAGGAACTAAGACAAGGAGATGGACTAACATCCATGTTATTTAAGCTGGTTTTAGAGTGGACTGTTAAATACAAGTCGGAGGAAACAGTATTTTGTTATACAAAAGCGTTCAGATTGTCGGATACGCAGATGATATACATAGATATGAGGAGAATGCACAGGCTATAGCGGAAATATACATACATGGCTTCACGGGCGTCCTCTACTCGCTCCGATATCCCCTGTATCTTTGGACCTCCTGGGTTTTTCTTCTTTGCACAATATGCAGTTGTCCGGAATTGTTGCAGTCCCAGTTCATATAACTTTTATGTGACACTGTGTTAAAATCACATAACATACATTTCCGAAAATATGTGTTCCTTCTATGATTCCATAAATAAACTGGAGTCAGTAGGAGTGCCTTTGAGAGAAGCAGTTGAAGTACTTCAGGATGTGGAAATTAAACTGAATGTTCTTTCTGGTCCTGTAGTACAAAACTTAAAGAAAATGCAAGAAAGCTTTCTAAAATAATGCTGTATTTGACATAATATACACAATTTCAAATGTATTGGATGGTCAACATGAAGAAATTATTGATGCGAGTGACATAACATGTTGTAATGTTGCTGGACTTACTTCTTGTGACCTGAAGCGATAATTTTCGAAATTCAAGACACTTCCTCGTGACAACCCTCAATTTTTCGGGATGGAAAATTTGAGAAGTCAACTGGTCGCATACTGTAACTCCACAGTACTTAGTGACCCTTCTCAGGAATAATCCTGGAGAGTACCACGTACATTCATATTAGCTCAGCCATTCAGATATTAAAACAAATATTTTATTTGTTTTGGCGCATATTTTTTTATATTTTGCACATAAAAATAAGCATTTTCCAATTTTTAATACCTAAAGATCCACGCCCTAGAAATGGGTTTGCTGTTTAATTTATTTGATGCCTCAAGGAATGTGTAACACGGTATCTAAGATTCATTGTCTATATCTGTTGGTTGGTACCTAATCGTGTAACTTGGTATTATTACCTTTTATCTTGGGAACGAAAAGGTGAACTTATTAAGTAGCCATCCGGACGTACTGCCGATCGATAATATATATGTGGCGCTTCTCTTAATAACCCCTTTGAAGTAACCAATCCAATCGTAAAATCAACTTTTCTTTCTTAGAGACCAGGAATACTCCTTCAGCTTTCCTGTAGCTATGTGAACCTTAACATTTGTAATAGACTTTCTACTATCGCTAGGTGTTTAGAAGAACATTTGAATACTGTTACTTTTTGTGGTGGTTGTGAAGTAAAGAAGACAGATGTAGTCGGGATAAAGATACACTTTTATTTCCGTAAACGGTAACTTTGTACACTCGTTGCAACAGCAAGAAAGTCTTTTCCGATTCTCCAACAGCACGGCTCCGAATTCGTAACACAAAGAACTGTCCCTTCTCCGTCGGCACGACTCCTCAACGCTTCACATACGTCTGTCCTCTCCGTCGGCACGACTACTCAACGCTTCACATACGTCTGTCCTCAACGCTTCACATACGTCTGTCCTCTCCGTCGGCACGACTACTTAACGCTTCACATACGTCTGACTGCCTCTTCTGTCGCACTTTACCGCTATTTATATCTCCCAGGCACTATTCTGGAAAGTTCAGTTATTGCGGTGAAATACAAAGCAGAAGATTCTCGAAGTCTCTATCCTTTTCTCTCTTTCGGTAAGCGCCCCAACAATGCGGCCATTCTCTGTCTCTTTCCTTCGGCTCCTTTGCGGTAGTGCCGACAATAATGCGATGGGTGACACTGCTGTTGTCGGCAATTAGATGCGGCGGGCGCGGTGACAATACAATTACCATTTTCTCATATATTGACAGGCGCGAGATATTTCGTTGTTGTAGTAAACAAGATAAGAAGCGATTACAGCGCTTGACAACCAAGGTCAATACGCCTCGATGCTTTGCCAGATACTACATACCTACACGTTATCTTCTTCTTCTTCTACTGGACCCAAATGATCTCGTTGTCGATGGGTCTTTAAACCCCATACACTCACTCACTCACTGTTCCATTACTGTTAGTGACTCAAACACTTAGGTGCAGTCAAATGCTTGGCAGGCCTTTCTAATTCGCTCTTTCATGACACATTTTGTTGCTGGAGATCTTAATAGACGATGTGTTTCTATCGTTCCCAAGGATCCAATGAAATCGAGACTGGAGATCGTGCTGGCCACATGACAGAACCAGCTCTACCAACCATTTACCCGCGGAGAGTTGATTGACTGGTCCACGTGCCAAGAAAGGGAAATTAAATGGGCAACCATCTTTCAAAAGCTAAAGAGGATGTTCTTTAGGAAATCGATGTATACTATACCATTAGCAACACCTATTAAGAAATAAGACTCAACTATGGTATTAAATGATACAATACCGGACATTGCTATCACCTCTCTTAGCCAATGAGGATTGATATATATCCACGGCCCTTGGGTATCTCTTCATTGGCTCAGAGAATATTGCAATGGAATTGCGGTTCTTTCCTCAGAACCAAATGCAGAAGCCCACACGTCTCTGAAAATGTTATCCTTTAAGCTGATGGTATAAACGGACGTAATATGAATGTCTTTGATAATCCTGCACACTGTTGTCTGACTACGCCAGACTCTTTAGCGGTTCTACTGGTAGATCCTTTAGGACTGACAACGGCAGCAATGACACATACATAAAATGTCTTGAGTCTTGCACATGCCGTCTGCTATGTTTACTTTTGATATGGCTAGGTTGCAGTGTACTGTTGCTTACATAGAGTAGCAAAAGGTTCAACATTTACGAAACGTTGAGAGTTTCCCCGCACGACAGTCTAATTCCACATTGTTGAAAACCGCCACTACTTTTTATTATAAGCAAAACATTTGTAATACCTGATAACGTTTATTAACCACAGAAATAAAGAAAACAAAACATGTTTGCACTTGTATTGTGCAAGCCCATCCAAGCTTCCTTTGCCAACATTGTTTTATTTTGCTTTTATATTACTTCTGAATATGAATGACATTGCTATCTGCCTATCTGGGGTTCACGTGTACCGGTTTTGCATCTTTCTCCACGTGGAAAGATATTTATGAATAAAACGTTTCTTATGAAAGTTGTTTGTTTTTAAGAACTCAGTCTAATATAGGAAGAAATAAAACGCGGTGTTAACTATAGAAACGTATGTATGTGTATTCTAATCAATTTTAGTTAATTACATGGGGTTCCACTTCTCTTCTTTGTATAAGGGAATCTAGTTCAGCTGTAGATAAATGGTAAATGCTTGGTCTACAAAAGAAATTAATGTCTTCTTTTCAGTATAGTTTTTGTTTCGTCCTATACGAATCTGTAGCAGTTGGGCACAAGACAAAGGCAGTGGAATTGGGCACATCGATCAACCAGCCAGCAGAACTGATTTCAGGCGTTGGGAATTAAGGGAGGTACAAGGAGTAAATTGCTCACGGTCAGTAGCTATTTTGTTGAAGAAATGTTTTTAAGAGATTTTTGGCTAACTACGCGAATTTAAAATGCACTTTATCCTGAACACACCACGTAGAGATTATCTCTTATTACACCCTAAAATGTGTTATTATTGTCATTATTATTATTATTGGTATATTACCTTCGTTCTGTGACAACTCGTCATTGAGTTTGTTTTTTCTTAATGGCTAATTATTCTTTCATTTATATACAGTGCATACGTCAACAATTGGTCAATTTCTTCATTATATTTTCATTCTGATACAAGCGTATTCATTGAAAAGAGAATTTGTTATTTAACTCGATTTTTTGCATATAGGCAAGAGCTATGGGAGCTCTTGTTAGATCTTCGGCTTTCTCGAGACCTTTCAAGCCGTACCAATATCCATTGTAAACTGCACAAGGGTTACCCTTCTCTACTTCTGCGAGTTCTGTGTCAGCAACGGAAAGAAAGTCAAACTCAGTTCATCTTCACAATGAAACCGTAAAAACACCTCCTCCTTTCCACTTACGTGAAAGGGTGAACCATCTGAAATCTAGATAATTAGGTGTGTGCCCAACGGCTAATGTGGCCAACTGCTATGCACCCTACTCCATGCCTATGTTGAAAAAATAGAGAACTTTTGGATCTAGTGTATATCAACTTACATATGTTGAGTATATGCTTTACTAGGTTATAATATGTAGTTTCTTTCTTTCTTTTTTCTTGTCTTTTTTTTTAATTAAATATATCTTCTAAGCAAATAAAGTGTCTTTTGCTAGCAAAGAAGTTTAATTTATGTTGCTCGTGTATTCCTTCTTTTTCTTCATTATTGTACATTAATTTATTTCGATTTACCGATCAGTTATTTTAGTAATGCAACGTGTTACAATCTCAATAGTCGAACTTGATTATTGGTACGAACATTTCATTTTAATGTAGACGTATTTTAAATACTTATTTTAGTTCAGTGTGTGCTCTAGTGTATTGATGAATGACGGTTTCGTAAGCAATTATACCATTTAGGAATATATTTACAAAGGGAAATTATCCTAATGAGATGAGAAACAGATGTGGCCGTTGTGCAAGTTCCTTTTGTGCTTTGTGTTATGTCACATCAGGACGGACACTGAACATCACTAAATCATTTATCTCGAATATTGGATTTGAGAATGCGAATGGGTCATAGGGATTAAGCATTAGACACGCCGTTAAATATGCCAATAACTCAAAAGGATAGGCTTTGGCACTCTTCGCTTACTGGAAACAACGTCCATTACCACAGCAATACGAAAGGGTTTGCAGAATCGTAAATTCCTATTTCTGTAGTTTCTACTTCGGTCAGAAGGTTAGCAGCGTGCATTTGTTGTGCGTAACCTATGACGTCAATTGCCACACATGAGATTGCGGTATTCCGTAGCCTTTTCCTAGCTTAATTCCAGAATTTGCTGTCGGATCCTTGGCGATTTCTGTAGCCTTTTTATTGAGTTTCACGACTTAATGAGGAATTCTTAGGCAATATCTTTTACTTTTCAATGTAAAAACTGCCAGTGTACAAAAAGTCCAAGACTACAGGTCTATGCCTTATTTGGGGGAGGGAGGGGAGGAGTGTTCAAATTGTTATTGCATCTTTAGGTGCAAAGACAGGCTAAATTCAAAGACCTCCGTTTGCTTTTATAAAAGCTGCTATAATTGCATTAACACAAAGAATCTTCGATTTAGTACTTCCGGCTGTTATTTCCTAGTAATTACTACCTAGGATGGCAGTGTTTAAATTATTTAAACCAATAACTTTACTGCAGGTTGCAGTATCTTAATAAACAGGAGTATTTTAATGTATCTCAATTAGCGTATAGAAGGAATAAAACATAAATAGCTGAGGACATAATGCAGGTGAAACAAGTACACAGATGATAATGTTGCGATGCTTGTGCCTTTGTCAATTAATTCCATTTCAACGTTCACTGCTCTGGTATACACGCTGTGCACATCCTATAACAGGCATGTTATGATTCAGGTCACAGTGTAACAGTGTCTCAAACCACTCACTCCATTGATCGGGAAATGTGCGAGTACACCACGATGGAGCGTAGCCTCATTTCAGTGGATATGCATACGTACATCACCAAAGTTTACACGCTCTTGATCGCTAGAGGCCTGCGAGACCCCTAGCTTTATTTAAGCGTTGTAGCTTACGAACGAACGCACCTATGTAATTGCCTGACTAGGACATCTAATGTTACAGTTAACCTGATTGTTTGCTTTAGTAACAACCTGATTTGTGTATTTCTTTAGCATCAAGAATGACTCGGAGTTAGGTGTCGTACGCCTCAACCAGATCCTGCGCACTTACTCTCGTTACATTGCTGATATTATTGCTCGTTAGTTGTGCAATATTACTTTGCAACTGCAACTACTTCTCACAAACAAACAAAATTACAAGGATGACAACTTGTATGAATTACATGACTCCACTTCTGAAGATAAACTGAAAATGAGATCTTTAGATTCGAGAAACTGCTCATAAAGAAGAGGGTGAAAGCAACCTATTGATGATAACATGTATTTTATAGGTAACATCACATGCTTGTCGAAATTATTATTATTATTATTATTATTATTATTATTATTATTATTATTATTATTATTATTATTATTATTATTATTATTATTATTATTATTATTATTATTATTATTATTATTATTATTATTATTATTATTATTATTATTATTATTATTATTATTATTATTATTATTATTATTATTATTAAAAAGTAAATATAAGCACAAAATATAGCGCAGGCCTCCTAAGCGCCGTGCGACCAACGGTGTTTAGAATTTTTGAGCATTTTTGGTTAAATTTAAATTTTGTTATAAGGTCATGGCCCAGTCCTTCCCCCATCCGGAAATATAATTATTTTGCATACCTGGCCATTTTTAAGGAGGCCCAACCCCTGAAGTTAGAGAAGCAATGTAGCGGTTTTTTTTTTTTTTTCCTTTGGATTTTTACACTGAATTTCGTCCCAAGACATTGACTTCTACAATAGACGAGGTTTAAGTTGGCACTTTTCTAATATCCTTGTCTAGCAAGGGCTTTGAAAAATCGTTGGGTTTCTCTCGTTGGAATGGCAGTCCCTTTTAAAGCCCTATTGTATTCCCTAAACTTTGCGGTGGTATGAGGGTAAGTAGGCATCCCATAAAAGAGGGCTGGCTTAGAAAGAGCTGCTTTTTCTTTCTTTTTCTAAAAACAAGTGCCAAATTACACCTCGTCCAGTATAGTTCCATGCTGCTGGCAAATTGTAATGTAGGTGAACTGTAGTAAATTTTAGGTTTTACATAAGAATTTATTTTTCTCAAAAGCAACATTTTTACCCTTCAAAATGCTCCACGCGTCGCCTTTTAATTTAGCTGTCCTTGAAGCTTTGCATATGTTAACATTTATATTGTGCATAGAGTTGAGCATACAAATATGAGCATTATTTAAGCAAGAAAGAGAAACAACTGCATAAAATTCTAAAAAGATGAAAGTAATTAAAAATATGACAGAATATTAGTCATAGCAACTTTGGTGTATATACTTATAAGCTGTGTATTAAAAAGTTTCGAAGAAATTATTTAAATGTAACCAGGGAATTTTTATATATAGCCGAAGTTAGTTTACTAAAATACTTAAAATAATTAAAAGTAGCATCAGAATCACTTCATATTCGATACACATCTTAATATGTATCACTCTAAAAATATAGTGTAGATTGGATAAAAAAGAAATACTTTCCAAAGCTCAGTAGAGTCTCCCCTTAAATTTGCATGACATATTTCAAGTTCTGTGTCTAAAAATAGTAAAGGTACAGTGGATAGTTTATCTTCTTTAATAAGTATGCTCTATTTTTGCATGGTAATTTATAAGAAAGGGTAGATACATTTGTTCTTTTCTGGAGATATAACATATTGAAACAAGCCCTCTGGGTTTTAATACTGTATTAACTTCAAAAGCACTGTTCCCAGCTTTTACATCCCGCCAATTATCTGCGTGTCCATGTAATTTTTTTTCAATGGGAGTTTTTATGTGAAGTGCAATGAACGTCATCTATCCTTCAAAATTAGTAAACTGTAATAAGGTTGCATCATTTTGCTATAACGATGTTACATTATTCGCCCTCTAGCTCCTTGCATTTTTTTCCATCACTCTAGACCAGGTTCGACGAATTGCACTCGCCAGGAGTAAAGACATTCCCCTATTCCCCCTTCCTTTGTGACCACGAAGACGGAAAACTGGGGAAAATCAGAGGAAAAACTGGGAGTAGAGAGGAGTCCACCCTTCCTTAACTGCAGTAGCACGCGCTAGTAGAACCGGTTTTCACTTTGTTTTTCTCGTTCTCTGATTTGAAGGGAGGGAAAATAGGGGAATATTTTCACACCTGGCGAGTGCTGTTTGACATGCCTGTTCTAATGCCTGTGTATGTGAGCTACTGTAGTTAAGGAGGGGAGCGACTACTCTTTTCGCACCTTCGGAGTAAAGTTCGTCGGGCCTGCTCTAGACTAAATTTCTTTCAGCATCATCATAAAAGAGCGTTCGTCTCAGTAATATAGCGATCTTGTTAGAAAGTTCCTATTAGACCTTCCACAATCTGTACTGTCAGTTAAAAGCTAGAAACAACGAGTAATAATCGCACATATTATGCATCTACTCATTAAATTTTTAACCTTTGGTACAATATCAATATATACTTATTAAATACACATATGTTTAACAGTTTTCAAAATCTAAATAGGTAACAAAAGTTAATTCATAAATAAACAAGCCAAAACATCTAAGAACGCTTAATGACACATCTTGTTATTAAATACCATGTCTAACATATAACAGCACCAAAACCGTTAAAGTTTCAAGCCTTAAGAAAGAACTGTCATGGTCCAGTTGCAACTACCAGCTCCCAGCGGCTGAAGACTCTCATTAGAATAGGAATACTGCGACCTGGTAAGCAATGGTTCTCGATAAGCGGATATAAAGGGGCGGACATAGTGCACATGGGACATTAGTGAAGAGGAACTAGCCAAAACTTAATGGACTTTAAGATATTTTATACTAAGTAGGAAAGCTGATGGGGATATCAAATGCAGTATATGATAAACAGCTAAATTCATCAGGCATTCAACTGCATTTACACCAGAAAAGCTAATGGAGGAATACAAGTATTAATCCAGCTATTACTAAAATCCAAATATATTCAGAAACTATTCCTCCATTAGCTTTCCTGGTGTTAATGCAGTTGAATTAAAGAAACAAAAGGCCTCCGTCAGGGTTGCAGCATATTGCCCACGTTATTTAAGATATTTATACATAAAGCATTATCAAATTGGAACAAAAATGTTCAGGAATGGGAGTGCCAATTGCTCATGTGTAGCTGAAACATGGAAATTTAACATTTAGAATCAAAACTTATGTCGTACGTTTATTGATTCTGTTCTTAATGTCATTTTCCATTTTAATGTTATTTTCAGTCCCCATTTATCACATTCTTCTAAGAACTTCCTAAGCATGAATTCCATATCTTCATACTCTTGCGCCAGTACTACCTGGTCTTCGATTAAGAATAGGGCACTGCAATTTTTCGCATGGTTACCTATTTAAAAGGGACCCTGCGCCTCTATGTCCGCTGTGTGACAACCTTTTGTCAGTTCGCCACGTGCTACTAGAGTGTTGCTCTCTAGCGCACCTTCGACATTCTCTGCAGCTGCCTGCCAGACTTGCAGAGGTCCTAGCGGACGACAAAACAGCGGTGGATAGAGTTTTTAATTTTTTAGCGGAGTGCAATATCAATTTGAGGATTTAAAATTTTTTAATTATCTGTTTCTGCTTTTGGACATATTTATCACCTTGTTTCATATCTGGCTATTGCCACTGCTTTTTACCTTTGTATATTTTCTTATTGCTAGTATTTTTATTTTTTGAGTGAAATTTATATCTGGCTATTGCCATGAATTTTTAAGGGCGCTGATGACCTAGAAGTTGAGCGCCCTTAAACCAAATCAAATAAAAAAAAAAATAAAAAAAAAAACTACCTGGTCGTGCGCAAATAACAGAGTATATGGTGCGTCTGATGATCCATTTCCAATTGGCACTCCCATTCCTGAACATTTTTGTTCCAATTTGATAATGCTTTATGTATAAATATCTTAATGTGGGCAATATGCTGCAACCCTGACGGAGGCCTTTTGCTTCTTTAATTTCTTCTGATGCAAATTTTCCAATTTTGATTTTAGATGCAGCATTTTTGTAGAAACTGTTTATTGTATTAATTTATTAATCTTCATATCTTCTAATGCTTCCCACAACTTATATAAAGGTATAGTCCTATGCTTTTTCTAAATCCACGAATGTGAAATGAATTTGTTGTCCAATGTTGCCAGTCTTCTCAATCAATTGTTTAATTACAAATATGTGATATATGGTAGATCTTCCAGACCTGAAGCCTGCATGTATTTCATTATCTGCATCTTTGTAATTTTGTTCTAAATAAGGTTGTATTGAATTTGTTAAATATTTGGCGGTAAAAATAGATAACGCGCATATGGAAAATGAAATTAAGAACAGAATCAATGACATTACGCATAATGATTTTTCCATATATCCGAATAAATATATTCATTACTGTCATTCCTCTATAATTCCTGTAGTAATGTTTTCCTCCCTCTTTATGAATGACCGTTGTCAACCCACTTTTCCATTTTCTGATATTCCTTCATCCTTAAGCACCTTTCGGACTTCTTAATAATTCAAATAATTTCTTTGTTCCGTATTTAATTAATTCTGTCTATACTCCTCTTTCACCATATGTGGCCCCATTTTTCTACTGCTATTTCTACTGTTTCAATGTCTAATTGTATATTGTCTGTGTTTTCATCATCTTATTTCACTTTACTTTTACTTAAATATTCTTTGCAATTTTTAGCCAATAATTTACTAAAACATATTTTCCATATATTTTAGAGGGATTCCTGAATATTTATTTTATTAGGTGCTATATTTCTTAAGTTTTTTTAAAATCCTCAAAGCTTCGGAAGACCATTTCCCTCCGATGAATTCTCTGATAATTGTGTTCACAATTTTTGTCCTTTCCTTCTGCCAGATTTCTTCCTTCATCAGCTTGAGAACTATATTCTATTTCTTGTATTCTATTTTATCTGAAAAATTCTTAGTATTCAACTATTTATTTTAACATGTATATAATATAACGTTTACCCATAAAACCACATTTCTCTTCTTATATCTTAAAATTTCAAATAATTCTCTCTTTCTATCTTCCTCTTTTTTATACATTGCTTACGAATTACTCATATGTAACTGTTATAATGTTGCGTATTTCTAATATGACTGGACCACTTCAGAATTTCCGTGGATTTCTTTTCCTAGTTGGTTGGATTTCAAGAACTGCTGTACCTAACACTTAGTGGCAATGTTTAAGTAAAGATTGAAGGAATCAATACAATATGTCTCACTCTACCTAACATGAGGAGAATGTGCATCACAACTCAAGAAACTTTGTTTACCTCACAAGCATTCATGTGGCGTTTATTTGATTTTGAAAGTCTTTGTGAACGATCAACTCACTCATCTGGACATCTCTAATCTAGAGTGGCTAGTGCTAATAAACCTCAAAAGCTCTTGAGCCACGTACTCAATTACAACGCTGTCTTCATTCTAAGAGTTTGATACAGGCTCTGGAGAAAGTTCAGACCATCTGCCACTTTACCAGATTTGACCTCCCACAACTTTTTATCTCCTTCTTGGTTTAAAAAGAAAGTTACGACATAGCCATTTCCGATTAAAAGAGTTGGACAGATTTTCGTTTCTCTGGCCCCTCTTCTCTCCCAGAGGGCTCAAAGTTGGTGCAAAGTAACTAGACTGTTCGAAGCAGAGAGAGAGAGTGTGTGCCAACTTCATCTGTTTATAAGGAAAGACAATGGCTTTGGGCGGACAGTGGCGTGACGATCGAGGTAGCATCGTCTCGCCTGGCTTATTTTTTCCTTCTACTAGTATTTCTGTTGTTTTGCTGGTTGTCTTTCCGTTTTTATTCCCAGGTACACACAAGTTATTTACAAACTCACAAACGCTGAAGCCGGAAACGGGACTCGAACCTATGGTCCCCTGGTGCTTCCGTGCTTCCCACTAAAGCTAACAACTTGTTAGTGCGGCCATGAGGATCGGCAAACGTATTCATACTCGTACAGCATCGTATTCTCCTTAAAAACAAAACTATGTACTACAACATTCTTTAATTTTGTGTCATTCTGTGTTTATGCTTAAATAACTGCAAAAATGGTTAATTAAGTGTTCAGATGAAATTAATTTAAGATTTTGGAACCTCATTTTCTAAAAATAAAAGTTCAAGGTTCATTTAAGAAAAACGTTCATCCTTTCTTGGACGGCTAGAGACGTTTGCGCTATATTCATAAATCGTGGGACGGTGTCATGGTGTCATCGCATTTATTCATATGATTTTGCTATCATTCTTTACAGCTTTCTAAAGTTTGACTCACCTTTTAGCACTTAGACTGTTCTCGCTCAAGTGTTGTCATGTACCGAACTAAAGATGCCAACCTTACGAGAAAGAAGGCAAGGTGGTTTGCCTCCACATATTTTTCACCGAGCTATGATGCATTCATGGGACTGAAAACAAGACTCTCGAATGCTTGGCTGCTTGAACGAGTGAAGGTGAAATGCTTCATGCACAAAACGAAGGAGATGGGGTGGTGCGACACCGTTCACGTCACTGGCATATAAGAGACCAGATTAGGCATCGCTGGTCTAAATAGAAAGCAATGCGCTATGTTATATTCTTTATTGTCAAATACAGTGTTAACACATTACGAGTTTCTCTACCTATTACAACTTATAGAATTCATACAAACAGTTACTCTTCTTTATACACATAACTAGGAGGCGGATTGGAGTGACCTGGTCCGAGACTTCAAGTTATGGAAGCATACTGTCTTGGCACATGTCCCTGGGTACAGACTGTAAGTAAACAAATATACCATGAAAGTGAATAATGCTTTAGATCCCAAAGAGTCATATTGTAACGCATGTCATTAAATCGAATTACAATTTATTCTAACCTCATAACGTGGTGCAACACAGGATGCTGTGTCACAAGGCACCAAGTTACTTCCTATGGTGTCATGAAACCAATGTCTAAATAGCACATTTGGTCATTTCCTGAACGGAAGCGCTTACTGTCTTATAAAAAGCCTCCCATAATTCAAAGTAGGAGGAGGAGTAGTAGTGATTGGTAAGACGACGAGATTATTCTGGAGGCTCTGTCCGAGCATAGGGTTCCAAGTATGGGAGTGCCATCTGACTTTACATCAGCTAAGACGTAACTCTTAATTAAACATTTGTACTCAGCGTTTTAAGCAGGATTGCTTGCTTGCAATACCAACACCATCGCATTAAACCTTGTTGTTATAACTCATGGGTGGTCATTGTATAGCTCAACTAACTCCATTAATCCCTGAGTAACAGGAACTTATTGATCTTATTGTCCTATTGGCCTTGACATAAGGATACAGAGAGTATAATTATAATATTAACACTTATTATAAAATAGAGTAGCTTTATTTCATATATGGGAATCGATAGTTTCACTTTCAGGCTGTGTGGAAATGTGCGCAGATGGCAAAGTATTGATTGTTACATGCGGATCTTTAAATTGGTGGTTAGCAGTGTCGTTATGGACAGATGCACCTTTAGTTGGTGGCTAGCAGTATCGCTATGAAGAGGTGGATATAATGAACTCCATCACAGTGGCATATAAGCGTTTTATTGTGGTATGGTCGAACATATAATTAGTTTATTACTACAAAATATTTCGAATACACTGCATGCGAAATGAAGTATGACAGGTAACTTCTAATTACTATTTCTACGGTGTCTTGACTAAGAAACTTAATAGGTTATAAACTATTCCGTTTTCTTTCATGCATAGAATAATATTTCATGTTGTTACGTAATACCAAGCTAATATAGGTTCCAGACTACAAGAAAACAAGTTGTTTCCAACAACTTGTTTGCAGGTTGTCACTGTCAGTGACTTTCTACAGGAACAGAGAAAAAGATCTTTTGCAGTACTTCAGCGATGAAGGAAATATAGTTTATTGCAATAACATTCCTGATTTAATGAACAAATTGGGTCCCGTTAAATGTAATCCAAATGAATGGAGATTTTTATTGATTAAAGTAAAAGAAGCCTTAAGTGTGTGCTGCTACACTGTGGCAATGCTCTTTCTTCAGTTCCAGTAGCACACGCAGTGCATCTGAAAGAGAATAATGAAAGTTTAAAATATATTTTGGAGAAAATTAAACTTAATGAACTATCAGTGGTTGTTCTGTGGTGATTTAAGTTATTTGCATCATATTAGGCCACAACAAGGATTCACGAAATACCTATGTTATTTGTGTGAGTGGGATAGCAGGGTAAGAGACAAACATTGGAAACAAAGACAATGCCCCAAAAGAGAGAGTTTAACACCATGTAGTAAGAACATACTAAGACATTGCCTAGTGGATCCTAAAATATTTTTTGCTACCTCTTCATACAAAACTTGGTGTTATGAAACTGTATGTGAAAGTACCTGACCAAGATGGTGAATGTTTTAAATATCTCAGCGTCAAATTCCTGCTCTTTCTGGAGCAAAAATTAAACAAGGTGTCTTTGTAGGCCCTCAAATCAGAACTCTAGCTAAAGATATCCAATTTGAAGAAACTATGACTTCTAGTGAGAAAAATGCTTGGAATACATTTAAAGAAGTTATGGACAATTTTCTAGGAAACAATAAACATCCCAATCATGTCAAAATTGTGGACAACATGCTACAGGCATTGAGAAAATTGGGATACAACAACGGTAGTTTAGGGTGGGGCTATTTTCTTTAAAATCCTTCTGAAGCATCCTTGAAAGAAATTAAACTTGCATACCTACTTTGGTTTTTAACTGACTTTTCGTTTTTGAGTTATGCTGTCCACAGACTGACAGACGAACATACAGAAACACAGACACAGACCCTTTTCTAAAACTGCTTTTTTGGATTCAGGGGTTCTCAAAACATATATTTCTGGTGAAATTCGACATCGAATTTTTGGGTTGAATACAATACTTCCTCTACTTACCAGTAGAGAAAATAAAAAAGTTATAAATGAACCGCAATGTCCCCTCGCTGCCTCTGCCACAACATTCCTCTCTAAAGTGGAAAGATTTGAGCCAAGAAAAGAATTCTAGCACAGTAAACTCCCTCGGGAAAGAGTAGACATAACAAAATGAAAGTTGTAGAAACTCGAAAAACAAGCTTAATAATATTGGTATATGAAGAAATGCCCCAGGGCATATAAGCAGTGGAAAGTTGAAGGAAACATCAATATTGTCCACCTAACCCATCACATCTTGTTTATTTCTGTTCTCTGATACGAATGTCCCTGAACAAAGAAATGTCTTACTCGAAAGTTACACCGAGCATCAGTCAAGTCAAGGTAATCAAATTGCGTTGAGTCTTGCAAACTATATGTACCTATCGCTTCTTCCATAGATGTAAAATATTAAAGTTTGGAGTTTGTTTTTCATTTCTTGTAGAGCGATAACTCAGATCGATGGTGTTTGATATCCCTAGATTAATACATAATATATGTACCCAGAAATGCGGAACAAAGTTATTCAAAACTTGCAGAACCTTTCGCATATTGGTCGTTACTGTAATTAAGCTATGTGACGATCCATAGCAGCTGGACATCTAGAGGTTTCTTATTCCACGTTTTCTTGATACAATTATTAAAACTTTAGGTTTGAGCCTAAATGATTTGAAAGTACAGTAATGTGTGTAAAACCGTGTGAAACGGCTATGTAGTAACGTGGAAGGCTCGCATTCGGGAGGCCGTGGTTTCGTTCCGTAGACGACCTTCCTGGCCAATGGGTCCTTGGGGGTTTCTTCGAATCACTAGGCGAATGAAGGAAGGTTAATTACATCCTTCCAATTTCCTGTTCCTCCACTTCTCATTTCACTTCACCTTTCCTCTACTTGGTTGTTTGAGGGTTCTAAGTGTCAGCAGGAGTTACGGCGTGCGTGACAGGTGTTCATTCTCTGTACATGCTCGTTCTCCGGATCGGGACACCTCTGCGAATCCCAAGCACTCCAGCGGACCTAGAGCCCGCAGAACGCAGAGGAACCGGAGAATACCTCCCGCTAGCGAGGTAGATCGTAGATTTTAGGGACGCTCCCTCTATAGTCGTTCCTTCTTTGTCTGTCTCACTCGTCCCTCCCGGAGTCGCACTGCCAAAGGCATAAGCGCAAAGAATCTTCTACACATCAAGGTACTAAAGTCTCCCTCCAAACTTGGTCTATCCCATCATCCTAATATGTCAAAACTAAACTAATCCCTAGTACAACAGTCCTAACGGGCCAAGGCTTACCTCCCGACAGCTGCGTTCCACACCTCCATGAGTGGATTGCAGTACTGTAGGGAGGGACGTGGTTAATGCCTAGAGCCCTCGCGGCCGATTATGCGGCCTTTGCAACTTCGGTTATCAAGTAGCTCCTCAATTGGCCCCTCTAGGACTTCACGAGACTGAGTGCACCAACCAGCGAGGGAAAAATCACCCCGCCGGTACCGGGGATCAAACTCGAGTCCTCTGTGCCAGAGGCCGGCGCCCTACCACTGCGCTACGGAAGCAATCATCCTAATATGTGCAAAACAATAACGACATTTGGAAAGGTAGCATCCGAGTGAGTGCCACAGTAGATATTTGAAATTTCAGCTATGACATTAAATCCTTCAGTCTGATTCTAACCTTTCCGACTTTGTCCAAGCATGACTAACGCGAAAGAACAATTAAGCTCCATTGATTGATCTAATAGTTGATGAAACAATGATGCTCGGAGCTTAAAGTACTTACATCACTGTACGTTGTCATTAGAGTATGTTATCTCATATGAATTTGAAGTCTGCTTATGGTTTATGAGAAAAAATGTGAGTCATCCGAAGAATTTTATGTCGTGCCGGCAAGTTGCCATGGTAGATAGATGGCAACAACAAACAGATGAACGTCGGAAGATTCCTGGTTCAATCCCGACTATGACATTGAGTTTCTCAGTCTGATTGCACCATTCCAACCTTATCCTATATATGGCGGGTGTGAAAAATTTTTGTTTCTTCTTTCTCATGTTTCTATCCCACGATTTCTTGCATCTTATACGTTTTCTGAGATGGTTTTCCACAATTTTGCACATTTCTACTACCAGATGCATTACTATTTTAGAACCATTAATTCAGCCATTTTATGTTCAATGTGACATTGCTCTCATTGGCTATTCGTGGTTAGACCACGGTTGCACTTAACAAGGATTTTCGTCCAAGGGAAAATATTAGTAGTTTCAATTTAATATAAGGAATGGGTTTTGGTTCAAACCATATAGTGGGCAGATAGTTCACATGAAAATCTCACAGATGGTGTCAATATAGCAAATTGAGTTTCGGCAGGGTTAGAGTCCTGTAGCCGTGACCCCTACAATTAACCCTAGCATTACCAAAGAGGGAGGGCGCTTTATGCCCACCTTCTGAAATTTTTAAATTATTTTAATTTTTTTAATCAAAGGCATGCAGTTAATAGTTATTGTCAACTACTGTTTCTAATGCTGAATTGTGTAATTGTATAAAAGTTTTCATTGTTGGCCAAGGTGGTCATAAAATACTGATCCCGTCTGTATAGTGAGATTTATATAAACAAACAAAAAAGGAATGTTTAAGCAGTGTTGAATATTACCTTTATAAATATGACAAGATACAATATCCAATTTTAAAATTTGTTTTAAAAGTTTCTCTGTCATTTTGCTACCAGTGGTGGTCACAAAGTTGGTAGTATAAGTTCTGAAATAAGACTTGGCATTGCTAAGGTTAATTTCCAATTATTGCATTATTGAAGCAAGTGGATGCTACTTTCAATCCCCTTTCTTATGTTAAAGCAAAGTGGAGTAAATTAAACATATAATGTTTAACAGTTTTATTCGTATGCCTTTGGCTTCTGTGGTCGTTTGAAATAATATTACAAACAACACGTATATTTCTTAAGGGAATATGTGATTACCTCTCTTACTCTAACATAAGATGTCCATGATACAGGTGACAGGATAGTTGTAAACAGCTGATTTATGGAGATAAATAAAATACTGATTTTATATGGAACGCTCAATTCACTGCGGAACCGACACGTATATAGTATCGTACTACCATACATAAACGTTTGACCAGATCCCCCTCTGAACATTTCAGCACATCATAAAAATGGCAAACTGTTCTGCGTCAAGCATTACATTAGAACGATTTTATACTGATGTTTTAGAGCCCCGCTTTATGGATATTCTGGAGCCCTTTGGTTTCTACTAGAAATTAATAAAATTATCTTTACAATGCAAATGAGAATGGATAGTCCAATAGCTAGTTTTATCTGGGGTTTATTCTCTAAAGAGAAGGTCGCATGCCGTGGCTGAGTGGTTAGACCGCTGGCCTACCACCTAGGCAGCCCGGGTTCGATCCCAGGGACCAGCATGTGGTATTTTTGGTGGACGAAGCGGCGTCTGAGCGGGTTTCCTCCAAGTTTCCGGTTTCCCCCGACATTCAGTCCACAAATTGCTCCATGATCACCTTTGCAATCATTGGTTTCGCCTGCATTTCATATCATCCTCTTCCTCACTATCATACCTGGTGCTTGGTTGACCACTTGCTTGCAGGTCTTCACTCTGTCTGGTCCAGAGGTTCCTGTGCTCCCCGATAGGCGTCTGACCCTAGGCACTGGCTTGTAAGTCCTACATAAGGGGAGGGTAATCAGGAAAGAGAAGGTCGCCATTCATTCTGGGTATCTACTTTTTGTTTAGTACACCTAGCCCTGTCGTGTACAAAGCGAGTCTATATACCAACAATTATAATTTTTACTTTCTCTACTACATATAGTAAGTAGAGGAAATATTGTATTCGACCCAAAAATTCGATGTCGAGAGCTCACAGGAAATATATCTTTCGATATAGATAGACCACATCTCACAATACAAAACTATAGATCTCTTTAAACACACAACATATGTAGAAATGCATGTTCCTTGTTATTTGTATATGCTTTACTATACTTAAACTTATCTCAAATGCAAGTTTGTTATTAACTTTTTATCTCTTGGCCATGCAAAGAGAACGGAATTTCAAAGCCTTCATATAGCAAGTAGCTTTGAAAGATTTGCCTATCACTCAAAGCCTATTGTATTCCCCAAGCACCCACAAGAAAGCTAGCAATAAGATAACTTCTGAAAATGTTTATTACGACTAACATGAAGTTAAAGGGAACAACAGTTAATACACGGGTAGAGAAAATAATGTGCTTGTAGCACATCGGATTTCTTATTTACCATTTATATGCATATGAGGTCATTTTTTTAACTTCGAAACAAATGCCCAACAGCAATGACATTCACTCTCTTACAGTGTATTAATATTTGGGTTGGCTGTTAAATTAAATTATATTAGTGATTTTTATATCAAATTCATACACATTCATACTTCCAGACTAGGGAGGATGGCCAATAATCCTGGCTGAAGAAAAATGCCCATTGTCCACTCTTCAGCCGGAAATTGAACAATTTGAATGTTAGCATGCTAACCGCTAAATTATGAGGGTCAGGCAAATGAAAACGAAGCATAATATAGAAAAACAGTAAGTAAAGTGTGCATTATTTATTTATATTAATGAACATAACAGGCTTGGAAGCCCAATTACAATGTTCATCATACATAGGTGTTTACATATAATAATATACACACTCAAATAAAAAACAAGAAAAACATAAATGAACATAAACTAATACAGAAAGGGAAATATAAGGAATAGAAACAATTATTCAAAAGTAATCACCAGAACTGTTTATATATTGATCCCACTGTGATACGAGGTGATCAATGCTTTCACAAAAGAATGTTTGCCGTTTCCCAGATATGCACTTCTTCGTCCCAAGCCTATCGTCGGTCACGAAAATCCTTCTTGAGAGCTCCAAAGATGAAATAATCGCATGTGCGTCAGGTGCGTAGGCACATAAGATCTGCTACAGGTCGAAGTGCTAATTCCCACCTCCGAACCTTGGATGTTTATCTTGTCTATGAATAAGAAGTATTTCAGTTACATCAGATTCATATTCAAAATAAAAAGATTTCCCTTTATTATGCTTATGTTAGGAGTACACCTGAAATTTTACTGTGTGCGAACATTTTATTTTCATGCATATATCGTATGCTATTAATTTGAGCTGAACCTTTTCACATTCTAAATATTTAGAAAGTAACCCAGGGTTGTAGGTAGACTATTAGAATCTCACTAATGGAAACTCTTCACTTGGCTACTTTAATAGTACAAAATGGAATTCGCGGTCATCCAGTACAAAGTGCATAGTCAAGCCTGCTCAAGAACGACGTTTCGATTATATAAAAGGTTTTCTTGTTCCTTTTCACTGCTTCGTTCTTTGCATGTTTTTGTCTTTGGCTTAACTGCTTTGTTGTTTCCGTTGAAGTTCCTAAGCCATGACCACTCAACATCTCTACCAAGTTCACAATACAGGAGGTTAATCTTCAGCACACTTAATGCTGTTATGCCGCGAAGCTATTCCTATCTTACATAAATGTAAATTAAGATTCTTGAGACTGAAACAGGGCAAGGTAATTAAAACGGCATGCTCAAAGATAAATTGCGGCGCCTGGAAAGCAAAGACAGGCCTTAAAGTAAATAAACAAATAATGCACACAATCAAACTATTTATTGTGTCCTCTGAAAGTTATTTTCTTCAAATTATCATCATTCGCTTAAAGGGTTATTTTTCTATGTTTACTTCTGTTAATCGTGATAAATATTTGCCAAAATTGCTTCAATCAGGTTGCAGTAAGAGGTGCTTTTTAAATGTTTCAGGTCAGTATATATAGGTTTTTAAACCTATAACAGTTTTGTACTCGTTGAAACCACTCTGGTTGACTTCCCAAACAGGTTTGAGATGTCAAGCACTCTGTCAGAGGGATTGCAATAGTTACGCAGCAATTAGCGGTCTTCGGTCTTGATTACTCTGCTTTCCATGATGACAAGCAATTGCAGAAAATGTGTTTTAATCGTCGTCTTGTTTCTGGCCGTTCTGCTTTCACTTTTTTTTTTTTTTTTTTTTTTTTTTTGCTGTGCCAAAAAGATTTCTCCTGAAATCTCTGTGCAGACGAGTCCCGTTTTGCTTCAGAATCATGCAAGAGGCCAGTTCGTGAAGCAAGGTCCGAATCGCAGTAACTCGAATATCGCACGAACATTCAAACGTGCATGTTCACCTGTATGTCTTGCACGTAAAACGACGCCATTTGTATTGGCAGTGTTGCAGTGTGATGTTTACAGTGTCTGTTCAAAACGTTTAAAGCAATCGTTGGGCCCGCCGAGTACGAATAGTTCAGTGACTCGGTTTTTGACAGCAAAAAACGTTTCAGCGGCAGACATTCATCCACACACAAGTGAAGTGTATGGCCCCAATGTGATGGCTGACAGTAAAGTTAGTAATTGTGTGAGAGCTTTCAAGGCCAGCCATCAATGATCACAGATTTGGTCAAAATATCCGAGAAGATCGGGAATTAACAATTTCCACAGGTTATACAGTGGTTATCCAACGACTGGTTATCCCCTTAGGTGGCAGGCTTCTACCACTTCGGCATACCAAAGCTTGTAGAACGTTATGAGAACATATGACACCTATGTAGAAAAATAGCAGTAAGGAATTAAATAAAAGAATCGTTATGCAACTATCTATGATGCATAAAATATCGGACCATACTTTACGCATTGCCCTCGTATTACCACGTTGTGGTTTCTTTGCTTCTCACCCTATCAAATTTTTCTAGGAGAAATGATTATGATTGCACTGGTCATAAAAAGTGAGGCTTGGTTGTATGAAAAGTTTCGTGAAGAATGGCATTCACCGCCTTTGCTCAAATCTAAGGATTTTCTTAATGTTAGCTTAGGTTATGTAGCAGCCCTCCTTGACTAGTTTCTACGCAGTTGCCACTGTTTTCGTGTTACAACTATGTGAAGGAAAGCTTCGGAATAATTTCCAAATGATTCTCTAATCAATTACCAATGGTGGATTGGAATTTACCAGAAACATGAAAAATGGCCACCAAACGCTTTGTGCTATTAATATTGTAACAAAATGACAAGAGTTCAGTCCAGGTATTTTTCATTATATTTTATTTGTTTATTGTAACTTTATCCTCTTCTGAATGCACAAATAACACAGTTCCCTTCACTTTGTTAAAACAGTCTACACAGTCCTGATATTACAACTCACACCTGTTGTGTTCTGGTAAAGATAACGCACAGTTTCTGTCTTTCAGTTCTCTCTCTCTCTCTCTCTGTCTCTCTCTCTGTCTCATAAAACTAACTCTGAAGAAGTTAATCAGTGTTGAGTGGTCGTATCGTTACTGTCGTTACCTTTCGACGCGACAGTACGCACAAACTATCTCCTTCAGCACTAACTGGCAGGTTAAAAACTGATTAACGCTCGTCACCTCACCTCCTTATGTAAACTCTCAAACTTTACCTTTTCTGGATCTTTTACAAATACGCCGGCCGCCGGACACCGCAAATAATCTCGAAAACCCCTCTTGTCTTGCAGCTCTGATTGTTGTCACGTGTTCATAAACAGTGGCACTAGGCAGCCTGACCATGAGCGTGTTCGATGTACGTATTGCCAGTGATGTGGGGCAGTCCGGCCCCGAGCCTCCCTTGATGTGCGCCGCCGTGGTCGCCGGCCGGCCGGCGTCACAATATTTTTGAGCTATAACAAAGTAATGGTAGACAATGGTGTCATTGCAGTTGCATTTAACTCTTCACTTTGCATAAGGCACAGATATAATACATGATGATGATGCGTGATGCGGAAAAATAATTGTCAAGGAAAGTTGGAATGGAAGCATTCCATTCCTAAGTTTGTAGTTTCCTTCCGGCATTTGTCAGTTAAGAACACTAAGAAAAATTTGGAAAAAAAAAGAAAAGAAAGAAAAGAAAGAAAGAAAGAAAAAAAAGAAAGAAAAAAGAAACCGCATGTCAGAAGGAACGTCACACGTTGCTGTGGCTGATTTTGCAAGCATGGTCCATTTCTAACTTCATTCTGTAAAAACACCTCAAATAATATTGTGATATAAAGTATGCTCATGGACCAAGTCTCCCAGCGGGAGACGGAATCGAACCCTGTTACATAAAAACAATGCGTTTCTGAATCCTATACTGCAGACTGAGTGAACTCAGATGTTTTATCAGCCTGTTGTAGTCTAAGCAGCATATATAAGAATAACATCTGTTTTCTTTTCTTTTTTTAATTCTTTGATGAACAGGAAAATATATCGCATTATAGTGATACCTATGAGGCTGATCTTTATTTGATTATGGTACAGCCATTGTTAATCTGTCAAAATTAATGTCATTGTTAATATAGACAGAGTTATGCTGCAACAGACAGTGGCCCTCTAATTTCCATTTAAACTGTTGTTAATTAACATTTACAAGCAGATTCGCCAAAAAATGTGGATATAAAAGTTTCTCTCTTCCTTTTCATATTACGAACATTTATTCAATTTGTTTTATAATGACGAGCGAGCGAAGGATAAATAGGCGCAAGTTTATAGCAGAATTAAAAGTGTTTTTTAATAGAATTAGAGGACAGAACCAAATCCCTGTACAGTTAAAACAGAAGTCACTATATGAGTGTTGAATTATATAATCACTCGTGCATGACATGAGAACGGTAATAGCTTTGCAGGAAATCGAGGAAATGTTGGGGGAGGGGGTGAGGCCATGTCTAATGCTTTGCATTTACCGGATGCATTAGTGTCTACATGATAGTTAAATAATGCTCATTAGTTCATTTTACTTAGGTATTATAAGTATGCATAACGTAATTATAACATGTTTTACAATAAGGGATTTCAAAACGAGTATTTCCGCTGAAAACGAAAGTTTTGGTGGAATACACTCAATACAGTACTTGCTCTTATCTACTAGAGCAGAGGAAGAGAGCTTCCACCGGTATGACGTATTGGAACGGAGAGTAAGCCTATCAATTCGTGTGACGTCAGTGGAGAGCCGTATAATACCACGTTGCTTAGATAAACGTCGCTCTGAGTACAGAATTGGAGGGTTCATCAATGTAGCACTCTCAATAATAACATGGCCAATAGAAGTAAAGCGGAGCAGCCAATGTTTCTGTTATGAAATTAGCTGAAGCTTAAATCCCGAAGTACCTTGTCAGATCACAACCTACCCTGTAGCCTTGGATTGCAAATTTCCCAGACATTACGTTCTTGACAAACTAGTTAAAGAAAAACGACACAGAAAATGTAGGAAAATCTTCACATAATTTTTTCCCCTATATATTCTCTTCTAACTAGCAGAAAAATGACATCTTTTGTCCTATTTACCTTTTAACATGACTGCCCTTTATATAAACTATAATCGGTCCAACCTTAGATCCGCATCTGATGTAAACACAAGCCGTCAACAACTAACCCGCGATACACCGAAACCGAAGCACACCATAAAATATAGTACCTTAAATATTGGCGACTATCTGTAAGTTTTCAAGATGTACGATGACCCTGGTAAAGACTACTTGAATGTAACGCGATAGCAGCGCTATTCCTAGAACTCCCAAGAAAATATCGCTCTATTGTATCATAAATATGAGGCATGATTCCACGTGGCATTTGTGTTAGTCGCAGATTATATGAACATCAGGTTATCGCGGAGGGATACAAGGGGTGGATCTAAGGCTGGATGGAGTATAGATTAGGTGTATATTTTCTGATAGCACAGATCCGAAATATAATTGTTTACAATCCGTTACCAGTTGTAATATTAATGTGTCTGTTTTAATTTCACAACATCCAATGTGTTATTATAAACACTTCTATCGTTCCTATATTGCAGCATGCTGGTGCCTGAAATTGCCCCTGCGGCGGTAATACAAATTGTGAGGACGTCACACGCTGAATAGTCCTAATGCGAGCATGTTCAGCGGTGTGAGCTGACGTCACACCGGCTCTACCTGCCCCTACCTTCACTAGAGATACATAACAGAGAGTATAACACAAACAAATTGGCAGAACCCCTATTGTATAAATCATTCTTACAAACGCGCATTCTTCTCTCTACTTTTTGTTGATGGAGATGAACAGTTTCGATATAGTCATAGAAGGATACAGTAGACTAAAGCGATAGTCACATTTTTGGGAAATATTTCGCTGTTTAAGGTTTTGAAATTCCATGTTCTCTGCATCACCACGAGAATAAAGAATAGAAGATACAACTGGAAAAAAGTAGATACATTTGTAAATTCAGACCAATGACAAAGAGATGTCACGTCGGAAATGCTTAAAAAAAAACGGCGGTTAAATTTCAAATTTCCTATTTTAAGTCCTGCTCTTCCGAGGATGCGATACAAATCTTTAAGAAATCCCATCTCAAATTACCATTCACACGAAAATATTTTTGGAAAATGCTGATTTTAAAAAAAGGACAGGATTTCTATTAACATATAAAATATATGCGTATCTTGACTTTGCTGGGAATTAGCCTCTGAAGTAAACCGTAAGAGATAGATGAAATCTACTACACAAAAATGTAGATCTCATAAAAGCACACAATTTACGTCAAACACATTTTTGTGAACATGCAATTTTTGAAATATTGCTTGTTATTGGCTGAAAAATTCAAATGCTTAAACTTTCCTCAAACAGGAAGCCGTAATTCATCCTTTTATGCCCTTACCATGCAAAGAAAATGAAACGCCTATGTCATCGCAAAGTGATTAGATCCTCTATTTTCATTGTATCTGCCTGTTATTGTTATTATTATTTATTATTATTATTATTGATATTATTATTATTATTATTATTATTTTTTTTTTTTTTTTTTTTTTTTTTTTTTTTTTTTTTTTTTTTACTTTGAGATGGATGGGACAAAAGAAATGTGTAAATGTGTAAGCACAGAACACTCATTCTGATACATCCAACCTGCCAACTAAAATGTGTAGGATTTAGTGAACATACAGTTTCAGAACAGTTGCTCCACCATTAATGGCACCTCCACCATTATGGAGTGCAGAATGATCACATAGGGGCATAGTGGAAATTAGCGTTGGTTTAGTAACTCATAACACCAACCCAAGGTGAACAAAACTAATATGGTTTTAATGTATTTAAACCGAATATAGAGTTACCTGAAACAGGTTTAAAGACACATGTCACTTTTATTTGGTGACCTAGCTTAGGCAGAGCTTCCAGCATAATCTCGTTATCTTGTTTATCCTTACTCCTGCTACTTTGTATTACGGAGGTCTTTTTATAAGACAGTAAACTTCTCCACTCAAGAAATGGCCAAATATGGGATGCTAGACTTTGGTTTCTTTAGCTTGCATCTAAAGCCCATATAATACTAAAGGATATGACTTGGTGCCATGTGACACTGCTGTATGTTGGTATCCTGTATTGAGTTACATTATGAAATGAAGTTTAAATCTGATTTAATGGCTTGCGTTACAATATTTTTATGTGCCAAAACGCTCACTCGCGCGAAACGGAATACTTTCAACGCCGTATTTTAAAAGAAATAATGCATTATGTGTTTACCCAAGGGCACGGTAGCCTGTGTAGGGCAGCTGTGCTTTGTACTAAAGCTTCCATTCTACGTCCAGAAGCCTGGCGAGAGAAAATGTATGCATGATATTAGTGACTGAGGCTTGAAACTGCCTCGGATAAGATGCAGCAGAATGGCTATATAAGGGACGTCTCAGGGGAGGTGTTTGTTTCCAGCTCACAGCTTATAGGTTTCACCTGCAACTCTACCTAGTCCGCTGCTTTCTCTCTTTGTATCCACCTGCCACAACCTCTTGGTTATTACACACTTTCACCAGGGTGGTTAACAGTGGAACAGCTAATGAAAACCCAGCAGAGTTATTTTCCAATGGGAAGAGTTCGTTTCGAGAGTTTAACCTACCATGTCAGGTTTAAAATTATTCAAATATTCTTAAAGTTCTCATTAATGACCTATAAGGCAATATACTGGGGAAATTCGGTAGATGACAAAAAGTTTTTGTTATTAAGGAAAAGTAATAATAATGTCATGAGTAATACAATCGACTCACTGCAAACCACTATTCAAGACGTAAGAAATCTTACCACTGGCTTGAGTACACTTTAGCTGTATTGTAGACAACCCAGAGAAGATTGCAAAAACTGCAGGTATTCTGTATCCTTCTCACACTATAAATGCTCCTGCTAGACATATTAACTTAAAAAATCTCATGTGTTGCACTCACATGACTTTCTCTACTCTTGTACTAACCATTCTTACAAACTCTTATTCCTATATCTTCTTCGTGTTAGTTAAAATAAACATTTGTACAAATTATCTTATTGCTTATTTCCTTGTAGGTGCAAGGGGAATATTGGAATACAGTAGGCTTTGTGCGATAGTCAAATCTTTTAAAGCTTTGAGATTCCGTTCTCTTTGTACACGTAACATATAAAAAAATGAACAACGATGACCCATTTCACGAAAGTTCCAAGTTCTCCGAAACTCACACACATAACAAGGTATATCTCCGAAATGGTTCACCCTACAAGAAAATTTATCGAGACATAAATTGTGTATTTTAGCAAGATCTACATTTTTTGTATAGTATAATTTGGTCTATCTCTAACGGTTTACCAGTTATGCAAAAGTCGTCCAGAGTAAATACGACTATAGGGGCTATAGCCAGAAAATTCAAGATATACATTTCATTTGTCATAAAAATATCTCAAACATATGACATTTTAATCAAAATCGTTAGAGCCATTTTCAAGAAAATCAAAATTTTCGAAAAATTTTCCATGTAAAGGGTAGTTTAGGGTGGGGCTATTTTCTTCAAAATCTTCGTGTCACATCCTTGAACGACATTAAACTTAAATACCAACTTTAGTTTTTAACCGACTTTTCGTTTTTGAGCTATGCTGTCCACAGACTGACAGACTGACAGACACACAGACACACAGACACACACACGGACCTTTTTCTAAAAATGCTTTTTTTGGATTCAGGGGGCCTCAAAACATGTATTTCCGGTGAAATCTCGACTTCGAATTTTTGGGTGGAATACAATACTTCCCCTACTTACCAGTAGAGAAAGTAAAAAAAGGCTAATGTCCTGAAATAATGGAATGTTTTATGACAAATTCACGTAACAGTTAACATGACAATTGACAACGGACAATAAGGTTAGCAGTAACGAAGCAATTTAGATATATTCAGTGTTTTGCTTGGCATGTTGTTCTACTAAACAAAGTCCGATGTATGTTTCAAAATTAACTTCACACTACATGTTACAATTTACTTATATATCTATGTTCTACAAATTACTCTTTAAAACTTTAATTCGGATTGATCATGGGCGAAATAGAACGTACTCTCGAAGATATACGACAGGCAATGTTATTAATGCTCATGTAAGCTTGTAGGACCGTATGTTTCCGTGGTGCATGGATTAATTGCATTACATGGTCCTAACTTTTACGCTTACTCTTGATTTTCAAAAATGCATTTTAATTTTAATAGCAACCTAATATTAAAATGTACTACAGTTTTACACTGATTTCTATCCGGTTACGACTTTGACGTAACGTAGTCAGGACCGTCTTGTTTCGTTTAAAAGGTCATTGTCATTCCAATCTGAAAGTGGTCTACTTAAGAAAGTTTGGGGTCCCTGAGGTATTCCAACTTCATGATATTAGCAATTCCTGAAATACCTCCCGTGGTATCCGCATAAACAGCTGGAACCGCCATCCTACACACAGCATTAAACTGTTCTTAAACGGCAGATGCCTTCCAGTAAAGTTAAACTGAACATTAGCCTTTAGAAAATGAAGTAAAACGGTAAACTACAGTTAAAACCTAACGGGAGTCTAAACCACCTTTACAATACCGAGCCCTATTGGTCCAACCGTGCTAACAGACAATGCAGCTTGTCGAGCGACATAGTGGGATAACCCTTGGATTGTTCCGCCTCTCCAACTGTCCTAACGATTAATTGTGCAACATATAGGCTCTAGAACCTGACGCTATTTGGTGATGGATACGAGAAGTTGGGTACCAGGAACGTTGCTTATAGATCTCAGTATGTGTAGCAAATAATCTCTCTAAAGTCGTGTACTTCACAGTAAACTTGCTCCACGGGGTATTAAGTTCCAAGAGCGCGGAGGATAAAGCTTCCTCACAGGAATTAATGGTTCATGCAAGTCCTTTACTGCCGTTAATATAAAGTAAAACATTGCTATTTTGCAGCGTTCATATTCTTAATACCAGCTCCATAGTATATGTAACACTACAATATTTAACACTTTAGTTTAAATGCATGACTATCATGTTTATTTTATTAGCATAAAATGAAGCGATCGACGATATCAGCTGACACTTCAGCAAAGCTGTCTGAAATTATTGAATAATTACTCGATATTTCCTGTCATCTGTCCAAATATTAGAAAAGGAAGAAAATAGTACTATCCTCGCGTTTCTAACGAGAAAAATACCAGAAGTTTCTTGCGTTATTTAAGTGAGACACCTATGAATGAACAAGCCTATAAGTAAATTATCGAAAATTTATGAATGAAATTAAATTAATTTAGAAGTGATGACCTTCCTTGGAAGGGGAGGTATAGAATATCCTATTTATTTTATCTATTGCTACAGACTGGGTACTCAAATAGTTATTTCTTATTTTTATATGATTCCTTAAATCTAAATTTAAAAACGCAGTGTAGAATGTGGCATAGTTTTACTTTGAGATTTTTTGTTGCTTCCATGTTTCAATGTGGAATATGTCATATTTATGAAGCATCAAAATAATGTGAAATTTACCTGTGTGCTTAAAATGGTTATTGATTTTAAAGCGGTAGAAAATCGCATTGCATATACATCAAAATCTATTCCAGTGTTAGCTGCAATAGTTTCTTTAAAGCAATAAATAATTACACTACATTTAAACGCAGCATTCAATACTCGACGGCTGTCATAGGGACACTCAAGGTCAAGCTACCTCATACCACTGCTTGTAAACAAGCGGCACGACGACAATGGGGCGATCAGAACGAGAACTGTGAGCGTGGCGGGACGAGGCGATTTCCGACGGTTCTAGAGGCTGTTCACGTGCCGACTTTATTTACGAGAGGCTTCTCGACAAAAGCTGTGTTTTCCACAGAATTCGCCAGCACTTCGCCTGAACTATTAAAAAATCGAGAGAGAACCGAAAGACGAGCAGTTAGCTATCAAGTATGTATTGCATACGTCAGTGTTGAGAGAGTTTTAGACATTTAATCATTTTCTCGCAGTTTTTGCTGTGTGGATGTATCGTCGGAGCTAGTTGTTTGTTAAACAACAAGAGAGAGTAGCAGAGCTGTGAGGAGCATTTGTGTCAAGGATACGATAGGATCGAATAATTCAGAGTTGCAAAATCACGAACTTTAAATTGAAATTCCATTAACATTAAGGTAGAGAGTTGTATTTTTGTGATTCAGTCTTAGATGAAAAATAAAGTCATAGAGAATAAACAGAAAGTTCATTTGTCACCATACGTTCAATTATAAATCAAGATCATCACTGAAATTAAAAGAATCGCAGTTTTATTTCTCGAAAAGGGTGTGCTATGGATATTTGTAATGTGATATGTACGGAAAGGAGCGCCCTGAGAAATTGTTGAAAGCTCTAATGCAAATTCTGAACGTTAAATTCATCATCTCATCACGGATTAGAAGTTTCTGTTGTTCCAGCCTCACATTTCTCTTCATGTCCTCATGAGTCTTCCGACGCTCCTTCTAATGGCTGGTACTCATAACTTTAGACACAATTCTTAGTCACCTTACCGTGTGCATGGGGCTGTTTCGTTCCGTGCTGATGACTTGCCTCTCGGTCTGGGCGAACACACTGACGGCATAACTGACACTCCTACACACGATGCGGTACTAAAAATTGTAGCTTTACTCATAACACAGCTTACGAAAGGGTTTTTAATCCATTCTTTGTACATGTTGTTTCCATCCGCTTGTATATTACTCTAGTTTTGTCTATAGAAAGAATACTTGATTCGTTTCGTATTTTTTCGCTTTTTTATTTTGTCCATAATTGTACATCCCTTAATTGCTCTTAGGTATCGCATTTCGGTTGCATTAGTTCTATTCCAATCCTTCCTTTTTAATAACCCCTGCCTCACATCCGTGCAACAATGTTGGCACAGCCATTATTACTTTGTAAAGTGTGTGTTAATATCCTTAGCTTTCTTTTTCAAGCTCTTGCTAACGTCCCACAAATATAGTGACATTTATTTACTTTGTTCTTTAGATCAACACTATTATTATAATACGTTATGTTGCAGCTTAAGTAATTAAATTTATTTGTTTGTTCTAATGTATTATTCTTTAAAATTATATTTACCACGAAATGCCATTATCTGCGTATTGTATATTTAGATCCTAAGTCCACTATGTTTCCCCTAGTTAATACATACTTTTTGGTAAATTATCTTCATTTGTTTGTGTAATTATTACATCATCTGCAAAGATGTAGTTCTTTAGTTTGATGCCTTTTGGTATTTTGTCTTTCACTTCTCTAAGAATATCGTCCACATAAATCTTGAAAAGTAGCATGCGTTAAAATTTATATGAGAGACAATTACAGCTCAGTGTAGTTAAACCCAGAGAATCCGTTGCCTCTCACCTCTGTTCAATAGATTTCTCATATAAACTTGCTTCTTGTTAATCGGATCTTACTGTTTTAGACATGTATGTGTGTGCCTGAACTGTTTTTCCGAACCGATCTTCATATTATAAGGGCCTTCTTGGGAATGGAGCCATAACCACGAAAATTGGAGCATTGTTCAGGGAAGTAACCTTGCAGTAAGAGTACATACTTATAGATAGGCGTTTTTAGATCACGATGCCTGTTACTTGTGAACGCTGTTGCAATACGCTACTACACCCGAGTATTCTTTATTAGTGCCTCAAGCCCAGCCAAACTTAATTATTATTAAGTGAGAATTCTAGCTAACTAAACGCTTACACCAAGGGCCCATCAATAGGGCCTCCATCATAAACAGTTAATAAGTGGATAGGCGTTAAAGCTTTTATACAAGCTGATGTAGCCGTTATTTGCCCCTTGACCTCAACCCTCTCACAACACCTCACCATCTTGGTATTAATGACGCCTGAAGTTACGACTCCCCCTAATGTTAGTTAACCCGCACATGGGTTAGGCCACAACATGTTGAAGTGCATTTGCTCTGAAATGTTGTATTCAGACATCGAATATTCCAGGTCTTTTTTCAGAATGCTTACTCTTTGAGCAGAAAAACTCTGTTTTAAATTAGTGTTTCAAAAACACTGTCCAATAGGTAAGTCTTATCAACCACTCAACGGGAAATTACCAATATTGGAAAAACCTACAACAAATGTTTTATTTTCTTCTTGGTCCATCATGAGGATAAATTGTCGAAAAATAATTATTTATTACCAAACAACATATTGTTCATAGCCTAAACGCTCAAGTTTTGGATATTTTTATTAGCTGATTCAACTTTAAAGTTAAATATTTTTAGCAATTGATACTGCTATAATACAATCAACCAATTCATTTTTCTCACACGTCAACATAAAACAACTACATTGTTAGGCCCACATTGCGCACTGAAAACATTCCTTCCATTTACAATGTTCTTGTGCATCTCAATAGCTTACAAATAGTCAAAACAATGTATCCTATGTTTCGTGTTTGTTTGAATTAAAGGATACGTGAAACACAAAAGCCACTACACGCCCTTCAGAAAAGGAGAGTAGCTAGGACTAATCAGCCCGATAAGACTGCGTTCGGTGCGAAGATGAACTACACAGTTACGGAACATTGGGCAGGACATCGGAAATGCAACTGCGGATGTTTTCTTAACTTGACTGCAAGTTGTACTTACCAGTGAGCTAGCCCTGCCAATTAGTACTGTTTCCATTGGGCAAATATACATTTCTACTAACGTCCCCTCTGATCCCTAGTCTTAATGATGGTACGGATTGTCAACAAAGTCTCACCTCCCCCTTCTCCTAGTGCATATTGGAGGTCTACTAGTACGCCATGGTTTTATATACCCCGAAGCCAGTCTACCATGTGACCCACCTTGGCCTGTTTGCAGTATTCGGCAACACTGTAGTCACATTAGGTCTCCAAAACCATATTGGGAATATGTGTATTTTTAAATTATTAATTATTAAAAAATCGTTTTTGATGACACGTAGTTATTGCCGAAACTATTTCAGAAAGAAGTTAGTCTACTTATCTTACAAGCAAAACATACTGTCATGTTTTCGTTGATGTAACATCTAATTCATCATTATCATTATTATTAATTAGTTAATTAGTTATTACTGTTATTGCTATTATTATTGCCAAAAATACCTGTATGTATAAGGCGCTTTTCATGCATGAGACCAAGACAGGTAGTTTCACATTAATAAAGAACTAGTGGACCAGAACAAACATATCGCAGAAACTATTAATGCTAATAATGTTAACAGGACGTTAGTTTAAAAAAACAAATAAAAAAACTCTGACTTCTAATATAAAGCTCAAGACATTCCTAAAAACTCAAGAACTTAAAAGTGAAATAAATATTTGAGTATATTTTGCATCGCAAATGCATATTATATTTTATGTATTGAAACGCCGGTCGCGGCGTACAACGGACAATCAGGACTTCACACCACATACCATGCCGGTGAGCAATCAATAGTGCGTCAAGCTTCCTCATACTACTCACGGGAGCAAACAAGTGACTAACAACAATCAAGCAACACAAAGGGATTTCCAGAGCCTTTCAGAACTGTACGCCGGAGTCTTTGTAGAAGGTTCCAGAAAGGATCGTGTGACGTTAGTCTCGCTATATAACGAGGTGAGGAAATAGCAGAGAGGAGTTAGTCACATACATGAGTTGGCCAGTGGGTGAGACAGTTGCGTGCGCGCGCGTGTGTGAGTGTGTGTGCGCGTGCGTGCGTGCGTGTGTGTGTGTTACTGTCGTCCCGAAAGGTACGTCGCGTCGAAGTGACAAAGCTTTATCGAGTTTTGGGTGATTGTGTTGTGGAAGTTAGTGCTAGAGGGACAGTGAAGAGCGTCGATGAAAGGAGTGAGTCAAAGCTACGTGAAGAAACAGTTGTCATTTGTATATCACGAAAGACTAGACTGTGTTACGTCAGTTAAAGAGAACTGTGCTTTGAGCAAAAGTTACGAAGAAAAATACAGTGATAGAAAAGTAACTGGACTAGAGTTTGTCATGTTGTACTTTTGTATTATAAACATTGTTAAATGGTTATTGACAATCAATTTCTTGTTATAAATGGGCATGTCTATTAAGTTACTTTTGAAGTACGCAGCACAATATAGATGGAATTGATACTTTTGATCTGACAGCATAAGCTATATGTTCATAAATTTAGACGGAATTTGCTGTGAAAAGTATTTTGAAAGCTCCACGACCCAAATGAATGATAATTTAATTGTAGCCTGTTTATATCATGTATCAAATGGTAATATTGACATTTTAAATAATATGGAGCATCTGTTACATATTTGTCATGTTATAATTTGCAAAATTGTGATTGATGGTGATCTAAACTCTCATTTTGATGCTGCATGTAATCAATTAACTGTCCGTAAATTGGTGTGGTGTATCTTTCAAATCAATATAATCTGCATTATACAAGTGACAAGCGAATACATTCTTGATACATGTCTGAATTAAGTTTTACTAATACACATGTGTGAATTTTGTGAGGTTAGGCTGACTTTTCTGAATGTTTTTGATAATGATATTCTTTCCATGATCTTGTTAAATGATGTGGACACTGATACCGCTTATAGAACCAGGATTAAAAGCAGAATTTTTCCCCATATGGTATTGAATTTATTATATATGTACTGTCAATGAGTGATGTAGTGATAATCATACAGTTGATGTGCTTATCAGACATTTTATTTGTAGGTTGCAATTGCTGCCCTGAACATTCTTCACGCTCAAAATTCTTGGGTCAATCCCTAAGTAACACAACTGCCTATAGAAATGGAAAAAATACCTACACACAATGGAACAAAACAAACCAAAATCTGAAAGGCATTTCGTCTGGCTAAGAAAATGTGGTTTATCTGTGTATTTGTACGTTAATCAGTCAGTAGGTGTGAACAGTAGAGCCCAAACACTGTGTTGCATAAATGTAAAATTCAAATATTTTATTTTAACTTAGGGTATCCTGAAATGTATATTTATAAAATCTCTACGTCTAATTGTATGTTAGCATTTACTTTATGTAAGTAAAGCAAAAAAGAATTGTAACTTCGGGTCGGCCGATATAATCGACTGGGACAGCCGTAAATTAGTTTCCAAACTAGATTACACTGGTGGCTATCAAAGTTAGGGCTTGCATCTACAGCACCACTTTACTAAATTTGTGGTTTAGTTGAAAGAGCTGCATGGAAGATGCGCTAAGCATTCTGTTACTTATACCTTGGTAGAGTTTAGCAGCTTATAGCTGATGTCTCACTGAAACGAAATCTCTTCAGGAAATTTTGTCGGATAATGTTATCAACACTCATCGATTTTAATTGTTCACTCATTTTATGCCAATTCTGTTATGGTAATGGGTCTGCAGCTCAACATGCCATAGCTGTAAAATTGTTTTAAATAACTATGATAGTCACGTTGGAATGTTCTCCTTGCAGCATTAGGACTATCTTGGATGATGCATCAGCATATGCCATCATCAACGAGGAATTTTGAAGCAACAGCTTTAGCTCAAAGAGAGGGTGGAAAAAAGCCACCGGCTAACCAGAAAATCATTAGAATACTTCTTCTTCCTCCTGGATTACTGAACTACCTACGTGCAACTGTTTCCCAACCGAACTTTACTTATTGTCTTCCATGGCTATTAAACGCTATTCTGAAAATGAAGTAATATACGATCCAGAACCATTTTCAACTTTTCTCATCGTTTACTGACGTAATCAAATTAGAACAAAATAACAGTTAAAGTAGTAGTCAAACTCGCTAAGGAAATCTCTCTTCCTTTTCAGACTGGAAGTAATCGAACGCAAAGTGATCGTAGAGATCTTAACTTCTTCAAGCCTCTCCAACATCAGAAAGATATGAAGAGGAATACCTTCTCTAATGAAGGTTATGTTATTGTATATTGTTATACCAAACCTGTTTGTGAAAAAAGAAAAAGTAATATCACTTTGTTACGCATTACTCCGTTTCCAAACGGTATTGCACGATCGTACAAAGCATTCTCTAATGGTGGTAATCTGATTGAAAGAACAATTGAATGCGTGCAATAGCTGTAAATATTTAAAAGAAAAATATGTGTTACACTCACATGACTTTTACTACTCTTATACTAACTATTCTTACAAACACCTATTCCTCGCTCTTCTTCATGTTAGTCGAGGTAAACATTTGCAGAAATTACCTTATTGCTAATAAAATTTTCTTTTAGATGCCAGAGGAATATGAAAATACAGTAGGCTTTGAGCTACAGCCATATCTTTTAAAGCTTTGTATATAAAGCCTTGAAATTCCGTTCTCTTGCACGGCCAAAAGACATTCTGCATCATGCCTTGGGCATTCAACCCGTCCCGGCTCGAGATTGCTCAGGATCTTTGGATCTTATGAGTAATTGTAGTTTTACACGGAGAGGTTAGTAGCCTTTCGCATAACCCCCAACCAGGGGGACCAGGGTTTGTGTTTGGAGTATCCTTGGTCAAGAGATAAAAAGGTGAATAATGACCTTCCATTTAATATTTGAAATATTAAGGTATTTTCGCGCTGTGTATGTATGTAGCTAATGCTCTGGAGTCAACAATGAAGTCACTCTCCTTCTTGCTTCCCAGTACTTAGATATATCTTGATACTTTTGTAAAGGTGCACAGTTTTATACATGTTCTCTATCCATTTCTATATCTTGAGAGCACAATACACAATTTGGAGAAGTTAGATGAACTGAATAATGACTTACCTCAAAACTATAAAACAGATTATGCCGGAGCTTTGTGTCGTAGTATATAACATGAGCACCCTTATGTGTAAAGTATTGATTTCTTACCTACAAAAAAATATAACACTAAAATTTCAATCCCAGGATCGCTTAAGGTGCCACGCCCACTTCGGGAGACCATGGATTCGAATCCCGTGGCCGTCCTTCCTGACCCATGCGTTTTTTTCAGGGGTTTCCACGTCGCAAGGCGAAGGATAATTGCATACCCCAAATTTTCTGTTCTTCCATTACACCTCAGTTCTCATTTCACTCCACCATTCACTTGCTTGTGGGTTTCTATGTTCATGTTTTTGTATGCATAGCAGGTGCTTGCTCTCTGTAAATGCTCATCCTCCGGATTGGGGAAGATCTCCAAGTCTTGGGTTCCCCAGGTGATCTATGAGCCCACAGGTGGGGGGGGGGGTTGTCTTCTGTACGAGCCGTTACCGGGAGGCTGTCCTGCTGTCGTGTCTCCTCAGGTACGACCACCGTATGTATTTCCCCATCTCAGCACTCCCTCCCGGGGTGGGGAAACCCGTCTGCGGCATAAGCAGAGAAATTTCATTGCCCCCCCCCTCTACAAACCTTGTCTATCCTATCTAGCTTAATGACATTAGTGTGATTCACTTTACTTTGGAAATGCGAATGATATTTTGTGTAGGTATGCAAATCATTAACATAGTATGTGTTTAATTTTGACCTATATTGCATAACATTTTCCACGATCGTGATTTCCTAAGCTCGACAATATTGAGTAATAATTGAACAAAATATGGCGAAAGGATAGGAGTTGGTATACCGCGACTCTTGCGTTGTTATATCACAGTCTCGTGGCTCGTATTTGGGAGGTCGCAGGTTCGATCCATGGCCAAACTTCCGGACCCATGGGTTTTTTCGGAGGTTCCCCCGGGTTGCCAGACGAATGCTGGGAAGGACTTCCATATCTTCGGTATTTCCTGTTCCCCATTTCGTTACATTACTCATTTCATTTCATCCTTCATCTTGTTAGGTTTCTTTCGGGTTGGAAGCGTCGGCGAGCGTCGCGGCAGCAGTGCGGTCTGGAAATCTCGTCTCCGGATTGTAAGGCGAACCATTGGTTTCCGGAGCCCCCATGGAACGGTACAAACCCGAGGAGGGAGGGGAACCGGCTCCTGAGTCCTGATCTCCCTTGAAAGTGCGAACCCGAAGGGTGGGAGAGGAACAGGGCTGCCGGGATGCTTCAAACTGTCCTCTGCTCTGTCATGGCAACGTTCCGGCCCCCCTTCGGATACATTCGCCTCATCCTTTCTCCCGAGAGTGCCCCTTCAGTGCACAAAAGATCCTCATTCGGTCAAGGTGCTGATTCACCCTCCGCAACTTGTCATTGAATCATTGAATCAACAGTGCGAAATATTATTAGAGGTGGTTTAATAGTAAGCATAATAATCTACAGCTCAAAGAGGAATAACACCATAGCTGTTTCTCTTGTCAAAGCCTCTATACGGCCACAGAAGTTAATATGAAACAATACAATTAATATATGTCGAAAATAGGTAATGCTGAACTTGTAAACAGGATTTTGTGCCATAACTTCAGAAGATATAAAGTTTCATCAGAATTAGTGCAACAAGGATATGCCGCAGTTGACGTTGTAGGGTCAATATAATTCAAATAAGGAATATTGACTGACTTGCTTCGTTTGTTTCCAGCCCTTTGTTCCTACCTCATTAGGTTTCACAAGTAGAGCGTTCAGGTTAGTCATGCATAATTAAAGGGCTGCCATCGTAATTGGAACATTTATTTCACACGCTCCCCCTTATTTCTTTTTTCTGCTTTACAGCGCTTTTTTAAATGAATGCGTTAGTTATGCTTTTAGCTTAATTCTCAGTTTCTCTGTACGAAAATTTATATCGGGTTAGTATGATTGCATTCAAAGTCTGGGTTAAATAATGAGTGCATATTAAGCATCGCACAGGCTCTTAAATCTCTAAATTACTTTCATTCAACATTACTAACGGAAAGTTGTATCTCTTACCAGCGGAGTTCAGCTCCTACCAGAAACTTCAGTGTCTTTTATCATTCCAGGTGCCCGTATGTAGACACAAAAGTTCAGTAATATGCACTGTTTGGAATCACCTCAGTTTCTTATCGTCTTATGGGGTCTCGCAAGGGGTGAGGCGTAACTAATGACCAATGACAGTTGCAATACATGCTAGAGGCGTGGCGGTGGAATGAAAACAAGAAAAGGTGGGGAAAGGAAAAGGGTGAATACACCTTGCCTTGTTGAGATTGATCTCCAAATTCTTAGTGCCTGTCATGAAAAATGTTACAAATATTTCTTGAAATAAGTAGCATTTATTGAGTTAAGCGAATCTATATTATGAGAAACTGTTTGTCCTTAGAATCACAAAAATGTGTGAAGCTTTGCGGTAAGCATAATGCAATATTACATTGAAAAATATAAAAACGCTTATTCCTGTTACGAATTCTACCTATACTATACTGGAATTAAAAATCATACCAAAGTATAGTTTTAACATGTTTACCTGTTACATTACATCATAATATAGTTTCTGCTTTCGAATGAAAGGTTTTCTTCTAACACCTATACAATAAAAAGCCTTTCTTGTGTGGTATTAAAACTCAATATAAATTAGTGTACTCTGTAGGTACTTATTTTAGTATAGTGTTTAGGTATTCTATACTTTCAAAGAAAAGAAGATCCCTTTCTTCGGTGACTGTGCAAATTCACAGAAAAATAATTAAATTTTAATGTTTCTGAAATTTGTCGAACTGTTACTAGCTTGCCACAGATCAATAATTTGGCCTGGGTAGTAGCCTCTGATGTATACGGCATACTGTGAATCAAACAGTTGTGCTTAATGAGTAACGATTTACTGAGCGACCAGAGAAAATCAACACTTTCCTTTCAGGCAGACGTGTCATTAGTTATAACTATGCCCAGTTGGTAGTATGGATAGTTGTCATTGGAGAGGGGTAAAGAGAGGGAGTGAAGTGGAAGCTGTGAACGCCTCGCTAAACAATCATGATACACTTGCATTTTACTCAGTTCGTTTTCTGTACGAAGTCCACGTGACGCTCAAGAGGGTGAGCCAAGTTCGGTTCATGAGCCTGCGTTGGGACATGGCACTTTAGGAGGACCCGCACGTACATCCTCATTTTGAAGTACCCAGGGAAGCTCGCCCTTAAGCTGTATCTATATTAAGATCGATGAAAGAGATTTACCTGCTTGCCTTGAACTTTTATCACTTCTGAGACATTAGTTCTGGCCGTTTGACCCCAAAGATTCTTAGTATATGGATATATGGCATGCTCTGCATGGGATTTTCTTACCGAGGGTACAATAAGAGCTCCAATTTTATTACTTCCGAGGTAAGATTGGAAGATACAAATATCTATGTAGAGGTTTCTCATTTACATATAAAGTTAGATACCTCGCTTAGATAGAAGAACAGCATATACAGTTATCATTACGTAATTTGAATATTGCACAGTAATAAGGGCACGGCTCAATGTTTCAGTGGCTTTTATAAGGTCCTTGATCTCAAGAAGTTTACAAGAAAATATCTGCAAAAGGGCTTGTGAAATGCTGCTTTTTACTACAGGTGGACTAATACAACTTGGTTCTTGCAGTGAATACTGTCAAAATGATTGTGGGTTCTCTTAGTCAAAATTGATATATTTGGTGATATCAAAAATATAACCCAATCATTGAGCTGCATGTCTTATCTCTTGGTCATGCAAAGATAATGTAATTTTAAAGGCATCACATAACGACCAAGTTTGAAGCTACTAACGTTTAAAGTCTACCTGTTTCATACTCCCCTTGTATTTACAACACAATGAGTAATAAGTTCTTGAAATGTATCTCGATTAACATGACATAGAGGAATAAGCGTGTTTAAGAACAGTTTGTACAAGAGTACAAAGTCATGTGAGTGTGACACATCAGATTTTTAATATGGAATTGATTATTCGTTTTCGTCACAAACATTTGACTACTAATAATGTAATGTGCACAGGAACTTAATTTACCTGGGATATTGCAAACCGATTCAGTTAATTAGTTGTCCTAGGAGAATGCAAATATTAGTTTGTAGGCAGTTCTAGATAGAGGCAATATACGCACAGTTCGGTCGTCCTTTGCCAAGCTTTTAGAAAGAAGTACAAACGCTCGGTTGGATTGTGGGGCTTAGCGAAGCTCAGGCTGGTTTTAAACTCTAAGGTGAAGAGAGGCTTTCCAGCGTTATTCACCCTTTGAGTGTCGTTAGCTGGCGCACAAATTGTCTCCTCTCCATTTTGTACTCTTAACAGGCCAAGCAGTGTGCGCTCCAGAACGAGACAAAGAAATGTCTCAACTTGAGAGCAACAAGTGAACATATGAGGCCACTAGTAAACACAATATTAAGACAATATCTAGCGCTAGACGTGGGCTAAATAGGAACTACATTTAAAGCTGGTTTAAACAACGAGCGGCCTTCAGATTGTACACTTGAGAAACGGCACTTGGACAGTAAATAGAGCCAAGAGCCAAATCAGGTCGCTCGGGTTTACCCGGGCGGGATGTATGCCCACGGTACCTATCCATTTAGTATGGATTTACCCGTGAGGTATAAAAGGTGTAGTCAATTATCACAAGCTATTTATGTCAGTGTCAGCCAATGGTGATGATTGGTTACTCTCTCTTGCCATTGACGTGGGATATGAGTGCCAATTAGAATGTCTACCCATCCTGGGGCACCCATGCCCCTCTGCTCACTTAGCAAAGGTCAGCTTGTCTAACCAGCAAGTCAAGCAGTGTCAAATAGCGAGAAACCGAATGCATTGGAATGTTTGGTGAAATGAGGAAGCAGCGAAGCTAATTAGCCCAAGACATCCTTGGGTAAGCGATAGCTTTTGCGCCTCCTGGGAAGATGGTGATCATATTGACCCAGGGTATTTACCAGATGGTTAGGGTGTGGCGTAAGTTTCGCATACATAGAGCGGGCTCTATCTCGCACAACATCCACAATATATGGAATGCCAGAATGAGTATGGAGAATATGGGAAGAAAATCTACGGTCAGTATCGTAGATCATCCTAAGGGCCCTGTTCTGCACGACGGACAGTAAATAAGGAACTCATTGGATTTATTAACTTCGATGACGTGCTCCACTATGTAGCCCTATCCAATAGGGCATTTTGCATAAGCACAAAGTCTAGTACATGTACAAAATGATGTGTTGCACTTCATGACTTTCTCCACTCGTATTTTAACTATTCTTAAAAACTCTCATTCCTCCCTCTTCTTCATATTAATCGAGACAAACATTTGTATAAATTATCTTATTGCTAATTTTCTTGTACCTGCAAGCGGAACATGGAAATACAGTAGACTTTGAACTACAGTCAAATATTTTAAAGTTGGTCGCTCTATCGAGGCTTTGAAATTCCGCTCTCTTTACACGGCCAAGGGATAGGAAAGTGAATAACAACCTTCCATTTGAGATAATTATAACTATTGCAAAACTCACCCAAATAACAATGAATATATCTAAATTGGTTTACCCTACAAAAAATATATCATAAATTGTCACAAATTGTGTGTTTTAACAAGATTTGCATTTCTTATATATGAAGATTTGGTCTACCTCTTTCGGTTGTACAAAAGTGATCAAGAGTAAACAGTACTACATGGGCTGTAGCGAAAAAATTCAAAATACATTTCCTTTGACATGAATATATCGTAAAAATACGGCATTTTAATCGAAATCACCATTCTTGTGAAAATCAAAATTTTCGAAAATTTTTCCACATAATGGGTAGCTTAGAGTGCAAGAATTTCTTTCAAAATCTTCGTGTTGCATCCTTTAAATATATTAAACTTAAATACCAACTTTGGCTTTTAACTTAACTTTAACTTTTTAACTTTTCGTTTTTGAGCTATGCAGTTCAGAGACAGACACATACACACGTGGACTTCTTTCTAAAAGTGTCCTTTTTTTTCAGGGGTCTCAAAATATATATTTCCGGTGAAATGTCGACATCGAAATCTTGGGTCGAATACAATACTTCCCCTGCTTTCTATACATAGTAGAGAAAGTAAAAAGCGTCAAAGAAAACCTCACTGCACCTTCCGTCTCTGTCACATCGTTATAGGGAGCCATGGCTATTTCTTTGGTTGTTTCAGGCCACGGTGCAATTGTGTGCCACTACTTGTGCTAAATAGTTGCACCAATAACCACAACAAAGGTTACAAAATGGTATTGAATATAGCTTTACGCTCTGGGTCGTATTGGCTAAAAGAGAAAGAGATAGTGAGTGCATTCAGTTTGTCATGCAGACTTCTTGTCATAATCAATAGCTACACGCTATAGCCTAGTGTAGGACAAGCCTTTGCAGGGGTTAAAATCTAAAGCGGAAAAGTTGATGAACGCCCAGATTAACCAAAGTATAATCTGTATGTGTGAGATAATTTTCAGGGGGGCGGGGGCAAATTAAAGCTTGAATGGCATTCATTAAATACATAGCAAGGCAGCAGTTTATAACAAAAAAGTAAACATAACAGTATTCCCACAGTGATATCAAAGTTTGTTGCCGCATACAAGCATAAGTAAATAAGTAAATAAATATGTAAATAAATAAACGATAAATGAATAAATAAATAAACGATAAATGATTAAAAACGATAAATAAAGAAATAATTAAAAAGATAAAGTAGCATATTTTACCTCCATCTCAACTATAATTCGTTAATTTACCTTTACTAGTCTACCCTGATCATAGGAATACTACAGGAATATAGACAAAATATAACACAATTTTATCGCCATAATATAGTCTTTTCTTCCTTTATTCTTTAAAGTTCTTTTTATTTTACCTCTTATGTAACTAAATTTATTTAATTGTTTATTAATATGTGTTTCTAATCTATATGTTTTCCACATCTGAGGAAGTTAAACTTTGACACTTGTTCAATAGTTTAATTTTCCAAAAATATTTTGGACCGAACTGTATGAATGCTTTAAATGCCAGAACTTTTGTTTTATCTATTGATATTTCTAGGTTGTATGTTTTGACTATTTGATATAGGTTATAAGCCATTTTTCAAGTTCCTTCTCGCTCTTGACTATCGGAATTTGATCGTCTGCAAAAATTATTGTTTTTACTATTTTTGTCCCTAAATCAATTCCTCATGTTGTTTCATGCACCTTATGTCGTCTATATATAAGTTACAAGAAGTGGTTGACATTGGACAACCTGATCTGACCCGTTTTAAAAATCAGTAACGGTTCTCGTTTATTTATCTAGTTTTTTTATCAAATGTTTTTTATAATCTACAAAGAGAATGTGTGTTTCTAAAGCTCTTAAAGTTATAACAATATTATTTCTGTAGACAAAACTAGAGAGTCTTTGAGGAAGTGACAAATTGAATATTGTAGTTAGACATTTAATATGAAGCAAACTAATAAGTGCTATACAGAATCCTCCTGCACGTAATAACTAATGCCGAGTACCTCATTAGTGGAGAAACTTGCTAACGACTTATTCGCAGAGCTTCAGCTGGAATGTGAGTTAATCATCTCTTAATGCCTAAATGTTCCGTAACACTTCACAGTTTTCAACATGCTCTCTCAGCGAGTAACATGGCTCCGGCAGGCTTCGCATTCTGAGGTCTCAGCTTCACTTCCAAAAGGGGCTTTTGGGGCTTTTTCGTGTTTTTCTCAAGTCGTACGTGAATTGCAGATAATACCTTACCACAGCTTTTCCTTTACCCCGTTTCCATTTACTTCATTGTCTTTTATCTTTCAGAGTTGTAGAGTCAAAGAATACAAGAAACATTCACTCAGGAAACGTTAAAGACTCCCTAAGCTGCGTCTCCCACCATCAGATTTGCCTGTCCTTCGCATTCCCTCCCCTCATTTCTTTTTCTTGGAGGTTTACCGTCAGGGGCAAAGCAATACGTCGCCCTATTTCAACCCTCCCTCCCTCCTTCAACCAACAGCGTAGAAAGGTAAACAAGTAGTGCTGTACAATGCACCAACACATTGTTCTTTCCCTAAAACTCAAAGGAACCGTCCTATATTTATGTTCGAAGGTTAAAAAAGGGTTCGAAGACAAAAGGTTTTATGACTTCAAAGCAACGAACTGAACTAAGCTTTTTAAGTTTTCCCAAACTGAGGATGCGAATTTACAGGCAAACAATATTGAAATCACAATTACGACACAAAATAAAGCAGATTTAGATTTATTTACAGCACTTCATATGGTAACATTTCATCCCTCCATTCAGTTGCCTCGCATATTTGGCTCAATGTATATGTGAGAGCAATTTTTTTTCTAAACTAAAGATTGCAAATTGAAAAACAGATATAATACTCCAACATATAAGTATTAAGCATATATACTAAAGTCAAACGTGCTTTAGAGACGTTCCTACACCGCTTCTTACTGTGCCTTTTGTGTGTGTGTGTGTGTGGGTGGGTGGGTGGGTGGGTGGGTGGGTGGGGGTGGGTGTGTGTGTGTGTGTGTGTGTGTAACGCCCGCTTTTACTATTAGGGCACCGCAGGCGATGCTGCGTTTTCCAAGGCTCCTTCCTTCAAGCCGTACGTTATGTGCTTGCCGGGTTGCATTTCATGACCTTACTACTTCGGCAATCGCGATGAGCAATTGCCGACTTCTAATTTAATGGTTAAAAGGCACAACCTTGTCTTCAGTGCTGATATACTTCTCCGTTCCAAATCATGCCACAATACTTTTCAAATACTTATTTAATCTTTAAAGCGTGTTTATTGTTGAGTATTTCATTTGTTTTTTCGGAACTAACGTTATTAATAGTACCTTCAATAAACCTATACGTCTTAATTCCTACAATTACACGATTTTGGTATTTGAACACTGAATACCTCTTAGCAGCGTAAAATGCAGTACGAAGCAAAAACGTCCATGTTTGTACAGGTTTCTAAAAAGAACCACAAGAGCAAGATACTTTCTCATTGTTTATTACGCTTCACGCAATTAGTATTACAATATGTTTATAAGCAGCGAGCAATATATTAACTCTTTATTCCGCGTGATAAGTTTTATCCAGATTTAAAAACTAGGTTAATAGCATCTTTTGTTACTTTCATATCATACCAACAATTATTATCAACACAAAATACGCATTTTAGATTGATTTATACTGTAGATATATAATTAGATGTGTAGTGTTTTTATAAAAAAAAAGAAGCAAAATGCAAACAACCGCAGCCAAATAAGACCCTGTCATCGCTCACGCGTGCCCATCATACCGGTTATTTTACGTGGGCCCTCCCCGTTCTTTACTGCAGGTTCATTGGAATGCAGTTGCTGGAACTCGAACTCGCGACGTTCAGCTTTGAATAAATGGCTAGTCCATTTAATCTCAAGGTGCTCTCTACACACACTCTCTCTCTCTCTCTCTCTCTCTCTCTCTCTCTCTCTCTCTCTCTCTCTCTCTCTCTCTCTCCCTAATAAACAGCTGGTTTTGACGATACACTACATCAACACTTAAAATCGAATTATAAACTGTGCAACTTCAGGACAGACCAACTCCGACGCGACGATTAAATGTCTGCAAGTGTCTCTGATGATACTCAAACTCTCTTAACACTGACTCTACACATACACTTAAAATTAACTCCTAAAACACTCAAATCCTCGCTTTTCTCGACACCGCATTCGCTTATATAGCAGTGAATGGTGTAGCATAGGATTTTCTCAAAATCCACCTTTTCATAAACAAGCCCGGAACGTGAACAGTTTCTCGGACAGTCTGGAAAAATCAATCTTCTTTCTTTGATATTGTTTACTCGCGGACAGTGTTGTGTGGTAGCTTGACCTTGAGCGTCTCTTTGACGGAGGGGCGCCCGGTTTCACAGCATCCATAATGTAGCTTCAATTGATGGCAATTTACAATATGTACATGATCTGCTCAATAGAGTTAGTTTAGAACTTATTCGCACTTAGGGTCGCCTTAGTTCAATAGTTTCGAACACTGAGTTTAAACGCGTATAATAAACCCAGGAATCATTTTATTAATTCGTAATAGGAACTATCAGCGATGTTGGTGGGTATTCAATAAACTGTGGTTTTCGTAAAATCAGATTGAGGCCACCTGGGATATTGGACCGAAAATCATAAATGCTCTTTGTAGAGTTCAGAACTGAAATTAAATTTTTACATTCTGCCAAACCATTAGCTAATAATGAAACAGCTGAAGAGAATTACCTGGCATGTACAGCCAGGGAGTAGATGCACCGATCGGCCGCTGTCTGGGAAGTTAGTTGTGAATCCAGATATAGCTTCAGTGAACCTAACCTCATTAGGGCTTAACCACAGCATATTTTGGGGTTCTTGATTCGGTGATTTGAAGGTAAGTCTAGATTTTAGGCTCCTCAGCGGCTGACTTCTCAGGGACAACTCTGGGTTGCTACACCTCTGGGGGAAATTTTGTATAGTAAGATTTTCTCTATCTCTTATGTTTACCATTTGTGTAAAAGTCATCTAGAATGAAGAGCACTTTTGATATCATTCCAAGACATGTAAAGATAGGCGTTTTATGTAGTACTTTAATCAAATCGTGATAGCTATTTTTGAGAGAATTAAAATTCTGAAAAACTGTCCATGTAAAGAGGATAGACGCATTTTCTTGAAAATCTTCCTGTCGCATTCTTGGAAGATGCTAAATCTAAATATCAAGTCTGGTATTTAACCGACTTCTCGATTTTGAGAAATGCTGTACTCGAATACTTTTACACACACACACACACACACACACACACACACACACACACACACACACACACACACACACACACACACACACAAACAAGATAATCCCTTTTCTAAAAAGTTCTTTTCTCTATTCAGGGAGTCTTAAACATGTATTTCGATGAAATCTTGATATCAAAGTTTTGGATGAAATACAAAACTTCCTCTACTTACTATGCGTAATAGAGAAAATAAAAATATGCAGCTGAAAGCTCCTTCAGAGAAAAAGATAGTGGTAGGTCGAGTTCAAAATGGGTTGGCTCTAAACACCCAAACTTTGATAATGAAGAAGAAGACCTTGTAAACGGGTTTTTAAATCAAAATCTATGTCTTAATGTTGCGTTACTACGTATATATATATAATATAAATTAATTAGCGGATGTTGAAATAGCACTTATGCAATACTAACATGAAAGCGGCTTATTGTGACGGCATAAATCGTGCGAAATTTAACTCTTTCTGGCATCAGTGCCAGAAAATGAACGACTTAATCATTATTGTAACAAAACATCAATGACGACATCACTGCCACAACATTTTCTGCAATATGCCTGTAAGAAAACCTGGAATCGTCACTCTCGCAAACTTAAACATTTTTCGTTTCTCCATCCACAAAACTTTTGATATTCTTTTTGTATAGGTACATCTTTTTATTTTTCTGCAATTAATAAACTCTCAGCACTCTTGGCTTCGCTCAAAATGTCAAGCGGAACACAATCCACAGTTCCAATGGCTTTATTATAACTAGGCTTCGAACGTGGTTGCTGTTTCGTTGCACTTGGCTGGAAAATGGCTATGTGCGCACAGAGTTTTACAGCTACCTCCCCCTACCTGCCGCTCACCCTAATGGCTTGCTTGTAAACAGGGTACCGGTGGTATACTAGAAGTGCACCTATCCTAAATGCATCTCCGAAGCCTAATCATGACATTCCATTTCTCTCTATAAGCGCTTAAACAAATGAAACACCTGCTTAGCAACTATATATCTTTGATCTCTGATACATTATAATTTTATACTTAACAAATTTACTAGTCATTTTTGCGTATTACAATATTGGAATTGCATAAAACGTTGCATTTAACACGTGTAAAATCATTCGTAAAAATTAGCTCGTTCGCTTTCGCTCAGGCGCTAAATATTTACTACAGATGATCAGTCAGTTTATACACTAGTTATGTAAATAACTATTACAACTAAAAATGATTAATACTTTAACTATTTTCAAAAGCAAATAGTATCTGTCGACGAAAGGTAGCGGTCAGTTTTTTCTTAGAGAATGATCACAATTGGAGACCAGTGTCGTTAAAGACTCGTCTTGTTAACCGAAAAATGAAATATTACATTGAAAACTTTTCCCCTACACCACTTTATCACATTTAGCTCTCCCGTTTAAGTTTATGAGAGTTATTGCATATGAGGGCACCTGCGTAGGAGCTTTAGCTAAAGCCATTTCAAATCATAATCGAGAGCAAACTAACTTTGGTGATTAATATGAAAATTACACCTAAAATGAGATACCAAAGTTTAAAAAGTTGAATACGTAAAACTGCAAATCTTTCGCCATAACATAATGAACCCTATCCGCTGGGGAAAAAAGATGGAGACACTATTGTTTCCTTTAATGTAGAGCGTCTGGGACATTTACCGTGTAATAACCTCGTCTCTAAGGACGTTTATTGCATCGATAAATTTTAACGTTTAACGCACGCTGCTAAAAGAGAGGACTCATTTTGCCTGGACTTTTTTTGCGAGCCATCCAATTATAATCTTAATCATTTCTACCGACTCCATGAACGTAAGCTATAAATATGCCAGCTGTACTTCAGCATCGTGCCGGTTAAAATAAGGGCTCCAATGAGCGGAGAACATTATAAAATATAACCCCGTTTGTCATTAAAGTTGCTTTAAATAAGAAGTGTATTGTAGCTTCAAATGAGCCCTGCTTCACGAGTGATTTCACAGCTAAGCCCTTCATGTCACTATGAAAGCAGTTGGAAATATACTTAACAAGTAGTTATGGTCATATATGAGCTATTCTGATTGAAAGACTTGGCGGAGAATGTGAAAGTAATATCAGTAAATAAAACCATCATCCTTATCATCTACAACAGCAGTGTTTCAGCCATTTAGGTTTGTTCCGGTCTCGTATATCAAAACTGTTCTATCTTCTTCTCGGCCTACCTATTTGAATTCTGTGATGGGTGTCACTTGGAACTCGCGTACTAGGAAAGCACGAAATGCCCAGTGAAAAACTACCGCCGTGGTGCATTAAACTGTTTAGGAAGTCGGAAACGCATGCAATCCGAGGCTCACTTCCGCACCTTTCCTTCGAGACGGAGCTCGCTGAACTAATAATGACGTAGATCATTTAAACCGACTGGTAATAGAGGCCGAAAAAATCTGAAACCTCGATATAAGGAGGATAAGTGGGGTTTTCTGTAATATTTCTCTACTGATGGGAAAATCATCATCATCATCATCATCATCATCTTCACTCCATGGGTTAGACCCATTGTCTCTTCTGTTTCTCACAGCAAGTCTCTCCATCTCTTCTGCGGTCTATTCTCCCTGCTGGTTTGTAATTTAGAGCTATTTTCGGAAGTCCATCATAGTTAATCCTCTCTACATGTTACAGTCAGTTATTTCTATAACGTTCAGCTCCGTTCTATTTGCATCACTATTTATGTTTAGTTTTGTACGTCCTTTAGTTCTCAAGAATTTCATTTCAGACTTTCCTTCCTCTTTGTTGGCAACCCAGGCTTCACTTTCATATAAAAGCACTGGCTTTGCCATTATTTTATAAAATGTAATTCTTGTAACCTTTCTTGTCTTATTTCTGGCTTCGCCATTATTTTATAAAATTTATAACATTTAATTTTTGTATTCTTTCTTCTTTTATTTCCTGAAGTGTAATGCAATATTCCGCATATTGCTTGAAATCCCGATAGACTCACAGAAAGAAAGAGACATAAACGTAAAAGTATTTCACATCCAAGGTGCCTGAAACTTGTGGCTTGTTCTAAAGCTTGATCATCTAAAATAATTTTAGAACTTATTTTTTGCTTACCCAAAAAGGCAGTTATTTTTTTTTTCTCTTTTAGAAATCTTAAAATTGTAGTTCTTACATATTAAGTACATTATAAATCATATTTATTTTTATGTATTAATACTACATATATGACATTTAAATAACCAAACAGAGATAATCTAATTCCTCGTCACAAATCCACTTCTATTTTAGAAATATCATTAATACATCAAATGATGCACACGCTTGTATTAATAGGAAATAGGAAAATTATTATGAATATTTCTATTAACAAGTAACAAATAGTATTAAGGGAAATTGTCGCGTGATTTGGTAGTAGAAACGTGAAAATTATACCAGATACTTTGAGACATAAAAAGCATACGCTTTAATTGTAGGCATGTGTAAATTAAATACTTTCAAATGACACAGTTTTAGTAAAATAAGAATTCAATGAAAAATCACATCACATAGCGGCAATACGCTTTATAATGTCTACAGCACTCCATCCATGTCAAAATTACAGTCACATATTTCTACTTTGATATTAATTGCATGAGATAAAGGTGCACAATACATCTACAAAATAACCATAATCTAGTTTACCTATGATAATCCATCAAAATATCCATGGCCAAACTTGGGCCATTGAAGGAATAGTCATCACGAGAAGGTCAGGTATAATTTAGCCATTACCAATGAGCAATGCGGTAGATTGCATGTGACAAACTGTTTTCCCATCGCTTGCCAGTGGCTGGTGGAGAGAATATACTGTATTACACCATAAGGTTCAATATTCTGATTGCACTTAGAATGTATGCTTTGATGATGTGGATCCTAAAAAATAAATTTCAGTAAAGTTTGTTAGTTTGAATGTATGTGTGTGTACGTGAAAAATCCAAAGAGTACCAGATTTTGTATGTAAGTTGTCTGATATATTTTATTTTTTAAATTATTTTAAAATATGTTTATAAAGGCTGCAAGACAAGACCTCAAACAGTCGAATGAAAAATTTTGTTATACACAGGATGGCCCAAATAAGTGTTACAACTGAATATCTCTTAAACCAACAGAAAAAACAAAATGCCAAGAATTCCAACTCTTACAGAGGCAAGGGGCCTTCCAAGTTGTGATATGGAAAATATTATAATGGGACACAATGGTTTCATTTAAAATTCTGAGATTGGAATTTTTTGTATATTCTGGTTTCCCACAATAAACTAAGCAACTTTTATTAAAAACGTTAATTTTTTTTCCGTAAATGAATTGTTGACCTGTTATAGGTTGTTTTCATTGAAATCATCTCCCTCGTGAACTTGGTGAGAAAATATGAAATCAAAGATGAGGTTAGTGGGCATAATATGCATTATTTGGCATCTAAAAGCCCAAAAATGAATTAAAACTGTGCTTTTCAGCACCGTTGGTCGCTAAATTGTTGGTTTGGAGTTCTTGATAAGCTTGTTATCGGCCCTTATTCCTTTGAAGGCTTAAACATGACCTTCTGTTTCATGCATCGCCATAAAAAGCAGCCCAAGTGTGTCTAGTCGGGTGAATGAGGAAGCCAGATGACAAGTCCAGCACGTCCAATCTACATATCCTCAAATTTCTCATTTACAAGTTGTCATGTGCACATTGCAAAATGTGGTGGTGCACATCATATGCTGATACCGCATTTCTCTTTTCACATCGGAGGTCACGTTTCCCAATAAGGGAGGTAACTCATAGCAATATGATTGATCAGTAATTGTGCCTTCAGAGAAGTAAAGGCCGGTCACGGTTATCGAGAATACCACGCCAAACATTTAGCGACCAACGATGCTGAAAAGGACAGTTCTCATTTATTTTGGGTTTTTAGATGCTCAGTAATGCATATTATGTCTATTAACCCGTTCTTTAATTTGATACTTTATTTTCTCACCGAGCTAATAAGAGAGATGTTTTCAATGAAAACATCCTATAACAGCTTAACAATTCATTTTAGAAAAAATATTTTGATAAAAGTTGCTTAGTTTATTGTGGGGAACAAGTATATAAAAAATTTACCATGGTTTCATTTAAAATTCTGAGGTTGGCCCCATGGGCCCAATAAGGAGCCCTGGGAAAATATTTTCCCTATCATTTTTCATATACTTTAATATTTGGACTTTAATATTTGGTATTTAGTTTCTGACTGTTTAAAAGATATTACCTGTAACACTTTATATGGGCCGTCCTGTATATACCGGGTGTTTCCGAAATGACCACAGGTTTTTCGTGTAGTGGTAGCGAACATCCATACAAGTATTTTAACACACTGAACCTTTGATCGGAAACGCATAGTTATGGGTCTACAGACTAAGAACGTATGACAAATTGTTGAGCACACGTTGTTGTTTGTTAATTCTAAGAATTAGTGCATATTGTTTTACAGTAATTGTTGGAAATGGCGACCATTGACCTTCGTGCATCTCACCTCCGATTGATGAACTCTTAAGAAGCATATGTACATGGATGGTCCCTGATTTCCGCAGCCACTGCCATAATCCTTGCTACAAGCTGTGCTTCTGTGTTCATGGGGGCCTCGTAGATAAGACTTCATGAGTCTCCACTAAGACATCCAATGGTTTGAGTCTGAGTACCTCGATGGCCATGTACGGGCCCATCTCGCCAGTCCAACCGTTCATTATATTTTAAAATCATAAATAAGGTTCACAGTTCAAATCTCGTCAGACCACCTCTTTAACTTTTTTTCTTCCTCCTCGCCAGGTTTTTGTCAGTCCTTATACACAAGTAGCAAGTATCCACCCCTGTGGTGTATGAGCGGGCATTAAGCGCTACTGAAAATAAAGAGAGCACACACAGACATACACAATCACTTAAACCTGTTTGATTTCTGAGGATGGCTAACTAGAAGACGAACACCTTGGAAAAGAAAAAAAGCTTAATTGCAGGAATAGCATAATTAATTCACTCTTTAAAATGGGCAGGATTTTCTATTTTAAATACAGGATCGTTGTAATTTCTCAAAACCCAAAATACTATTTAAGTTATGAAATCTTTAACCTTATAGCATAACAGATTGCGAAAGTTATTGATCAATCTATCAGCAAGCAACGGCCGAGCAATCTGTAGGCAAATTCTGGGTTAGATAACTTTATACGTAAATTTTCCTATTATCTCTTTCATCAATACATTTCATTTTCATCTTTTATCCAACACCATGTACTGGGCTGATCACCCATGTCCTAGATATGTTATGACCAAAATTTGCTTGCTCCTCGTTAAATTACTGACCCAAAGCACTTGCTTGTAAGTTCTTGGAGTTGCAGAGCTAGAGTATACACGGAGGGGATTCCATACTGAGACTATTGTATGTCATACCCAGGGAGGAAGGAATGATAAGAGCGCTCTACGCTATATGTGTTGGAACCCTGGAGGGTAGAGGGGGGCTTAGCGTGAGGATCCATAACGTGGGCCAAGGACCCTTCAGCCTCATAGGTTTCGACAGCGGTCCACTTCAGCAGGTCACGCCAGTCATTTGTCAAGTAGAGCAGTTACAGTGCGCAAAGTCCCCACAGAGCCGCACCATCACCAGCACTTCCAACCCTGAAAAAGCAGATTGAGGTTAAGGTGAAATGAAAGGAGGGACGGAAAATTCGGGGGATGTAATTATCCTATCATTCACCTCGAGATCTGGAAAAACTCCCAGGGTGGAAATCGAACCTACGACCTCCCGAATGCGAGCTTCACACATTACCGCGGAGCCAGGTAGTTTGTTGAGAAACAAATAAAAGAAGTTGACATATCTATTGTTCAAATAGATCTCATACAGATTCCCTTGTCAGGTGTAACAGTTTTCTTGCAGCTACAGTAACCAGCTCATAGAAGTTATCCACTGGAACAACATTCACCCATAACCAGCATGAGTCACCGGAAACATCGCGGTTATAGTCGTATATGTCTTGTTTCTTGAGTATGGATCTTCCTCAGTGCCATTACTCCTACGGGACATTTACTACCATCAGAGTTAAACGCCAAATGTAGAAGGACTACTGCTAGTATAATGACGATTGCGTCATCAATTCTGCTTGGACGTTGTAATACATGCAGATGAAGGGATAGAACGTGCTTAGATACAGATCCCAGCTTTTATCTCCTGCGTGAAATATTTTGCATGTATGTATGAATGATGCAGAGTGGGATTAGTCGCAATAAAGTGGTTATATTGCTTTCCGCTTTTGAAATTAATCCAATCGCTGTCCCCAGCTCGCCGTCCATATCCTCATCTGATATATATTTTTGCCTCTCTATTAAGCCTGCGTGGCATCACCGTGAAATTATTTCTGGTGGGCTCCGCCAACCCTACGTTTATTGCCTAAATGATATTAGATATAACGGAGTTTAAACTACATTAACACACGCCCAAATTAAATTACTATTGAGGTAGAAATGAGTACGGCGTAACACGCAAGTTTCATTTGATTTCAAAGTAGCTTTACCAAATTAACAACCGTTTTGTTAAAATTCAAATTATGCAGCTCTGAATATTGTTTTCACAAATAAACAACTCAATGCTTATAAAATATGGGCATATGTAAAAGTAATTTCTTTTTTATACTTAGTATCGTCGTCTACACCAGAGGAGGCTGTGTCGATATGACGTAGCTTACGCCGTTGGACATATTCTGAAGACCAGTTCAGCGTGTGACGTCACTACTGTAATATTGTCGCAGAGGAATAGAAAATACACTAGCGTCCACAAGTTAAGCACAATTCAATATTTTATGATCAAACCATCATAATTGTACAAAAGAGTAAGAAATAGCAAACAATTTTGGCCTCGGGACACATTTTTACACCAATATAAATTCTGACGATCACCTCAACAATGACAATGATGGTTCTGAGCAGTTAGTACACAGGCCTTACAGCGCGGCGGCATGCCCTTAATAATATGCTTCAAGAGCTGTGCAGGCAGGTGTTCCCATTCCTCAAGAAGAGCATTTCGGAGGTCTAGAAGTGTCCTCGGTGGAGGCTGGTGGGCCACAACTCGTCTTCCTAATGCATCCCAAGCATGCTGTGCTATCCAACTTTCTTATGTGCTTGGGCACATTTGAGAGATACCTTAGGGGGCGCGGGCACCATCACAACCACCGTTAGGACAAGTACTCCTTTTGAGATGAGAAAGGGAAAACACTGGTTAGAGAAGTGATGAATACAGCTTTAGAACTACAAAAACGTGCTTCATGGGTATGTACTCACAATATATATGGAAAGAAATAGTTTTGATTTGAAATATCAATTGATATTACAAATCGTCGAAGTAAAAATTTGCTTATGAAGGGCGCCAGAAAAATATTTCACAGATGCTACGTTGGACAGCGCTGCTCTATAGGGTTCAAATCCGCAGACATCGATGGCCAGCCGTGCACTGGATATCTTCTCTCTCATCCACCAGGTGGACTTTGTGCGATCTTGATTATTGTCCATAAAGTTGAAGCGTGGACCAACTGCACCTCTGAAAAGTTGCATATGAAGTTCCAGTATCCCGTTTCAGTACCACTGTCGAAGATGTGCAGATCTGTCAAAATATATCCCAGAACTTGCCGATGATTGAAGTTTCAGTAGAATAATTATATATAATATAAATTATAAGAGAAAATTGTATTATTCTGACAAAAACGACAAATGTCCAGACCAGTTTTTTTCAGTTTATTTTCTTCTAATTGAATGCACAACAGTTTTCTTTTACTGACATTAACACAGTCTACAGTCTTTCGTGACATTACAACGCACTGCTGTTGTCTTCTCGTAACCTTGACATACAATTTTCTGTCTTACAGTTCTCTCTTTGTCTCACAAAACTAATTTTGATGGTACGATCACTCAACACTCATTAACTGCTTCACTATCTTCCTTTCGAGGCACTGTTCACACGAAGCTGTATCGCTCCGCTCTCACTGACTAACTAAAAGCTTGACTGCTGCGACGACTCATGTCTGCAACTAACAACTACTCTACTGCTGAAACCTGACTGTTCTCGTCACCTCGCCTCCTTATGTAGCGAGGATGACATAACACGGACCTTTCTGGAACCTCTACTAACACAGCCGCCGGACACTTCGCAAACAATCTGGAAAACCCTATTTGTCTCGCTGCTTTGTTTGTTGTCACGTGTTCACAAACAGTAGCGCTAGGCAGCCGAACCTTGAGTGTCTTTGATGCACATACCACTGTGGGGTAGCCCGGCCTCGAACTTCCTTTGATCTGCGTTGCTGTGGTCGGTCGGAATTACATTAAGGATAAACCTTACATCATATTTTCCTCGTGTTTCGATAGTTTAATTTCGTAAAATAAATTAAAATATTCGTTGTTTCTAACTAGCTGGCTTTTGTAAATATTACACCGAAGTCGAGAAGAGTGCTGTGTTACGTTTTAAGATCGTCTTCGTGACTTTACTATTAAAATAGTTTAGCTCCGACTTAGAATTTTTTATCCGGAGCGTGACTATTGTTTTAATAATCCTCTTTTAATGATGTTAACGAAGCAGGATTTTATTTCCTCTCCTCCCATATCTCTCGTAGTATCTCGTGTGACACGGGTTGCTAGGGAAACAGTAATGGGTAATGTTTCAACCTGTAGATATCCAAATGTTATTTTTGTTTTCGAATTCTTAAATCACCAGCATAATTTTTATTATAGTGATTAAGCTGACTATTTAATCTCCTTCCCTTCTATTAAATTCAATGATGTGGAATTACCTTCATAAACTGGTATAATTTTATATATTGCAACTGTACGTGTGTTGAAAGGTGTTCAAAAACACTGAAGAATATGAAGCATTTAGACAAGTCGGTTGATTCTGTTGTTTTTACGTTGTTCTACTAGTATCCACATTAATTTCAATTAGTAACATAAATTACATTTAAATACTCGACAAAAGTTATTTCTTTTGTATATCCTGAAGTACGTACGATTTTAAACTTCATGTAAACGCTGATAAACAGCATTTACCAACAATGCGATAGGAAGATATTCAAGAAAATACCTCCACCTCAACCTACCTACCTTTCTGTGAGTTTGCAGTGTGATGTTTATGCAAAAAATAAAATAACTAATAAGGAATCACCAATGTTGTCAGTACTATTGGAGAGAATTATAGCTAATTGTGCATGTATTCTGAAACAAAAATAATATTAAACAACCGGAAAAACATAACCTTACAGTACAAGTAGAATCTAATACACGAATCACTTTGTGATCATAATCAGTGTTTGTGGTAGGGTCATTCTCAGATAAAATGCAATAAACAAAGAAATTAATATAGTTATTCAAGAGCATCAGCTTTCAAAATTGGATTTTCGAAGTAAGCGAATGCACACGCGCGCGCACACACAATACCCACTGACTAATGAGAAGGGAGCGAACCTTCATACAGGGAACGAAATTTTGCGACAATTTGCCACATGATCACAGCCCATAGGAGACCCGGTACAGTTGACGCACGAACGTTGTAGATAACTGTTCCATAACTTCCATTCAATGCTGTCACCAATTACAGTAGATATTCGCTCTCAAATTCTTGCACAGTAATACGCGAATATTTAGATTTTCGTGCTGGAGGCATTTTACTCTGTGTGCATGTGTGTAGCTAGTGAACACATTGGACAGACACTATCTACTATAGGCAGTGTGTTTTGTACTGTCACTGCACTCGTGCAATGACGTCACGCTCTGCCCATGTGGCAGATAACTTGTGATCACCTCGTTTCGCGATAGCTGTATGTAGCTTCGAACCCTACTAAACAGCTAAGATTATTGAATATCCACCTTAACGTTATTAATCACTTCCGCTTCAGATAACGGGACAGGTGACTGGGTACTGGTAATTCTTAAACCCTTTATTCTTCTTTTAATTCTAGATAATTAAACAAAACTTAAAATGCAGATGTGTACAATATTCCGTTTCTATTCTGTGCTAAATTCTGAATTGGCGAATGGATGTTGTCCTATAAATAATTGTATATAAATGAACAGCTTAAAAATAATACACAAGGTGTTTTCATTGTAGTTGCCATATCTATCAAACAGATTTAACGTAGAGTTGTTGTAGTCATGAAATTTGGCTGCAAAAGTTCTTAAATCAAATGGAGCACCTATTATTCCTAACATTTTCGGTAAATTCCGTTCTCCACGTGCATTGCAGTTTACAACGTAAATGACAACTACTTGTGTTCCTTTTCCCTTGTTAAGCACGAACTCGCTTCTTCCTTTGCCTATGTTACTCCAACTGTTTGTTTCACCAGCATAGAGCTCGAAAGCTATTTTCTTATGCTCCATATTTAACAACTGAACCGTTTATGCGTGCTCAGCAAGCGGAAAACAACAGCAGAGAACGAGCATTTCCTACCGACATCTGTACCCAAGAATTTTCTTTTACATAACATGTACATACCGAGAATTTCAAGTTAAGGAGAAATGTAGAGAAGAGGTTAAAACACCGAGCTAACTTGTAAGCACCTGTATTTTGCACTTCAGAAAACAAACTTTCAGTAAAGCATCCTGACTTTCATGTTTGAACATGAAGCAATGTATATACATAAAGAAATATTTTAGGTTATGCTTTCTAAGAAGTTAATGCCAATGAGTGACTCAAAACGACAAAACGCACCACCAATCGCAATAAGATTAATAATAGTAATGGTAATAATAATTAATAACAATAATTAATAAAATTAATAATAATTAATAGTATATCCCTAGGGGCTACCCTCATCGCTTAGTCGCTGCGTCTCCAGCCGTAGCTAAGGCCACGGAGGAGTGCAGGTTTCGGGGTCAGCACGCCGACTCCTCCGACCGTAAGGGGACTACTTGACCTTCTAGGGACACTACCTTTCTATCAGGATAGCTATTAAATTGGCTCCTCAGGGACCTAATGAGGCTGAGTGCACCCCGTACCAGACCACCCAGTGGGGGGAAAATCCCGTGCCAAGTATAGCGGATCAAACCCGGGCCCTCCGTGTCAGAGGCAGGAACGTTATCACTACGCTACGGAGGCGATTATCATAGTAATAATTGATGATGATGATGATGATGATGATAATAATAATAATAATAATAATAATAATAATAATAATAATAATAATAATAATAATAATAATAATAATAATAATAATAATAATAATAATAATAATAAAAATAAAAATAAAAATAAAAATAAAAATAAAAATAATAATAATAATAATAATAATAATAATAATAATAATAATAATAATAATAATAAAAATAATAATAATAATAATAATAAAAATAAAAATAATAATAATAATAATAATAATAATAATAATAATAATAATAATAATAATAATAATAATAATAATAATAATAATAATAATAATAATAATAATAATAATAATAATAATAATAATAATAATAATAATAATAATAATAATAATAATGTGACGGCGGCCACGGCAATGGCAACACAAGGGACAGGCGGGGCCGGGCTGCCCCACCCCACAGGCGCGGCGCGTAACAAAGACGCTCAAGGTCAAACTTCCCCACGCCGTTCATGTGACTAACAATCAAGCGGCAACGCAAAGTGTTTTCCAGAACATTCAAGAAGTGTCCTGCAGCCGGTTTATTTGTAGACGTTCCAGAAAGATCTGGCTATGTCATCGCCAGTATAAAAGCTTGCAGAGCGCGTGCGAGTAAACAGTTTTTGAGTCAGCTAGTGTGTCAGTGAGTGCAAGAAAGCTAAAGTTAAGTTATGTCGCGTCGAAATGAAGTTTCAACGAGTGTTGAGTGGTTGTATCGTCAGAGTTAGTGTTTGAGGGATCGAGAAGGTGAAGAGAGACAGTGAAGGGACTGAGTGAAGGCTACGAGAAGAAAATAGATGCTTGTTGTAACATCACGAAATACTGTAGACTGTGTTAACGTCAGTAGAAGGCACTTTGGGTGGTTCAGTTGGTTAGACGCTGGTTACTGATCCCAAGGTCGCGGGTTGAAATCCGGTCCAGACCTATGGTTTTTAAGTGTGCTTAAAGTATGCAATTGACAGCGTCGTTAAACAACAAAAATATATGTTTGTCAGTAGAAGAGAACTGTGTCTGTGCTAAAGTTTATAAAGAAAAAACTAAAGTGAGAAAACTGCAATTGAACTGGTTTTTGTCGTTTTGTTACAATAATAATACGCGTTCGAACCTGAGCCAGGAGTTCCATATAGAAGCTATATGCCATCCACAATGTATGGACGTCGAGTGTAAAATCTAGTATCTTTGACACTACCAGACAGAAGCATAAAGGCCAACTTCGAAGCGAAGTTGTTTTGAGATAAACTTGTTGTTGTTGTTGTTGTAGTGTTTAACGCCCGCTTTTACTACTATGGCACCGCAGGCGGTGACACTGATGATACATGGAATGAAGATGGAGCACCGGTGGAATGAGATGGCGGGGGAAAGCGGAGCACCCGCAGAAACCCCGCCCTGACGCCGCTTCGTCCACCACGAATACCACATGCGGGTCCCTGGGATAGAACCCGGGCCGCCTAGGTGGTTGGCGAGCTCGCTAACCGCTCGGCCACGGCGCCGCCTTGAGATAAACGATCATATTTTGAACTGCCATAATCGTCTAGGTTTTTCATGTTCAATAAGTATAAAAATAACTTTAAGACAAGTTAAGACAGTAAAGTTTTTCTATAATACTTCAACTAATTGAAATGACACTTAAACTGTAAAGCGTATGTGAAACCGTACAAATGAGACATTAAGTTATTCAGCAAAATCGCCAATCATTCGTGGCTTAAATCTGTAATTCCTCACTCGGGACAAAACTAATGTTGACAAAATGTTTGTGTACTACGCAAAGCTTGGAAAAATTATCTATCAGAAGTACTGCAAATCCGATCAAATTTTCCGAAATTGAATTACATCACACAAATAGTAAAGAGAAATTGTTTAAGAAAATGCCAGAACACGTAAAAAGTATCACCTCTTTCTAAACATTATAAATTACAATTTTGTCGGCATTAATTTATTTGTTAGGGTTTTAAAGTGATGAAGTATGAGCAGGGGGCACTCAAGCTCACCGACACTTCCAACCTTGAAAGAAAACTAACGGGATTAACGGTAAAATTAAATGATTAATATAACGAAATGGAGGTACAGGACATTCGGAGGATATGGAAATCCTTCCCAGCAATCACCTGGTCACCCGGGGAATCCTCTAGAAAAACCCAGGAGTCAGGAAGGCGGCCACGGGGATCGAAACCGTGACCTCCCGAATGCGACCCACAAACGTTAGCGCCTGAGCCCTTCCGCTCGGTGAGAGATAATGTTTCACTGTTTTCAGTGTTAAACGTTGCGTGGTATATCATTAATTAGATTATGTATTGGTATTATCTCGTATGCAAACCGTCCATTCCAATGATTTACACGTTTTGGGAGGCATTCTCTATTTACACGTTTATTTCACCGTGTTATTATTACACGTTGCAAAATTGTCTATATTTACGAGGTAAGAGCTTTTACAACTTATTAGTTTGAATATGGGTATAATATTTTTGGGGCACTATAAACTTTCCTAAGTATCACCAGCACATATGGCAAATTAACAGCCAAATGAAGATTTAAATATTGAGAGAATTTATTTGTAAGGTCTTGACATTGGTCAACAGACCAAATTATTGAACGTGCTGTTATGGAATGCTAACAAGCGGGTTGGGAGCGCTTCTTGGAGACTGTGCTCAGAGTTCGAATCAAGGAAATGGGAAGTTAAAGTGTGCTTGAAATGTACTAATATAAATTATATTTAACATCATAGTAATACCATTCATTGAAAAGCAACCTTAAGTCGATATACAGCGTAATCTACATAAGCCTGAACCACTGTAATGGACCATAACTTTTTAACCAGTTATAGGACTCATGTGCAACTTTGAGAGAATATAACACACCATTGGATGATTAAAATTTGTTTATTGATCCTTAGACAAAGTGTTGCAAGTGTCCTCCAGCGGCATCCATACGCATCTGCACTCGATTCACTATATTCTGTGATGTTCTAGAACAGTATCATTGCCAATGTTGCTTATTTCTCTATTAATGCATACATAGACTTCAGTAGCTGTGCGAAGTCCGTTCTTACTCGTACATTGTGTTTTTAACCATCCGTTAGGCGCGCGCCATGGTAGAACACGGGGCCTAGTAGGACTCGCTATATTTTTGTGCTTATATGCTTGCATTTATTTTTTAATTGTATTTTCCTTCGTTCCTAGGTTAGGTTAAAGATACATTGTTTTTATTTGCATTATCTTATTAAAATGATAAATATAGATATAAATAGATAAATACAGCATAGTATGAGTGCACTATACATTATAAGTTTTCTTACACTACATGGAAAGATAAATTGCGATGTTCAGGTATGCAACCTGTAATTAGAAATGTGCTGTTAATAATAATAATAATAATAATAATAATAATAATAATAATAATAATAATAATGATAATGATAATGATAATGATAATGATAATGATGATGATAATGATGATAATGATGATAATGATGATAATGATGATAATGATAATGATAATGATAATGATAATGATAATGATAATGATAATGATAATGATAATGATAATGATAATAATAATTTGTTTTTGGGATATTGTGATAGCATGCTAACTTCTAAATCCAGAGCTGCCGGATTCTATTCCAGTGGATATTTTTCTTTAGGAAGGTTTATTCCATATCTCACTAGAATCTAGAAGTATGAATAAGACTGTAAATGTGCGTGTGAATTTAATGTTTATAAAAAAAATCTAACGTAAACAAACTCAAAGCGACACAATTGCCGATGAATTATTCTTCCAAAGGAAAAGTCGCCGACATGTACCTTAGATGTTAAGGGCGGCGTATAAATAGAACAAAACATGCTGTCTTCGAATTCACAAGGTTTGCTTTATTTTTGAGCAAATGCTAGTAGAATTCTGATCTGAAGCATGCATTGCGCGTGCGCGCGCGTGTGTGTGCGTAGGCGTGCGTGCATGCATACAGGCGCGCACCACCATTCAAAATGAAATGTCTGTTGAATTCCTGAATTCGATTTAAGTTCAGCATCTTCCAAGCAGAGACACAAAGATTTTCAATAAAATCGCTCCTAACACAAACTATGACTCATACGGAATATTTTTGTTTCACTTTCTCAAAAATTATAGGGTTTTGGATTGAAAAACCAAATGCAAGATCTTCCTGCAAGACAACTAAAATATATATTTTGAACTTTCTGTGATTAGCCTGTGAAGTCCCCTTCAGTCATCACATCTTCATCGTTTATTTCACTTTCTCAAACATTGATCAAACTGTTTTAATTAAAAACTCAAATTTTAGAGAATTTTGTATAACAAACAAAAATTTACATTTGGAATTTTATTAAAAAAGCCTATGAAGCTCTCTTCAATCAGAATGAATTTTATATAAGTTTGTGTCAGTTGTAAAATGTTAGATATAGGCAAAAACTGACTACAAAAACGTACATACATATCATTAAAATGATGACAATTTCTTTGAGGCAATTACCATTTTCCAAAATATTATTTATTTGTTTAAATTTTCCAACACTAGTCTTTTTTTTCTAAGTTATAAGTCGTTATTCTTTTTCCTCTTCATTCTCGTGATCATGCACTGTGGAATTACAATGCTATCAGATAGAGACCAACATTTCAAATTTGGACTGCAGCCTCCTAAACCATATTGTACCCACAAGTAAATATGTTATGAAAGTTTATCTCGGTTAACAAGAAGTTGGTGTAAGAATAAGTTTTTGTAGAAAAATTTGTAGAGAAAGTCAAGGGAAAGTAGTCTTCTATAAAACATTGCATCTTAGTTGACACAGTAAAATTGTAGACAATAAGTGAATAATAGTGGCACTTACAGTCTGATGAAGTATTTATGGCTGGGATGTTAATGAAAACAAAAAGTTTCAACTTTCTTGCTCCGCTCTGGATCCGAAAGAGAGATTCCTATTTGCTTCCTTGCTTATATTTCGGTAGGTCATGACTAGCTTTAATTCTTATAGCTGGAGAAATTTCTGCTTTCACAAGTATTCATTATTTCTCTTGGAATGTTAAATAATAATTTTAATGTATGATAGCTGCAAGAGTTATTTCATACAGATTGACATTCTTTACTCAGCTTCCATTTTGATGCTTTCTGTGTGTACAATATTATTTTTTTATTCATAAAAACTACTTTAGCAATCTCTTTTTATAATAATAAATTACATCTATACATACAACTGCAACCATCAACTTTATGATCCACATGTTTACAATTAAATAAAAACACCTTAATTCTTGCTGAACAAAGGCCTTTTATATTGCTCTGGTTAACTGTGTGTGGTAAGTAGCTAAGTATTATATTGAAATGCAGGGCCGTTGCATAAAAATTGTAATATTTCCTGAGGAGCATTTCTACAAATAACTTGTCACTGTTCAATGCACAGAAAAGACATTCTTCAGAGCTATTTGGCCTGACTTACAAAAGTGTAAAGTAATAACATTACCAATACATTGAATCATGATAATTTCTCAAATAAAGCACATGAAAGGTAATATTTAAACTTTTAACTAATCAAATGCTTAAATTGGTTTTCTATGGCTTCTATGGCAATGATAATACACCTTACAAAACCTGTTAAAAAAACATGAAGCTTTGGTATTTTACCGCATGATGTAAAAATCAAATTCTGGATTTCACTATTGTACTCATAAGATACATCAGATAGGTAGGCAAGTGTTCATCAACTAGTGTGATGTTTTGCAGAAGCAGTCGCATTCATTCCATAGTTACGCTATCACTATTAATCTTCTTTTCTTCTAGAGTTTGCAACACTTCCGTTTCCTTTTTCAGTTGTAGCCCTCATTTCAGAGTTTCAAATTTTTCACGTCCATCTTCGTTTTCCGGTGGACATAGTTCCCTTTTAGTTTTGATCACCCGGTCTTCAAACTAATGTGGTTGATTAAAATAATGGTGTAACGTCACGAAAAATGCCAGGAGAAAAGCCATTTTAAATACTTTCAGCTTCATCCTCCCATTCTATTAACTCTAAATTGATTCACCAGCATTATTAAAACTGCGTACTCTTAACCTCAAAATAGTTTTACCCCATCCAATTGCTTTTCCAGCTTGCCCGTGTTCTGCGTATTTTGAATATTAACCCCCCCCCCCCCCCCCTTTAGATTGATAATTGTTAATGGCATGCTTGAGCAACGAATAAAATCATTGATTCTATACTTCGTAATGGTGTTCCATTATTCCTAGAATTTTTATTTTCCCGAAGTGATGTTTCTTCGCCTCTCAGCTATTCTGCATCGTAAGCAGAGATTACCAGATACTGGAATACATTGAGGGAATAGAAACAGCGTTATCTACAGAATATTGCAACAGCTCCTTCAAACTTCGCTGGTGACATGACCTACATTCCTGACAATACAATTCAAAATACATTCTCGTTTAGTAAGATGCGACAGCTATCGTAAATTCTACAGGCATTTGTGCTTATGTTGCAATTATTCATACAGCTCTGTTTCATGACACAGCATTAAGCGCTTCACTTGGCTCTAATAATGATCTTCGTTACATTAAATCCAATTACACCAAACTTCTTGAGTAGATCCGCTTCCGTAGCTAACTATAATTGAATCTGTGAGCTTAGGCTCGTTTGTAAAATATAACTTGCTTTACGTCTGCACTACTGGGCCAAAATGACCAAGCATATTGGAATATAAGCTTAATATTCTAAATGCTTTCTATTCTATCTCTCCTCGAAAGTACAATAATAGTAACAAATTGATGTGTTGCACTCATATGACTTTCTCAAGTTACTCTTCCAAACGCTTATTCCTCAATCCACTTCATTTCCAGTAAGCTTGTTGGTATAAATAAATAATAATTACCATCTTAAGGTTCCTTAAATCCGGGACATGAAGTACTTAAAATTGTAAGTCGCCCTTGGGCTGATGTGAGATTCCCTTGTGGTCTAACGGGGAAAAGTACCAATCAGTTGGGGAATTTAATGTCGTTCCGGCAAGTTGGCCATGGTAGCTTAGTGGTTAAAGCAGTCGCTCGATAAGCGGAAGATCCGTGGTTCAAATCCCGGCTATGGCATTGAATTTTTCAATCCTGATTCCACCTCTTATCTTATTGCTAATTTGTAGGTGTAAGGGGAATACAGTAGGCTTTAAGCGATAGTCAGGTGTTTTAAGAGTGGTCACTATAGGATGGCTTTGAACTTCCCTTCTCTTTGCATAGCCAAGAGATAAATAAGAAGGAATATCTCCAAAATTGTTATCTTAAAATTAATCAGCACAAATTGCGTCTTTTAGCGAGATCTACGTTTTTGTGTCGTAAGATTTGGTCTATTTCGTACGGTTTACCAGTTATACAAAAGTTATCAAGAGTAAACAGAACTACATGCACTATAGCTAGAAAATTGAAAATGTACATATTTTCATTGAGTACAAAAATATCTTAAACATATGGCATTTTAATCGAAATCGTTAGAGCCATTTTTGAGAAAATTAAAATTTTCCAGGTAAAGTATAGTTTAGGGTGGAGGAATTTTTTCGAAATCTTCGTGTCGCTTCCTTGAAAGATATTGAACTTAAATACCAAGTTTAGCTTTTAATGGACTTTTGTTTATGAATTATGCTGTTCACAGACGCAGACACACGGACCGTTTTCTAACAATGCTTATTTGGGACACAAGGACCTCAAAGCGTATATTTCCGGTGAAACCTGGACATCGATTTCTTTGGTGGAATATGATACTTCTACTTAGTAAAGGAAGTAAAAATTTCCGTTTGGATGCAGAGCCGAGCGAGATGGCTCGTTCAGGGAGTCCCAGGTTCGATTCCCACTGAGCGCTCATTCTGATGTTGGGTTTGTCGAGGTTTCCTCTGGTCGGTTGGCGAATGTTGGGGTGGTTTCTCATCTACCATACTTCCCCTTTTCTCACTCCCCTTCATTTCACTTCCTTCTCACTTTCAGGTGTGCTGCTAGGTTTCGAAGCATATGGTGGTACCACATAGACGTGAAGGAAAGAGTACTCTGGAGGCGTACTAGAGGGCTGCTTGTTCGACGGTCGTTCATCACCCTCTCTAGGTACTACAACAATAGGACTGTCTTCCAACCCGTCTTCCTTGTTAGACTTCCGCGCATCTTTGTGGTCTATGCCTCCTGTGATCCTTTAACTTCAGTCCTTCCTCCTAAATTCTAGATTGTGTTAGCGCTAAAAAAGACTGGGTTTTTGTGATTCAATCTTAAAGTGGAAATAAAGTGACAGCTGAAGTAACTGAAAGGGTCACTTTTACATTATTCTTCCCACGAGTGTCTCAAATATGTAGCTAATTAGAGTTCTTTTGGAAGGGGGAAAAATATAAAGGGTTGTTTTGAGTGAGGAGAATTTTTCAAAAAAAAAATCCTTTTTGTGTGTTTAAAATAAGTCTGAAGTGCAGAGTGATTTATAAATAACTATCACATTACGTTCTTATCCGCAGATGTTCATTTTTATTCGAAATTGTTAGTTTTATTGTTGCCAACTATTTCTGAAATTTTGTCCTTGTTAATGTGAAAATGGAGTACACATTAAATGAGCGACCCTTCCTTGCAAAGCAATATTATTCAATTACGGCTACTCAAAGGGCATACCAGAGAGAATTTGTTCTTCAGAAACCTTCCCAAAGAAACAATTCTGGAAGTAGTAAACAAATTTTAAACAGCTGGATCTCTAGTGAGTGTAAAAGGCAAATATCGTTCATCTAGGCTTCTCAGGGTTATTGTTGACGTAAGAGCACGACTGGAGCAGTTACCCGAAACATCATTAAGACGTTTGTCGCAGGAGATAGAGTACAGCTACTCAATGGATCGGAGAGCTGCGAAAATTGCAGGCCTAAAGCCGTAATTACGGTTGTCAATCAGTTACAGGAACCATATAAGGATACGCGACTAATTATTGTCGTTGGTTTCAGGCGTTTACTGTGCAAAATCCTGCCATATTATCCATCACATAGTGCACAGAAGAAGCATAGTTCCATTATGTGAACTCAAATAAACCACGCTATTGGGCCAGCGAAAATTCATGTTATTCATGAAACACCTATACACCCGGTTAAAAGCGGGATTCGGTGCGCAATATCCGCACAATGAGTAACGGGACCAATTTTTTTAAAACAATGTGAACACTGCAGGGTACCGACGGATTTTCATAGAATCTTATAAGCAACTAGATGTAGGGCCGAGTCAAGGATATTTTCAGCAGGACGGCGCTAAGTGCGATATACATCAAATAAGTCCAAGGCACTAATTGCAAGTTTCTTTGACGCCCGAATAATTTCCAGGAACCTGTGGTTACCGAGATCACAGGATTTGACGTCGCCGGACTTCTCCCTATGGGGTTGCTTAAAAGACAAAGTTTATTCCACGCGTTTTCTGACATTAGACAATCGGAGGCACAACATTACACAGGAGATTCAAACTATTGAAAACAGTCCTCCAATGTGTGGCCAGTAACATGGAACGGCTTGTTGAGTTGGATGGAGGACATTTTCAAGATATAGAGGGAAAATAATCTCCCAAAATTCATCTGGGTTTCAGGTTTAATAAGCTGCCACTAGCATGACTCATTTTGAAGCAATTAAGGAAATAAATGTGCCAGTTCTTCATGAATCACCCTGTATGATAAATAGGTTGTAGCCCCTTTTCTTTGTATAAGACTAAATAACTTGAAGACCCGTCAAAAACAAATAACTTTTAAGAAAATACTTTTGCGAAGTTGTGATATGCAATTGCTCTGCCCACCACAATACTTCGCCTAATTACCACGTAATTAAGCGGTAACAAATTAACCTATGCTACACTAAAGTAGTACGTTGTAATGAATGGAAGACGCAGAGCATCTGTTTTAAGAAATGAGAAACTTCCAGCGCTGCTTCCTAATTGTTTCATTAGGTAGAATTTGTGTACCTGAACTTCTGCTCCTTTGCCTTGCAATTCCAGAGAAAACGTTGTCTAGAATTACTCGGAGAAGAGAGTGGCCCTAAGCGGATCAAAATCCCCAGAGAGCCACAGCCACTTTGCCCCCTGCCTTTTGTAGCTCATCCTTCCAGCTAATCTTAAGTGTCGGCAGCACTTCCTCGGAGTAAAGGTTTTCTCTGGAATTTGTCAAACACTATTTGCAAATTTGAATTCTTCTTTAGCTCATTATTCACGATTTATTTTCTGTACTACGTATAGCAAGTACGGGAAGAATTCTATCTGACACAAAAATTCAATGCCAATATTTCAACGTAAATGTATATTTTGAAGCCCCCTCAATAAAAAACATTTTTAGAAAGACTGTCAGTGTCTGTGTGTGTGTCAGTCTGTGAACAGCATAACTCAGAAATCTAAAGTCGATTAAAAACCAAAGTTGGTATTTAAGCTTAATATTTTTCAAGGATGCGACACGAAGATTTTGAAGCAAATTTCCCCACGTTAAGCTACCCTTTACATATAAAATTTTTCGAACATGTTGATTGTGCTTAAGATATTTCTATAGCAAATGAAATAGGTATATATTTTAAATTTTATGGCTATGGCCCATGTAGTCCTCTTTACTGTTGATGGCTTTTGCACAACTGATAAACTACATAGACCAAATCTTAAAAACTAAAAGTAAATCCCGGCGCAACAGCCCATGATGGGCCAAGGCCTACCGTCCAGACGCTGTGTCCCCCACCTCTACCCACTACAGGCGTCATTGGTGACGTGCAGTACTGGAGGGTGGGACGTGTCAGCGCCCCGAGCCCTGCCGACCAGTTATGCGGTCTTCTCGACCTGGGGCCGCTACTTCTCCATCTAGTAGCTCCTCAGTTGGTCCCCCCGGGACCTAACGAGGCTGAGTGTACCCCGCGCCAGACCTCCCAGAGGGGATAAAATCCCCATGCGGGTACCAGGGATCGAACTCGGGTCCTCCGCGCCAGCTAGATCAAATCTTGCTCTACAGAAATGTACACTTTGTTACAGGACACCATTTATATTCAATATCTGTCGGAGATTTGATTTTAGCTTGTAAAATTGTTAGATATAAGTTAACATTGTTTTTCTTTACCTGATTACCCTCCCCTTATGTAGGATCTACACCCCCTAGGACTTACAAGCTAGTGCCTAGGATCAGACACCTGTCGAGGAGCACAGGAACCTATAGAACGGACAGAGTGAACACCTGGAAGCTAGTGGTCAGCCGAGCAACAGGTATGATAGTGAGGAAGAGGATGATATGAAATACAGGCGAAATGAATGATTGGAAAGGTGATAATGGAGCTATTAGTGGTATGAGGAGCAGGGAAAACCGGAGAACCCGGAGAAAACTCGCCCTGACGGCGCTTCGTCCACCATGAATATCACAGTGGGTCCCTGAGATCGAACCCAGGCCGCCTAGGCCACGGCGCCGGCCAAGTTAGTATCTTAAGAATACAAATACCAATTGAAATGAAATTTTGTACAGTCACTCCGTTAATTAGTGGTAATGCTTGTGTAAAATATTGGATTCAGTAGCTTCCATATGTCAAAAACTCAGTACTAATACTTCTGTACCCGTCTAACAAGAAACAATAGTTAATATGTACATTCAGATCCCTTATTCGACTTCTGGTATATCTGCATAAAACGACTCCAGTAATAAAATTATTAATAACTGAAGCTCAAGCACATATCCTTATTAGCAGTGATTTTTTATATACGTGCACAAGATAATTTCCTGCACGTAGCAATATAGAATGAACTGATGCACCTGCCCTTGCTGCTAAATGCGGAGTTCTGTTTAACTCGATTTCAACTTCAGCAGAGCTATGTTTTTAATGAAAAATAGAGATAGTTACACTCTATATTAGTCATTTTACACCATTCTTTCGAATCTATTAGCAAATCACAATGTCATGTGTTCACTCTGATTGCCCTTATATGCACTCCCCTCTTTCGTTCTTTCTTGCAAAAATAAATCCAATGTGTACATTCACACATGCACTGTATATTCTATTGTGTGGGTATTTTAGGTTTCGGTGATGAGTTATTGCTCTGTATTTTTATTTCCTGTAGTTAAAGTAATTTCCGAATCAAAAACTGAATTCACTAATGGGTAGGAGTGGAAGGGGAACTTCGGCACTCACATATTTTGTGCCTGTGATCCGAGGACGTGCCCCCGGGAGGGAGAGATGAACCGAGAGGCGACAGAGGGAAGCCAGCACACAGGAGATTAGGCACAGCAGAGGGTAGGGGCCCCTAATTTTCCCAGCACACCGGTCCCCCACCGATTCGTGCAAGACGCCGCCTGTAGGGGACCTTCCGTGGCTCAAGGCCCACAGTGGGCACACGGTTCGGAGCCCTACTTTCGTGACAGGGGGCAGAGTTACTCAGAGAATTTTATGCCCACCACGTTGCACCGGCACTCCTGCTCACACCTTCTACCCTGAAATAGACCAAACGGATTAAAAAATGAATGAAATGATTAGCGAAGTGAAATGGAGTGGAAATTCGGGTGATGAAAGTCGGGTGACTTGGGAAAAAACCCGTAAAACACGTGTCAGGTAGGCCGGTCGTGAGAATTGAACCCACGACCTCCTGAATTAGAGCCTCATACGTTACCGCGGAGTCATATCGCTCGGTATTCCACCAACGAAAAATCTGCGTAGATTCTAACGTTATCTGTTTGTAGAAAGCGTCTAAAGAGCACAGGTAGGTAAATGTCAGATGTAACTGTCGTCTATTCTCCTGAAATTACCATAGATCTTGCGCTTCTTATTCGTTGGCACCTTTGAACATCATAAAAGAAGGAAATGGAGTCAGACTATCAGTGCTTATACTAAAGTCAACCTATAACTGTTCATCACATATAACAAATTTTTCAACTAAATTATTTGCATTAAGACTGTGATTGATTTATATATAGTGACCATAATTGAATTTCAATAATGAGAATAAAAGAGGATAATTAGCAAAGCTACACCGCGTGAGAGAGAGAAAAATAAATATGTGCTCAAAACATTAACATTATGGAACAATATGCACATATTTGTCGCTGCTAATGTATTTCCTGCACAAACAATACATCTGTCAATGATTTGCATACTCTATTGACAAAATGATTAACGGTGATTTTCGATAAATCATGGATATCGGCTCCTATACAGTCTCTCTACGTGACAAGTGTGAAGCAAAATTACTTAAATTATTTATTTATTTTTTCCACTATATGGCAAACTTTCCGTTCCTCTCTTTTTATTAATATTGATCCTATATAAAATATGTAGTTTGTTACTGTTTAACTAAGTTGCTTACGATTTGTCTGCTATGGGAAACAAGAGTGCCAAGATAATGCAGTCATTTCAAGACTAGTTCTATAGAAAGAGTAGATACTTTTTATGAATATAAAAATAAATATATTTGTTTTGCCAAATTTATGAAACGAAACAAAATATTTCCTGAAATAAAAAGTAGATTGAAGTTATCAATCTATGTAGAACACTGTTAGGTTTAAAATTCGGTCAGAAATTATCTTGGTATATGAAATAAAGTCACTGACAAACTGATTGTAGAATGTATATATTCTAAGAGCCATGTGTACTGGCAACTGGAAAGCTTATTGTTTTTAATTTCTGTATTACAAATAGTAAATAGGGGGAATATTGAATAATTAAATAATATTTTCTAAAACTTGTAAATTTTACCTAACATTTCAATAGACAAAATTAAGGAAAAATTAAAAATCCACAGAAAGGTTCAGTTCCACGAACTCAAATATTCAAAATAACAATACCATCAATTTTAAGTAAAAAGTAAATGAATTTAAATCCGAACCAAGAAAATTACACATATTAATCAGAATTTCGATGTTGAAATTTTACCGGATATTTTGAGGCCCCCTGAATACCAAAAAAATTGTTTTAGAAAATGTGTGTGTGTGTGTGTGTGTGTGTGTGTGTGTGTGTGTGTGTTTGTATCTCCCTGTGAACAGCATAACCCAAAAACAAAAAACAAAAAAAAAAAAAAAAAAAAAAAAATCGGTTAAAAACCAAAGTTGGTATTTAAGTTTATATCCTTCAAACGTGTGACAGGAAGATTTTGAAGAAAATTTCTATATTCTAAACTATTGTATACATGGAATTTTTTTCGAAAATTTTTATTTTCTCGAAAGCGGCTCTAACGATTTTGATTAAAATGTCATATGTTTAAGATATTATGTCATATGAACTGCATATTTTGAATTTTCGGGCTATAGCTCAGGTAGTGCCGTTTACTCTTGATGACTTTTGCAAAACTGGTAAACCGCAAGAGACAGACCAAATCTTACTGTACAAAAAATCTAAATCTCGTTAAAACACACAATTTATGTTCAAACTAATTTTTTGTGGGGTAAACCATTTCGGAGATATTCCTTGTTATTTGTGTGAGTTTTGTAATGCTTATACTTTTCTCAAATGGAAGGTCGTTATTCTTTTAATCTGTTCGACGTACATATAACAACCAGCTTTAAAAGATTTGACTATCGCTCAAGGCCTACTGTATTCCCACATTCCCCTCGCACCTACAAGAAAATTGGATCATTTCTGCAAACGTTTATTTGAACTAACATTAAGAAGACAGAGCGCGTCTAAACTTTAGAAGACATGTTAAATGGAGCGCAATATTGCAACATGTACTATGTATATGTATGCCTCGAAGTTGCGAATCTTTCACCGCGCGCGACCCCGAGGTGGCCTGAGTCCTGTACTTAGTCCTTCAATTGCTGTTTGACGGGCACTTTTAACTTTGGTATCCCCCACGCCTTTCTCACTGTATGGCCTCAATTTACAAATGACTGTATAAACAATTAATTTCCCCTGGTCCTTAAACCTTTCATATTCGAATTCCAAATTATGTAAGAATCGACTCGGAGTGGCTCTTGAGAAATTTGGTTGACCATCATTACCGTAGACTCGTAACAAAATGATATTCAACGTGAATGGAATATTTTCAAAAAGCAAAGAATGAACAATTGTTACTCGCATGCTGGTTTACTACTTCACGCCATTTTATTTACACCATTACACAGCACTTCCTTCTCTTCTCTGCCACCCACTCCATCATTGCATCATCTACTGAAGCATGTGCTTTCTTAGGGCCATAAAAGAATCGAGTCCCCTTTTTCGCGGCATTAACTTTATCTCCAGGCGCGAATCACGTTTGATTGTACCAAGTAGTCTCTACCCACTGCTCGTACATCATTTTTAGTGAATTCCAAAACATCCAGCTTAAAAACTATAGGAAAATTTTTCGTGAATTCATTGTACCGCTAACACAGACAGATATAACAAACTCAGGTTACAAACCCAACAACTTTATTGAAAGTAAGACCTTCTTTTAATGGTAAGAAGTCTAATATTTCCATACATGTATTTTTTTTCGGAAATTCGTCCACCAAACTTAGTGCGTCTTATAACCTGGGAGTAAATACGGTAGTTTGAAAATGTTGAATGATTGCATCCGCGCAAACACAGACGGCAACGAACGCCGATAACGCGAACAGGAAAAGCATCGCACAGCCGGTTCTTAGTTCATTGGCTCTCCCGGTATATACTTTGGAAGCTCAATGGTGATTTTATATCGGAAAAAAAATTAGCGTAAACTTGAAAGTTTTAAGTCTAAGATTAAATGCGCAGAGCAAAGCTGGTGAATGTCTATAATAATCGAGCAGATTATGTTGCCTATAGTAATCCATTGTTTCGCACTGGAATCGATTTCTCCAACTTGATGTAACATTTTGTGCTCCAAAATCCATTATAGCTCTTTCTCGGATTTACAACTAGACTTAAACAGTCAATATAAATACCTATAGCCAGCATTTTAAGTTACGGATTATCCATTTTAAATTATCGCTATATAGCTACCAAAACACAGTAAAACTGGTCTAGCCTGCTAAAATGAACGGTGACACTTCTAAACGTCGACGAAGTTTCATAAATGCCTCAAATGAATTTCGGAATCGTTCGAGTGTGGTTCCTCTCATTTCATTCACGGTCTCTACATACCTGAGTTATTAAAAGGTACCTTAAACACACACACAAACAAAAAAACTTTCTGATAGACTATTTTGTGTTTTGCATTTAAGGAATCTCAAATTCCGTATTTTCCGTACATCGTAATATTAGATTTCTGGTTCGATTGCAATATTTCCTCTTTATTCAGCAAACGGTAGAGAGAGTGAAAATTTTGCCACTCGAGGTGAAAACGATTAAACATCTATCGTGTAATTGATTAAAGTTTTCTACGGTGCACTCTGCTGGTTAGGAACAACATCGGGACGGAGACTGATTAAATTATTTTCTACCGTTCCTCCGAAGAATAACGACTCTTAATTCCTTCTCTGTAGTTTCAGTGTATTGATTTCATTAGGAAAGGGAAAGCCAGCAAGAAGTTGAGCATGAAGGCAGAAGCGTTGTTAAGTGAATTAAGTGCAGTACTCTAATTTAATTCTGGGTTCATTTCCCACAATTTAATAAGGCTTCCTGATTAAACAGTACACTGTTTTACCCATGTAGTTAGATATTCCAAGTCGAAAATATAAGCAATTTTTATAATACTGATAAGAAAAAATCAGAGAACCACTGGACATTAGTATAATATAAATATTTTTATCATAATATTACATAATCTTCAAATTTAGAACATTGTGAGGCATAATAAAGTCAATGCCTTGACGGCCTTCCTCATCCAACAGCCTTTATAGTTCCAACTGGCCACATGGACGGTGTTGTTGCGTCTTTTACTTCAGTGCACTGAGGTGTAGCTCAATAAGCAGAACTTTTAAGCACACTTTGAATGCACAACTTTTACCGACTTGGCAATAGCAGATTCTTTTGCTAACAGCACAAGACCCTCTCTATTGTACGAGTATTCATGTCATTAGCAGCGGAAGAAAGTTGAGGAACAGGTTTACAGCTTCTTGGAATTTCGTTAAAAGATGGGCATTGCTATACTTTCGGTGGAAAAACTAAACGCAAAAATAAAAAGAGGGATTAGTAGTTCTCTATTCCACTTATGTTTCACACCAAGGTAAGATATACTTGAATCAGTTCTTGAGCCATGATTTATGGACATATAGCATCATATTGTCTTTAAAAGAAGAAATTATACTTTCTATAGCTGTCATCAACCGTTTGTATTTCGGTCACTGTAGTTTTACAACACCTGAGAATGTTGCTTTTAGAATATAAGATAGGAAGTCAAATCCGTAATGGAATATGTTGCATGTATTTGGTGCTCTCTAACGACTGGTGGACGAAATTTTGAGATTTGCTCCAAATAAAAGTGATAAAGCAAATGATAAATAAGACGAAGACTCATAGTAAAATATGTATCTAAGTCAATATATTAGTATGAATACAAAAATCTTTTACACACACAGAGCCATTTTTCTAAAAATGCTCTTTTTTAATTCAGGGGCCTTAAAACATATATTTGCGGTGAAATCTCGACATCGAAATTTTAGGTGGAATACAATACTTCTTACTATACGTAGTAGAGAAAATAAAGAAACATATTCAGAGCTTCGCTATAGTTGGAATAATATTCCATAGAAATGATTCGCGGTCTAGTCACTACACTTACTACACTTAGTCTAACTGGGTAGAGGGAGGGGAGTGAGGTAGCACCTCGAATTCAGGAGTTTCTTTCTGGAGGGAAGGGTGAGGTAAGGGGAGACAGAGTGTGCCGAAACAGGGCTCACTACAGAGCAGAGGGCAATTACAGACTGAATCTCCTCGGTAGCGTATAGTACAACCGCACCCTCCCCTGCTGGAGGTGGGCATATCCCCCTGAAAGGCTCGCAACCCTGAGCCGACCCGCCAGGGGACGGGCTCTACAAGGAATCCTTTTTCCCTGCCATGCAACCTAGAGACTCCCGCCAACACTTGCAATCCTGAAACAACCAAGTAGATGGAAGGTGAAGTGAAGTGAGAAGTAAGATGAAATGGTGGGGCAGGAAATTGGGGGAGGGATGTACTTATCCATCCCAGCAGGAGTCAGGAAAGTTGGCCACGAGAATTGAACCCTACTGCGAAGCACCTCGCTCGGTTCACTGGACGCATCAAGGTGTATGTTACCAAGTACTGTAAAACGTTCAAAATATTGCAAAATTACACTTGCAGTTCAATTTTACTAGGATGTGTGTTTCTGAGTCAGGGGACGTGATGGACTATCCTCGCTAATGGCCCAGCTGCTCATCCCCAGAGTTATCGGATACATTCTGTTCCGTTTTTAAAAACCTGGCTCTAAATATTCCGCAACACCATACCAATAAACGTAAATCAAACGCGTACAACATACAACCTTGCCTATATATCTTTAACGTTGTGAGCTCCGATCCCAGTTGCAAACTGGCTGTTGCGCCTAGCAGTTGTCATGAAAAAATAATTAAGAAAAATCGGACATGTTACATTCACTTGACTTTTTCTACTTTTTCGTTATTGGGTATATAAATTAATCTAAATTACTTCATTTTAATCGACATGAGCCATTGCAGAAATAACTACGTTACACTTTCGTTATGGATACAAAGGGAATAGCGATCGCCAAATATTTAATACAGTCCATACTGTTTCCCATAGTCCTGAGCAAAGGGCTTTAAAATAATAACAAGGCTTTAAACACGTCGAGCATTTGTTAACGAATATATGGGCTTAGAGCATAGGAAAGTTTTAGGGCTGGCCCCGTTCCTCTGTCGGTAGAGCAGCTGCCTGCAGGCTTCCGGTTTCGACTCCCAGTTGGGGTAGTAATTTTTATGCAGCCAAGTTCATTCGCCATCCTTCCCAGGGTCTATGTGTCTATAAATATGAATATGAATTGTGTGTGTGTGTGTGTGTGTTTGTGTCTGTGTCTGTGTCTACAAAAGCGCAAAAGCCAACGACATGTTCCAAAAGTAAAATGCCACCGATATAACTATTGCAGTTAAAGGTGAAGTAAAAATGGAACAATTATGTTGTATAAAAGTTCTTTTGAATAAATTGTATTTTTTCCGTCTACCGCTTAACATTTACCATTTATACAAGATTGCACAAAATGTTTGCGAATGAAGAGGACTTAGTAGGCTATTTCCAAAAGGTCAAATGTATCAGTTTTATTTGTTATATAAATATCTTTAATATGTGGGATTTTAAAATAATCATTATAACCCATTTTTGAGAAAATCGAAAATATTGAAAGATATTCTTTGTAGAGAGTAGTTTAGTAGGAGGGAATTTTCTTTGAAATCTCCATGTCACATTCTTGTAAGATACTGAACTTTACTATCAAGTATTGTATCTAATTGATTTTTTAATATTCTGTTCACGTAATACAATAATTTATGAAAGAAAATGTAATTTTAATTTTAATAGTCCTTAACAGTGTATTAGTTTGAGTAATTAAAGTTCTTCCACACAAGAGCCGTGTGTATGACAGGATTGGAAAGGGTAGAGTGAAACTGAAAAATGCAGTGCTATGACCGGGATTTGAACCTCAAACAAAAAATTGTCACTTACGCCAACCAGAAACGCGTATTAAGTATTTTCTGTACAAACTTAACATCTAAAGCATGTTCTACAAAAATTTAACTTTATGATTCGTAATTTTTTCTATTACAAGCTTCTTGAAGGAAGTGACCACTTAACATGTAGGTAGCTTCTAGTAGCTATTTCTAGTTGAAACTTTAGCAAAACTAATGACGACCGTAGATGCACTTCGTTTTATTTACATGCGCCAAAGTTGTATTGGTTTTTAAGTGTAAAATTGAGCAAAATCTCCTAAAACCCCATGTTTTGTTCATAGGTCTATTATTCAGGATGAATAATTAAGTTTCCTTCTCTGTATTTGGTATCTGTTGCCGATGGTTAGAAATAATTGTACATGAGTTTTTAAATGTATCTGCACAAGAAGCCAGATAACCTTTAGAATTCCAGTTTTCTCAGTTTCTGTTTTTTCTATAATTTTACCCGTTGTAAATGTTCCACATAATGAAGATTTTATTCAATTTCCTTCAAATATTGTAGAACGACACCCAAAAATGTTGGAACAGAGTTGCTTATTGGTTATTATTGCAGGAATAGTAATATTTAGTTTATTAAATATTAAAGACTTGGATTGTATTTTTTGTCATCATTCATATCGATTCATTTAGATACTTTTAAACTATAATCTTACTTTTGAGCATAAAAATATGAGAAATAAGTAAAGACACTAGTTATTAGCATCAATAGTTTGGAGGGATTTTATCAATTTATTGGATATACTTATACTAAAAGAATTATACCGTAAACATCGGCTGTCCAATCTGAATTGACATTTGAAGCCAAGATAAATAGCTACATTCTTTTGAATTTGCGGAACTTCTAAATTCACAACACAGAAGACTAATATGTAATTATGAATTATATATATTTGTTACATTACGGGTGTATTTTTTCCACATACCGAAAGTGTATCTCAATTAGGTAACTTATTACTAAGACGAAGCTTCTATTGGAAGTACAGTCATTCTACAGAAAAATGATATTCATTTTAATGACACATAAAACCAGTTTTATGGTGGATTTTAAATTCTGAAAATGTTAAAGGAGAATATTCGCTTGAGATCATGTAGATTCAAAACACTAGTATCATGATCAGGAAATACCAGGAATTTACTGCTGAAATGTTCACGTTGATCTTAAAATTCAGCGCTCAAGAACAAAGGTAATACTTTCACTCCATTTCATGGTATCAGGACACACTACACATAACACATAAAACGACAGGTACTTACACATCCTGAAGAATTTATAGCAGGTAAATGTAGAGTTTCGCAAAATAAATAAAGCAAAGATTATCAGTTGCAAATTCGTTGCGTCAAATAAAATGATAGTGAAATAAAAACACAAATTACAAGTTCTTTAGGCACCTAATAAAGAAGAGGCTTTCCACTGATTTAAAAACTATACAAAGTGCGAGTAATCTAAATTTTCAACTTAGGCCCTGAAAGGGTTAAACTGATTAAATATCCTATGAAAGTAGCAGGTACTATGTTCTACCATCACTGCATTCCTCCTTTCAGCTGCTAGAAAATGTTGCTCCAGTTTACGTTACAAAGGGAACAAACAGCATTGCATTGTTTCGATATAGCTTCAAAAGTCAAAAAATTAATTATTCAGTGTTACAGAATTCTCTCCCACGTAAGTGTGCTCATACATTTTAGGTAAAATATTATGAATTGTCTCAACATTGTAGTGAGCATTTCTGCGTTAAATCTAAAGTTATTAATTTTATTAAATGATACATAGATCGCAACTCAAAGCTGGTCCATTGCTATTAGGAATGCTGTATAATGCTGAGAGATAAACTTCTCCATTTCAGTTAAGTAAGATAATGTTCACTCACCAAAACTGGCTTACCGCTGAGATTGGATACTTCAACAGCAGATTCATAACTCAACTACCTGGCACTCACCTGAAAGATAAAAAGTGCTATTAAAAATAATGTTGTGATAAGTACAAATTAACCGATAGCTAAAATGTACTGTGTGCTTCACTGCAAATATAAAGGATTTCCTCACTATTTCGCTGAAACACATTTTCTGCTTTAGCCCGTTCATGTACTAGAAAGTGTCAGATATCAAACAATCATAATTATTTACTCGATAATTGTTGTCCTGCTTGATTGGGCAATTATCTCATGTTCCTTTATGATTAGATATAATGAATGTTACATTGGAAACAGGCATTAAATTCAAACGAGAAAGAGGCATCTAGAATTTTGTGGCATTGACAATGTGAGAGATCCCACTTGCGACAATGATGTGACAAATGAAAGTCCGATTACTTTTTCCCTCTTTTTATCTCTGCTAACATTCAAACGCAAAAACACACTCCTCCTTTTTTCGTCCTAAACAATTTATATTTCGTCGTGAGCTTGCAACGCGCGCGCGCGCGCACACACACACACACACACACACGCACACGCACGCACGCACACACACGGTTAACAGCTGCCATTCGCTCATACAGGTGAGAATGGCGTAGCACGAATTTTTCGCAAAATCCGTCTTTTTATAAACAAGCTCGGCTTGCTAACAGTTTCTGGAAGTCTGGACTAATCTTTCTTGGTTCCGGGCCGCTCCATTGTTACATAATGTTATTCATGAAATACTCGTAATTGATGCACCCATAATATTCAAACTCTGTAAACAAATTATTTGTGGCATTAGATAAGATAAATGCAGAAATAGTAGTATAATAAAGAAAAGTGCTTTATTCCAGCCTATTGCAAAAACAATAGCGGAGTTTGAAGTTAGAAACCAATTTCGATAAAGTGAAGCTCTAAACGAGAAGCTATTGCGTATTGATGATTCCGAGAAATCAGCAAGCGTCATTCCTATAGCGTCCTAGGATTCATTAACATTATTTGTTGTTATTTATTATTATATAAAATTCTTTCCGTTTTGATTTTCCCACAATTGGACTAGCGAGAGCTCTAGTGGCCGATTACGTCATGGCCGCCTTGAAGTATTTCTACCTTGAAGGAAGCAGAAGTCTTTAATATATACTTAATGGACCTAATACGCCGTGTCCGTTAACGGGAACGCCAAAGCTGAACCTTGGCCAAGTCTTGCTTGCCATTCTAGGAGCTCGGGAAGGTTTGCTGTTCATTGTGAACACTCCTCTTTGATTACGTGTATTTCAAGTTTCTCGTTCTGGTTCTGGTTGCCGTTTGTCATTGGCTGAGAACCAGCCTTGATCCTTTGCCACCTCGAATACACAGTTCAGCGCATGCTCCACGCTACTGGTAGGCAGGGATAGGTACTTTCTACTTAAGGCAAGACAGATTAATGGAATAAGGTGATAAAAGGAATAGCAGAATATAAGCAGAAATAAACGTACTGATTGAGTGTTGGTGCTTTGTGTCATGCTTTCCTTATTGCTAGTATGTTGTGTTCACTTATCTTAAATATGCTTAATAGTGTTTACCGTTGTACTGTGGGCTGTTTTCATTAAATATAAATGGTCCACAAGAGGCTTTATTTGAATCCGTTTACTTCACCTTTTCTCGTTCAGTGGTGTTTTCCTGTAGTGGATTTTGTCCCGTTCTGCTTTTATTCATTTTTGATCTTGCTTTAGTATTCTATGTATTATAAAATCACACATGGTCTGTTGGACCCGCGCGATTGATAGGGATCAATATATGTATGACATTATTTAAATAAATACTTATTCATTCATGCTTTTAGACGTTGGCTACGGTATGTGTGAAAGCTAACAAGCCATTAAAATGAGCCAAAGCTAGTTTTGTGACTTCTAAATGTAATTATTAAATATAAAATTAACCACTTAGACGTAAAATGTTACAGTAAACATTATTCAATGGGCAAAACAATTTTAAAATAAGTACCATTCCTAAAATATGGTTTTGATTTACAACAAATATGAATTGTAAATAAACTTTTGGGTAATTCTGGAACGCATAAAAACAAAACCAAGATGATGCATCACATCATACGTAAGAAATACATTGAATTTTGCTACTGATGGATTTTATAACCCAGGAGGATTTAACTCGAGTTGGCTCTCATGGCTAAACCTATAAACGAACCGAAGTAGTAGTGTGGCTTTAGAATGGCACGGCTAAGTAGGGAAAGCAATAATGAACTCCAAAAGAGATAATGGGTTAGAAAGCGGAGACTATAACCAAGTAATACCTGTACACCATTAAGTTTCGGACAATATGTGTTCAGAATGCCCAGCATGCTTTTGCGATACTCACTCGCTCGTGGTATTACACATTTGGATCCAGAAGTACTTATGGAGCCGAATATAAAATACAGTCCTAAAAGACATAAGCTAATCCGCAATTCATTGCTAGAAGAAAAAAAAATCATAATTCATTTCAATATACTCTGATACACAAGATACAACAAATAAAATTACCTTTTATATAAATAATTCAAATTTCCTTCACAGTATTAATTCACTATAATAAAGGTAATTTTATCAATTAATTCTGCACTACATTACTGAAACTAACTACCATGCTGCAATACCACGAATTATAAGGTACTCTTGGTGCGCTTATACTTACAGTTTTTATGCACTGAACCGGTCCAAACATTACCCAAACATTGGCAATGTAAAGCAGAGTGCTTAGAAACTCGCACATTTATATGCAGAAACAATAGGTTTAAAGTCCATTATCCTGGGCCGGTATATGCAACCTTCGCAACCAGGGGTCACTCTTTTCAATCAAGTAGCTCCTCAACTATCCCCTTAGGGACCTAACGAGGCTGAGTGTGCCCCGAAGTAAGTCTCCCAACATGAGAAAATCTGCACGCTGGTATCGGAATTTGGACTCGGATCTCCCGCTTGCTAAACAGCAGCCTTACCACTGCTCTGAGGAGAAAAATGTTAAAACTACCTTCAAAACAGACTAAGAAATGGTTTGCACAGCTATATGGTCATGGATTTCTTGAAATTTAAGAAACTACGCTCAGTAAAATAATGAAAATCTATCGTGTTATTCTTTTGGATAAAGTTTAAAACAAATAAAATCCCTCTATCCGAGATCAGGTTTTAAGCTATGTAAGGTGTGTTGGGCTATTAATTTTAAAGGAAAGCAGATGCATTTTTCCCCGGTAAATAGTCTGTGACGTCATTTTATTTCTATGTATAGAACTTTTTTAATTTCCTAAAAAAACGTACGGAAAAAATACCATAAAATATTGTTTTATTAGTGTGTATTATGTACCATTTAGACGAAAAAGATGTTTCCTTGGTTATATTAACATTCTGAGCTTGCATATTGATATTTATGGAAAATTATTTTGTTACTCAATATAAGCTCCAGTTTTGAATTAATTGCTAATCACGTGTAAATCAGAAAGCAAATGTAAGTTTAATAAAAATAGCGAAAAAATATTTCAGATCTTAAAAGTGTATTTTATATCCTTATAAAAGCTTGATACGGGAATACTGATGGGTCAGACTCGTAATTTATAAATAAATGATAAGGAGATAGGTGAATTACTGCAATAAATCCTTTCCGTATACTTGCATTAATGCATAACGTCATTCCCATGAGTTACAGTTATTAGCTAGACATTGTTATGAGATCATTAGCGACTTTCGTGGTCAGGTAAAGGTTACTTAATTAGGCTAGTTGGCTGAGTAAATTAAGGTTACGATGAAATCCGGTTTAAGAATAGCGTTAGCTCAAGGCTACCTGTATATCAGATGTCTTTACGTGGGGAGTTACAGTAGCTAAACGTATCCAAAGAAACAAAAGACTATTGGAAAATGCAACATACGCATAAAAGTTGTAGAGATAAATTGTTAAACCACGGGCAACGCCGTATATTTCAGTTGATCGTTAATAAAAGAAAAACGTACTATATTTTTGACACAATTTCCCCTTTAAATTGATGCGTTAATGCTGCCTCCATCTTGGTTACATTTCCGGTTTAATCAACTGGTGGTGAATTCAGTCATCACATTGGTAATAACTTGCGGAATGTTGCACAACTGATTGCAAGATCCCAATGCAGGATGATTTTGAATGTTGTGTAATTATGCATGTAGAAAGGGCTTGTGGTCCTTGTATTTACCAGGATAAAGGGGAAGCTCAAGGTTTACTCTGTCAACCGGGGCCTTCAGTTCAAGTCCCCGAGGTCATGATTGATTCAACAATTCCTGCGGTGAATCACATGCTTGCTCACTAGCTGCCACTGTGTGGTGTGCGCTTACGTCATTATTAACAAATTCATTCACCGGAAAAGCTGTAAGTACCAAATTTTGATAGGTGTAGAATATTTACCCCCTTTACAATCTATCCATGAAATAATGTCTTGCATTAAGATAAAAAATGTTACGAGATTTCTACGCAAATGTGCGTTTTAGGGAAACATAAATAGAAAAAAGTCAGCAATAGCCCTGCATGTGTGTGTGCGTGCGTACGTGTGTGTAGTATTTTTGTACACGCGCACACGTTAGTCCTATCTCAAAATCATGAAATCCAGCAAATACAAAGCGTCATATATACCTAATTTAAACGGCACCCTTTAGAAATGGAACAAAAAGTTTTCCAGAACTAAAAGCCCTCCAAGAACCATTTGTATGATGACAATTTCGGTATTTATTATCTCAAAAATGGCTACAACCATTTCTATTATAATATAGTATTATTTAAGCTACTGACATGGCACAATGCATAACTTGATGTTTTAATAAAGAGGAAAATTCAATAGGTGTGACGTAGTGGAACGAAGAGCAAGTATATCAGTTTGCGTGACGTCAGGCGAGAGCTGTGTAATACCATGTTGCCTAGATAAACGACATTGTGAGCACGGAACTGGACGGTTCAGTCAGATGTAGTGCTATCGATGACAATGAGTTAAAACGGAACAGCCAGCGTTTCTGTCTAGTTCTGTTGTGAAATTAGCTAAGCCCAAATTACAAACTACCTTGTCAGATCACAACCTAACGTACAGTCTTTGATTACAAATTTCCCAGGCATTGGGTCATAACATTTATAAACTAGTAAAAGAAATACGAAACAGAAAGTGTGAAAAATCCACGTAATTTTGTTCTGTATGGTTCTCTTCTAATTTGCACCAGAAATGATATGTTCTGTTCTATTTGATTTTAACAACACTGTCCTTCACATGAATTAGAATTATTATACATTTTCTCATAGGAAGAGCCAAAATGCAATTGTTTATAATGTGTGACCAAGTGTGTAATTAAGAGAGTCAGCATTAATATTACAACACCCAAGACATTAGTTGTGTTATTAACACCAGGTATGTTTCCCGTCTTTCCTACATTGCTGCATCCCGCATGCCTCAATCTGTTCTCTTTTCCTGCGGCAGCAATAGAGTTCGGTCATGTCACACGCTGAACTGGTGTCAGCGGTGTGAGCTGACGTTACATCGGCATTACTTCTCCTCCACTGTTTTAATGCATAGGCTGTGAAGTTTTCTTGATGTGTAGTGCAAGTGGTACAAGCGGGTAAATATGTTACTAGAGGAAGTTTATCTTGTTAAAATATAGCTAAAGTTAGCATATTTAAGGTTTTAAAAATTTCCGAAGTATTCTCTGTTCGTTTGAATTTTGCAATTGCTGGAAGTACTACACTTGGAAACATCTTTCCAGTAACGTGGATAAAAGACAGCCCATTCTCAAAGATCCAAATGATCCTTTTCCCTCCGCACCCCTCCTTCACGTAACCTTTGACTCCACCAAAAAGCTCGAGATTTCGCCGTAAATACACTCCGCTGTGGTGCTCCCAGAAGGTAAAAGGAGCATATTTAGAAAAATTAACTCTGTGTGTGTGCGTGTGTACAGGAGAGCCCAAAAACGAAATGTCCAATAGGTACCAAACTTGGTATTTAGGTTCAGTATCTTTCAAAAGTTACGATCCCACCTTAATTACCTTTGCATGAAAGATCTGTAGAAATTTTCGATTTTCTCAAAAATTGCTGCAACGAATTTAATATAGATTACAGGATTACTATGTTTAAGACATTTTCGCCACAATTATAGTGTACATCTTGAATTTTCTGGCAGTAGCCTGTGAAGTCCCGTTCATTCGGAAGGAAATTTGTACAGTTTTGTATAGCTGGTAAACCATAACAGTTGGGCAAAACGCAGTGCTCAAAAATATAGGTACCTCGTTGTAAAACTCTCAGTGTATTTGAAAGAACTGTTTTATGGCATTAACCATTTCCGAGGTATACGTAGTTTTTGGTTTGAGCTTTTCTAACTTTCATATTTTTCTAATTACTGTTACTATTCAGTTGCTTTTCGCGAGTTGTGCAAAGAGTACGAAATTTACAGGCCAACATATAGGGACTAGCGTTTAAAAATATGATTATCAATTAATTTTCTCCTACTTCTCTTGTATCTTCAATGATATATGCAAAACTGCAAATTTTTCCCCTGGATAATGTGAAGTAGATAGAAGAATAAGCATATTAAAATATCTTGTGGGACCCATTATTATTATTATTATTATTATTATTATTATTATTATTATTATTATTATTATTATTATTATTATTATTATTATTAGGTATTATTATTATTATTATTATTATTATTATTATTATTATTATTATTATTATTATTATTAGGTATTATTATTACTATTATTACTGTTATTACTAGTATTGTTGTTATTAATATTATTGTTATTAATATTGTTGTCATGGTTGGTATTGTTACTATTGTTATTGTTATTTATATTATTATTATTAGTAACAATACTTTAATCATTTTCCTCCAGATATAAAACGCTAAAATTCCTTCTGTGTATCTATTTTATTTTTATTTTGGTCCTATAAAGATGGTCTCTTATTTCCTATGCTGACACGTTTCCACACACTCCAGTGTGCATTGTGGAGCAGTTGTATGCACAAAATTACACTATGGTCTTTCGAAGGCTGGACCAATAGAAATCATGTTCCCTTAAAGCATTCACACTTCATACAAGAGTGTTTCATTCAATCGACAGGTGAACAGTGGAGAATGTGAGAGTTATTTACGTTAGCAGTTCGCACTCTGTGTAAATGTGTAAACGCTTTACAGTAGAGTACATTCCGATGCTAACAGCATTTTTGAAATTTGCTGTCGAGCACATTTTTACGGGGGTAATAACAAGAGCCAGTTAGTTTTTATATTATGGAATGCGCATGTTGTCGCTCTACGTTTTTCACAAAACACGAAGCAATGTAGTATAGAAATCTGAAAACGAACTGGAACATAAAAATAATCAAATCAATGTAATGCTTCACTGAAATAACAGACATGTGACTCGGATTATTTCATTTTTCCCCTCTCGTTTATATGGCGCCTTCAACATCTAAGGTCATATCGGGGGTTTTGCCCATGACACAACTGCTCATCCGCAATAATGTTCACTGGTTTACTATAACGAATCTTCTGATTTCTACTTTCTTTAATACAGTAGAATCGGGAATGACGCGGCATGCCTTAGCCCCCCGTTGTAACGATTCCGCGGTACATCGAAATGTAAGCTTAGAAGTGGCGAACATCGACCCCGCGGAGGTGGTGGGAAACATTCGTGCAATAATACATTGTAAAGTATGCAATATCGGTAAAGTGCACCACTTTTAAATGTTATTACACACAGCAGGTGTGTTAGAGGTGTATTCCATCCTTAATTTACACACTACATACAATTGCACTGTACCAACCCATTTTACATTAATCTAATTTTACATTGCCTTAAATAATTCAGTAAATTTTGTTTCTAGTTCTTCTATTCCCAACAGTTTCTCCCTCGTCTGCTTCGTCTGCTTCGTCTGAACTGCGGTCATTTTCATTATTTCTCGTTAAAACACTGACAATGATATGAACCCGTACCACACAAACTTTCGAAGAAAACACTGGTACAGTTGGCTCCAAACATAATATAGGGAAGCAGAACTGTTTGTTATTGTAACATAAACTATTTGCTGACCTGGTTTATTAAGGGTGGGCTAGCTCACTGGATTTTTGCCTAAGGTCATTCGTCAAGAACTAACGGGCAACCTGAATCTACTCTACTCGTCTATTCATTTTCTAACTGATCTTTACAAAGTTTTTTCTTTTATAATCTTGAAGTCTGCAATTTGATTCATTGAGTAGCATTTGACTTATTCATCTCATTCAGTTAAAAGCAAAAATAATTTTAAACAATGGTGTCATTAAAGGGAAGCAAAGCGATTACTTTTTCCCCTTCCTAGTTAATCTTCGCTGGTGACGTTATAGATATGAGGGCAAGGAAGAATGTTTGGAGGATTCCGGATGGAATTTGACGACCGAGGTTGACGACCGACACTGACTTTCTTATTGAGTGGTGAAGGCGTACAGCATAATCAGGAGGGGAAAAAGGAGGAGAATGACTGTGGCGTCACTTTTTGACATCTCTGATTTAAAACGACAATCCGCAATTTTCCGATTTGTGGTAAATATGGTTTTCTGAGAGAACATAGTATCTAGAGAAGTAAGAAATCTACTGTTTTAAAGCCCGTGAACTATTATAAAGGATACAAACACAGAAATTAAGATTTTAAATGTTCGTAAGTCTTTCCTTTGAGCGCAGTTATCTAAAAATCTGATGCGATTTGTTCACACGACAATATCAAATGACAAGTTCACATGTTCGCTATATATAATATTGGGAAGTATTCATTATATATTGTCGTAGACAGGTATTCATCTATCCACGTTTAGATATATAGGGTGTTTAGATATATAGGTGTATACGAGCACATATTTTGATAAATGGCCAGTTAAGTGTGTGAGAACGCATTTCTGTGTGTTAGTTGTTCTGTTTTGCTTTTTCAGCAAGATTTACAAAATTATTTACAGTTATTTATAAATGAATGCTTTACAATATGCGCTTAAATAGTTTTTGTTTTTCTAAACATAAATAGTATTATTCCAGAAGTTTGTATTTTTATTTCCTTAACATTGCACTTTGTTTCCTTTCCAGGTAAGGCATGTGCTTCGGCATTTCTTCCGAACTCAGCATTTGGTAGCAATGGTAGGTACAATTTGCGGCGATGCATGTGGTGATTGTTTTAAACAGATGGTGAGTAGAAGTTACTTTTGTTGCTATTTTATTTATTTTTGTTTGTTTGTTTATTTATTTGCATATATTTTATGACGTAAAAATAACACTCAAGATTTTCAGTTTAATCACAGAATTTCTCTTGCTATGCATTCGCAACTTCGATTAACTCAAAACCACATGTGACAATAATTCATAAGACACAATATGTCGATCTTCTGGTTATGTCACCTAACATCACAATCATCATAGGCAGAAACATCATTCAGGAATAAGTTTAATGACAACTTACAATCTACTGCTCAATCCTCAATTACTGCTCTTACTCTATCTCGAAGTCTTTTTACTTCGCGTTTTAAAAACATTTTCCTGCATTATTATTTGGTGGTATAGTCACGTGTTCATTTCATTTCCGTTTGTATATTATAATTTAAATTAAAATATTCAATTATTTTCTTACTTATAATGCTCTTTTTGACATTCAAGCCATATCCCCCACTCATGATCTTAAGCATTTACTTTCTGCCATTTGGTTCCTTTAACCTTCCAAACATAACCTTTATTTTCTCTGCGGAGAGTTACATTACATGGTTTCAATAGAATGCTTTCTGTCAATCAGCTTTTTATTTCGAAATTAGGATCTCATCAGTATGCAAGATGTATATTTACTTATCGTAAGTTAAAATCATTAGCCGACATTAGTACCACTAAAGCTACAGATCGTTTTAATCTTCAAATGTGCCATTTATGTTGCTACATATGCCGCTCTGGTTCTAATTCCTAAACCGACTTTTAGTGTAGGTAATTTGAACAGCCGTGGTCGTTAAGGCATTGGACTGGCCATCCATCCGAACGTCATGAGTTAAGAGTCCCAGCGACTGCGGTAAAATGCGCTTGAAGAAACAAGAATATTCTAGAATAGGAGACATATTACGCAGGTTGTGTACCTAGAAGCATGAAATGAAGGATGTTCTGATAAATGAATCGCAAACAGAATGGAATAACATCAAACAGGGTAGAAGAGCATATGACATTTTCCCGAATGTACGCTACAAAAAGATTCAACCTTCGAAGGTTGGGTGTGCAATTTTTAACTGGTCATGATTCTTTTGATACTTACTTCAAAAAGATGGGAAGCAAAAGCATGGATTACTGCGAGATCTGTAATGTCACAGATACGCCAGAGCACGTGGTATTTGAAAACAGCGCATAGTACGTCATTACAAGATGGCAGAAGATCGTTGGTAGGAAAAAGTCTGGAACGTAGTGAGGACAAAGGAAGAGTTCTTGGTACTAGAAGAGATCAAGAGATGCAGTTATGGAAGAATCTCGCCAACTCCAAGGGATAGGAGAAGTAGAATAAATAAGAATTGAACCTGAAGAAACGATACCTCGAAGATCAAGTAGAACCGTCCATCCTTCAACAGTTGTTCAACATCAAGAAGTGAGTTCGCTAAAAGTTGGACAACAAATGGTACCTACCCGAGAAGAAGATGGAACATCTAGAGTGAACAGGAGAAGAGAATACTGATCTTCAATGGGAAGATTAGACGCAGCAAGAGGAAGTGAGACTCGAATTTGATTTCAAGAATCACCACTAACTAGATTTAATTTTTGTTTTGTTTAATTGTTTTCCTAATCTAGTAGTTATTTGATCTGCAAATGTACTTATGTGTAAAAAATTGAAATTAAATTGAATAAAATAAAATCACTGCATACTATGTCCTCGTGCAGACTCTAGATCGCAGGACCATAGATATACAGATTTTATTTTTATTTTTTTATTTTTTGTGGTAAAGAAAGGGGATGCCGCCTTCCCCCCCCCCCCCCCCCCTAAACTAAGCGATCTAATGACACACGTAGATACTGACCAGGCTACATTTGATTACAATTACATGTAGTTTGTTTTTTATTTACCAAACACACGGCATTAATATTAATTTTATTTCTTTATTTCATGATATAATACCTACAACTACAAATATATGAATTATATTGTTAAAGATCTCTATAATATGAGCATAACAAAAAGGTTCTTCAAATACTCTAAAAAATAATCACTTGCTTATCTGCAATGCAGCGGATTTAAGGGACTCTGTGATTTCTGGGTGGGAACAACAAGATAGCAGAGTATCTACATCAGCCACAGACCAAATAGAACAAGTTCTATTCATTGTTGTCCTACTTTTTGGAGAGACAAATAACATTATGCTTTCGCAATAATGGATGTTTGCTCGCTCTTTGCAAACCCACTCATTTCCAAATACACGCCTCTTTGTATAACACTTACATCCAGTACATTTAATGGATGCAACAATGGCTAATTATTGAGGGTGCAGTCTATTACGGTCCAGTATTGTCACAGAGGAGTGGCATGGATTGCCAGACGCTACTTCCAGCTCACTCTGATTTGGATTATTCTCCATAAATGTAACAGTTTCATTGTAATATATTTAGACCTGGCAGAAGCTAACTGCATAAATATAACAGTGACAAGAGACACTTCAACTTCTTGAAGCCAAGCACAATTGATAATCATTTCTCTTATTGATGAATTTCTAACTTTGTTTTTAAAGTGAAGGCATGGCTATAGCTTGAAGTTTGTCTTCATAGCACAGGGAAAATTAAAAGTTAATTACAAAATACTTTTGAACATAAAATTATTTATCCGAAACGTATCTTTTAACACCTTGTTTTAACAATAAATAATGGAACATGCTGGTTTCTTCCCTATTTACACAGTCCGTCAATATCTCTAATAATAATTATTATTCCAGAACCGGCTTGAAAAATCCCTTCAACATACAGATACATACTAGCCTCCGGTTCACATGCTCATGGGTTCAAACCTGGCGAAGGGATGCTTTTTTCGAGTATAAAAATCCTTAGCAGAACTTCCTTAGGAAGGTAAATAAAATTGATGGTCCCGTGTAGTAGCTTTATGACGTATAAAAGAACCTCAGACCTAAAAATGGCCTCTGAGCCACACAGAGAGAGGTGATGAAAAGCTTTGCGAAAAATAGTATTAGATACATGTTGGGGGAAAAAATATTATCTAGGGAATGGACCACTTTTCGGCTCCCAGGTGATATAATGTGCAAGTAAAAATTCTTGGAATTAGTGGAGTCAGGACTGAAAAATTCTATGCCATAGCCGGGATTTGAACCACGGATCTTCCGCTTATCGAGTGGCTGCTCTCACCAGCAAGCTAAATCTTAAACATTGCCCATACACGGTTTGTGTGTTTAAAAACACCAGCAGTAAGTTTGTTGGCATAAATAAATAATAATTACCATCTTATAGTTAGTCCTAACAGACTAAAGTAGTCAAAAACTTTTCTTGTTAGTTTCTTCCTTTCTTCTCTCTTTCTTTCTTTCTTTCTTTCTTTCTTTCTTTCTTTCTTTTTTCCTTCCTTCCTTCTATCTTTCTTTCCTCCTTTATTTTGATCTTTCTTTCCTCCTTTCTTTCCTCCTTTCTTTCTTTGTTTCTTTCTTTTGAGCGGAGGAAATCCCTAAAAGCAAGGAGCCTTTAAAGATAGATAATATTCTATCTGAAAGAATAATATTGGAATACCTTTAAAAAGTGCAAAACTTCGATCATGTTACTCAGAGAAATAAATAAGTCTCAATATTTTTCTGTAAAGTTTTAATAATTATAATTTGTTTAAAATGAGAGTCGGAATGATGATAATGAAGTAGCATAAATATAAATTGTTGGATTTAAAAACAATATTAATATATAGTCATAAGATGTAAAATTACGGTAAAATATACTGCGCTTATATAACAAAGCCTATATATAATTAACATAGGTGAACTTCTACTATTATTTTTATTTTTCCTTAACATTCCCAGATTTTAGAGAAGCCATTCTAATCCGACACAACTCAAAATGCCAAGCATCATGCACTGCAATAGCTTAACATTGGTTCTTCCTGACACTGCATTATTACCAGTTGAATTTGGCAGGAAACACATACTTCCTGAATATATTGTGGTATGTATCATGACTTGGTGAGAATTAAATTGTCGTACAAAAGGGACTTTATTGTTTAGATATTTCATCGTATGTCATCCGGTGTTTTCCGGCTGTTGAAATACACCCGCATGCACAGAGGACGTAAACACTGCCACGTTCCGACAGCACTGAGGTTACTATGACAACCAGACTGACACTTCCAGCTAGGGATGGCCAGAAAGTAACTCCAGGGTTACATCATTGTAAATACTAAACAGAAATGGAACTACTTTTACGCAGTTCCTGCTGTTATCATAACTTGTTATTTAAATGAAAGTATATAATTTATGCGGGTCTTTAATACATCGTGGAACTGCCCTTCTATTATAATATATGTCAACTGAAATATCCAACAGGCAGGTATATTGTGAAATGCAAAGAACACTGTGCGATTTGGCTGCACCTCTTGTGCATATATGCAGTTTTTCTTTCTTATAGTTGTTTTCTCACAGCACCAAAATTTTAAAACATTAAAAGTAAGGTCTTTTAATACTTTACACCTATATTTTACCTGTAGTTCCTATTTATTAGGATGGATATTATGCAATTTTTTAAACTCGTGGGTGTGTTGCAGCAATTCGTGGCACAAATAGTATAATATCTTGCACGTTAACGTCTGCCTCATAATACGTAGTTGTGATCATAAACTATATAACTAAGCCCACCAAAGCTAGTTCATAAGGAATTATTTCCTCTGCAACTTAATATTGCTTAAAATTTGGTTTATAAGAGAAAAATATGTTGGTATGGCTTTGCCTGCATAAAAATACATAAAACTGAATTTTTGAAGATGTATATTATCATTATTATTCCTTTCTGCCCCTACAGCCCTTGATGAACACCTCCTACACAGTCCTCCTCCACAAATCTCTATCTTACATTTTACTTTTCCATCCTCTAATTTCAATCTTCCTCAGATCTTCTGTTGTATCATCTAAACATCATCTTTTTCCCAATCCTTTTTTTTTCCTGCTAACATACAACATTCCTTTCAATATTCTATCATTATTATTATCATCATCATCATATCTCAAATTTCGAAACATATCATCATTGTCCTACCAGGCCTCAAATCACTGAGTATGATGTGCAATTTATGAAGCTTAGACTTTATGCTCATAAAATCAAATCTCAGGCAGCATAAATAGGCTCTAAAATTAATACAGTAAAACCTGTCTAAAACGGACCTCGATCGTTCGAGTAATATTTTTCCGCTTTCACGAGTTTCCGTGTTACAAAGGGTGGTATATATTTTAGTAAAACAAAGTAAAAAAAATATAATCGCATAGAATTAAACTGAAGGAATAATTTAAAATAAAATTCTGTAAATAAAAAATAGGTTCAATTGTATGGTTTATTATATTTTCAATTTACATGTCACATATAATTGCAGCTTCTCCATTAGTTTATTTTTTCCCACATATCCGCGGCTTCTTCACAAGAGAATGTTCTATGATCTTTGCATCCTGCACAGCTCCAGGAGATCTAGAACATTCTTGGAAGCTGCAAATTCCTGAAGGTCACTTACAACAGGTACTGCTTCTCTTAAAGTGCGTATTTTTGGCTCCCTTTTGGTCAGTCGTGGCAAGTTCTTTATCAAAGCACGTAACTATGTAGTATGCATAATTAAAATCCGTCTTAGGTTATGTATGCACACGGTTCCGGAAAAACTATTCCATTTCTGCGTTAGGCAGTTTTCCGGTTTGGAGTTAAATTTAACATAGGAAATGTCTCCGTTCCGAGATTTATTTTCCGGTTGTCAAGGTTTCCGGTAAAACAGTTTCCACATGCTAAATATTGGATTTTGGTTACTAAATTATACTTCAATTTATAAATTAATAACACATCTCAAAATGGAAACCATTGCTGAGCATTAGAAATTGAACAATAACAAAAACAGTAACATTACTGAATTATTATGCTAAATTACATAGCCCCTTTAACTTCTTTGGTCATATCTGGGACTTTTGACCAAAGAACTTTCTCATTTTAATATTAAACACATTTATACTCACATTCGCTCCTACATTATACTTCGAGAATTTATGGAGGATAGGGAATTATTGTAGTTAAAGGAAACTTCCCAACCCCAGCCAAAAATAGAAGCTAGAACACTGACTATTCGACCAGATGATGATGATGATGTATAATCCGAGCATATAACTTTGGAAGATCTCCATAGCTTATTTAATAGATCACCTAGCCAAAATGCACTATCCCTTATCGATATATACTGCTGTTATTCTCTCTGGAGCTGATACTAACCTATCAAAATGATGTTTCAAAGTACGATTAATTGTGCAATGTGCACAGCAATGCAAAACAGCTGCTTGAAAATCAGTTGGAAGAACGAGAGAGGGGGAAAAAAAACCTAAAGAAAAACTTATGAACGCGTGCATAAAGTGCAGCAGTTTTATCTTGGAGATGGATAGTTTAACTTTAAGAGATGGAATTGCTTTCTTGGAAAACTCGCAAGTGGCAATGATAAGTGCTAAGCTGGAACTCTCCAAAATTAAACAGAAACGCATCAGGAGATTTTAAAGCAGGTGGTTCAAAAAGTGTAGTTCTCAATGGAACTATTGTAGCAAGTAGAATTCAAATGAGGTTGTTTGTTATAAAATGTTTTAAATTAGGTTATTAAAAGTAGTATTATCATAGGGAGCATTCAGTAAATGTGGGTGTATGTTATAAAAAATGGTAGCAATTATGAAGTCTCAAATTCCACATGTTCGTTCACAAAAGATTTTCTTTGCTTGAAAATTTAGTTTTTAATCCTTATCTATAGAGTGATATCCTTAATTTGATTTTCGATGGTTAATATATACTTCAAGCTGATTTATAATTCCTTTCATTTTTCATAGCCGCTCCAATTTAGTGCTAGCTGAGAAAGCATAAAGCAGAAGGAATTTCCTCAGAGTGATGACGATCTGTAACCAAGGGGTTTATCTCGTGCTATTATGGGACTCGTTTGTCTGAGAGCTATCTGTTTGTTCAGCTGGCAATGTCACATATAACATCCCCATTTGCTCAAGATAACCTAAGTTAATATTAGTGCAGTCCTACATTCGAACAGCAGTGTTGGAGGTGACAAATTCTAACGTCATGAAAACCATCCATTTCAAGATAATGGTACTCAATTTCTAATACATCTAGTACAATAGTAGTGAAGACTTCTCTTTATTGATTCTTAGCGTTCAGTAATCTGAAGAACCGTTTCGGTGTTGATAATTTGCAACTTGTTTTCAAATTCTCCACTGCCTACCTCTGGTAGGTAGGGAACACCTATCGTATTCCATCCAAAATTACGAAATTTCGAATTTCCCTAACTCCCCCTCCTCCCCCCCCCCCCAAATCACTTGCGGCGCGCAAGTACCAAGTAAGCAGTTTTCAAACATTAGGTATGTCTGTCTGTCTATCTGTCCGTCCTATCTGTCATGTATGGGTGTACGTATAGGCACGTATCAATGTATATATGTGTTCCAGACATGACTTTTTTTTCCACAGGTGTACATATGTAAACAAAATAGCAGTGACTCGTAAATGAAGTTAGATATTTAAGTTCAACACGTTCCAGGAATGCAAAGCAAAGATTCAAGAACAATCCTTCATCTCATTCTATTCTGCAGTGCAAAGTACTTTTTACAAAAATTGCTGTAACGATTTTGATTAAAACATTCAGCTTATATGCTGTCATGAGAAATAATATGTGGACTTTGAATTGCCTGAGTATATTACCTGAACTTCCCTTTATTTGACTAAGTTTTGTGTAGCAAGAACTTCTTAAGCGATACACAATCTTCTACAGGAAAAAAAAAAAAAAAAAAAAAAAAAAAACTGTAGAGCTTCCAATATGGTAGACTCGAGATTATCCCAGCTACTTTTGACCGAGAATACTGTGAGGCCAGCCCGCAGCTGCCATCAGACATTCAAGGTCAAGCTAATTCATACCACTGCGAAGTGAGTAAACAACGTAACAATAGAGAGGGACGGAAGAAATACAGATTTTTCCAAACTTTCCAAGAAAGTTTGTTGAAAGCATGTTTACAAAGGAAAAATCCATTATTCTCGCGTATATAAGCAAATAGGTGGTGAGACAGAAGTACCTCGGAGTGCTTATGTGTTGAACAATAAATATTACGCAAAAGAGCATCACTAATATATTCCATTGCCGCATCAAACAAATCAATTATGATCATACTTTCAATAATATAACTAATGAGTTGTGTTTATCGGAGACTCAAGAAACCATACGATATAATATTGTTCCAGCACTGGCACTGCTTAAAGTAGACAGTCATTTTGAATTGCTGGTGTTACTTTATTTACACCATACCAAGAAGCTCCGTCACTCATCAGCGCATTGCACATTTAAGGGCAAAGAGATTCTCCTGAGCAAAGGACAGCGCAGTCAGTGTTGAGAGAATGTATGTACCGTCAGAAATAGTTGTAGCCATTGAGTCGACGCGTCGAAGTTGTTTGTTCTATGAAGCAGTTTTAGTGAATGCGATCGTTAGACGCAGTTTTGTGATACAGAGACAGTGAACTACCTGTTACAGTCGGACAAAACAGGTGAGAGTTGCAACATCACGATGAATTGTAGGCTGTGTTAAAATAGAGAACTGTGTTTTGTGGTTCAGTTAGAAGAGAAGTAAGCTGACGAAGAGAAAGTTACTAGACATTGTCATTTTGTCACTGTATCTAAAACATTAGAAAAACGTTCTTAGAGTTTAACATCCTTGGTGCATTCGGTACCACAGGCGGTGACCACTGATGATAACCGAAATTAAATGTATCTGTGAAAGAAATTTTGGGAAGGGTATGTTTCAGGTCTCAGTTTAGGTTACCTCCCCGGCATTTGTAAGTTATGGAGACTGAGAAAACTCTTAGAAAAAGACTCAGCCAGGGAGCATTTGAAACGTGGACCTTCGGAATGAAAGCCATGCACTTACCGAGGAGTCGCCTCACTCGCTAGGTCCTTAAGAGTTTCTGTGAACAGAATAGCTAAAAAAACCAAATGTCATATCAAATTTAGTTTCGGCGTTTCTCAAGGATGCCACACCAAGACTTTCAACAAAATTGTCCCATCCCAAACCATTCATTTCATCTTCCAAAATGGTTCTAATGATCTTGATTAATATAGCGCACAACCAAATTATCAGAAAAGACATGAAGTGACACAAAAAGTAGTTGGATTTGTCATTTTTGTCACAATATCAATTAGGTAGATGAATACGCTTTTGCAAGTACATAGTGAGTAGAGAAGTCCGTGTGAAGTTAACTCCAAGTTTCTTGTGTCAGCAATGTTTTCTTCAGTGAGAGGAGGGCAGAAAATTACATACCTACTTTCATGAAAAATATGCGTAGCAAATTCTTTAACAATATCCAGTGAATATACCGCATATAACAAAGTAAGCAGTTTTTATGTTACTGCTAAAAAAGTAATATATTCTTTTACGAGTGGGATGTTTACGAGCAAGCCATACGGGAAGTTCACATTTCATTGCGGATAAGCACAAGACACAGTTTCCGTAGCAGCATGCTGCATTTTATTCCTTATTCTTTATACAAACCCTTTAGTAGAATAATAATAATAATAATAATAATAATAATAATAATAATAATAATAATAATAATAATAATAATAATAATAATAATAATAATAATAATGTCTAGTCAATAAAATATTTAACAATGTCCTTTAAACATATTGTGTATTCTCTTCTACACATTTCTTCTCATATTTAGGAAATGAAAACTCGTTCTCAATTGTTAACATGTATGCAATAATTTGCACAATTAAATGTTTTCTAGTAATTTTACTTTTTAATGCACAGTCTCCCAATACCACCGACAACGCTCAGTGTGTTGTACTGAACGGCAAACTGGCCGGTTTTCAAACAGGAGTGTGAGATGGAGTACGTTCACATTTTATCAATAAACCAAAGATTGAGCTGTCTACATTACAAACGGGCTTCTAATTGCGTACCTCCTACGCTATTGCAGAGCCTACATGGGCGATGGTGAGTCTCATGCACACGACCCAATACATGCGGTTGTCTTTGAAGATTTTCAATCGCTGCACAGAATTGAGCAATGAGGTTCTCCGCTGACCTTACAGGAGTGTCATACAACATATTCTTTATACAGTTTCATAGAAAATAGTCGAGAGGTTTCGTATCTGGTGACCGTGCTGGCTATGGAACTGGTCCACCTCTACCAGTCCATCGATTTGAACATGCCATGTTGAGGTGATTCTGCACATTTACATCAAAGTTTTCTGGAGCTCAAGTCGGCCATTTCGGCATCTGTGAACTGGCACGTGTTGCACTGCTTTAAAAAAAAAAAAAAAAAAAAACAACTTTACTGTGCTGGAAACTACCCAAGTAGCGCAGTAGAATGAGGGAATTTAGCGCATGCGCAGGAGTGTTAGTATGCTCAGGTCGTTCATCCCAGTACACAAATGGTTAAGGGGTAGCATTTCTTCCTATTAAGACACCAAAACGAATGTTAACAAAACGTCACAACCGTTCGTTCTCAAATTTCGACGCTCTCAGACAGGTGTTCCTATTTGAAAACCAACCAGATTTCCATCACGCACAACATACTAAGCGTTGTCGGTGTTTTTGGGATAGCATATTTGGACGATACTATAAGAAACGGCAAAATATTTTAGATCAAAATTTTATGATAGGCGACTTGAAAATGAATTGTATATTATTTGCATATGACCAAGTAATAATACCCTCTTCAGAAAACAATTGTAAAAATCAACTTACGAATTGTGTAAAATAATAAACTAATATAACTTAAATATATGAAGTCAGAACACAAAATCTATGGCTTTTCTTAGACTTTATTACAAGAGAGCAAAAGTTTTAATTGGAGCAGAAATAATTGAACAAGTGAGCATGATCATATACAGGCGTAACATGGAAATTGAAAAGAAATTAGACAAATGTCTGCGTATCTATGGTAGATACAACAAATAAGAATAAATAACAAATACAACAAGGGAAACTAAATTAACCTTTTGTAAAACAATCGTGGTGTCAACATTGTGCGTAACACAGTCAGGGCCAGACCTTACCCTAAGGTCCGTGTGATCTTAACCTGCGGTGCTCGCTCTTCTGTTACCGGAAAGGTACGGAAACACCTCGTCCTGCTTATTACGCAGTAGATAACTCTGAATTCCAGATTAGGTAGATTTTCAACATAATATCCTCTGCCACCCAATTTTGCTACTAAGGAATTCTGAAAGTAATAATGCTATTTGATATCCTAAAGTCGAATAAGCAACTTCTCTCCGCACAAAAATTAATCAATGTGGAACATTATAAATACTTTATAGATAATTGACTTTTATAATCCTTTGTTGGAGTGAAAGTCTGGGACGGGGAATTTGTGTGAAAGTCTTAACGTAGGTTTACTCTCCGCGGCCTAGCATCAGTCGCAGAACTTGAAGATTATTTTAATATTATCACAGGGATAGTACGGATATATTATATTGATAAAACAACCAATATTACTTTCTAGAATGTCTTAAACATTTTATTAATTGTCAACCTTCCTATGAATCACTTTTACAAATCTTCCGCTTAAACAATGGCGGACTGTGACGCTAATAAAAAAATGTAAAAAGTCAATATTCCCTTCGAAACTCACTGCAATTAATTGATTTCAGTTATTCTCACTTGCGATAGCTTCTTTTATGAGAATCATATCAAATTCACAATTTCGATAGTTTTCGCTTCATAATGTATAATTAATATTTTTGTCGTTACACAATCGATCTGAGTCCATTCCTCCTTGGTTGTAGAACAATGAACATAGGAAGTCAGTCTACACTGCCTATATTCTAACAGAATTATTTCAGGGGGCTTTCTGCTGCCTCTATATTTATATTTGGAATTATGTCAGAGGGCTTACACAAAATACTGACTCAAATGCAAAGTAATGAATCTAATGCGTGACACAAAGGGGTACGGAATAAACAAATATCTTAATTTAAAGCATGTTTCAGTCCTATACACCAGCAAGCAACACCTTTGTGCTGTGTACATTATTTGGTATTCAGGATCTACAGTACGTCTTTGTATGAATGGAAACGTGGATCCGAGTGACAAAATGAATCATTAGTTATCCTGGTAAAAGCCGTTTTATGCATGTCCATTCAAATATATCACATTTTCATAACAGCGTCCTTCTTTGAATTCAGTCATAAACATAATGCTGGCGTCACCACCGCTGTCAAACAGGGATAAGGGGATGTAAACATTGGTCGAATATGTTAAATGGACTAGTACATCTCTTGTCAAATACACAATGAGCAAGCAGCTTATACGATTTGCTAACATCAACATTCAAATCAATATTTAAGCATAATACTTTTCATATGCACCTTAAGAATGACTAAAACATTTTTAAAATTATATTTGAGTGGGAAGGTTAGTATATTTTGGACAGTGCCACATTTTCCATAAAACAATGATATGTGAATTATTCTTTGTTACATACAACGCAGTAATTTTCAGCCAAAGGTTTGGAAATATTCGTTACTTTTAGGTAAACCATGTTTTAATATAATCAGATAACCGTAAGCCAGACGAAGTATTGAGATCTGCACATTGAGGTTAGATCGATAAAGAGCAGGATTGTTAATTGTCTTTCTGATATCCACAAACGGAGTATGAGGTCGCCTTTAATTGTTATTGTTAAATGCTGTACATTTTCTCAAACACTGACAAGCATTCAATATTATAAACGAGATTCATCCCAGTATTTAACGCAGAGTCGATTTTATGTTTGTACCAACGGAGGATAAACTGCAACATGCATTACACCGCTTGGTCCATAGTATGGCAACAATATGGTTTTAAAATAACAGAAAAATCTAATATTATGGCCTTTTGGGGAAAACTATATTAGATCAAAAATAATTTTACAAAATAAACCATTAGAACAAGTAAGAGAGTTCAACTATTTAGGATGTAATCTAAGTTATATGATGAGAACTGAAAGAGATATGTGCAAAAAGCTTGCAAAATTCCAAATGATATGTGGAACCGTGCTAAGAAATAAAAGAAGAAGAGAGACAAGGTTAAAGTTCTATAAAACATTGACGGTCCCTACCCTACTCTATGGAAGTGAGACGTAGGTTATCACGAAGAAAATGAAAAGCCAAATACAAAGTGCAGAGGTAAGCTTTTAAAGCAAAACAAGGGGATACACTACATTAGATAAAATAAAAAAAACGAAGATATAAGAAAAGAACTCGTAAATTCAATAAGTAGCAAAATTGAAAGCATCTAAAGGTATGAATGCAACATACACAAAGAATGTCTAAACAAGGCTGCCTAAGACTACATTATAATATCAACCAATCAACGGGTCTGGCAATAGCCTCGACAGTTGGCTCAGTGTGGAGTCCCCTCCATCGATACTCTTAACTCTAATGTCTACTTCTTCAAACCCTTAGGTATATATAATACGCCAAGTCCTTCTATGCACTTTGCAATGCATACAGGCGTGTGATAAAAAAGATGGATGGATACAACAGCAAATCCTCGGCCGGGTGTTTTGGTTATTGAGAAGAGAGAGCGAGAGAGAAAGAGAAAGAAAGAGAGAGAGAGAAGAAAGGGTGGACGCACGGTTTAACCGGAGAAGAGACTAGAATGGTGAATAATTTGCTAGCAGTCTCCTTTATCCAGTCTTGCGGGAAGATCCTGTTTTATAGGACAGTTTTTCACGGCGTAATTTGTTGTGATAGTTGCCGTCTGCAAAGTCATGCAATTGTTTATAATTTGGTATAGTCAATATTAATAATTTGCCATCCATTATCGCAGCTACCTGGCTTCTGTCTATAAGTGTATATGAAAAGCAGTATCAGTTGAAGGGACCACATGTTACGAGCGTTTACGAAGGCCACCTGCAACTAGCGAAGCTTCCAAGAGGGCCGGCAGCAGGAACCCTTTTCTGAAGGAGCGTAAGCCTCCCACTTCGGATCGGGCCAGTGGCGTTTGTCCAGCAATGCGACCTTCGCGAACATTTCTGCTGCATTCTATTTCGGTCGCAAACGGCCAGTGTGAGTCAATCTAAAGCAGGGAACACACACGTGCTCAGGCGGATGAGCGTAGGTTGCGCAGCATAGGGGAAACAGCTTATAGCAGTTCCCAAGAATACAATATGGCCGACATTACACTAAACTGCAGTCGAAATTACAAGAAAAAGCAGTAATACTCTACACAATAAAAGCCTTATTTTCAACCTCAAATATCACTGGGTTAAAGTAGGATATTTTCAAACGATAATAACGCATAAACATCCTTACCACACAACACGTGAACGTACTCACTTTCGGCAAATTTGTTCTGGAAAAACACTTGGATAAAATCACTTAAGAACGCGAAATATCGGAATATATATGTAATGCACTATAATAATGCATTATAAATAAAACAACACTAACTATTACTGGATATAATGCCTTAAAACAATTCAAGATAAAACCATTCATACATGAGCAATACAATGGCGTCCACAGATAGATTAATTAATTAATAATGCATCATAACAGAGTCTTGTTTTAAAATCTATCGGTTAGTTTCTCTGCAACAGCTTCAGAAACAAGGGTTCCTGTGGAAACATAACCGATACAATAACACCAACTATGGCCGTAGCTTGATCATGATTATATTTTATTGGCAGTTCTAATGCAACCTAACAGATGGAATATCACCAAATAAAACCAGACCGCGGAAAAGCCACAGTTGGTTTTTGGGGTATTCCAATAAACTGTATCCTCTATAGTACCACTACTCTGAGTCACGTGGCATGCCAGCGATTACGAGAAAGACTGAAAAGAGAGGGTGTCGTCCCTTTCTTTTTGCTTTCTATGTATCGATCCTTCTTTCCGCTAAATATTCACTTTAAAATATGTCTCCTTCATCGTATAGTGACAGTTTGAGTACTTATTCCAAAGTTTTGATATCATGCTCATCTCTTTCTTGGCTTTTATTTACTATTTAGTAATACAAGGAATCTGTGCACGCATTAACAAGATTATGTCTTCTGACTCTTTTTAGCGTCACACAGAGTTGATTGGCGATAAAGCGTTTACTTTAGTACTACTAGTCTCCAAGTGCGTTATTTCCTTTAAAAGTGGCAAGTTGTTTAATTTATTTTGCGAGTGCAACCGTTTAAATGGAGTTTGAGCTAGTGGACTGTTCGACGACGGAGTCCACTTTATATGATTGGCTAGGACGGAAATTTCCAATTAAAAAGGCCACATGATGCTTATCCCACAACCAGTTTTAAAATGTATTGCCTGGGACTTTAGAAGGTTTTTGACACAAAATGTTATTTGTGTATTGCCAGGGGTACAGAAATCCTAATAATTGGTCTACAAAGTGACTTAATAATCAGGAATAAACAACAGAGTAAGGCCCACTTAATGAGTTAAACTATATTAATACTGTGACGCACAACAAAGGACGGTCGGGACCAAGATACTTCACACCACACACCACTGGAGCGGCGTGTAACAAAGGCGCTTAAGGTCAAGCAAACACGTGACTAACAACAATCAAGCGGCAACATAAAAGGTTTTCCAGAGCACTCGAGAAGTAGCCGGCAGCCGGCTTGTTTGTTGACATTCGAGAAAGATCTGGCTACGTCGCCGCCGGTGTAAAAGCTTGCGGAGCGCGTGAACGCAGGCAGTTTTTTTGTCGGTCAGTGTGTCAGTAAGTGCAAGGCAGCTGTGAAAGATACATCGCGTCGAACTGAAGAAGTTTTAACAGTGTTGAGTGATTGAATCGTCGGAGTTAGCGTTTGAGAGGCAGAGAAAGTGAAGAAAGACGTGAAGAAAGACAGTGAAAGCATGTAGTCAAGGTTAGAACAAGTTGTAATATCACGAAATACAGTAGACTGTGTTAACGTCAGTAGAAGAGAACTGTGTTTTTGTGCAAAAGTTTAGAAGAAAAATAAGGTGATAGTAAAGTAAATAGCCTGGACTTTTGTCTTTTTGTCACAATACTTATAAGGAGTTGTGGATAATCTAAGATAAAAAAATGGCTAATATTTAACATTTAAAACGCAGAACATCAAGGGACATGTAAAAAAGAATTAAAACATAATTCTTTTGGACCCTAGCTCAACAGAAATCCAATGAATTCGTGCAGCAATTCCGTAGAAACATGCCACGGAAATTAGAGTTTAATAGTGTAAATGTTATAATTTTACGTAGCAAAATGTGTTACAATCCAACATTCCACCTCAGACTGTTTCAAGGTGATTGGCGAAATGTGTAGAACGTGTTGATGATTAACTCCTTATAGCTTTATGTAAACTTTTATTGATTAAATATCAAAAGAAATTATAAGGGAATACGAAGTATGTAGTATGAAAGAAAATAATCAATACATTTGCACTAAGATCATTTGCATCCTAAACTAAATAAATCAGTAGCAGTTAATTTTATCAGTTGGGTAAATGGTTAACAATGAGCAGACATTTACAGGGAATGAATGTCGCTTCGAAATATAGTTTTAGTTGGCATAGTCTCAAAAGTCTGTAAAACTCCAACGTAGGGTCCAGTTGCTTTGCGTTGCACTAATATTTAAACTGTGCTTTGCTTGTTAGTAACAACTGTGGTTTTTCAGTTGCTGTAATATTATTCCTATATAATTACCGTCGTACATGCTTTTCAGCTTCATTCCTGCAGAACAGCTAATGTTAATATTGTGACGTCGGCTGACGGTAGCGGCAACACAGCAGAGGCTCGGGGCCGGGCTAATTCACACCACAGGAGACTTACAACAAAGACGGTCAAGGTCAGACTGCCTCGCGCTCCTATTTTTGAACATTTAACAACAATGAACGCGGCATGTCAAAGGGGTTTTCTAGATTATTGAAGAAGTGTCCGGCGGCCAACCTGTTTGTAGAGATTCCAGAAAGGTGAAGTTCGAGAAAGGTCCGTGTTATATTGTTCCTCGCTATATAAGGAGGCGAGGCAACTAGCCTAAGGATTGGGAGTCGGTTTTTGGTGTTAGTGTGTGTCTGTGCGTGTGTGTGTGTGAGCTGCGTGAGTACGGTCGCGTCGAAAGGAAGTTAGCGAAGCAGTTAATGACTGACTGAATTGTCAGTCAACTGCTGTATGAGACAGAGAAAGTAAAGAAAGATAGAAGTGAGTCAAGGTCACAAGAAGAAAACGGTTGTAAATTGTAATGTCACCAAAGACTGTAGACTGCGTTAACGTTAGTAAAAGAGAACTGTGTTGTTGCAAATTCAGTTTGGAAGACTTTTGTCGTTTTTGTCACCATGGTGTCAGAAATGGGATTCCTCGAATTGTCATTTTCTCACAATATTTTGTAATTTCTTAATAATTCATTTGTGTGGTCTTTAATTTATTTGCTCATATCGACTACTTTGATTGAAGCACCACCGATTCATAATTCGCCAAACTCTGTGTTTTAGGTTTTTATATATATTTCCATGAAGCACATTGATATTCACATACTTATTATCTTTCTGCAGTGGACATGACTCTAATTGAAGAAAAGTTCCGCCACTCTAGCTGAAAATCTGAAGGGGGCCTCGGTTTCGAAAAGCTAGGACGCTAACGAAACGACTGATACACAATCAAAAAGTGTTTTACTGGTATTAGTTATCACTTAGATAAAGTGTCAGGAGTCCTCCTGCTAATATATACAGTCAAATAAACCAAAACTTTAGGTATAATATCCAACTTTAAAGTATAATAGAAATACGTTGTACTAAATAAGATACTCAAATGCTTCGCGTACTTATAAGTAAAGTATTTTTTTGAATCTGTTCAGAAAATTTTCACCAAATATCGTTCATCTACGTAGGAAATTGTGCGTTCAGAGTTTCCCTCAACAGTGGATTCTTTAAACGGATGGAGAAAAGCTATTTCTTTCGTTACGAGCAGACGAAGTGAGAAAAACCGAAATAGTGCGCGTGCCAACATAAAGAAGGAAATATTGCTTCTGCTTCTGGTTTAAAGGGATAAGGAAGCACCACTGGACAAAGTTGAATGGACGAAAGATGAAGAATGCCGTGCCCAAGTTGGTATCGCCAAGGAATTCGCACAATGACCGGGATAGGAATTCTTTTGGATCCTCCAGCCTCCTCTGATTCTACTGAGTGTTTTGGAAACCTATTTATTCGAAAAGGCTTGTTTACAATTTTTGTCTCTTCTACAACTATAGTCAAAGTTGAATCTACAGGTAATTTTGTATATTAGCTCTAAAACTTTTGAACAAATGCTTGGAAACATATTGCACAAGACCGTCAAAGAAGAAACCTGAGTATTTTGTTTGTGCGTTACTGTAACCTGAGACGGAGCTTACAAAGAAAGTATTCCTCCCCAGAATGCTTCACAAGCACGAAATGGGACGCTCGTGCACCATTAGAAAATGTCAAAGGACAGGACCTTGATAAGTATTTCTACTAAATGTGTGTATTCACGAATTTAGCAAATTGAATCAGACTTGAAAATGCAGTGACACGGCCACTACTCGAACAACGGATCGTCCTGGTTTTCAGATATACCTGAACCAGATGAAAGGATTTAATACGCACACGGTATCTCATCATGGTAACGCAAGCAAAGCATTAACTCAGCGACTCGAAGATCCATGGTTTAAGTCTCAGCCAGAGCAATAAACTTTTGAAATGTAAGATTAATATTCATATATCATTTTATAGGCTAGGCAACCATAATAGCTCCGTGAGAAAATAAGTTTAAGCATAAGACAACACCCATAATACTCAGTAAAGCTTAGTTTCAAAGAAAATGCAGGAAGGAAAACGTCATATGTAGGAATGCTACAATATAATTTCCAAACTGTACTTTTAATTCTATTTCAGATTTTTTATGTTATAAAAGACCGTGCTTTAAAAGTGTACATATATAAACTGTAACAGCAACTTTCAAGACAAACCAATTGTGTTAAACACGTCCAAATTGTTATGATGATGATGATGATGATTATGATGATGTTCATCATCATCGTCATCACTATTATTAGTATTAATTATTATTTATTAGTATTAATTAGTATTGTTACTATTTCATCATAATTGACATAATTTATTTGTGGAGTATTACCATATACAATTAGGTCACTAGGAAGACTTTATAATCCTGCAATGCAAGCCATTTTAAGCATGTTTCGAGACTGAAGATAGCACCCAGTAAATAGTAATGTGTAACTGAATTAAGAGTGTTCAAATGCGTGGACATAAACCTCGCATTCGTTAACAGCCAATATAAGTATATCATTATATTCATCATCATCATCATCATCATCATCAACAGTAAGTTTAGACCAAGTTAGCCCTTTCGGCTCAACATACATAGATGATTTTTCCATAGACTGGGCTTTCTTCCGGTTTTGCATTTTGTAACGGAGTAATTTGGTGGAAGCTTGGAAGAGCCAAAAAGGTGGGGGTGGCCGGCTAAAGATGGATCAGCCTGAGGAGTGACGTCAGAGACAAAAGCTGGTTGACCGGGTGAATTATGCTATTAGCAGTGCGTGTCAAGAGTCGACCGTCAAAGAGTCGAACGGGGAACCATAGCAAGTTGGTTAGACGGCGCGGAGCCGTTCGTGAACCCAGCCAGGCGTGTAATCCTGAGTCTGCAAGTCGCATATTAATCACTATTGTTAATGTGGTTGCTTTTGAGAATTGTGCTGCATGGACTGCTGAGTGGAATTCGCAAGTTTGTTCATAAGAGTTGGTGCTCGTGTGGAAAGGAGAATAGCTTGTGCGGCTATGAAACCAGAGATGAACCTTCCAGGCTGGGAGTTGGCCATCCACCATTTGGCTCCGAGTTGCAACTTAGGGATGAGTACCAGTTAAACTTAATAGTAGTTCTTTGTGAAAGTAGGGAAATTCTAAAGGAACTGTTAACTATCGGGGTAGCATATTATGAGGTACCTTTCATCATAAAACTGTGGAGCAACTTGGTACGGTGAAGTTGGTGTTGAGATCGTAACAGACCTTCAGGAAGAATTGTACTTGGGGAAGGAGTTTTGTTTGGTCATAACAGTTGAGGACGAGAACAGAATTGCAGTGCCCTGTGTGTTTTAATTGGAAAGGTTATGGGTAAATTGTATTGTGTTCTTTAATGTTTTCATGTTTATATGTTACAGTGTTCATTTTATAATAAATGTTATGTTTATTTCTTGGTGTTACTTGTTACTATCGTGTCTCGATCCTGCGGAAGAAATTGTTAGTAAAGGGAAAGATTAAGTAACACAAATCAGAAGGTCACCTAAGTTTAGGACAAGGTAGTAGGTGCAAGTAGAGCGCAAAGGAGGCGTAACAATTTTTTAATTATTTTGGTTAGTCGATTACCTGGCATCCGTATTATACGGTGGGACCGGTTTTGTTAGTATGTAAAGATTTTGCTGTTTAAATTACATATTTTTAGTCGGTCTCGAATTATTTCTTTCCTTAAGTGGTCCCTCGATACTTCTTAAAACATTTAATTTCTGCTGTTTCCACCATTCTTTTAACACTTCTGTGCATCGTCCAATTTTCGGAAGTCAACACTGACGAGGCCATAACTTTATAAAACTTCAATATTGTTCCCTTTTGAGTTCTACTCTTCATAGTTCCTTTAAGAGTGCAACATAATTATGTCCTGAAATTTATAAAATGTTTGTTTTATATCTGTCATCACAGAATTCAGTAATTATAATGATGTACTGTATTGTATCTTTCATTACTATTTTTATCTTGTTTGATATATCCTTTAAAAAGGCCATGATCTTTGTTTTTTTGTGCTGAAACATGTAAATTGAACTAATTTATCATTTTTCCACCTGATGTGTTGCTAATGGAAGCATGTTTTCCTCGCAAAAATTACTTGTAGTTCGGCGAATAGAATTGTACTTAGATTAGTAGAATTAACTATAAAATTAATTCTCAATAAGTATATTATCACTGTAAGGAATTTTGTTTACTTCAATGTATATACCACCACATTTTCTTTGGTTCTCCGATTATTCTTTTGAGTTAACTACATCTAACATTCAACATTGTTGTTTAATGCGAGACCTCTGAGGAAGATATTCATAAAGATTTCCATCGCCAATTACGAAAGCAAGCAGCTTCTTTGTAGCAGAAGAAAAATTCACTTGCATACCACAAACAGCTGACTCGCTAATGCGGCCAAAGACGAACAACTGACGAACGTTATCGATTCGAGTATATTTTTCACCAGAAGATGCATTCAGTATTGTCACCAAGCTCATTTGGTTGACATGTAGTAGGGCTTTGCACCCGTGGCCGGCATAGATCGTTAGGGAATGACCTTCGTCCAGTGATGTTCTTCCCTTATATCAGTGTTTAAAATATTACGGGGTGCTAACCGCTCCCGAGAACTGCTTTTGTCCGACACGCTGTCAAACTTAAAGGATGAGCGCTTCAAAGTATTGACATGCAATGAACTGAGCTACTGAAGAATAACTACAAGGAAGTTCATTTAGTTGATTTTTACAAATGTGTCTTAGACCTTAGCAGCGAATGCTTTAGGAATGGACTACTCTAAGGTCTATTTTCCCATGAAGACCAGACCAGAATTGCATGGCTACCAAATGGTCGACAAGCACGGTAATTCCGACCTTGTTGCTCTCAGAGTATGAAGTGTTGCCTATCTCTAAAAATAAGGAACAGGTGAACCACCTGGTATCGTATTATATTTGCTTAGTATCATAGTGCTGAAAGAACTAGTGTAGGTGATGATAAACCTCTGATAGAACCACAAAAGATCGATGCATTATGTTTACTAACCGTTAATAGGAAGCTACAAATTTACAAACTATTGCTGTATTCGGTAGTGGTTTGGTGTAAATACAAACACTGCTTCAAAGGGGAGCCTGGTGTGCGATATACAAAATACGCTTAGTTTTACAACTCGTAAGGAAGTGGAAGCAACAGGTTTCACTGCGGACATCAAAGAATATTATGCCCAGTTACAGCTTAGGGAGAATAAAACAACATATGTACGTGACCTCCTTAACCACTCCATTCTTAAATCTTGATTTTATGCAAACGTATGGTGTCTAACACCGATACGTGGAAAAAGCAAAGATAACATAATATACAGTACCTTAAATATGTTCGATTATCTGTGGATTTTCAAGAAATAGATATATTACTCAAACAGAGCTCGAAATGTTTAATGAATATGAAATAGTAAAGTATAAGAATAGTAAAACTAACAACGTTTTATCGCAACGAATCGAGTAAGCAGCTACAACAATAGACAGTTTCATGCAATAACCCATTCTTGACATTCTCCCGTCAGCATGTATTTCACATTCTGAAGAATGGCTTACTCGATTCAAGAAAGAATAGTAGTTATGGAAGTGTATGAGATAACAGGTACATTTTAGAAAAGCCAGGACATTTTCGAGGAAAAGTTTTCGGGCAGGGACAACCGGCCATACAGGCTCTGGTTAAAAAACTGGCGTGTCAAAGAATGAGTGCTAAATGTAAGTGAAAGTATTGGTTGAATTTTCACACCAGGAGTTACTGAGGTCATTCACCAAATGCCAATTCAGAGTTCGAAGAAGTGCACACGTAAATTGGTGCAACAGGTACAAAGAGCGCTAAAGAAAATCTCACTGCACCTCGTGTCCATGTGATATCATTTATCGTTATACGAAGCCTGGCTATTTCATTGGTTGCTTTAGATCATAGTGCAAGGATGTGCCACTCCTTTTGTTAAATAATCTTAAATATTAACCAAAACAAGGCATAAAATGGCGTAGAAACGATATACACTTAAGCTGTTGAATGTATTGTCTAAAAGAGAAAGAGGTGGAGTGAGTGCATTCAGTTTTTCACACAAACCTCTTATGTTTGGTAGCCAAACTTTTTCGGCTACTACAGGACACACCTTTTAAACGGTTAAAATCTAAAGGGAAAACTTTATGAGAACCCAGGTTAGTGATGAAGCTCTAAAGGCCCCAAAAATCGATACAAAATACGCGGAAGATTTTCTTGGGCGTTCTTAGTACACACAGTTAGGTATGGGAGATGCCGTCGTATCACAGGCTAAGTTTAACTGCATCACAAGCCCAAAAAGTCTACTTAGAGGAGTGGTTGAGGTTTCCCGATCTAAAAGAAAACCACATTTTAGAAAAATATTCATCCATACGTGCGTGCCTGCGTATGGACGTGCAAACACGAACTGTATGACAGTGAAGATAAATACTGTTTTGTTGTGTATTTGTAACATTCAAAAGCTGTTTGGCTTCAAAAACCTTAGATACTAACAACATTAATAAACTGGACATACTTCAAATATAAATTATAATTATAATTACTACTACTACTACTACTACTACTACTACTACTACTACTACTACTACTACTACTACTACTACTACTACTACTACTACTACTACTACTACTACTACTACTATTATTATTATTATTATTATTATTATTATTACTTATTACTTATTACTTATTACACAATGGGACATTGATATAACAGCAGTAGGGAAAACGTGTTGTTAAATGGATTACTATCGTCTACTTAACACGTTAAATAGATGTCTATCATCTACTGAATCTTCTATTACAAAGTGGTGCTTGCCTGCCCACCTCTGCAGCTTGGTGATGGATCTCTCTCGTTTGAGTATCATTTCACCCATTTCATTCATTCACCCTCCTATATGGCACCACGTTGGAGGACGTTAATAGAAAAATCTGATGTGTTGCACTCACATGACTTTCTCTACTCTTGTACTCACCATTCTTACAACTCTTATTCCTATATCTTCTTCGTGTTAGTTAAAATAAACATTTGTACAAATTATCTTATTGCTTATTTCCTTGTAGGTGCAAGGGGAATATTGGAATACTCTTGGCTTTGTGCGATAGTCAAATCTTTTAAAGCTTTGAGGTTCCGTTCTCTTTGTACACGTAACATATAAAAAAATGAACAACGATGACCCATTTCACGAAAGTTCCAAGTTTTCCGAAACTCACACACATAACAAGGTATATCTCCGAAATGGTTCACCCTACAAGAAAATTTATTGAGGCATAAATTGTGTATTTTAGCAAGATCTACATTTTTTGTATAGTATAATTTGGTCTATCTATAACGGTTTACCAGTTATGCAAAAGTCGTCCAGAGTAAATACGACTACAGGGGCTATAGCCAGAAAATTCAAGATATACATTTCATTTGTCATAAAAATATCTCAAACATATGACATTTTAATCAAAATCGTTAGAGCCATTTTCAAGAAAATCAAAATTTTCGAAAAATTTTCAATGTAAAGGGTAGTTTAGGGTGGGGCTATTTTCTTCAAAATCTTCGTGTCACATCCTTGAACGACATTAAACTTAAATACCAACTTTGGTTTTTAACCGACTTTTCGTTTTTGAGCTATGCTGTCCACAGACTGACAGACACACAGACACACAGACACACAGACACACAGACACACAGACACACAGACACACACACGGACCTTTTTCTAAAAATGCTTTTTTTTGGATTCAGGGGGCCTCAAAACATGTATTTCCGGTGAAATCTCGACTTCGAATTTTTGGGTGGAATACGATACTTCCCCTACTTACCAGTAGAGAAAGTAAAAAATATACTTACCTAACAAAAAGAAAAGAATGTTCATAGATTTACTCTCCTCACGTCCTTAGAAATGACGAATACAACAAGCTACTTAGAACTAGAGATTCAACAGGATAGATTGGAAGACCAAGCTACAGTAACCTAAACTGTCCCGGTAGGAGAAAAAAGGGATATGCAGCACAGATATACTGAATTTAAACTGATTACTCCTGCGATAACTTTGCCAAAAATTCAAAACTTCAGAACTATATATTATGTTAAAACCCACGTTTTTAAAGTTCTTCACGCTTTACTGATTCCTTATGCAACCGTTATTCGCATTTAAATGATAAAAGTGCACACCTTTTGTGACTAAAGTCAACCATTCTTTCCGGGTTATCATACAATATTTATCGCGCCGTATAATCTGAACATACATTCAATTTTCCGCTAGGTTTTCTCATTGAGAAGCATAAAATGTTATATTCACAGACACAAGTTCTACATCATCTCTGACACAGGGACCGGAAAAACGTGCCACATTATCTCTATAACATGGGTCGATACACATGCATGTAGCGTTGCGGTTTTGTGGAGATGACAGTATTCTCAAGTACTTCACTAATACCTTAATATACCCATAAACAACATTATAAGCAGCTAAAATGAATGTGCTTCTCTCATACTTAAAAACCTAAAGAGAGGTACGAAAAAAGCTCTAGTTAATATATGCCAATTAAATAGGTTCAACCATCAAGATATCATGGGGAAAAAATGTTATGTTTTAAGGTTAGCATTTCACATTTCATTTCATTGCTAATTATCTCCGAAAAAATTGCATGCAATACACGTGTCTAAGTGTTTTTACTAATCCTCTGAAATTTAATTGACATTCCTCTGTCCAGTAAAATTCACCTACCATCCTTATATCCAGGTACTATAGCCAGACAGGATTGTTGAGTTAGGTTACACGAACCTGCTTCTGAGAAACCTTAAGTAGGTATTTAAATCTTCGGGATCGTTGTTGGAACTACCAAATTCTACGTTATTCGTTACAAATGTTCAAAATAAAATTTTAATAAACCGTTTATTACACAAAGTATATGGTACCAGAAAGTTTTCTAAAAATTAGCTACACTACACGTATGTTTTTAAATGAACCACTTATAATTTGGCGGTGGAATTTTTTTGAATGTGTATTCCATTAAAAGCGGCAAAGTTAAAACTTCATTAATTATACAGGCAGGTAGTATATAATATAACAATGTGAATAAATTACGTTGCAGAAATGTAATCGAAACCCTATTGTAGCAAACTTGTTTGTATTCATGTACAACCAGTCCAAAGAGCTTTTAATTTTCGTCTTCCATTATCTTTCCTTCCTACAGGTAAGTATACATTACACCTCTTCTCTAAGGTTGCATCCCTAGCTATAGCATGACTTAGCTTATTACCACCTGCGCACTTAAGCTGATGGGTTTTAGCTTTTTAGCCCTTTCCTACAAACAGAAACCCCGTACAATGCTCCAGATCCTGGAGGACCGTTAGTAAAAGGCCTGCATCCAACGTAGTCAGTCGATTCAACACTGTTGCTAACAACCCACTTTGCCTTTTCTTAAAGCTTCCAGCTGAGGGAACATTGCATTTATTAAACATCTTACCCACTTGTACTCACTCTAGAGGATGCATCAGCATCTCTGAGTCACCACCAACCTGAACACAAGGTAAACTTCAATTTATGTGGTCGAGTGTTGCCCCAAGTTTCCTCAACGAGTGATGTATCTCTAAAAGATCTTCTCCAAATATGATATACTTTTATCCGGTGTATAATTGTTTAGGCGGCGCCGTAGCGGTGTGGTTACGCCGCTTGTCTATCACCAACGCCGCCCGGGTTCAATCCCAGGGACCCACATGTGGTATTCGAGGTGGACGAAGCTTCGTGGGCGAGTTTCCTCCGGGTTCTCCGATTTCCCTCGCTACTCATTCACCAAATGCCCTATCATCACCTTTCCATTCATGTATTTTGCCTTTATTCCATATCATCACACCTGATGCTGAGCTGGCCACACGCTTACAGGTCTTCACTCTGTCCGGTCCATAGGTTCGTCTGCTCCCCGACAGATATCTGACTTGTAAATCCTAGGGGATGTCAGTCCGAGAAGGTCATCAGATGATGAAGTATAAGTGTTTAAATTCATTACTACGATTCGTTCTCTATCATAACTCGAGAATATTGAACAGACCCATTGCGATTTAATGCCCTTCAATGTTTTGAACAATAGCTCTAGGCTCATATTAAGACTTTCCCAACAAAACACTATAGCCTAGGCTTCCACTCCTTTGAATGTGATAGCCAAAGAGCCGCAGGAAAGGTCAGTTGTGTTGACTTCGATTGAACTACCAAGGCCTTCCGTCTTGGAAGATTTTACTATTTATTGATCTTTGAGATCTCTTTTCCCCATACTTGAGAAGTAGGTACCAGTATATTTGCTTAGGAATAATAAATTACAGGGCCCCATTTTATGTACATGATTTATGTACATTTTATGTACATTTATGATTTATAATAGCAGACTTCATTCTGATTTTTATTCATTTTCCCCTCAGCTTATTAAGCGCACTTAATTGGGTCCAAAACTTCATACACGATAAGTTTTACTGGAAATCAAAATGTTAGGCACTTGTCTAGTGCTTGCTCTCAAAAGCTGAAGTCGTTATTTTTAACAAATAACAATGTGAAAAATCCCACTCCTGACACCAGTGTGACAAATGACATTTTCAATTACTTTTTCTGTCACTTTATTTCCCATAAAATTGAATCACAACAACACAGTCCTCTTTTTATCGTTAACAAAATCTACAATTCGTCGTAACCTTACTAAGAGCTATTTTGTCCCATCGAAACCTTACACACGATTTACTAATGCTCTCTCTCTCTTTCTCTCTCTGTATTACAAACTATTTCCGACGACACACTTGCAATTATTCAAACAGGCTTAACTAAAAACTGCTAACAACAAAAAGGACACATTGTCTTGTCACGTGTTCTTATAATGTTATATTTCCCTCTTGAGAAGTCAAAACTAACTACAAAAACTGGCTTCTCGCACTATCCCAACTAGATACGCGCGGTTACCGTCACAATATTCACCTACAATAGTCGCAATAGTCGATTTTATCCAGAGTGGTCAAATGATGCATATTAATATGTAAGACGTTGAAAATCTGAAAATGGGTACCTTGTTTAAAGTAGCCAACAATTTTCACCAAGTGCAGGAGCACAAATTAGTGCCCCAGCTGGCTAGACGGTTATATATGAGGAGCTAAAGTAATGGTAAACGCAATTCTTAAAACCATTCCGAGTACTACAGATTGAAAATTAACGCTGTGGTAGTTTTTGGAAATAAGGCAACCTATCATTCGTTCTATATGTTAAACACTGCAGAGTTCTACTTTAAGGGTCGAAAATATGAAGAACAATAATTTTTTGGAAACTGTGAAGTGGTGTACACAACCTAAAGTGTGAATGAACAACCATGAACATAATTTCTACAAGCTGTGCTTTTGAAGCATTTTTTAAGTGTAATGAACAGTTTAATTTTCACGGTACAGTTTAGATGCACCAAGTTATATCCATGCAGACCACACAGTATAGCTCTGTAGGTAACTGCTGAAAATGACTGATGGTAGTTTTTGAAATTCGTGAATAGTACAAATTTTGCTGGTATCAAAAATTAGGTGTCCAAGGTTATGTACACATTTCCCAAATGGTACATATTCGAACATATTCGTACTCAGTATTAAACACAAGAGTAGTGGTACTTTTTTTTAAATAGCCTATAATTTTCGCTGAGCAGACATTTATGACTTGATTGAATAAACGTTGTACTGGAGAGGGTAGAGTGAGGCTGAAAATATAATGCCATGACCGGCATTTTTACCGGTAAACCACACAAGATCATCTCAATTTATGAGATGACATACCTTAATGGCGACTTCAATATTGTAAGTACTAAAGTCCCGGGCTTCTATTTTAACCGACTGTAAGGTTCAATCAATAGCTTTTCCAATTGTGCCCTACACACGGCTATTGTGTGGAAGAACATTAATTACAAACGTTGTACTGTGGGTTCACCAGCTCACGGACTTAGGGGAATGAAGGAGAGAAGAGAGAAATTCCATGTGGTGTAACCTGAGATTTGTAAACTTCCGTGTAAACGTTGTTCTGCTGCTTATGTTGACAACTTACCTCCAATCTTATTCGCGCTATGTTTAATCGTTAATTTCTCTTAATTTCAGTTGTAAAATCGTATGAGTCGCTAGGTTTATGTCGAAACTAATGAAATTAATAGGGTAGAAGTAGATACATCCCCGCTAGAAGTGCTCTGAAATCTGCTATGATATTGTGGTTGCAGAGCAAAGGGATTCAGTGACAGTTCTATATGCAAAACAGAGCTTTATAGGATGATTGAAACACACAAACCTAAAGAGGTTTATAAAGCGAACGCAATTTTGTTTCATTGGGCTAAACTGTCGCTTACTTGCTCCCATGTGTGATCTCAGTCCCATAGAACTAGCTTGGGTCAAGGTAAAATTAATAGTTAATTGGAGGACAGTTAGCAGGAGTTGCACGATATGACGCTTGGGGGTATACAACTTGTGAGCGAAATAGATTGGAAAGGTTTTTGTAAAATATAGAAAAGATAGAAAATAAACGAGAAAGACGGAATAGTTGAAAACAGCGTTTACATTTTATAAGCTAAATATACTGCATGAACTGAAAATATTTAAGTTTCGCTATTCTGAGCACTTGTTTGCTTTAATCTAGCGTGAATACACATTCCAAGGTTGGCAGTACTACTGTAAGCGCAACCAGGAGCATGACTCGTGCTTCCGATATTGCTGTGCACCTGGAATTGTTTACTGACGTACTGGCTCGCTGCATTCCTGCCAGGGACCATAAGCTGGTGAACAAACTGTAGTTATACATATAACGGCTTGAAAATAAAAGTAAGGATAGTTTTAACGACATTTATTTGCATATACAAGGCCAATTAAATATAACTGATTGTTTTAACACTAACAAACCTGTGTAGGCGAACTTTGAAAGATAGTCAGAGCTGAAAAATTCAGTACCACAACCGAGATTTGAACCACGGATCTGCTGCTCTGCGCGCGGCTGCTCTTGGTAACAGCCTGATATTCAGAGCACTCGCATGTTGAATTTGTACTCAATTGGATTTGAACTTATATTTCACGTGTAGCCTTTATTTCAAAGGATTTTGCGTATTATTAATCCCCAAAACACACCCTGTAGATGGAAAAAAAAATATGGCCTTCAGATATTTACCACATACATTTACGTGTGTGTGTGTGTGTGTGTGTGTGTGTGTGTGTGTGTGTGTATGTATGTGTGTATGTGTATGTGTGTGTGTATGTGTGTGTGTGAGCGCACAGCGAGAGAGAGGGAGAGTGGGATGCAGAGGGACAGAAGCAACATGGTAATTAAAACACATCATGCACCTTGTGTGGATAAAAGGGGAATATTTACATGAAACACCTCCTTTACGAAAAAATATTTTAATGGAAAAGCTTTAAAGAATTTATTTTTGCATTTTCCTTAATCCCTCAGTAAAACGTGCCTCGTAGTCAGTTATATAACTGAGAAACTAAAAGCATAAAACCTTCAAATGAATCGTTTCCACAATCACCATGAAGGATGAATTTGCGTAGCGTCTATGCAATATATTTTCTCATAAATTAAAAAAAAAACAATTAAGTTATTGTTTTAACACGTTTCTACCATGTACATAAGGAGGGTGGTTTCCGATCTCTGATAACGTTTACTGCGTTTCTGCAGCAAGGTCAAGCGTCTGTGAGAGACAAACAAAACAGTTACTGTGCTGCCTTCATAACAGAAGGATATGTGTGGCTGTCATTGTGCCTAAGCAAATTAAACTATACTGGGAAGGCTACATCACCGCTCTTTACAACACACAGTATAGTAATTTTGCTATTATTGAAGCATGCAATAAGTGAAATCTTGTTTTACCAAAGTACAGGATTAAATCAGTGTTAAATAAAAACGGAAAGGGTTGCAAGGGATTAATTGCAAAAGGAAGAATAGACAAACTCACGAACTTCTATTAGACGCTCTCTAGAGGTAATAAGGAAAGTTCAAGGCAGTAATCCAGCAACGCAACGCCATTGTAAACAAATTGGGAATATCCCTCAAAACTGTTGCACCATTATAAACAAAGATTTGAATATGAAGAAATGTCACAAAGGTCGGGTTCATAAGTTGCTGCCACTAAGCGTCGCACCAACACCAAAGAGCTCTATGAGAAGCACCTGGATCGGAGAAAAATGGAAATTTTTGGTCACATTACATGAGGCATATGTGTATCTTAGTGACTGTAACAAACCCCGTGCAATTTACTACCGACCAAGTGGTAGAAAAAATTTTCAAAAATGGTATGCAGAATCCAGAGGAAGTTTCTCAAAGGGATTTGTTGTCATCGCTGGTTACTGCTACAATGGGAAACTCATAATTCTTAGGGCTGCTATAACGGCTAAGATCAGTTTCAAGTATTATCAGGATGAACTTCTCACCCTAATTTACCACATTGAAAACCCGGCTCTCTATGGAGAAACCAAATCAAAGCCTGGGCGCAACCAAATAAGGCATCCAGTTACTTCTGTTTCGACTCGCATGGAATGGTGCAGGAAACTGGAATACATACGTTCTTCAACACCCCAATAAAATTTTCTGATGCCTCTCCGATGAATTTTGCGCCTTTGAACTCTTGAGAAGGGTATTAGAAATTAGGCGACCTCAAACAATTGATGGCCTTTGGAAAGCCTGTAAAGAGGATTGGGAACTTCTGGACACGACTGCACTCGCAAGAGCTTTCTCCAGTAGAAACTGAGAAGCAGAGTGATTGCTCGGATAAAGGGACAACAAATAGAGCATGACTGGTGGTGGAGACATGGCTTTTCGTAAGGTAGGAACAAAGTCAAACTTCTTATCAGAGATAGGAAACAACACTCCTAACTAATAACTAATTATTTTTAAATTTTATGCACCTGACCTGTATTACTAATAAAATACTTGTCCAATAAGTTATACTGGTATATCATATGGCTCTCTCAGAGGTCTCGAGCTGAATGCTGAGACAGATGTTACTTGTTCATTGTGCAGACTCTAAGTTCGATTACTGCGCGTGTGTCACCTTTAACGCCGCTTTTCATCTCGTTCGATGAAACTGCTCCAAAGATGAGCTATCAGATCTTTATCTCAGGGTATGCGTGGGCGAAAGGATAAACAAACTAAGTTGACTGCTAAACCCAATGGTCTATGATATATTCGAAGTGAATTGCCGACTATTAAGGTTGAACAGTTGAACTGTTTCTGAATCTCATGACACGTAATTGTAACTATGAATAATTACAACTGCGGACTTCCGAAGTAGGCGTCCTCAGAAAGTTGATGGTCTTTGGAAAGCCTGTGAAAAGGAGTGGGAATTTCTGGACATAACTGCACTCTGCAGTTGAAACTGAGGTGCAGAGCGATTGCTCGAATATAGGCACAACTAATAGAGCATGGCACGTGGTGAACAAGATTTTTATAAGGTAGGAGCAAAGTCAAACTTGTTATGAGAGATAGGAAATACCTAACCCTCCATAGCAGGCAGAGAACATAGTATTATATTCTATCAAAAACTTCGACATAAATTTCACCAGAAACTACACGTTTTGAAACTTACTGAATTCAAAAAGCATTGTTAAAAAAGGCCTGAGTGTGCATGCGTCGTGCGCGTGTGCTCGCGTGTATGAACAGCATAACTCCAAATAAGAAATAAAATTATTAACCACCTTCCCTCAGGTAATGCGGACTTAAGCGTGCTTTTGTAGTAGACATACAGATCACAGATCTAATGGAAACCTTTTAATTTTAACACATCTTAATACAATACCAAAATATAGACTTTCAGAGTATGTGTAATATGTATAGCAGATAAAAATAATATGCTTGAGAATAAAGTTTTAGAACAGTTTGCGTTCTTTAAGTACGTTGGTACTTAGATAAAATATGTTATGCTCAATGTCAGTGTACTATAAACGGAGCACTAAAGAGACACATTAATAAGCAATTCAAAACCTGAGGCAGTGGAGAATAAATAGTATGTTCCGTATATAAACAATGCCAAAAGATTGGTTTCTATACACAATATTTGAGCATGTATCATTTGGAAGGAGAAGTATAGGAAAGCTGGGGCAGGCTCTAGCCTAAATCATAAAGGAGAATGAGAAGAAGAAGGAGAAGGAGGAGGAGAAGGAGGAGAAGAAGGAAGAGGAGAAGGAGGAGGAGAAGAAGGAGGGGAAGGAGGAGAAGGAGGAGGAGAAGAAGTCGGAGGAGAAGAAGTCGGAGGAGAAGAAGTCGGAGGAGAAGGAGGAGGAGGAGGAGGAGGAGGAGGAGAAGGAGGAGAAGGAGAAGAAGAAGAAGAAGAAGAAGAGAGTCCTACGTAACTGTTTTTGGATCCATATGTTACCCTTACACAAACTAGTGCACTCACAGTTAACAGTAGCATTCTTCTCATCGGTTAACAGTGTATAACATTGTCAATGACCTGCTGAATACCATTGCTGCTGTAGATGTAACTTAGCGACAATAGAACCCCCTAAGTTAATGGGGAGAAACAACAAGCTGTAGCAGAGTTGATCCAGTTATACAATTAGGGAAGCGACAGGCCTTAAACCTGGCATTGGAATAAACACTTAAGTACCACACATCCAATATCGCGTAATGGAATTCATGAAATCTAAAGTGCTGCGTGCGCTGCTGATGTATATTTGTTTCGTTGCGTTACTTATATACTTCCAAGTATTTGAACAACGTATGTGACATTTATAAGAACAATTAGGGAGCAGAAAGTGAAGAATTATTTATTTTATTAAGGAAGGACAAAAGTGCGTAATTTGTTTTTAAACTTATAAACGAAGGGCCGAGTTGATAGGGCTTCGTGTGCAAAGAGTACAGGAAACGAATTTAGTAAAATGCAGGAGTATCATGATTATTTAACGAGGTCATCGTAGCTTCCCTTTCTTTCCCCCTCTCCAATAATAGAAGTAGTCGTGCTACTGGCTGTAAATAATTATATCCAATGACAAGTCGGCATGAAAGGGAAGTATGAATTATTTCTGTTGGTCACTTAAACCGTTACTCATTAACTCGACTGTGGCTTGTTTCACACCATGTCGTACACATCACAAACTACACGTGGCCTGATTATTGATGCATGGCAAGCTGGTAACAATTCGACAAATTTCAGAAACACTACATTTTACTAATTATAATTTATGCCAACAAACTTACTGCTGGTGCTTTTAAACACACAAGACGTTTGTGGGCACCAGCAGTTAGCCTGTTGGCATCAATAAATAATAATTACCATCTAAAGGTTACTTAAACCCGGGACATAAAGTACTTAAAATTTGTAAGTCGACTTTGGGGTATTTATCTCTGGTGTGAGATTCTCTTGTGGTTTAGCCTGGAAGTACGAATCGGCTGGGGAATTTAATGTCACACTGGCAAGTTGATCAAGGTAGCTTAGTGATTAAAGCAACCGCTCGATAAGCGGTTCAATTCCCGGCTATGGCACTGAATTTTTCAGTCCTGCTTCCACCTCTTAAAGAACGAGTGGAACTTAACGATTTACCCATACGAGTATAGAAATGGTGAGCAAGCCCACATAGAATACTGTTCTTAAAACATACTTGAAATACCAGTAGTTTGCCTAGTATGCTAAATTATATTTCAAATTAGATACCTATATTCAAATTTTAAAATATAAGCAAACGATTTAAATCTCCTATTTTAGCAATATTCAATATACAATCACCAAATTTCATGTTTTAATTATAACCTATACTTACATTTCCTACTAATTAAACACACTAATAATGATAAAATAATATTAATGATAATAATGATAATAAAACACAACAGTAGCATTAATAAGAAACGAAGAAATGCCGGTGAAACATTACGACAATGTACAATCTGTAATCGGTAGCGTTAGACAATAGCAGCACATACAAGAATGAGTTTATTTTCTGGAATATAGTCCCTGTAAGTAAAGTGGAAAATATTCAGACTGCTATTGACTTAGCATGGGCTACATACCTTAGTTTAAGCCTTGGGAACTACCTCACTGCCCAACCCCTTCGCCAGCATGGGGATTGTTAAACCACAGACTCGTGAGCGGGAGACCCTTGGTTCAAATATAGCTGGGACCGAAGTACAGAATAATATTGTATATATAAGGGCGCTCTTGCGTCTTTCTTCTCCGGATTTCAAAGGCTTCGCTTAGCAGCCAGCTCTTAAAACATTTCACTATCACTTAAAACCTACTGTATTCCCATATTCCCCTTGTATCTACAAGAATATTGGCAATAAGATAATTTCTGCAAATGCTTAAGTCGATTAAAATGTAGTACATAGAAAAATAAGCTTTTGCAAGAATAGTACGTATAAGAATAAGCATAGTTCTACATAAATTTGCGAACAGAGTTCCTCTAAATTGAACAATATAAACAGTGTGTATCGCAATAGGTTACGCGACGATCACGTGGTGTATCTTCTAAGGCACTTCGACTTTGTTGCCAAATATTGATAGACTTCTTAAACGTAAGGAGTATCAAAAGTCACTAGTGAACGGATGTTTATCACATAAAATTTGAAAGTGCTTTCGTAAATCAAGCGTAACGTATATACATATAAACAAACCACATAAGCGGTCCACATAAAGTGGAAGAAGGTAAATGCAACCTCCCCTCTTTTCCACACGTTAGACATCGTTGTTATACCGGCGTTTTAGTAAGTAAACACAGGAATACTATTAACAGCATGGAGTATGGAGCCGGCAGGTAGCGTGAGGGTTGTACTGCTTTCCGCTCTACTTGATTGCAAGAGCACTGTAAGGTCGCCGGCGCTTCCACTTCCCGTTGTAGGTGCACGGTTAACTTGATGGATTTCTTACTAATCCCCGCTTCTGGTTATAACATATTCTCAGGCTCGGACCGGGCTCGGGTGATGTAAAACGCAGAGCCCCGTTGTTTGCTTACTTCGTCATTCTTTAAATTCGCCGAATAACCTTCACTGCTGGCAACTACAGAGGCAACGATTTATTGAGCTCGCCCACTTTGCAGATCTCTTAACACACACCATACGGCAGATATAGATTATGATGATGAGCATTACGATAATTTTAACGATGAATTTAACGATGCTATTAATTTCCGGGAGATATTTTACATGCCAATAAAACTACCAACATGATGCTATCGCATTTCAGCGTGGGCCAGGATAGAACCAGCAACCTTGGTCATAAAAAGCTAGGACTAAAGCTTTCGCGCTACCCAGGTTAATCTAAACAATCGAAAAAGTAAAAATCACGTGTGTTTGCAACTGTAAGTCAAGCAGTCAACATGAAAATATTACAGTAGAACCCCGCTTATCCAAACCCCACAAATTCAAAATTCCGAAATCAGATCCCAAGTAACAAAAATGTTGTACTTGTTCTATTGTTTTACCTTTAATAATTATTTTTTATCTTATCTTATTTTTCCCTAGAAAATCCATAGCTTTTGTTTTTGTGTTGAAATATTTAAATTGTAGCTCAACATTATTTTTTCCAACTGATGAGTTACTAATTAAAGCATGTTTTCATTTCCAGCAAAGATTACTTGATCATCAACAAATAAGATTGTATTCAAACTATAGAATTAACTTTAAAGTTATTTCTCAGTTGGGATTACATTCTTCAACTGCTGCATCTATATGTATATGTTAAGAAGTGTAAGCGACATTGGGCAGCCTTATCTTGCTCCTAAATTTATTATAAAGCTCAGAAAAAGGACGAAATGTTTATTGCACAAAAATGTTTTCCTGAACTTTGCTATAGACAATGTACTTATACATAATCCATTTCGTCACTGTTAAACTACATTTTCCTGTATTTTGATGTCGTACTAGCCACTATCACATGTTTATAAAGCAGTAATTACGACTCAACTTGCAAAATCGGCCGTAAAGAACTAAACCTGCTTGAAGATGCGAAGTTACGTCAGGGTCACGTGAACATCACGTCGGTTGGTGTGACAGCAGCATGCTGTTCTACCTAACGTAATGCCAATTCAAAGGCATCTACATCATCAGAATGTGACACAATATCCTTAGGAAAGTCTTCTTCCTCACTATCTCCATCTTCAGAGTTGTTATGGGTTGATTCTGGATCATACAGACAATGGCTTCATGACTGATGTGTTGATGATCATTATCTCGACTGATATCTATTCAAGAAGGCAATTTTACCCTGCATTTTCATATCCCGGGATTTCTTGAATAAGTTGAACGATATCATTGTTTGATGCCGAAATGAATGGGGTTTCTTCAATCACGAGCATTGGTCACAGTTTCTTCCACGGTTTTTTCTTCGTTTTTCGGATAATCCGAAAATTTCCCAATCCGAACAGACCACAACCTCAATTAATTCGGGTTAGCGGGGTTATACTGTATTTATAAAAAACAGTACTATATAATACTACATTAAATGTGAACAAATGCTACGTTTGGCAACGCATCTGTGATATCCAAATTCATTTCATTCCTGAATACACTTATAACCATGAATTCTTAAACATTGTATTCTCTTAAGTAATTAACCCCGCGATGCAAACAGGCCTTTAAGGGCCAAGACCTACCACCGGGCCGCTGTCCCCAAAGGGCATCATGACTGGGGTGCAACAGTGGAAGGTGAAACGTGGCCAGCACCCCGGTCCTTCAGGCTGTTATAAGCTGTCTACGTAACCAGGACCTGCTACTTCTCAATCAATTAGCTTCTCAATTAGCCCCTCAGGGACGTAAGGAGGCTGAGTGCACCCCGGACCAGGTGTCCACCCTGGAGAAAATCCCCACACCTGAGTCTCCTGTCTAAACATCAACACTACTGCGCGCTAAGAGCATGGCCATTTTATTCGCTTAAGGGATCCTCGGACTGAAAAATGACCGAAAAATTATCAAATTGACGAATTGTAGTGTTCCCCAAACCTTCAGATACCACTAGTAGATACCGTCCTTCAAGACTGCTATACCAGGCTCTACAACAAGTTCACCAACCACTGAAATCCACTAGTCAACACGATTCCTCAACAACTGCCAGCAGCTCGAGGAGACAGAATGTTAAAAAGAAAGCATCATCCAGACCTGACAATATAATAATTAAATAAGGCTTATCATTGGATTAGGTCCCTGCTATGTTTCATGCCATGTAACTGTCCAGTTTATGGCCATAACTGTAAAGTACTAAGTGTACAATAAAGCTATCATAAAAAAAATTCAGTCATCTGTTTACAGAGAAATTTGTATAGATTCCGCCATTTTTAAAGGTATAGGGGAGGTCATGTGCGCTACATTTAAGCGTTCCTTTTTCTGTTTAAGTTTTCTGCAGTAGCTGAACAAAGTATAGGCCAAAAAGGGCTAAAAACAAACAAATTCAGCGGAAAGAAGCGGTTAAGCTATAAATATAAGGGGAGAATACTAGACAAAAGAGGGAAAGTTTGACAAACAGGTAATCTGACTCTCAATCATGACGCATGTTTTTCATGAACTTTACATTTTTAATACACTATCTGCTCCATGCATATTAAATTATTTTCAAGCGTGTGCTCCATTTGATTCACTTCAACTCCGGTCTTTGGCTTTAAAACCTTAAAATATGTTTTGTTTAAAAAAAAGTTTTATAAAACCTTTTCATTGCCCATAAAAGCACAAAAATTAATGACCTTACAAGTAATTATTTTTTATTACTGTCAGAGATTGATGCTGTTTGTTGGGCAACTAGAGTTTATAAAATAATTAAACTTGTGATGCTTTAGTTTTTGATGTGCGTGGAGTGTTTTGATAATTAAAGTATGTTCACAATGCGAATAACTTGAGTAATTAATTCCTTCGAAACTATACAACAGCTTGTGCTCGAAGTTTGTCTGGTAGTTTGTAATATAAACACCCTTTAAGTGTGCTAATTATTTATTTCGTGACTATAAAAATATAGAACATTCAAATTTCAGTCCTAGGGTTCCTCAATAATAAAACTGCATCCAAATATTAAACTTGTGAACGTAAGTATAGGATATGAAGGAACTGCGATTTCATGAAGCTCTATTTCAGAATGTAATCGTTAGCTTTATATTAAATGTTAACCGCTGAGAAAAATTAGCTGCTTATTAACGTTGAAAATACTACTTCTTTATAGCAGTAACTGTAGTGAAAGCGTTAATTTGCTTAAAATACGAGGGAAATAAATTTATTTGCCAACACTGGTCCCAAGAGCCGAGCCCCTAAGGCGGCATAATTTTGTTCCGGAAATATAGAGTTTCAAGCTAAATGTATCGGTTTTATAAGCTCTATTATGGTTCCCCTTTAAAACGCGTTTATACCCTTACCAGCTGCTTCATTTTCCGTATATTTATGCTATTTTAATGGATCTTAATGTTTCTAAGCGAAATATTGTTTTCTTGCAACATATGCAAACAATGAGATCGCAGATGCTATATGTAATTAAGCTGTACCTAAAACACTGAAGTAATATGTTACACATATGGGTAAGTTTCCTTATCAAGCTATGCACCTTAAATTTGTTTGTGTCTCAGTTTAAAAGCCAGCCGTAAATTAAATTTGCATCCATTCTTGTTTCTAGTCAATTTTCGTGTCTCTGGAAGCTAAGGAATTAAACGAAATGTTCAAAACCAGAGGCCTGAGTATTTACCACATTCAAAATTGACACCAGAAATGTGTTAAAATCCTTCCATTTTTCACGATAATTTATATTAAAAATGTAAAGAACATTTTAATATTTCCTGCACATAGGAGAATTTACAAATTTGATTTTTTGTTTCAGCGCAACTTGAAAGTTTTTATCCAAAATCATAAAGTAATACTAACGTTACCTTTTATTCATTAGAAGTTACATTTTATAGACTACCAAAAAGACCACCGTTACCACACTGAATAGATATCCTGCAAATCAATGGAGAAAAATAATAAAACGCATTAAAGGCAAACAAATAACACAGAAAACAGAATAAACCATTGTAAAGATTTACATAGTATAGAAATTATACAGAAAAGTATTTTTACTTTCTCTACTACGTTTAGTAAAGTAGAGGTAATATTGTACTCCACCTAAAAGTTCAATGTCGAGATTTCACCGGAAATATATATTTTTGAGACCCCCTAAATAAAAAGAAGCATTTTTAGAAAAAGGCCCGTGTATGTATCTATGTGTGTCTGTGTCTGTGTCTGCCAGTGTGAGTCTGTGGACAGCATAACCCATAAACGAAAAGTCGGTTAAATACCAAAGTTGGTATTTAAGTTCAATATCTTTCAAAGATGTGACAAGAAGATTTCGAAGAAAATAGTCCCACCCTAAACTACCCTTTACATGGAAAATATTTCGAAAATTTTGATTTTGTTGAAAATAGCTCTAACGATTTTCAATTTGAGATTTTTATGACAAATGAAATATATATCCTGAATTTTCTGGCTCTAGCCCATGAAGTTCTATTTACTCTGGATGACTTTTGCGTAACTGGTAAACCATAAGAGAGACTAAATCTTACTATAAAAATGTAGATCTTGCTAAATCACATAATTTGTAAGAATAAATGCTTTTATAGTGAATCATTTTGGAGATATTCATTGTTATTTGTGTGAGTTTTGGAGAACTTATACTTCTGTGAAAAGGAACATCGTTATTAATTTTGTTATATGTTAAACGTACAACGAGAACGGAATTGCAAAGCTGTTAAAGATTTGTCTGTCGCTCAAAGCCTACTGTATTCCCACTTTATCCTTGTACCTACAAGAAGATAAATAGTAAGGTAATTTCTGCAATGTTTATCTCAACTAAAATAAGTGTCTGTAAGAATGGTTAGTAAAAGAGTAGAGAAAGTCATGTGAGTGCAACACATCAGCTTTTTAACTATCGATTATTCAGAAGTCCGTGAAACATTTTTTTTTCTTTTATACTGTACAAATATTCACTCTTGCTTATATAGCAAATATTGATGTGATGTCCCATAGACGCTCCAGTATGTCAAAGTTGAGCATAGCCAAGGCAGCTGTAATCCAGCGCGAAGTTCCTGAAAATTAGAAGGTAGCGGAGGCACACAGACATTGTCCTTCACAAATCCTCATAGGGGAAACTCACACGGTGTTAAATCAGGTGATCGTGGTGGCCATGTCATTAATTCGTTATCTTCATGTCCAGTGCGTCCGATCCAGCAGTGGGGTACTGTTGATAACTGCTGTCACCTAATCATAAATCATGGCGACTAATCAGAGTAAGCTTTTATTATAAATACTTTGAGAGCTTCTCTCTTTATTGTCACAGTTACCGTGATCTGGTGCATATTTACTTTACTTAAATTTACGTTAAATTTTAAAATGTTTCACTGAGTTATGAATAACTTTATATAACTTTTGTATTTTATTTCCAACTCTGTTTCGCTATTCGTACAAACTAATCTGAGACCAAAACCTTCACTATAATACTTCTCTCCATCATTCTTATCTATTTTCGCTTTCATCCCCACCTTATTCATTTATCTTAATACTGTAATTTTTATTGTACTCTGTCCCACCTTTTTTCCATTCCTTCCTGTACATATCAAAAAAGCAGTTTGTTCTTAACTAATGTTACAGCCAATTTATTTTCCTCTTCCTTAGCAATTTAGTCGTTCCTTTTGCTTTTCTTTCTTTTCTTCTTTTTATTCTTTCTCACACACTTTATTTAATTTTTTTTTCTTGCAATTCGCAAGATCCATGCTTCTCTATATTCACATTTAGATTGGTTCCAAGATTTCCTTCATTGTAACACAAAAGTTTCTGCACTATGTGGTTAAGGGTTATGATACAGAAGAGGCCTCTAGTAATTGGAGCATAGCGCCCACCTAGACCTTACTGGGCAATTATGCTTTCATTGTGACCTTTGGGAGATCAGAGGACGACGTGCGCAAGCAGGGATATGATCCCTAACGTTTATGAACGTTATGAACCTGTCTTAGCCCTCGCAACCTTGGTTTTCCGGTCACTATGTGCTAACCTCATTAATCTCTCGTCCTTGTTTCTAGGTGGACAGCAAAACTAAGCAAGCGTATTTAAAACGACGTTATTATATTTTCATTCATACGGAAGGAAGCATCAAACGTTAATCCCAAAACCCCCATAGCAATTCCTGCGAGAGAAGCGACGACGAATATGTGGGTCATGCATAAAACATTAACTGCCAGTTTTAAATCAATTCCAGACTCCTGTCATGACACGCACTATGTTACACAGATGGATAAATTACAGTGAAGCTGGACAGTAAAGCCCTATTGTCTTACAATCGCACCCTGCGCAGTCTCCAACTAGGCACTCACAATCAAGTTCGCACAGTCGCTCTGCTATAGTGAAAGTATTGTTTCTCTATAGCTTTAAAGCATGCTTTCGATCTCTGTATAAGACTTGGATGTAAAACTTGTAGCAAATGTTTTACTAGCAATTTTTAAGACAATCATTACGGTAACAGAAAAGTTGAGGTAGATTTAAATTATCTAAAATTATATTACTAATATATACATATATTATATTTGCATAAGCAACGAAAAGACGTAGATGTAAAACTTGTAACCAATTTGTGACCATCATTGCAGTAACAAAAAATTTGAAGTAGATTTAAGTTATATAAAGCTTTATATTTCTTTTTCATAAGCAATGGAAGACAGGAAGGCACAAGAAAGAAAGGGTAGTGTAAACAGCGTTAGTCGTACTATTAAATTTTATTTCTATCGTTTCTCAGATGTTCGGAAATACAACTTAATGGGCGATTTTTCAGGTGGCAGTATGCCCATATATGTGTGTGCTTCTTTACGTGTATTTGACGTAAGACATGCGTCAGAGTTATGTTTGTACTGAGCCATTCTTAGCTATACAGAACATATAAAATGAAGTTCAATCTTTCTAGAATTGTAGAATTCCAGTACGAGTACTTGTAGATTCTAACACTTGATGGCGAGACTTCACATTCGAGTATCAGTGGATTTATACAGGAAAGCATTAAGTGCAGACCATAATCAACAACAGCAGCAAGATAGGTCAAGCTGGCCTTTTTTGGCTCAGCAAAGATCATCTTTCCAGCGACGTTTAGGTCTTCCCCCTACTGCACCAGTATTTACTTGCTATTATTGCAATAATTTTATACATAAAATAAAGAAGCAAAAAAATAGAATAAATAATATGGAGATTAGACCAACTGCGTAGCACAATTGTAGCGCGCCTGCCTCTAGCGCGGAGGACTCGTGTTCGATCCCCGGTAGCGCCGTAGGGATTTTTCCCCCACTGGGAGGACTGGCACGGGGTACACTAAGCCTCCTTAGGTCCCGGGGAGCTAATTGAGGATCTCCTTGATGAAGTATCGACCCCAGGTCGTGAAGACCGCATACTGTCCGGGAGGACTCGGGGTGCTGACCACGTCCCACCCTCCGGCACTACACCCCACTCATGACGCCTCTAAGGGCCGAAGTGGCAGTAAGCCTTGGTCCTTCATGGGCTGTTGCGCTGGAGTTTATCTACTAATTATGAAATATATGTTCAAAAATGGTGGTCCTATGCAATCTAAAAATACCTAATTTCAAGTTGAAACCTATTTTTACCTAATTTAACATTTTTTTTTTTTAATTTCTTCATTTGGTAATATGGAAACGTTGTGTAAGGTTGTGTAGCAGTCGTGTCTTAACAATTACAGTGCACAATGCATAATATGGAGGACATTAGGAACATTGTTTTGAAACTGGGGGAGGATCTAGTGAGCATTGCTTCAGCTAAAGAACTTCTGCAAAAATTGTTCGTGATATTGCATTCGTCAAATTACATTCTAGAGCATTAATAGTGGGAACTATAAATACATATTCTTCAGGCAAACCGGTCTACACGCAACTGGGATTGATAGAAGAGGTGACAGAAGAAATCAACTTGGTTCCTGGTTATGTTGGTGCAGAAGTTTCTGAAGAACTCCAATCAGTGCTTGAAACAAACCCAGGAGTGACAGTTCTCCGCACAGTTGTTTCGCAAAATACCTGAACGCATGAAAGTGCTGTTCAGTTGCGTCTAATACCAATATTTAAATATGCTCCGGTGATATTAGTTGATAAAATGGTGTTATCTGACAAACGATGCAGTTTCTCAATGGAAAACTTAGAAAAGGTGTTAGTTGTTTGCCGTGACTCTAATTATGGACATTTAAAATAAACACAGTGCCAAATATTTCGGCTAAATTGTAATGGACAGAAAATATCATTTTTGTTCACCTATTTTTGTAATTTTAGAGCCTATTTTGATTTGTGATAGAACATATTTTAGGTACCTAATTTAAGAGTTTTAGGGATTAAAAGTCCAAAATATAGTCATAAGATGACACTGGTAAACTGTTGGTCTTCTGATATGGGCACTAAAACTTGTCTAAACCAAACCCTTCACTACATTACGTGGGAGAGGAACTTTATGTATTGCCCTCAAAATTAAATTAAGTATTGATAACATTGTTGCATGGACTGTACCGTAGAAAGCTTAAGCAATTACTGCATGGCAGGTTCTTGTTGTGTATTGCAGGGACTTGGATGGGGTGGTGAAGAGGTCGGTTGCCGTAATTAGTAATTATGATGTCTGCTGCTCTCGCCCTCGGCTCTAAATCCTTCTTGACAAATTGGCAGGTTATGAAGGAACTCCGGAGGTGTTGTTACGTACGGTACCAACTCAAAGTTCTCACGTCACTATCCACCTAGATTAGTGAGTTACTGCTTTCGTATTTAATCACCATCTGGAGGAACTAATTAAGTTGATAAATCACAAAACTTTTGTTCGTCCAAATACAGTTACAGAGTAAATGTCAGTTTAATCAGTAAACGTGCATCCTACATTATGTTTGTTTATGATGAAATTGATATAATTTTCTGATCACGTGTAACATCTTAAAAATCCCACAAAGCGCAATTTCATCGGATGTGGTTTCAAGTGTAAGAATGCACCAACTGTTAGATGTGGAGGAGAAAGTGGTGATCAGGTGTGCGTCATTCAAGTAATACTTTGATAGAAGCGGCTTAAAAAAATATGATGTGTTGCACTCATATGACTTTCTCAACTCTTGTACCAACTATTCTTACAAACTATTGTGGCTCTGTCTTCTTGTTAGTCGAGATAAACATTTGCAGAAATGATTTTATTTATCATTTTCTTGTAGGTGTAAAGGGGAAATGGGAACACAGCAAGCTTTGAGTGATAGTCAAATGTTTGAAAGCTGGTCACTAAATGAAGGCTTTCAAATTCTGTTCTCGTTGCATGACTAAGAAATTACAAGGACCTCCATTTCAGAAAAGTATAAGTATTGTAAAACTCACACAAATAACAAGGAATATCTCCTAAATGGTTCACTCCACAAAAAATGGACATAACTTGTCTATTTTAAGAGACCCACATTTTCTATGTACTAACGTTTGGTCTATCTCTTACGGTTTACCAGTTATGAAAAATGTATCAAGAGTAAACAGCATTACATGCGCTATAGGCAGATAATTTAAATTATGCATTTCATTTGTCATAAAAATATCTTTAATATAAGGTATTTTAATCGAAATCGTTAGCCATTTGGGAGAAAATCAAAACTTTCGAAACATCTTCCATGTAAAGCGTAGCTTAGTGGAGGAATTTACTACAAGATCTTCGTGTCACATCCTTAAAAATAGTATTCTTAAATACCAAATTTAGTTTCTAACCGATGAGTTATGCTGTTCACAGACACACGTATGCGCGCAAACCTACATGGATCTTTTTCTAAACGTTTTCTTTCTTTTTCTTATTCGACATATATTTCTGGTGAAATCTCTTGAAGTTAATGGGATATCTTAATTACTGACTGTGAATCAAATAGCTACTCATCTGGTCTATTTAAATAGGATTGAAATTAAAGTGTTTGTTTTGACTTTTCCAAAACAATGTAACACTATAACCTTATTATAACATTTACAATATAGCAGGTTCTATAGCCCCGCTTCTGTATCTTCCTAAGGGTTCTACAAAAAATAAATGTGCCTTAAGGTTAGACTGGCTTTAGCTTAAAACCGGAGCCTCTAAAAGAAAGATAAACCAACGTGACTTGGACACCGATGAAGAAGGTTAGGCTGTCAGTCTCAGGAAAGTGCACAGAGAGAGAGAGAGTGGCAAATCAAAACAAACTGATATAAATGTGACGTACTACCCCGTTGTTCACGCTTCGACTACAATAAAGTCGGTAATCTGATGGAAGTTGGTACTGTAGCTCATCGGTGAAGCATCTGACTGCTGTGCTAGGAATACCGGGTTTGATTCTTGGCAGGGGGAGGGGATTTTTCTGTAGTCAAGATTATTCCCTATCCTTCCCAGAGCCTGGAAGCATAAATGAGAATGTGAATGTGTGTATGACATAATGTACAAAAAACCCAAACATCCAAAACTCACTCTACACAAGTTAACACCATTGTCCATAGTGAATATGCTCTACAGGAAATTCGCCCACACCAGGTGAGTCAGCCGAGCCTTATTTGTTGGAAGGTAGGCCACCCATCAAACGCCACTGCGTTTTAGTCCAGTTTTGTGTTTATTTAAACGTATTGCTTGACGTTCTTAGGGAGATGAATGCGCAAAATCCAGAGCAACCGCTCTTTAAGGGACAGAACGTACTCCTCCCTAAGGTACACCTCAAAAACATACGACTGCCTCCTGAGAGAGAATTCCGGGTTTCCATCCGATTTCACACACTCTTTATTAGAGTACACATAGCAACACAATTGCGTAAATGGCTCTGATAAAATGGACCTATCATATGACTACACTAACATCAACTAAAAATAAAATGGCGAACTCTTGTACTTACAGCCCGAATTGTTGCAACGGGGCAGGACCCACCATTGTATTGTAAACAACAGTACAATAATCTAGAACACTTAAAGTCATGTGTTTCTCTCCCATCGGTGTCTAAGTTTCACTGCTTGTTCAACATGTGCACGTAGGCGTCATTTTGTAGTCACTACTCTGCATTAGTATCTTGAGCCGATTGCGCTTTGTTTTTGAGTTGCCTCTAAAATTAAATTTAGTTCCCTTTACCTCAAACTTCAATATAAGCAAGCACTTGTAAATAATACATATGCATGGATTGGAAAACCAATAATTAAATTATTCTAGTAACTTCGTTTGCGATGTAAAAGTAGATCGTTCCACCCTTTTCCTATTAAAATATTGATGAATGCTCTGCGTATCTCTTTCGTGGTTAATTAAGATTACGTGCAGACCGTTCTGCTACTATATTTTTACTTCAGGCTTAGTAAACTATTTATATTGGCTTTTCGTCAATATGAAGATATCGAAGTTTATGAAAGAACATTAGGTTGAGAACGTTATACAACTTCTCAAACAAGTGCCAGGTACCTTCTAGCTAATAAATCTGTGCATCTCTGAGGTATCATTTGGCTTTCTCCTATTAATGCACATCTTCATGACTAAATGAAACATTTTATACTGTAACAAAACCTTACGGTCAGTTAGCTCTTACTACTCTCTTTAACGTAAAAGCTGCGCTCAAATAACAAGTTTCATAAAAATGAAACACAATTTCATTTAACTCTTTGCACACAAACTAACAAAACGCTTCATAAACACTTACTCAAACTGTTTCAAAACGTAAAAACAGCCATAGAATCTCAAACCTAACTACTCCCCTTCAAGCTTTCTCCGTAGCACGCTGCTTTTCAACGCTGCCTCTATCATATACTGTTTACGAGGATGATAGTAATTGTTTTATTCGTCATTTAACACACTAAGTATTGTGGTAGCACAGTTTCGGGAACCAAATATGTGTTAGCACACTGCTCTGATATGGATGTATAAAAGTCACAGGATCCCTTATCACTAAAATGGGCCACGATGTATATTAGTACAGTAATTTGGAATCGATAGAGGACTCTAGATAAATCGTGTAATTTTAAAAAAATTACATTACTAGATGTCAAAAGTAAAGCAGCAAAGATGCAATTCAACAATTGGGCTTACCTGTAGTCACAAACACGAAGTAAATCCAATACCAATTGTCGAAATTAGCAATTCGAGTTAATCCTTGCATTAGCCAGCCTTATTTCATATCTGAGATTATCAAGTACTTTGCTACACCTCTAGTAACAAAATGTCTGAGCAAGTTTTAAAACAAATTTATTTTTAAATTGGGTATTATATCTTCTCATGTTTATAAAGATAATATTTAACACTGTTTAACTATTACTTTGTTACATTAATTGTATTAGATCTTATGCCAATCCTTATTACAGAACGTATACTAGCAACGGAGGTGACCACCGCTGGTAACAAAATACCTCAGCAATTTTTAAAATAAATTCATTTTAAAATTGGGTATTATATCTTGTCATGTTTATAGGCGTAGTATTTAACAATGTATAACTATTCCTTTTTCATTCTTTTGCATGAACCACATTATACCGGTAGGACAGTACTTTGACCAATGTTTCTCCAAAAGACTACAATTATTCAGTAGCAGAAACCGTGACTGACAATAACTGCGTGCCTTTACTCAAAAAATTAAAAGCGGGAATTTAAAAAATTACAGAAGGTGGCATAAATTATACCCCCCCCCCCCATATGGTAATACGAGGTTTAAAAGAAAATTTCAATTTATGTCAATTCATTCCCAAGTTACTGTAGCAGTGTAGGAAGGACACCATATCCACAGAACCTACGTTCTAACAGTGATTGTAATGTATTTTATTTTAGTATGTAATATATATCGTATCAACATCATTCATATAAGATGTTTCCTGAGAGTATATCCCAATGATGTATTTTATGATTTATAACTGTAAGGAAGTGCTTCAAACAGAGACTGAGTTCTGAGTATACACTGGGGGCATGAACGCTGAAGTGGCACAAATTTCAAAATTATCCACGAGAGGTGCAAGAAACTCCTGCTGTCCTTACCTCATCTATCTTAGGAATGTTGCATCGCGGGCTTAGCTTGGATGTTGACCGTGGTTTGTTTAGTCGCCACTTCTTCTACTGAGGTGCACTTACATTTACGCTGATATCGCCTTGCATTGTGCGCACTTCACGACAGACATTCCGAAAGGCAATGCAAACCCTAAAAGCGGATGTTGCTGTGGCAAGAGTACAATCATGAACAGTGATAACAGAGATGCTCTAAGGTGTAATGCGTACAGTTTTGTGTGCGTATATAGACTAAAGGCGTTTCTGTGTATTTTGTTTAATATGCTTACAGTTAAGTGGTGTGAGAGGGGTTTACGGTGAGCTGTTGTCCTGGTAGATGGACATGAAGAAGAGATTCTGTTGCTCTACCGCTTCGTACTTCACATTCCTTACTTTGAGGGTAACGTAAAGCGTTTCATTCATATCCTTGCACAAACAAAGCAAAAACCGTCTATGTATTTGGAGTAAGCCACGCGTTAAACAGTCAGTGTATGCAACGAACTGGTGGACGCCATACTGGCCTTCTTTAAACTCCAGATAAGTACTGTGTGCGTATTAATTTTGTGAATGATACATTTGATACAGTTAACCTATGTAATACTTTTTATATGAAAACATCCATTCGCGTATACAGTGAAGAAACTGGCGCGGTTCCTGAGATATATGAATATAGGGAATATAGGGACAATCGCCAACGCCTGCACACCTCCTGGAGAAGCCGGAGGTATCTCTAATTAAGGAAGAAGTTTCTCGGAGGCCCTGTACTATGCTGAAGGCGCTACTCTGTTAGAAGGTCGACTATGTAGACGCAAAAAAGAGTAAGGGACAGAACAGAACCTTCGAGGACTCCGTCTCTTATTGGCCTTTGCCTAGACTTGTTTCCCGCAACTGAGATTACTAAAGATCTGCGTTTAAGATATGCGTATAATATCTCAAATAATGTGAGTAGGTTTCCTGACGTCCAGAGACACCTACACCGTATGCCGTCTTTGCTATCCCAAGTCAGCAGTCTTCACCACACCAGCTCCTGAGGCGTCGAGTGTTAAGGACGAAAACCAAACTCATGGAAAGGGATGACTTGAATGTCAACTAAAATTGGGACCAAGTAGGCCAGTAGAAGTCTCTCAAAAAACTTGTAGTGCATAGTTAGAAGACTGATGGAACGGTAGTTAGGACTCCTTCCACTCACGTGGAAGAATGACACAAGGCGAGACACAAACTGAAGACCCTTGTAAGAAACAGCACGGCCTTTGAAGGAAGGGTGGCGGAGCACGGCAGTGTGAAAACGAGTGTTTTAATTGGACCATGATCATGGAAATGAAGCATTACCGGACATATTAATGACAATAGCTGCTTATTTAAATTATACCTAACATACATGAATGTTTGGCACACCCTCATTGAAACATCCTGTATCCATCTAATAATAGAACCTGTCATTCTTTGGCTGTAGCTATAAAACTCCTCGCCCGTAACGAATCCCTGGACTAACTTTCGATTTTTTCCTTCATGGGCACTACAAGGGACAAGCATTCTGCGCCCCGCCCCTCCCTGACGTTGGTGTTTATTAGGTCGGATTTCGCCCTCAACTGTCGTTCTCTACTTCTCTGAAGGTATTGTATGGTCCCCAGATTCATATTGATCACGCCCCGTTGAGAAAATTCCCATTTACTTTGGTAGAGTAAGCAGCGGTTTCGTTGTGCTTCAGGCCCTCCTTCTGGGTAGGCAACTCTCCAAGTTAGTCTTACAACCTTTACAAGCATCCATAAATGACAATCGTTATAACATTGCATAAATCTAAGATCATGAATCGAGAACTTACATTACAAACTCTCAGGGTGTTTGCTACGAAAACGCCCATTGCAACATGGAAATAAAGTCATAGAAAAACATTACTTTTACAATAAAAATAACCGTTGTCTTAATACAAAACGAAAAAATCTGATGCGTTGCACTCATATGATTTTCTCTACTCTTGTATTAATCATTCTTACAAACTCGTATTCCTACATCTTCGTGTTAGTTAAGATAAACATTTGCAGAAATTATCTTATTGCTTATTTTCTTGTAGGTACAAGGGAATATGTAAATTCAGTAGGCTTTGAGCTATAGTCAAATCCTTTAAAGCTTTCAAATTCCGTTCTCTTTGCACGGTTCACATATAAAAATGAATAATGGTGTTCCATTTGACAATGTCCTCCAAAACTCGCACAAATAACAAGGCATATCTCCGAAATGGTTCACTCTATAAAAAATTATTTAGACATAAATTGTGTGTTTTAGCAAATTCTACATTTTTTCTATAGTAAGATTTGGTCTATCTTTTACGGTTTACCAGTTATGCAAAAGTCATCCAGAGTAAATACAAATACAGGGGCTATGGCCAGAAAATTCAAGATACACATTTCATTTGGCATAAAAATATCTCAAACATATCTCAATAAAATCGTTGGAGTCATTTTCAAGGAAATCAAAATTTTCCATGTAAAGGATAGTTTAGGGTGGAGCAATTTTATTCAAAATCTCGTAACGCATCCTTGAAAAACATTAAACACAAATACTAACTTTGGTTTTTAACCGACTTTTCGTTTTTGAGTTACGCTGTCCACAGACTGACATACAGGCACAGAGTCAGACACACACATGGACCTTTTTCAAAAAATGCTTTTTTTTATTCAGGGGTCTCAAAACATATATTTCCGGTGAAATATTGACATCGATTTTTTAGGTGGAATTATCTACTATACGTGATAAAGTAAAATAAATAAATAAATAAATAAATAAATAAATAAATAAATAAATAAATAAATAAATAAATAAATAAATAAATAAATAAATAAATAAATAAATAAATAAATAAATAAATAAATAAATAAATAAATAAATAAATAAATAAATAAATAAATAAATAAATAAATAAATAAATAAATAAATAAATAAATAAATAAATAAAATAAATTTAAAACTACATGATCAGGAGGAAAAAAATCTGATGTGTTGCACTCACATGACTTTCTCTACTCTTGTACTAACCATTCTTACAAACTCTTATTCCTATATCTTCTTCGCGTTAGTTCAGATAAACAATTGTACAAATTATCTTATTGCTTATTTCCTTGTAGGTGCAAGGGGAATGTTAGAATACAGTAGGCTTTGTGCGATAGTCAAATGTTTGAGATTCTGTTGTCTTTGCACACTTGACATAAAAAAATGAACAGCGATGATCCAGTTCACGAAGTTCTATGTTTTCCGAAACTCGCACACATAACAAGGAATATCTCCGAAATGGTTCACCCTACAAGAAAATGTATTGAGACATAAATTGTGTATTTTAGCAAGATCTACATTTTTGTAGAGCATAATTTGGTCTATCTCTAACGGTTTACCAGTTATGCAAAAGTCGTCCAGAGTAAATACGACTACAAGGGCTATAGCCAGAAAATTCAACATATACATTTCATTTGTCATCAAAATATCTCAAACATATGACATTTTAGTCAAAATCGTTAGAGCCGTTTTCAAGAAAATCAAAATCTTCCAAAAATTTTCCATGTAAAGGGTAGTTTAGCGTGGGGCTATTTTCTTCAAAATCTTCGTGTCGCATCCTTGAAAGACATTAAACTTAAATACCAACTTTGGTTTTTAACCGACTTTTCATTTTTGAGCTATGCTGTCCACAGACTGACAGATTGACACACAGACACACACACGGACCTTTTTCTAAAAATGTTTGTTTTGGATTCAGGGGGCCTCAAAGCATATATTTCCGGTGAAATCTCGACATCGAATTTTTGGGTGGAATACAATACTTCCCCTACTTACCAGTAGAGAAAGTAAAAAGCAAGTGTCGGTTGCAAATAACTTCTTCATTTAATTATCCTCCCCGTGTGGAGGACTAACACGCTCTAGATTGTACAAGTCTGTGCCTAGGACCAAATGCCTGTAGGGGAGCAGAGGAACCTATTAACCAGACAGAGTGAAGACCCGGTAGCTAAGCACCAGGTATGAGAGTAAGGAAGAGGTTGATGTAAAATGCAGGTGAAATGGATGAAAAGAAAGGTGAATATGGAGCAGCTGGGGAAAGAATGGCGGGGGAAACCGGAGAACCCGGAGAATACCCGCCCAAACGCCGCTTCGTCCACCACGAATACCACATGCGAGTCCCTGGTGATAGGCGTATGGTCCAACCGCTCGGTCATGGCGCTGCCTGTTCCAAATAACAACAAAGGAAAATAATCCAATATAGAAGGAACTGTACTGGGAATTGAGACTTCAAAGCTAAGCTACATTAGGTACAAAGCATTACATAATTTCCCCTATGTGATACATAAGACAACATAATTGAGAGCTAATTGAGAGAATATAAGAGCTCTTCTTTCCGTTTATTACATTCTCCATCGCCTATCTGTGGTAGGTAAAAGTGTTGTGGAACAGCCTATAATTTAATATCGATAGTTTACTGCAAATACATGTATTGAGGTCCCCTGAATAATAAACATCTTAAGTATGTGTGCATGAGTACAGCTTAACCCAAAAATGAAAAATCACTAAATACCAAATTTGGTATTTCAGTCCACCATCTTTTAAAGATACAACACGATGTTTTTCGTGAAAATCCGGTTACCCAAACCATCCTTTGAGTGGAGAGAGTTTCCTTATTATTTTTTTCTTTTTCTTTCTTAAATGCCGTTCTAAAGACTTTTATTGAAATACAACTTTTGAGAAGCCTGAAATATGTGTTGAATTTTCTTTGAATTCTTCAAAGGTCTCTTGCTTTAATATTATTACTAAATAAGTCAGACAAAAGTTACTTGATTCAAACCTTATAGCCGATTAAAATATTTAAATTCACGCACTACCAAGAAGCTAATGAAATGTATATTTTAGTGTTATAGTTCTCAAATTACTATCCCATAAACCTAAGCAATGAAAGCCGCGATATTGCATCACATTTTAACGCTACTTGCGAATCAATTGTTGCCAGCTCGTGCGGGCTGGCCCAGCTTGCCACTCTTTCTCCATTCTGTTACTTATTCTTCTCAATTAACCTACTTCACACATGAAAGGCCCCCTGCTTCCAACGGGGTTGAAAGAGAACTAAATATCTGGTATGCACGCTGAGGCTTACTTTTATAAATACGAGTATTCCAATCTGGGCTAGTCCACGGTCACCTCATTTGCATCTAATCGCGGAGAACCTGCCGCGCTCCTCCCTAATCCTTGTTCACTAAGTAACTTTTATGTCCCGAAAGTTTAACTAAATTACGTGGAAATTGGAAAGGTTTGAACATTAGCCAGGGAACACTCGAAATCTATAGAAAAATGCTTCAAGTGATAGAATTAGCCAAACATTTTGTACCATAAATCCTAGTCCTTATCACCTTTAGGTTTATGTTTGCACTAAAATGTATTTAAAAGCAATATGGAGTTTCTTTCAAAATGAAATCTATTACATTATTTCTAGAAACGTCATTAAATAATTTGCACCATTGTCTATTGTGAAGTTACAACATCAGTAATATTAAGCCAAAAACCTAATTAGCAAAGTGTTATCATACAGTTTATGTACTGCAGTCTAAAGGAAAATCAACAGAAGTTTAGCAAGCAAAATATACCGGAGAGGATATTATGGCTGTGTGATGGACTTTTCTATAGATTAAAGCTTCTGATCGGCTTACTCTAAGCCTCACGCCACGTTATTAGCAATGCATTCATCTTTCCTGGAATACTGAAAAGTCTACTATGGAACTGTGCGCAGATTCATCAGGTATCTCTCTGATATTTAAGAAAAATTGCACACGTGGGATTTTGACCCTAAGAAATAAATTCTGTTCCTTTTTCATTTCTTTCCCATGTTTTCTTTCTAAAATATAAATTAATATGTCAATCCTAATTTTAGGACGCTCTCTGTGAATACGCACGTTTCTTGTTTGTGAAGACAACTTGAAATTACCTACGTAATACGAGAATATAGTTTTCATTAGAGAACATGAATTATACTAAACTGTATGGATACTTCAAACTTAGCACTAAAGAAATAGTTTAATAGATTTTTATAATTTATTTAAGTCAGAATAGGAACGTAAATTTTTCAAGTAAAAGGTAATGATCACAATATTCCTGAAGTAAATTACTATAATGAATAGTAAGCTCTGATGAAATGTAAATATGAAGTTCACCTAATGAAGATATTAGCGCAAGTTATGAACATGAAAGTTACGCATTGTTATGCTTGTGTATTTCAAAACAGGATGCAAAACGATAGCGATGCTGCATTTCAAGAAACATAGTGAACTGTTAATGCACACGTGCACTGCCTTTAAATTTATCCTGTGTGAAATAATTATACGTTGGAGTATCGGTTCAGTTGTAAATCATTCAAGCATATCGTGAATTGATTTTTAACCTCAAAGACATGCAAGGTCATAATTTCTCACTTCATATGGACATTTTCATGCTAGCGTAATCCTTTGTAGCATAGGAATTACCTTTATATTGGGGGTGGCGAACCTCTGGAAACCTATTTATTGAATTGATAAGTTATTTGCCACATATGGTCGTCTAACATTACAACACAACGCGTCCTAAGTTACAGAGGTTAAATATGGATTCTGAAGATTCACCCATTCTCAATGTATGCCAACCCGTTTTGTAAGTATATATAGTGCACTGCCTCCCATTACCCTATCGCTTTGTCATAATTAAGAGGAGGAATGAATTCGCCCAAAGGGAGTCACAAGAATAACATGGGAAATATTTACTTCAGCAAATATATTTCCGCATCATGTCCAGTCCATGTTACACAAATGAATACAAACAATCGAGTTTACCGATTCACATATTGAGGGATCTTGCTTCAACGTTTCAGATCTTCAGATTCTAGCCTTTGCCTTCACCAAACAACACAGTAAAAAGGATAAAACAGTCCACCAATTAGCTCAGAAATCTGTCATTACATATTTACAATTAAAGCGGTGATTATTTATTACGTTAAAACTTCCATCCAACAATTATGAAGTATCAAGATGAAGGTATCATGCTGGAACAAAGGAACACGGTAAGAATTATTGTGCAGGCCAAAACGAATAAGTATGAAAGGTGTGAGGAGATTCGCCAAGAAAGCTCACCACAAAGGTCACGTACAAGAACATGACTCCTTTGTGTGATCTGGGGAAAGCAGGACCAAATCCCAGGAAGCGACGGAAGCGCTACCCCTAACTCACGAATAAACGTCTGCTGTTATCTCAAGTATTATCTGCACAAAGAGTTTCTGACCTCCACTCGACAGCCGATAATAAAATAAGCTGAATTTATTTACAGTGGCTTACCTTTTCTATTTTTTAGCAGAAAGATATTAAAGCACTTTAACTTTCTATGAAGTACTGCAAATTCTTTTACATCTTCAATGACTTGAGCTGAATTCTGAATTTTTGTTTTAAATATATATGACTTGCGCCTACATTCTATATCAATATTGTGTTCACTCTAGCATCTTAATGATGAATGTCCAAAACCCCCAACTACTCACGAATTACTGTGCTTCGTACTATTTTGTTAGAACATGTAATAAACCATCCTAAAGGCACGTAGTATCTAAGGGATCAAAATTATAAGCAGCAACAGATGTCCAATAAAACAGAAATAACGACGGTGGTAAACTAAGGCAGAAAAACATAATAACAGAGACAAAACTTATTGGAAAGAGACGAGGGATATGATATCTTATATCGCACATTGAACCTCTCTAGAAACCCCAGCTCTTCTGTAAACATCGACCGGATACCCAAGCAGTATCAAGAAGAGAGCAAACATTCAACTTTGTTCAAGACAAATCACCTTTTGAAAGAGAGGAAGATATTCTTATAGGTTCTCTTATTCTCCATTCTGTGCTCGACAACAGATATAGAACTCAAATGATACTTTTCTACAGTGAAATATAAAGGTAATTCATAATGGTGAATTGGTCTTTGCACGCATTGTCCATCAAAGAAAGTAAACTTGACTACGGGTGTTGAGTAGTGCTTCAAGAAGCGCGTGCAGTGTGAAATTATGAAAAAGAAAGTTACTAAATAATGTAATATCAACCCAAAGCTACTGTAGATAACGGAGCGAGATGACTCCGTGGTATTGTGTAAATCTCGTCTACGGGAGGTCCAGGGTTCGACTGCCAACTCTGACCTTGAAGTTTTTGTGGTCTTCCTTGGGCGAATTTATCATCTACCACGATTTCCTTTCCACCATTTCCTTTTCATCTTTCAGATGTGCTGTTAGGTTTCGTGGTGTGTGGCGGTGCGGGACATATGGCGGGGATGCTTGCTGAAAGGATATAATAATTTCCATGGAAAAGTCGACGGGTACTTCAGTGTCCTCTTTAGGTAGATCTGGCAGTCTTCGAGTCTGCAACTGTTAGAAACTTCCGCGCGTCTCTGTGGCATATCTGTCTGTGACTTATAGTATCTTGTGGTTTATTAAAGTTTCACGGGCGATCAGCCGTGTGAGGTTTGAAAATATTGAGCTTTCGGCCATTCTAAACTCCATGGCCTTCGTCAGAATGAAAAAAAAAAAAAAAACACGGCTGATCGCCCGTGAAACTTTAATAAATAACGTGCGCCGTGAAAGCTTTAAATCTTACATATCTTGTGGTTGCTTGTCTTCATCACTTCCTTCTGGGAGTGGCAGCCACAATAGATCTATGTATCAGTGCGCGAGGTGCCACTCTGTGTTGTATAAACTATATCTATACTCTAGTTCAGACATGGAAAATTGGCTTAAAAGGGCCACTCCACCTGTCATCCTTCCCCTTCACTGCTGTTCACTTCCGATACACCTCATTCAGTGGTAAGTGTGGTTTCGTAGAGTCTGTTTCTGAAGAGTGGCAGAGAAAATTTGTTGTAATTTACAAAAACTGGAAAGTATATTTTTAATATGCGGATTTCAATTTGCAAGTAGCATTACAATATCAAATGCTACTTTGATCAGAAGCATAAAGCAAACTTTGGTGATCTTACGGGCCTTTATTTACAATTTCAAATACTCTTATTTATAAGCGTAAAAAAGAGACAATATGATTCCACTTTTGATTGATTTAGTTTCTTATTAGTTTATTTGATACAAGTTACGGTATATTACATTTCAGAGCTTGAACACAATATTTAGTTTAAAACCAAACAATTTATTGTATTGATCAGAGAGTTTCAAAATATTTGTAAAGCTAAATAGCAATGGAACTTTACTATACATATAGCTTCATTTGCTGTTTATTGAAGATGGTCGTTTATTACACATGTTTCAATGTATTTGGTATTGTAAAAACGTAATAGGCCTTTGTCATGCACAGTGTTTAGTCGTAACTTCAGACAACACCACTTAACAGTACAAAGGTCGATTTACTCCTCTCCCTCCTTCGAAATACATGTCATGCGGGAAGTATATCATCATGGCTTAGACATGGCCGACCTAAACAGAAATAATTGAGACACTTTCTTCTCTTTTATTTCATTTTGAGCATTCAGTAATTTTTCTGGAGAATAATGTTCATAAATATATTTCAATATGCACTGTTAGTGAAATTACGCGCAAAGTAAATTGCAGGAGAGAGACATACAGAGTATACGATTGCGAGGACGAAGCATGCAAGTATAAACATAGAGCTGTGTACAGCAAAGGACGGTCGGGGCTAAGCTACTTCATATCATATACCAGGCCGGCCAGCAAGCAAGGGCGCTCAAGGTAAAGCTTCCCCACGTGAGCTTCACTGACAACAATCAAGCGGCAACAGTGTTTTCCAGATCCTTCAACAACGGTACGGCCAGCGTGTTTGCAGAAGTTCCAGAAAGGACTGAGTGACATCATACCCGCTATATAAGGAGGCGAGCAAACAGCAGATGGTAGTGTTACAGGCACGAGGAAGAAATGTAGTTTTAACTATCGGGGATAGCGTATGAGAGACAGAGAAAGTGAGAAAGACAATGAAAGGTCTGGGTCAAGGCTACAAGAAGAAAACAGTTGGAAGTTGTAATATCACGAAAGACTGTAGATTATGTTAAGTTCAGTAAAAGAGAACTATTTTTATGCAAAAGTTTAGAAGAAAAATAAATCGATAGAAAAGTAGCTACTGGATTTGTCATTTTGTTACAGTATAAATAATGCTGCTAATATCAATTCTGAAAACAATATTTCTAATGTTTTCCTGATATCAATTCTGAAAAGAATATTTGTAATGTTTCCTGAATGTTATTCGTTTGTTTTCTGTTGCATTTCATAGTGAATTTTGAAGTTAGGTGCAGTTTCACGGCACACGTTTGATACAGGTAACTACTAAACCCGAAACTGATTCACTTAACAAATATGATGTGAGGTAATGTAAAAGCTTTAACATCAATTTAACATGTGCTTAACGAAGATCAACATAATTCTGACTAAAAAACAGCTAATAATGCGTACGTCGCTCTAAACAGCTACAGTGGCAATGATTCTACTTTCTTATTCTTCTTCCCGCAAGTGTTGAGGAATGATAGCACCTGATATGTTGCATTCACTTAACTTTATCTACTCTTTATTCACTTGTTACAAAAGCTTATTAATAGAGTTAAACGTTCATATACATTTTCATATTCGATGTAAGTATAACAAGGATGAAGTAGGCTAACGTATGGTCAGATTTTTAAAACGTGGATCCCTAGATGATGGCTTTGAAATTCTACACTCCTTGTATTGTAAGCAAAAAAATTGTGATTTCCTAAGTGAAAACTCTAAGTATCCGAAATTTGAAATCTGTAACAAAGAATATCTTGGAAATAGTAGACGCCACGACACATTGTATAATACATAAAATGTATCTTTAACGAGATCTACATATTTGGTGTAGTAAGATTTTGTCTATTTCTTATGATTTAGCAATTATATAAAAGTAATTCAGAATTAATAAAGTAGGAAGTTCAAGAGTGCATTTGTGTTGCAAATATTTTGAACACTAAGCGTTTTAATTAAAATGGATTTTGAGAAAGTCAAAAATGACGAAAGAAATTCCAGTGAAGTGTATTTGGGATGGCATTTTCTTTGAAACTTATTGAAGGACGCTGAAGTTAAATACCAAGTTTGGTAGTTAATCGACTCTCTTTATTCCGGAGTGCATTTCTGGTGAAATCCTGTATTAAATATTGGGTTGAAATGCAATACTTCCTCATTATAATTTACTTGTTTTTATGCAATTTAATAAAACTGGTAAACTGCAAATATCCTAAGACGCACAATTTTAAAACTACTCTCCGATTTATTCTCCCTTACTCTTACCCACTCTCCCTCCCTACCTTTCCCACTCCCTCTCTCATTCTCCCACCCTCTCTCTTTCTCCCGTCCTCTCTCTCTCTCTTCATCCCTCTCTCTTCGTTCCTCTCTCTTTCTGTGTCGACCCATTATTTTGCCTCAATTAACTCACAAAGTGTCACAGAAGCCGTTGTACCGAACTGGAACCTCGTGCAGTCGCTATCTGCTGCTCCTTGGCCAAATCTGGCGCATCTTGACCATCGAACGAAGGCGAGAGAGGTCTAACGTGTAGGAAGAGGCTTGAACTATTTTTCTGCTCACATAATCCATCTGTATGCAAGCGAAATATATGTATGTGAATCACCCATGCTGCCAGATCTAATACATGTAACTGCTGTGATAGGTTTTACGTATTTCCTTAACATCTCAAATTGAGATCTCCTTGTGATTTATTGGGAAAAAACATGAGTCAGTTGAAGAAATGAATGTTGTGCTGACCTGTTCGTGCCATGGTAGCTCGGTGATCAGAGCAACCGGGTGGAGACCGGGAGATCCGTCGTTCAAATCCCGGCTACGACATTGAACGTTTCAGTCTGATTCTGGCATTCCAACTTTGTGCTGCACACAGCTATGTGAAAGTACCATTTATTTCTTTTACGCATTTATCTGACAACACTGTGTATTGTATAGATACATAACTAATGTGCATAAACTACAGAAAATGTTTACATAACACATTCCTGTAGCTCAGAGCTGCCCGAACTTTTTCACATCCACGGCCACTAATTAACTTAGGTGATTGGTTGCGTCCCAATTTCAAGTTTAACAAAACTGGATAAATTAAATGTTGCATGGAATGTGAAAATAGAGTTTATATAATGCCTTTAAATATACAGAGTGTCTAAAAAGTCAGTTTTCCCTTCATCAATTTGGCTTTTTGTAAGTAAATCTTGAGGATACGTAGGAATAAAACGTTCCCTGTTCTTTCAAATTTTATGTTGAGTTTCCGCAAATGTTAGAATGTCCGAAATGTAGAACATTTTCAGTTAGTTGCTCAGGCATTTTTGACAAGTCAACTAAGAAGACGTCTGCGCAATTGGGCATATCTCGAAGGAACCTGCAGAGAATCCTAAAGGACAAAATTCAAACCTTTCCGCCAAAAATTATTTCGCGCATTACATGAAGAGGACTGTGACAGAAGACATGAGTTCTGTTAGTTGCTTTTGGTACGCAACGAAGCAGATCCAAACTTTTGTCAGTCAATTTTATGGACAAACTAAGTGGACATATGAATCACCATAATTATGTTTCTGGGTCCGACACAACCCTCCATGGGGTAATAGAGAAAGATCTCAATGTTCTAGGTGTTATTATCTGAACAATTTCCATTTCAACTCAAATGGAATGAATTGCGTAGCTTTTCTCCTTTTGTATGTCTCCAATGAAGTTGTTTAAGCGTGTCAGGCTGACCACAGAAAAAGCATTGTGGACCGATATGGTCCGCGGGGCGTAGTTTGGATGGTCCTGCTCTAGCTCTTCTTTTAAAGGCGTGCCAATAAGGAAAAAAGAGGGAGGGTAACAATTGCTGCCATACCACATTATGGAACGACACAGGATGTTCAAGTCCAAGCTGAACATTCACCCTCCTTACAGCGTTGTTTGACCATATAAATACATTCTAATAGTAAAAATGAGCTCCATTTGTGCATATATTTTAGATCACTTTATTTTAGATAGACAGTCAATTTATATAAATCAGGTTTCAAAGCGCAACAACTTAGCCGTAGAACATAAACTAAATTCATATATGTTAATGTAGATCTGGATCTGATTTTCACAAAATTAAATTTTGAAATATGGTAATTGGCCCAAACAGATTGTTGAATGACATTTTTGGAAGTTTGTGACGCTTATTTTTATTGAATCTGTTGGAGAACTGGGATTTCAATTCCGCAACTCTCTGTTGTCGAGTGTGTCCTATATGACAATAAGATTAATTATAATGTTGAAAAATACGAGTGGTGTGATCTTTTTCATCCTGTAAACACTAATTAATGTTCAGCGTGATGATAATGATTATGTCAAAGTAAATGATAAGAATAATTATTATGTTTTTGGAAAATATATAAACACACTGATATAACAACCTGCCATATTCATTGATACTCGTATGTTTTTTGTTAGAATGACTACTGCTATTAAAATGAGACACATGCGGTAATGAATAATAATTACAAATTGAACAAAATTGTTTTCTTTATATTAAATACAAAAATAATCTACACATTCTCGATTAAACTCGCGCGTAGTCACTTTGAATGTCCGTCCTGTTTATTAGTTGCAACTGCACTGTGTAGCCTACTGGTATGGAGAGAGGTACACAGCTGAGTAGAGAAGGTGGCTCCTAGGAGACGCTATGATACGCCTGTTCTAGAGCTGCTGGTGGCTGCGTTTCTCCCGTCTCTCTCTCTCTCTCTCTCTCTCTCTCTCTCTCTCTCTCTCTCTCTCACTCTCTCACTCTCACTCAGAGTGTACATACATCTGTACCTCGTTGCACTGGTAGCGCAGCGTTCTCTGACTACAGAGAGGCATCGCATCCTTAACATCGACTAATTATTCTGCATTTAGGCTGTTTCTTACACGTTAATTCTTATTCCCAGTCCTAAAATATATAGTATAGCAAATAAATCATGGTGCTAAGAGGATCAGAATTTATATATTAGGTGTATGTGAGCCGAACGTGTAATGCAACAGTTCGCCAGCCCATCCGGCTCCATTGGGACTCGATTACAAAGCATTGCCATATCTCGTTGCCATTATAAAGGGAACTACCTCGGGTCGAGATAAAAGAGCGAGAACTGTATTCCCTTTGGAAATTATAGATCTCATATTGTGCTGAAACACGTATTTATAATAAGTCGCATCAACCAATTTGAGATGAGCGAAGCATACGCAACTCGACTTGCTCAGTCATGGAATGGAATACAAGTCTCTGGTTTTAATTATCTATGTTTTAATATACCATATAGCAAAAATGAATACCTGAATATAAAATAAAGTAAATTAAGACAAGCGAACGGAACAATCTGGAGAATATTTAAAAGCAAGACGTCAAAGGAAGCAAACGAAATTTTATGAAGTATTGACAGCGCCAATGGCAACATATGGATCTGAAAACTGGACTATGAATAGGACAGATACGAAAAGCAGCAGAGATGAAGTTCCTGAGAGCAGTAGCTGGATAAACCCTTCTCATCCTTCTGATTGAGAAGTTATGCAATACTGGCGCGTTTTACACACTTTGACGTAAACTGTCCACTGCATCGCATCGGATCAATTTCAGCCGAAATGACTGATTTGCACCCCTTTGAGTGAAGTAACTTGTTTTCGTCGTACGTCACGCGACTACTTACGACGGGATTGCATAACTTCTCAATCCGCAGGATGAGAAGGGTATATCCAGCTACTGCTCTCAGAAACTTCAACTCTGCTTTGTACCTGGTATGTGCCATAGTGCACACGCATTTGAAAAATAAGTATCATAAGCTTTAATTATTTTATTATTTTAACATCTTAAATAAATTTAGCGCGTAATAGAAAGTTTTATGGTTCAAATGGATACATGGGTATAACAAATATGTCCAATACAATCATTGTCAATAAGGTACCGTTTCGCCGGAGAGAAAAAAGATTGTGTCAAATATTTGGAGCCATCTAGCTTCTTGATGAATGTATATAAATGCTGTCATGCTGTCATGCAGAAATTGTTTGAACAATGCTGTGATGTCTTTATTTCAATTGAATGAATTTAGTCCCAATTTAATGTTAAATGACGTTGCAAAATCTCTCTTAAAAATTAAACTTAGCATCACATTTTGACATTAAATTGTGACTGAATTCATTCGAATTAAGGTAGAAGTGCGTCACAGCATTGTTCACAAGGTGTTTGCGTGATAATTGGTGAAATAATAAACCATTTATATCCATTCGTCAAGAAGCTAGGTGGCTCCAAATGTAATGTAAACCCCGCGCGACAGCCCACGAAGGGCCAAGGCCTACCGCCCAGCCGCTGCGTCCCCCACCTCTGCCCACTACAGGCGTCATTGGTGAGGTGCAGTACTGGAGGGTGGGACGTGGTCAGCGCCCCGAGCCCTCCCGGCCAGTTATGCGGTTTTCTAGACCTGGAGCCGCTACTTCTTCATCAAGTAGAGGTGGCTCCAAATATTTGGCACAAATTACTTTTTGTCGCCGAAATGGTTCTTTATTAACAATAATTGTAATGGACATATTTGTTATACCCATGTATCCATTAGAACCATGAAGATTTCTATTACACGCTAAATTTATTTAAGATGTTAAAATAATAAAATAATAATTAAAGCTAATGATACTTATTTGTCAAATGTGTGTGCACTAAGGCACATACCAGGTACAAAGCTGATACAATTTTAAGTAGCCGCGTGACTTACTTTAAAACTAATTTGTAGCTTACCATTACACGTGGCCAATAGCTGCATTTTCCCCATTCCGTCGAAAACGTATGTGTCTTACCTAAAACAAAAGAAAACAACATGTAAAAACCTTGCTCAATGGGTGAATTTAGCATTTCAAAATTTAAGGTATCCACAGATTTAATTTTAATAGCTAATAAAACAAATCTTAGGTATGAATATCATAAATTGCTACAACTAACACGAGAACAAAAAATTTTAAAAACTTTAACAGTGTATTTACATCCAAATTAAACAACATGCTGCATCCTTTTAAAAAACTTTACAATTCACCAGTTAGATAATTGCATGTTTTAACCCAAAACAAAACAATGAAATGAACTTCATACCTTGTAATGCAACAATCAAACTATATAATTACACAAATAGGCATAACTCACAACTAAATATTTTACATATTACTTTAGCATTGCACAACCAAAATATTTAAGTTAAATAGTCTTTAGTGTGCTCGGTCCGCGACTGAATTTGGAAAATATTTGTCGGGCTCGGTCCGGTCTCACGCTTGAAAAAGACAAAGAAGGAGTCATTTATAACATTTTACATAGTATATTATCCAAGAATTTCGACAAGGAATGGATGATCTGGTAATATTTCATCTCTTTAGTAATATTGCGTTTCCTAGTGAGCTAGGAACTAATGTTAAGAAGCTATCCGAAAAATCACATTCACAATCCCTACACTGCTCATTGTCAAAACAGTCTTATCTCATTTTAGAGACATTATTTGAGACAGATTTTCTTGTGTAACAAGCTCTTGTGTCACTTTCATATAAAACACAGGACGCAACGCAAAGGTGCAGATTAATGTGGAACAAAAGATGCGTACAAGATGAAATATTCGCTACGCCATGGTTGTCTCTCTCCAAGGCCACAGAGACGGGCGGATGTCCCTAACATTTCCAGGTTCGAAGACCCGTTCCACTGCTGGAGCTGCCTAGTGAGGGCATCGAATGACCCGTCGACCAAACAGACCTCCAGTGTCCGCGGCGATTACTCTTTCCTTTGAACATGCACCTACCGGAAGCATTTCAAGATTTTCATTCCCATTTGGTTGTTCACGTAAATGGCCATCCGATACAGGGTTGGAGGCCTTGGTTCAAAAGTTCTTCGGAAAGGCGTTTCAATTTTATTCTGCAGGAGAAGAAAAGCCAAAATTAAAAAACCTGATGTGATAAACTCACATGATTTTCTCCACTCTTGTGCTACCTCTTCCTGTGTTATCAGTACATAGGTACCCAGGGTTCCATACATGCCGCCGCTACTGCTTCACAAGGCATCTTACAAACCCCGCGCCGTACATAGCAGGGAGTACGTGTGGAGTATTCTGCTTTTGTTGTTTAATCAAGCAGGGTACATCTTAGGAACATTAGCGCCAAATTTTTGGATGAAAATACATTTTCGCTTTTTGAATTATATCATGTAAATATTTTATAGAACCTGTGAATAATTCTGTCCAGTTTTCCCCATCTGTCATTTATAAAAGTCCAGCGATTGTTTAAGTCATCCGTGCACTTCATTTTAAGCTCACTGTGGTGCATCTCACTGATGCTTTTCTATTTTTGTATGAATTTTCATACATTATCTCAAATTGTTATCTAAATATTCAAATATGCTTTATTCATTGGGTCACAAAAATGATTTTGTGATGAAAAGAAAGTAAATTTTAACACTAACAGCTTCATACAAACAAAGGTGTATTTCTGTGCAAGTAATGACACCAACTTAAATTAAGTATCACAAAATGCCCACTGGTGTACTTCTCTGGAAAATATGAAGGCAATTGTAAAAGAATTATTCTTTTTTCTAATTAAAATATTTAATTTTATTATCTGAGAAACTGTTTGTGCGAAACCTCAGTGTTCTAACTCAGTCATGTCTTTATTTATACATATCAAATATGCCAATTTTCAAGTAAACAGGCGTAAAACGTAAAAAGTTAGAAAATTCAGTCCGGATGTCCTTAACTGCTGGCGTAATATCTGCGAATATTATGGAGGTACATTAGGGAATAGGTAATTGTGGGCATGTGGCAAGCCAATTTGCCATTTGAAGACATTACTCGAACTTGCATATTAATATGTGAATAATTTAAATTCTAGAACTACGCGCGTAAAAAAACGACGCCACTGCATGTGCGTAAAGGTAAACGGATACAAACACCTCCGCTACCTGTGAAGGCTAGTAGAATGCCTCCTGAAGCTGCAGGGACGGTATAAGTGGAAGTGAGTGTGTAACAGTACATTCATTTTATTATTATTTTTTTTTTTTTAACTAGAGATTATGGATAACTACTGATAAAGTTCCGTGCACAGAAGAATTTTAAACACGATGAAATTCCGTAAAAGCGTGCGTTATCTCAAAGTATTAACTCCTAATTAGAATAATGTAATTTTACGTTTAGATGAACAAAGAGCAGAGATTTACGAACGATATGACTAAACCTTTTCAACATTCCCCAGAGGAACTTGTTTTACGGGTACTCTACCCTTTTCATTTAAAACAGAACCAAACGTCGAATCGTGAGAACTTAAATGGGAGTCTAAAAGGTCTTCATGAAAGTCAAATCAGTTTGACCCAATTTATCTTCCGTTAAAGTGGACAAGAAGCATCACAGGTAAACCTCAGGCTTAATCAGCACGTGAATTAAACTTGTGTCCAAATGTTTCTATTTCTACAGCGGAATGTAAAATTAAAAGAGGGACACAAATAAATTTAGAGGCTGTATAATGTTTGCCTTTGTATTTTAAGTAATCAAAAAGAAGTTAAGGAAGTGTGAAGATCAGATTCCTGCTAGGAGAATCCTCGAGAAGTAAGAACATTTATTTTCCTTGCCTTACCGTTAACATTTTCCGCTCGCCAGCAAACTTTCTCGCAAAAACGGCCATTTTTCATACCTCACAGCATGCTTCCCCCTCCTTTTAAGCAACAGGGTTAAAATCTGCTTACTGTGTGCACACTAATAGCAGTGTAAACTTTGTCGCTGCAGTCGTGTTTGTGCCTGACCCGTTTTTACTTAATTGTTAAAACATACAGCTCTGACACGAGGCACTATGCTTCGATATGACATGTTATGAAATCCATGAGTGGAAATGAGACGGGACGAAATGCATAGAAATAAGAGAGAACAGAAAAGGTCATAGATGAAAATTGTGAGTTTTGTATTCACTTCATTTATCCACAAATTATAATTTATTTTTCTCTTTCTCTTTTCTGCAAACAACTTCATTTTATTGAAATACGTGTTTTTCTGTCACTTACAATTTTATTAATCGAGATAAACTTCTGCACAAATTGTGTATCGATAGGAACACGAGAGCAAATAGGCGGCTGAGGCAATGGTCAAAAATTTAAAAGGCGGGTCACTATATCCTGGCTTTGAAATTATATCTTCTTCTGCATGACATCTAGAGAAATAAAACACGATTTACTACTTCAAGAATACCGTGTTATTTATCGGATTCTCCATTTTGCAGATAACTTTTCCTTACACTCTCTGTCTCAGTCTCTCTTTCTCCTTCGCATTGAGACAGAGGATGCATCTATCAATTGTACTTTCAGATTTTACTGAAAATTAAGAGTTTGAATTTGGCTGAAAATAATTTTGTAAACGCCCTTATGTCTGTGAACAGCAAACTCCAAACCAAAAGGTCAAATAGTTAACTCTCGTATTTGGTACATTTTAAGGCTTCAGGCGGAGGCTATCAAAAACAATTTGCTCCGCTAACCTTATTTTGCTTTGAAAATTACTTTTTTCTCCCATAAACGGGTTTACTTAAAGTATTAATATACTTGAAATTTAGGCAGAATTATAGTAGATTTCAAGTTAAATAGCCAATTAACTACTCTTCATTTTAGTGAATATTATATAAATGAAGGGCCAACACAGATAGAAAAGGAAAGCAAACTATCAATCCCACTAATATCTCTATGAATTGTTACGTAGCACATTTCTAACTTATTTGAACGGGTTGTTTTTCTTCCCCTCGCATTAAATTATGAGAATAAAAATGTGCTTGTCGCTGTAGAGTGTAGTGTCCGCAATATTTAATTGATACCATTTCTAAGTGAAAATTTATTCTGATTACTGTTTGTACAAGAGATTTGCGTTCTTCTATCTTGCAGTAAAGTGGTAGTTGAAAAGGTGAAATGTTCAACTTTATTAGAGAAACAAAACACAAGAACAAATTCCACTCAGCACTTATAGAAACTCAAAAATGCAAAAGCAAGCTTACGATGTTCATGCTCTTTATTAATAGAAAAGTGGAGACCACAGGAAAAAAGTAATTTTTGTGCACTGGAAGCTGATGTGAATCAATTGTTTAAATTAGCAAGTACATAGCTTTTTCAGCAGCCACATAATAGCATCGTTATAATTATATATGCAAATCATATTACGCAAATGAACGTGTGGGATAAATTGTGTGATGGCTATCATCATATCATCGTCGTCATCATCATTATTTCGCGGTTTAAGCCATCAAGGCGCATCCAGGTTTTATAGAATTTAATTAAAAGTGTTGTATACATCTTTTTCTGTCTTTTACCTAATGGTTTCTAATATAAAACTAATTTTAGGATGCGACTATCATACATTCTATCAACATGTACCTTTCGGTTATTTCTATATTGCTTTACTCTGTCTTTTAACAGACATTCAGTTCATTTCGAATGTCTTCACCTCTTTTTGTCCAGAATTTACGCCCTGCAACATTCCTAAAAAACTTCATTCAGCTGTAACAATTATTTGTTACTTTTATGTGTTACAGTCAAAAATTCGCTGCCGTATAATAACATAGGAAATACCATTACTTTATAAACTTTAATTCAGTTTCTCTCCTTGTATTTTTTAAAGATATCTTTATTGTACCGCATACACTATTAAATGTATTAATTTTATTTAAAATGTCATTATTTTTAAAATTAGAGATATTCCAATCAAGATAATTGAAGGAACTGACTTGTTCAAGAGGTTTTCCTTCTAATATGATTTTGGCTTTTATGATATTTGGTCCATGGAGGATAAAACTTAGGTGTTTATAGATATTGTTAAAGTATATTGATGGACAGTGTTATTTAATATATGTGGCGCTTTTTGTAAACCATTTTCTGAACTGTATGTGAGAACTTGATCGTCTGCAAAATTATAGTATCTAAATACCTATTTATAATTTTAAAGTGTGAATCTAATTTTATCTGCCAATTAGATATAGCATCTTCAATTCGTCAATTGGTTAAAGTACCCACCCTTGTCTTAACCCTTAGTTGTTAACATGTGAAAAAAGCGCACTAACAGTAATATCAGTCTGGGAGACTAAGATGACAAGATCTTGCACTTTATGTCCACTTTAATGAATGTGACAGTTTAAGAGCTTGATTAGTTATTAATACTAATATTTTTATTCCGTTTACATCATATCTTACAACAAATTATGCAAAAATTGCAAAATTAAATATCAGTCTTTGTGAAAAATAGCGCTAAGAGTAACACCCGTCTAAGAGACTAAGATGACAAAAGTTTGAATTTTATGTCCACTTTAGTGAATGTCGAAAATAACTAACATTGTAAAAGCTTGATAAATTATTAATATTTATATTTTGATTCAGTTTACATCATATCTTGAAGAAATTATACAAAAGTTACAAAATCAAACATTAGTATGTTAGGTACCTGTGCAGTAATATCCGCCTGAGAGACGTTGTGGCCCATGAGTGTATACTGATAAAACTACTATTGCAGAACTAATACAGTGACGTCCACACAATTCAAAGTTCAACTCTCAACAAAGCATAGCTGAAATATGAGATCAAATTAACATTCCATATGTGCCCACCATACGTTGAGAAATGATATATCCGCCTGAGAGACAGATGTTACCATCTAAATGTTAATGCTTTGTTTAGGTTGCTATTACATGTTTTCATTCCAGTTTCTATCATGATTTTATTTCCTACATATAAACTTCTTATTGTTGTTCTTAAGTGTTGGGGAACACCTTTCTCTTTTATAAAGTTCCTTATGTGATAAGATAACTAAGGACGAATTTATTTGCATCTGGGCGAGTTGTGGTTATTGGTTTGATGTTGATTGAACTTGATTATGCAGTTTCAATGAGCATAATATTTTAAAACTGTCCTCTACCCAGTGCCATGTAAAGGGTTGCTTTAGTTTGTTTGAAATAGCATGTTAAAATCCGTCTATTCCTTTTTAATAATCTGTGTAATATGTAATTGGCAGATGCTAAAGAAAGCCGTGTTGTTAGCTACAGTAGACAGAAACACGCGGCTTCTGTTGCCAGATAGAATGCTCACGCTGTCACCAGCTACATCCTCTGAGTGACAGGTCGAGGATCAGGTGGCAGTGTTGACAAATAGTGACAGACACACTCCTAAACAGTCCAGTGTAGTTGTGGGCATTTTGATGTATCTTTACCTTCTTCAGCTTCCTCAGATATTCTTCCTGTGTATGTAGTATTAATTTATTTACCACGTACAAACCAATTCTGTAGAAATGTACATTAATCTCCAAAATTGTAGCAAACAAGACAATCAAGTTTCAAGCATTGCTTTTGTAAAGTAACACCATTAGACGCATAGGTTACAATAATGTTCTGCTTATGTTCTCTTAATTTTTTTTAAATTGTTAAAATCTTCAACGAATGCTTTGTGTAGTATGTTAAAATAGTATATTCCTGTTAGAAAAAGACAAATGCTATTTGTTAGAAAGATCTTTTTTACACAAAGAGAAATCTCTCTCTTCTGTTGTTATTCGGTTATAGGAGTCTCCATAAGTAGGCCCTGACTAGGGAACTAAACAGAAACTACAAGTCTTCTCTCTTTCTCTCCTCTCTTTTTCATTACTGTGATGTCGGGCACACAACAAAGGACAGTCGGGGCCAAGCTACTTCACACCACATGCCGGGCCGGCGAGCGCGACTTCTGTGCGTACGTAACTGTCAACAATCGAGGCGACAGAAACAAAAGGGGTTTCGAAAACACTTGCGACTTTTTTAGCTGCATTATCGCCTGTGCGTGTGTATAACTCGAGAGAGGTCCCTGTGAGGTCATGCTCAGTATATAAAGTGAGCAGAAGACGAGTGAGTTAAAGTTACTGTTACAGACATAAGTTGGTCAGTGTGTCAGTGAGAGCGATATAGCTATACGTGTAGGAATTGGGCAAGGTTATGAGAAGTAAAAATTGTGAATTGTGAACAGTCCGAAAGATTGTACACTGAGTTAACGAGAAGAAAACTGTGTACCTATTCGTGGTAACATTTTAAAACACAAAGTGAAAGAAAAATAGGTAACTGGACTGATTTTGTCATTTGTCACATTATGTTGAACAGGAAAACGCACGGAAAACAGTTGATCTGAGTGGCTCAATTAATTAGACGCTGATCCCAAAGTCGCGGGTTCAAATCCGGTCCAGACCGACGCTTTTTAAGTGTGCTTAAAAACAACAGCTCCATGTCAGTAGACTATGTAAACGAACTCCTGCGGGACGAAATTCCGGCACACCGGCGACACTGATGTGGCAATAGACAGCGTCGTTAAACAAAAACAAAAAGTGCAGGAAACAAAGTTCAAACTGAAGGATATATTCCGCTACCTGGGTAACACTTATTTGGGAGTATGGCATTGTGTAACTGCTTTCCACAGCACTTCTACACGAATCCGTGCGTGTGGTATTAGTGAACCGACCGCCGTTTGCCACCCTATATAACACTAACGATACGAAGCTATATACTTTGCGCTTACATTTCGCTGTAAAAGGTGTTCGACATTATGCCCTTCCGCCTCTATACAAAGCCAAGCACCTGCTGACCGCATTATCGAACATTTCTGCAGCCGAAATGTTGGACAACGTATGCTGGACACTGTCTTTAAATTAGTCAAGTTCATGAGGAGTTTGCACGGACTTTATTTTCAGGTGTATTTAGATGTGGAGAGCGGGCTATCCGGTCTGTTATCTTGTCATAAAAGGACATGTAACGCGAGGCAGCATTTTAGTTTCTCCACGACAACTCTCCCTTTTCATTTCAACACTTTTTGTATGTGTTTCATGTTATCTATCATGAACCCTCACTGTTTAATTTTGTTAAAGAATAGAAATTGTGGATTTGTTGGGGACGATGTCACCAATATAAATACAAGCTGAGCATCAACAAGCTCCAATAAAACTAAATAAAATAAGCACCCGTTCTTGTATACCTACAGTACGATAAACATAATCAACATTCAACTTCACGTATCATTATTTAATATGCCAAACAACGTTAAAACTGTACTTCGGTGCTCTGTGCCGGTGCCCTCCGTAGACACGAGAGCTGGTTTATCGTAGAGCAAGGTCATTCAACCCCATACAAGTGATAATTGGTACCCACCAGTCGCGACATTCAGACAAATTCGCTGTTTATCTTTATGCTACCTGAATATCAGTTGGAACATTTTTACGTTTCATTTTGGGAAACCGAGTAGAAAGCATGCAGTTTTTTCTCACTGTAAGGTGTTTAATGAATGATATGTTGTATTTATTCGCCGCAAATGGATATTACTCAGTAGCAGAATTAAATTTACAAATTAGGATTACAAAACAATAAACGCATAAATAATAGTAATAAATGAACAATAAGCATAATAATATGAACAAAACGGTTCCAACTACGAATCAGATTATTATAATTCCAGCTTATGGTTTTATAATATAACAGCTAGTTTTAGAAATATTTTATTACTTTACTAATTTACACTCATTAATAAGCTATCCTCTCAGTATAATCAATCAATTAGAGATTTCCAGAGCGCATTTGTTCCTCCTGCCGTGCTGCTGCCGCGACACTCGCCGACATTTCCAACTCTGAAAGAAACCTAACGGATGAAGAGTGAAATAAAATGATTAATGTAACAAATTGAGGGAGGAGAATTTCGAAGTATATGGAAACCCTTCCCAGCATTCGCTTTCAAACCGGGGAAACGTCGAAAAAAAAAATTGGTCAGGAAGGTGAAGCTGAAATTCTGAACGCCATAATTATGGGCATAATACTGCGTCACATAGCAGAATTAAATAATCAGTAAATGTTAAAGTCGTTACATGTATAAAGCTACAGAATCTGGAAGGATTAGTTACGGTTAAAATTGTCAGAAGGGACACGTAATATTGCAGACAAGTCATTACTGGTAAACTCCAGGTAGTCAGCCTGATACATTTCCTGGAAATCACTCAGTGCAGGTGTTGAGCAGGAAAACAAGGGAAGGCCGCAGAGACTTCTTCGAAACCCGTCGTAGGGGTAATTATGAGATGGACATTAAAAGCGTCATGACGCGGCGTTTTCGCGCCATGAAATTGGAGGGGTTTTTGAGGGGAAGTCCGAGGTGACTTCTGACCGGGAGCGCACAGAGCAGGCACTTGCCCTCCAGAACCCGGACGGAACGGGTCAGTACACTTGTCGCCCAGATCTCCGAGCGAGCACTTCAGTCACGGGGCTTGTATTCCGGATCCTCGAGTGTGAGAACACATTATATTTAGTAGTAACAATATTTGGTCTTAGTAAATATACACAGTAACGACTTAACGTTGCTAATAGCGATCGGCAAATCTCACGCATTCTTATTTTGGTGAGAATAAAAGTGTTTCAACGAGAGTTCTGGCTTTTATTCGAAAACACCCACGCATACCCAGAAATTAAGATCACATGCCAGAGCAGCCGGAGCAGAAATCACCTGAAAGCAGCATTCCGCTTAGGATAGCGAACTGAGGAGCGGGCAATACCGCATCAAAGGTCAGTCATGCAAGCTACTGAATGCGGCCACACACGTTACACCCTGAGCCATCCAGCTCAGTATAAAGTGAAATAGTTTTGATTTCACTAAAATAAATTATATTTCTTTTATCTTCTATTTGTCTCATTCTGCAATTTTTATATCCCTTCAGTATAGAAGAGGAACACGTCAGCTGCAAGCAACTATATAGATTTCCGATGTAAAACCTGCAGCATATTTTCGCAAACTTCAAGCAGTATTTCAATGCATGAACGATTACTAATCAATCATAGCGTAAAAAACAGGGCACAGAAACGATATACCCAAGAGAAACCCTTCAGGCGAGTGAATTTAATGGACCTATGTGTACTCGAAAATGTTGACTGAATAATCTGCGGAAATTGATCAACCAAAATAACACAGGTATTACTGCCTCTGCAGCAACGTATCCAGAAATGAAAAATGATCATTGGGAAAAAAAATAAAAAAAAATGCAATGCTTGACTATGCTATAAGATTGTGGAACAAAAATACTTTTTCTAGTTTTTGTTTAAGATATCAGAAGAAGCCTAGTATGTTCATAGTTTCTGATTCTCATGTTGCCTTAAAAGTTTCGTGTTCACGAGAAAGACGAATAGTGACTTACCATTTAAAATAAAAGTATTTGAAAATACGAACGAATAACACAGAATATCTCGAAAATCTTTAACGCTACAACAATTTTATTTGACATAAGTTGTGAGCTTAACATGATATAATTATTTCTGTAGTACGATTTTGTCTTATCTGTTACGGTTAATCAAGTATACAAAAGTGATTCAGAATGAAGGGAAAATGTAGAAATCTCAAAATGCGTATCTTACTTTTGATGAAATCAAAAATAACAATACCCTTTAATGTAAAGGGTAGTTTGGGCTGAGCTTTTATGTTTTTCAAAACCTTTGTATCGCATGTTTGAGATATGCTGAAGTTAATATCAAGTATTTTATAAAAACACACATTTCGTTTTTGTGTTACGCTTTTTACGGACAGGCACACTCACATGTGAACATGTAATGTAAACCCCGCGCGACAGCCCACGAAGGGCCAAGGCCTACCGCCCAGCCGCTGCGTCCCCCACCTCTGCCCACTACAGGCGTCATTGGTGAGGTGCAGTACTGGAGGGTGGGACGTGGTCAGCGCCCCGAGCCCTCCCGGCCAGTTATGCGGTCTTCTCGACCTGGGGCCGCTACTTCTCCATCAAGTAGCTCCTCAATTGGTCCCCCCGGGACCTAACGAGGCTGAGTGCACCCCGTGCCAGACCTCCCAGAGGGGATAAAATCCCCATGCTGGTACCGGGGATCGAACCCGGATCCTCCGCGCCACAGGCAAGCGCACATGTGAACATATGAGGGAGAAATGTCAAAACGTGCATTTTCGGTGAAATCTCCATACAGAAGTTTTGGAAGTGGTAGAGTCATAATTAAAGTTAAGTAAACGCTATGCTGCTTCTGGCGCGGACGACACGGATTCGATCCCCGGTACCAGCATGGGGACTTCATCCCCCCTGGGAGGTCTGGCACAGGGTGCACTTAGCCTCGTTAGGTCCCGGGGGACCAATTGAGGAGCTACTTGATGGGGAAGTGGCGACCCCAGGTCGAGAAGACCGTATAACTGGCGGGGAGGGCTCGGGGCGCACCCCACCAATGACGCCTGTAGTGGGCAGAGGTGGAGGACGCAGCGGCTGGGCGGCAAGCCTTGGCCCTTCATGGTCTGTTGCGCTAGGGGGAAAAAAGGAAAAACAAGCTATGCAGTCTTTTTTCAGGAAAGTCAAAGGCGTGTTTCAAGCGTTTCTGTGTCGCTTAAAATGACACTAAAAATGTAGTACTTATTCTGTGTCTAAATGAAATTACTTATGACTTTCATATAGTATTATGTTAGATCTTAAGAAAGCAAGAGCATTTTTCCAGGACATAAAAGATTTAACGGGCTAAAGCGAGACAAATAGAGACCTCAGCTGGTATATACCCTGGTGTTTACCCTGGGAGATTACGTACCGCTGACTAGCTATTGGTGTGCCATATAATAATTGTCCATATCGGTCAATGTCTATCACATAAACAGGGGTCTAACTCTTTTAATTATCACTTTACGATCATGCACATTTTACGACGGCCGGCTTACATATTTAACAAACCTAGAATCATTCTGAGTTAGAACGTTACCGTCTGAGGATAAAAAGAGCATTCTTACAACACATTTTCATCAAATAGTAAAAATCAATGTCGCACAAAGTGCTAAAATTAACATTATCCACCGTGAAACTTAAAAGCGCTTTAGAAATGCTACAATAGCTTATAGTTGAATATTGCCCCTTTAAAGCAATGAGGTTAGTACTTCTGAATGACTTAAGAGAGGCCTATGACGTCATTGCAAAGTCGTACTTGTGCACTCATTAAGTCTACTACATTATTTCTGTCAGCGTTGTTTTCTCTTTCTTCGCAGAAATGTGGCGAAAAAATCTGTGCAACAAATCTTAGTGTTTAATGGTACTATATGTATATTTTCTATTTTAATTCTCCTTGCAACCTATTGAACTTTTCGTATGACTATTTAAGTTTCCCCCTAAATACGGTGATACATACATGCATTACTCACTGAATTGGAGTTTAGTGCTATTTTTGAGCTATGTCATCTTCTAAGTTCTCTGTTATTTTTAACTCTACCTCTCCACCCCTCTCTCTCTCATCCCACCGCTCTCTCTATGTTTGTTACAGCCCTTCCCACATTTCATGCTAAAATGCTAAAATCTTCCTTATATATTTCTTTAGCAGAGGCATAGATTGCCTAAATGACGAGAAATATAAATCAGTTTGTTGATACACATAAAAATAATTGCACAACAGGATAAAACAAAAATAATTGAAAAGAAATATCCATCAGTACAATAATACAAATTGATATAAAACCACTTTATGAGATGGTGCACAAATGATTTTTCAAAATGTATATAGAGAGCCTTTTAATGCAATGAGGCCATATTTTTTTCCGTAAATATTTATTTAAGGTCGTTTTTACAGCGCGGTCTTATCACGACCATATATAGTAATACATTGTGGATATTAATTTACAATTACACATATATTACATTATGTTGACATTTACAGTAAATTAAAACTATACAAAGCTGCTTGTGGATGAAAAATTGCTGGCAGAAATCCAAATGCTGTTTTGGAATTGTTTCACGACTGCGAATCATTAGGCCCAGGACAATGAAGGTGCTGATCTCATACTTTTCTTTAAAGTATGGTATGGTAACAGTGCTCCGTTTTCCGTCATACTATAAAAATGAAACAAATGATCAATCAATCATAATTTTCTGCCAAACAGGTTTTGCATGTAAACCTAGCCTTCTCCATTGTTTCTTTTGCATTTCCTCTTTCTTTCCATTTATATGAATACTATCTACCACTTAGTTGTAGAGAAAGTAAAAAACTACTAGATGCAAAACTAAGTGGTAAAAGAAGAGTAGATAGGCCAAGATTACAGCGACTGGATGATGTCCAAGATGACCTTCTTAAAGCAGGAATTGGGAGATGGCGACAAAGAGCATTGGATAAAGAACATTAGACGGCAATTCTTAAGGAGGCCAAGGCTAAACTACTAAACTACGTACGACCACAGATGATGATGACTTTTCTTTTTTATCCTTAGTTACTTTTGCGGAAAATACAGAACTCTCCGACATCAACATTTAATGAAATAGTGTTAAAAGTGATGAACATGAAAACCCCACTCCCAGTTTAAACATTTTGAAAATGTGGCAACCGTTGATAAAAGTATTCTCAGTTGTTTATAAATATGGCTTCATATATAATATAGCCTGCGTCACAATTTTCACTGTTTATTTAATTATTCATCATACGCCGTAATGAACTTGAATGCAACATACATAAATTACGCAACACTATCACACATCTCGTAGCATGCTTTATTCAACTTCTAATCTTGTACACACAGTTACAGCAAGTACTTGAATAAAATGTCAATCAAAGAAATTACTATTCCATAAAAATAAGTTTGTTCTGTGTTATGTTTTTTCAAACGCTAAGTTATGGCTATGATTATATAGTAAGTATATATATTGCTTCGAATGAAACATAAGTGGCTTTATTCCTACTTTTTTACACACTTTCTGTGGAGCAACAACTCAAAAGCAGTATCTACTCCACGACATTCTATGAAAATTCGGAGCTTTCGTCACAAGTGCGTTCTTTTATGACTCCGATATGTCCATAATGAAGTAAATCACTTTTATGGCAGACACAATATTTAATGGTGGTTGTTTCCTGAGCATTGATATTCTCTTTCTTGTTGTACCACTACATGTTGTAGGCACAAACGATATTTACATCACTGGCTTTACAGCGTGTTTTCAAAGCGTATTTATACAACACCGCAAGGCGTGGCAAGTCTCTGATTGGATGTTGTGTCGACCAGCTAGTCTTGCCACCGATCATTAATCTTTGCATCTGCCATAGAATTGGAAAGCTATATTGTAAATAAAGATCATCCAATCGACTTATTTTTAAGCAATCCATCGGGAATATCATTGAAACATATATAAAGTTGTCATGCAATCGATCTTCATTACCGGATAACAATATTTTAACCCCAATGGTTACATAACCAATATTCATGTTTAATTTTTTAATTCTTCTAACTTGTAATCGTTAATGTGAGGAATAGGCTTATAAAATAACGGTAATTGCAACTCCGCTCATAGTGTTTAGAATCTGTAAAATCGGATTTGTGCGGGTTACTTTCCTAATATTACGAATAACTCTTTCTACGTGGAATTTAAATTCATGTCGTTCACTGCAACCAGTTGATTACACGCAGTTATTTATCTTATTTGAATATACCTCAATTTTCATTTAAAATATATTTAACCTCTATTTAGAGTTATGAAGTATTACAGCCTGTTGCGCTATTCATTAAACTTTATTGCTCTCCAAGAAAAAAAAAAAAAAAAAAAAAAAAAAAAACACAGATTTCAGTGGTTTTAAAGAGCACGTTCTGATATGAAAATCAAACACTTATAAACTTGACTCGTAAATAACTTATGTGCCAGGTGCCTGATAAAGACCTGTGAGCTAACTTGATGCAAACATATCAAGTATTGTCCTTAAGTATACTATATAAGGTGTACCGCTTTTTGTAAAGGATTTCAGTAAATTACGTTTTCAAATAGTCGATCTACACTATGAGGACAGAAATCATTAGTTTTCATTTGCTGTGGCAGCCTCACTATGCACCGGACTCTGCATATATCGAGAAAACTTCTTTATCAAACGTAGCGGAGAAAGTAAAAAGAATATATTGAGTCAACGAACCCAGGGTCCCTGGTATAGTGCTGGAGGCAGGCGATCCACCACATTATGGCTATCTTCAATATCCTGAAGTGGAACTATATGGATTAAAATATAATAGAGTATATTATTATTATTATTATTATTATTATTATTATTATTATTATTATTATTATTATTATTATTATTATTATTATTATTATTATCATCATCATTATCATCATCATTATCATTATTACTTTACTGATATATAAATGCTTAGAACAAACAGTAGTTACCGAAAGTTTATTGGTGTAGGTGCACATTTGCGGCAATAACTCCATGTTGACAATATTTTATGTCACATACCTGTCTACTTCAGAGGCTTACCCTGTCCCACCTACCAGGTTCGCACCCCACTCGTGACCCCTGTGATAGGCAGAGGTGTGGACTCGGTAGTAGGCCTTGGCCCAAAAAGGACTGCTGCGTCGCGGGGTTAGTCAGAACTTCAGATGAAGTGCTTTAATTTAATATTACGGCTGTTGTGCATTTCAGCGTTGACGTATCTCGCTCGCACCAATTCCCCTTGAAGGTCGAGTCAGTAATCATAGTTAAAATGGGCTAACAATATCATCTACTTACAATGGGAATCAGAGTTAAAAACAACTTAGGGTATTTCTGGCCCCTCCATCATTTCACACCGAGTGTAGTATACTCATTGATTCATGTTCCCCTTTTGGGATTTGTTCCAAGTGATTCATGAGAGACGCCGGGGTATTCGTTAAATAAATGTCTGCACCATACGGAAGGAAATACATTGGAAACTATATTTCTTTCTTACGAGTGTACTTCATAGACAGTTGGAAAACCAAACACAAATATGATCGAGAATTATATAGATGCATGCATAGTGAAGAAAGGATTTCTACTTTTACTGGGATGAAATTTCCTATCGGCATGGGATTGTGTGACCATGGCATGAGATTTAGGATACCGACAGAGCTAGAATCCGATAGAATATCGATTTTGTTTCTTAAATTAAAAAGTGAACCTGTGGGAAAAAGCTCCACCTTTCTGTGAGAAATGGTATAGGTATATTAAGAATTCAGACGTGGATGGTAGTTTTCGGTTTCTCGTTCTACTCTCCAATGAACAATATATGTTTTAGAAGCTGCTTAAAAGTGTCTTAATTATCGTATTTTTACATCTTTCTCCTTGCATAGTGTATTATTAAGCGATAACTTCTTTCTTGTGGTCCTGATCCTGGTAACAAAAGTAAGTCAGAAGAGCTGTGCTCACAAATTATATGACGTAGGGCTTAACTTACATACGGCTATTGCCTTCATGAGTAATTCATTAATTAACACCTTTTAATTCATACTCACAGTAGGTCAGAGACTTAAATAACTTCCATCCTTCTTTCTCAGGACATTTTGCGGTCGTGGAATTCTGCAATGCAAGTAGCTTCACATTTTGTAGCTCGTGTGAAGCGTCACTACATGGAAACTTCAAAAGTACGAAATAATTGAATTTTGGTTTCAGGTGTTTTTGTCTTCAAATTCTGAAGAGAATGTGTAGTACAATTGTTTCAAATGTTCGTTGTATTTTTCCAGGAGAGTAACATTTATCGTGAACACATAACGTAAGCAGGGGAAATGATATAAATCTGCAACTACCAGTCTTACAAATCAAGCACTTAACGTTATCGTCATCTCGAAAACAAAAATATTCGTCCTCCCATTGAATTGTGTGTACTACTCGTGTGTGTGTGTGTGTATATATACACCCTTTTTTGATTAGCAGGTCTGACTCTCGTTGCCTTGGTCAGTGAAGGATGTAAAATAACATGTGTAAGGGAAGTGAGCCTGTGCTCGCTTGTTGAGCACCTCTGATATACACTCTTGCAGTTTCGAATACGTTAAAAGGTCAATGCTTCCTTTCCAGAGGAATTCAGTAAAACATGATCCGGAAACGTAAACAATGAGATTGATATGAGGTAACGCCCGATAGGTATGCAACACACCTAACGTACAGATAATGCGGGTAGCTTTTTAGTTGACCAGTTCCACTAAACCGTAGTCTACACTTAGTCTACGGTAGCCTACGGTAGTTTTACAACTCTATGTATAAATTAACAGCTAAGAGCACATGAATTAAGACTAGCATCTATGTGTGCATTCCCAAAAAATGGATTTATGGGGAAATGTCTATATTGAACTTTTAGATTAATTTTGACGTGTTTTTTGAACAGTTGCCCTTCATGCTTCATGTTGGAAATTGCATTTCCTACATTCCTTGCTGGCAGCAAGCAAGGTTTTTCTTATTTTAATACACATATTTGCACACTATGTTAAATCTTCTAAATTTCCATATAATTATATTTTAGCTTTTAAATGTTATCTACGTATTCAATCCCCTTTTATTTGTTAATACTTACGATACAATTCCTATTTGAACCACTAATTATTGATGGATCTATCGCCACAAAGGGTAATTTTGGCGAAGTTGTCTGGTTCAACAGGTGTTATAGTGGACACAGTTTATGGGCAGTTCCCAAGAGTTGAACATGGCCGACATTACACCAAACAGCAGACTTTATTATCCCATAGGCAGTCCTGCCAACGTACATAATAAAGGCATTTCTAACCTCAAATACCACAAGGTTAAAGTATCGTGTTTTCAAACGACAATAATGCTTGAACATCTTTACCCCACAAGAAAGAACCTACTCACCTTCGGCAAATCTTGTTCTGCAATAACACTTTCACATAAAATCACTTACGAGCGCTAAATATCGTAATGCATAATATTTAATGCACTAGTGTGTAGCGAGTACAAAAATAACTATAACTGCATATACTGCACTAAAATAATCCAAGAGAAAATCACGCAAATACGAGCAAGCAGACGTCCACAGATTAATTAATACGACATCCAAACAGAATCTTGTTTTAAAATCTATTGGTTGGCCTCTCTGCAACGCGTTCATAAACGCAATAACGCCAGCTATGGCCGTAATAAGTTACGAACAGTTGGCGACACTAATGCAACCTAATAGATGGAATATCACCAAATATAACCAGACTGCACCATAATGGGGGGAAAATTTCAAGGTTGTTTTTGGGGTATCTCAATAAGCTGTGCCTACAATATTAATGCTATTTTCGTGTACGTGGAAAAGAAAAAATCAATACATTGTGATAAGTTATGTGTAGGTAATAATAATCCTGTTATGATTTGAATATCGGTCGTAATATGTGTGGCATTATATTTTAATGACATTTTTACATCCTCTCACTTTACTATTAGGCCAGGTTATAGAACAAAGAGGGACTGCAACCTGGATCTACCTATATTTCTGGAATTAATTTTAATTTCGCGTATATGTTATTCCTATTAGGTTACGTTAAACAACTCAAAGGGAAACCTCGCGCACTGTGAGCTACATAAATGTACTCTGGCTACTAGCTCCAGAGGGAAGGGATAAAGTAAAACGAGGTTATAGGCCGCAAAGAAGCAGGCAATAGAGACGCGCGGAGGTCCCCAACAGTTCCAGACTCCAAGACCCGTTCATCTGCTGGAGCTACTTGGAGATGGCGATGAACGACCCATCAACCAAGCAGACCTCTAGTGTTCACTGTTTCCTTTGAACATCCGCGCTATTTGTCAAGCGCCACCTTACGCCAGAAACCCTGGAAGCACAGCTGAAAGACGATAAAAACGCAATGGAAGGGACTTCATGGAAAGGAAATCGTGGCGAAACCACTTCAGCATTTATCTGCCAATCAGGAAAAAACGAAAAACCCAAGTTCAGAGTGGAACGGGACTCAAAACTAACACCTAACACCTGAATGTGAGCATTGTACATTACCGCAGAGCTATCTCGTTCCGGTACTATTTTCTGTTATACACTATAAAGTTGAAAATGAAAATGTTTTCGCATTTTCACTCTTCCTCGTTCTCCAATTATGCACTTACATACTTGTATCATAATATATTATTTCTGCTAGAATTAGGTAGAGAAACTAGTCTGAAAGTAAAATAGAACTATTATTAGCAGTTTGGTGTACAAGAAAACGCTGTAAACCAAATGTTTTCATCTAGTCCTCACAATCACAGTTTTTGGGTCCAAAGGACCTGTTATCGACGGGCCCTTAAATTTAACACCCCACTCCATAATCACAGTTTTAAAAGCTTTGGACTCTGAAACCTAACGCAGTATCTCTTTTGCAAGCTGCTATTTACATTCTCTGATATGCATACGTGATCTTTGTACAGATTTTAACTTACGATAAAAGTGTTAGGAGGAAATGGAAAAACTGTGAAATCTCTTTAGCTTTAGTTGAAATGTAACCAGGCAGACGAGTTTTGAAGTTTATGACAAACAGCTCGATCCCTCGAACAATAGAACTGCAGATAAACGTCAAGAGTGTTTTGTCGATGTCTGGAACATCAAGGGGGCAATGTGGCTCGAGGTTCATCATTTAACAGTTAATATATATAAAGTTTTAATAGACGCGGCAAGAGCATGATTCCTAGTATAATCAAGTTTCATACAACCATTTATGCTCGATCAAGTGTCTAAGTTTTAAATATTTATAAAATGTTTTTAATATTCTGCACTGCATGTTGTCACTGGTGTCTGACATTTTAATCAAGTATTGTTTATTCGATTGTACATGTGAAAATTAATAGTTACGCCTTCAATTGTGTAACTATTTATTTTATACAAAAACGAAACAATTTCAATTTATTAGAATGCTACTTATTGCATATCACTTTCATTCGTGTCGGACAGTTTTAGTTTTTCTAAACTCGAAGTAGTTTTTCGATTGAAGATACGAGCGGTAGTTTCGCTTTCAGCTTAGTGGGAATGTGCGCAGACGGGGAAGTATTGATTGGTGCACGTGGATCTTTTAATTGGTAGATGCTATGAACAGGTGCAGCTTCGATTGATGGATAGCAGCAACGTTATGAATATAATGAGGCTCATAGGGTGTATTAATACTACATTATGGCATGCTCGAGCCCAAACATTCATGTATTATGCGTCATATTTATTCTATATGCAATATATTTAATCAGAAAAGACTAACATTACAATTTATAAAATACACGTCTCTCTAGTACCCCAAAATGATTGTACAATAACAGATGATATGCATGCTGCGATAGTCCCCTAATAGATTTAACATTTTGTTTATTATCTAAACTACAGCTTTTTTATAAATATGTGCATTCATGTAATGTGCACTTTGCATTTTTATAGACATACAAACCCTTCATTTTAACAAATGAATCCTCTAATTCACCATTGGAACATTTATCGTACTTCATTACCATTTACAATCATTCCGACGTCTTAAGGGAAAACTAAATAAGGAAAATTGCCAAAATGACATTCTTAAACCCGCTGGAGGAAAACCGCCCCAGCGCCCTTCGTCCACCACGAATCCCACACGCGGTTGCCTGGGATCGAACCCGGGCCGCTTTGGTGAGAAGCGAATGGTCTAACCACTCGGCTACGGCGGGGCCTCGCGAGGAATAGGAAATCTGTGAGAGTAATAGTGGGGTTTAGGGCGCACAACTGCTGTACTCATTAGCACCCAGGAACTCAATGGGAGAGAAAACCCAGGCAATGATAGTTTTGTTGGCGGTGTATTTTCAATATAAGAAATGAAAGCTCAATCTGCGGCATTATGACGATGGCCCCTTGTAAACATTATAGGCATAAATGATTTAGTTGTTTTAAAAACACGTGAGCAATACATACATTCCTCTAATTTTTCCGCAATAGCAAAACTGGTCAATAAAGCGATGTCTTATTTTCTAATATATTAAGCTTTACAGTGGAGCTAAATTAATCTCGGATAAAGGTTGCGTTCAACGGTTTATGATTAATGAATTGTTTGATATAGAAGACCACTAACTGAATTACTTTATATTCCTAATTCAGTATTTATTGTTTACCCTCATTATTTGCTTCATGGGACCTAATTCATATCTAACTCATCTGTACAATTTAATTACTTTAACCAATTGGGCCATATTTGTGTTTGCATTAACCACCCTTCCGTGCATTTACTATACCTCATTAAACTTTGATTGCTTTGTTAGCTAACAATATGTTAGCCTAATGAGCATGAATTGCACTGAGCAATGCAGTTCCATAGCTTCCTTTAGCATTTCATATTTGTAGTTCAGTTCTTTGCTTCTTTCTTCTAGTCTGCAGAAGTTTATGAATGTTGTCTAAATATGATAATGGTGAATTTCTACAAATGGAAGTGCTTTCATTGAAGCCGGGAATTTTTTGAATAAATATTTAGCAAAAGTACAATGGCAGCAATTATAGCATACCAAAATTTGTTTCATTTCTATTTTGTTGCTTAAGAAAGTGTGTTGCTATTGTGCTTTGTAGAGAGAGATTCTATTGTCCCTAGAAGAATGTGCAAGCCAAAAGTAAAGTCGGGCAAGAATTTAAAGGATCATTTCTTTTTTTCCCCCTTTGAGTAGAAAAATCCCATGTCACCGAAATTCCCCGAGGGCCGTAAAATACTATGACGTTGTCGGTCGGTCGGTCGATATTCTCGCTCTGTAGCGTCTGCTTTTTCCTTTCAGCCTGTTGCATCTTATGCCCAATGCCGTGTGCGCCTTACTTGCGGCATCCCCTGCATATTTTATTAAGCTACGTTTACGTCGTTTCCGTATTTCTTATTCAATAGCTTTTGATGTGACGGATTTCTATGTATCGGTTCTGTACAAGTTTTGACACCTTCTTATTTTTCACGTTTAGCGTTCCTTTTCGTTAGTTTTAAGGCATCTCTTCCCGAATGTAATGTACTCTGGAACTTACATGACAAAGAAAGATAAAGTGCATAACCAAGAATACCAAACAAATTTCCATCCACCAAAATATTTATATTATCCTGATGTCACAAAATATCTACATGCAATGTCAGGACATATTCTGATATTTAATCAAAATAATGCAATGCCAAATGGTGTAGACCAACATGCCATTCGCAATCGTTATGAATCATCTTGTTACTAGCATCCAAATTTTAAATTCCCTTATGGTCCCATCGTAAACATCTCACTAACGAAGATAAATACACTTAACATAAATATTAACTTTCATGGCTCTGTATGAGAATACTTATAGATAACGATCCGGTATTATTTTAAATTGTTTTACAAAATGCAGTGATAACCAAGGGGCACATCAGCGTGGCCGGTTTTTGAGGTTGCCTTACCATGTACGTAGTATAGGCTGTTATGTCGAAGGAGGGAGGCTGACTCCAGAAGTAAACAACGGGCGCAAGCCTGCAGTGCTCGTACAAGTTGTAACAAAAGAATGCGATACTATACTGCACATGCATTACCTTTTACATATATTTAAAGTAAATATCACATAGTCTGCTCATTGCAGTGCACAATAATGTACATGGGAAGATATTCGAACGTGAAAGGTCCCATTTAAAAGCTATATCGTGAGGAACTCCTTTCTACATCGCAAGATACAAATAGTGCACTATGTCACTGTCTAATATATGTCTTAAAAAGGCTCGGTTACTTTTTGCAGTACACATTATTAAAGAACTGTGGTTTTTTCTAACACATTCTGTAGTTATCGTGCACATTTTTCCCTTCTTCTCCAGCTTGGATATCCTTAATTTTCACATATACTTCTTTCACTAAGTTTTGTAACCTTTGGGCAAGTATAATTTAGATGCTTCTAAAGAAGTTATGGCATAGATACGCAACAAAAGTTATTCTTTATGAAGTTTAAACTACTCAACACATTCACTGAAATAATGGATTTTGTAATTTGAATTACATGTGACTCTTTGTAATCTAAAGCATTGCTCACTTTCACAGTGTTTCGGTATATTTGGTTACCCATACCTAGCGTGCCTGATGCTCGCTGCATCAGTAACTTGAAATCTCGAACCATATTTATAATCTAAAGCTTGTGCATATTTCCAATAGGATTATATTGCTCTGAGATCTCTGTAGCATAAGTTAGCATCTCTGTTAAGCTTTGTGCTTCCCATTGCATTCTGTCTTGCACTGAATAGTCTTCCCACAAGGGAACAGAGCTGCAGAGGATTGACAAGCTCCATAGGGCACATAGCTTATTGCCTACATACAATTCTCTCTGCCTTGAATTTGTACTTAGATTTAGTTGTAATGTTGTAGTAGTTCTCTAACTTGATACAAGAAGCAAACTAAATGCATAGCAGACAAAGCCTTAATCTTACATCAGGGTAAGATATGTGGTACATTCGAAGGCTATGCTCCATTGATTAGCTCCATTCAAGTCTTGGATATTTGAAATATAACATTTCTCCGCCAAAAAAATACCTACTTTTGTGTCTTCCTATTCACGAAAGATAATTTAGAGAGATAGAAAAGAATAAAAAAGACAAGCTAGGTAAGATTCACTGCTTTTAATTTATTAATTGTGTTATTCCTTGAACTGTGATAAAATAGAATATAGTGATCAGATAGTAGTTATAAACGTTATACCCATGTCCGGTGTTCTTGGTAATACTTTCTCCTTTAGTTTTGCAGAAAAAAAGGAAATTTTTAGAAAAAATCTGATAAAATCCCGTTTTCTTATGTTTTATTTTGTCTAGTATTGACAGAAGCACATTATTTCTGTGCAAGCTAAATTTTCGTATTTATTTTAAGTAATATAGGGTGCACCAAAAGTTAAACTTTGGACAAAGACCAGTTATAAGTCAGAAAGAGAAAAGTATGAAGCATTTTAAGTTAGTGAATTGAAGGCGCTGGTTTGCAAAACGTGCCATTCGCAGTCAATCAATGGAGTCGATCTCCGCTCATTAAAATGCCGAGCTTTGAGTTTCGAGACACAGGAGATGACGAGCTCGAATCTCGCCTCGGGCATGGGCATTTGTGTGTTCATAAAACTTGAATGTATGTATGTAACAAGAACGGAAAAAACAGCAAAATGACAAGAACTAAAGAAAAGAGAAAGGAGGTCAAAAATGGGTGGAACAAAAGGTCCCGCTGCTAAGAAACCTAAACTCTCTACTTAACCATTCGAAAAATGTTATACGTGCACTCACATGAGACTTACTTCACTGACTGTTGTACAAAATAGTCTTAAATACAATTCTGTACAGTCTCCTTCATATTAATCGAGATAGACATTTGTAGACGTTTTTACGTTCCATTTCTATGCCACCTTTAACATCTAATATCATATGAGTGCCTTTTTACTTTTGAAACCATTGTATGGTTTAGGTGTTAATCTTTGAGTTAATATTGCCTTTCATTATTGCATCAAATTCACACAAATATTCATACTCCCACTCATACTTCCAGACTAATAGTTCTGCCGGATCCACCCTCTACCCTCCCGCCGGGAATCGAACCAGGGACCCGTGGATTTGAAGATCAGCAAGCGGACCAGAAACTGTCTTATTACGTGTTTCCTTATGAGAGGATGAGAGCAGAGTAGACTTAAGCGAAACCTAATTATCTCAAAAGTCTGTTGCTATGTGATGGTTTTGACATTCCATTCTCTTTGCATATCCAAGATATAAAAAGTCAATGCCTAAGAAAACTAAGTATTGGACAAATAACGAATATCTCGGAATGGTGTACTCTACAAAAAATGTATTTGACATAGTGTGCTTTAAGATGATGTACAATTTTATACAATAAAATTTTGTCCATCTCTTATGGCTTCCCGGTTATGCAAAAGTCAGGGGAGAGGACTTCTGAGGATATTTCCAGAAATTTCAAGATATACATTTTATTTGACATGAAAATATCTTAAACATATGATATTCTAATCAAAATGTAATAAAAAAGTTCTAAATATTCCCCGTGTGAAGTGTATGGTGTGAGAGAATTTTTTTGAAAGTCTTCATGTTACATTCCAGGTTTAGTATTTCACCCACATTTGGTTTTTGAGTTATGCTGTACAGTGTACACAGACACACGCACGAAACTTTCTCTAATGCTTTTTTCGGATGCAGACAATTTTTACGTGGGCCCTCCCCGTCCTTTACCACAGGCACATTTGACTGCGGTTGCCGAGACTCGAACTCATGACCTCAGGCTTTGAGTGCGTGGTCAGTGCACTACGTGTTGCCTCAACGATCATGGCTATTCAAGCCAGCAGGCTGAAGGTGTCCCAGACCGCCTAATCTAAATCGGTTTCGAATTAGAGGAAGAAAGGCATAAGTAGCAAAATCACTCGGTACTGAAAGGGTTAATATCCAGAAAGATTATACGACGTTATCGTGCGGTGTGTTGGGAAGTTACATATCGAAAATTTTGAGTCCACAATGGACTATACATGCCCAGATTGAAAAGTTACTAGCCAGTGTGTAGGATCAGACTCCTGTCGTGGAGCAGAGGGACCTATGGACCGGACAGAGTGAAGACCTGGAAGCGGGTGGTCAGCCAAGCACCCGATATAGAGTGAGGGAGAGGATGATATGAAATGCAGGGGATTTCGTATAACTCTAATTTCACATACTTTATCTATCAGGTAAGCTAATATATAAAAAGCAATCAATGTGTCAAATTGTGTTCCTTTAGCAGTGTAAGAATTATCCAAATGGCAGTGCATTCTTAGATAAGCACAGTAAATAGAACATGATCTTGTAGCAATTTCAAAAACCTGCACCAAGTTAATTTCAAGTTGTATTATGACGCCATTGTTTTGAGTCAGATTTTTAAGCAATCTTCGGCTCTAAATGGACGGACGTAACGTTTAGCTGAGAATTGTGCTAATACAGTCAATGATCAAGTAAGCCAAATAATATGCATCGTAACATTACTCGCAAAAATAACAATAAAATAAAACAAACCAAGTAAACAACCAATGTTAATATTTTTAGCATAGTCCTACCAACGTCCATTCATTTGACACAGAACTGGTGAATAACCGTGATGGCTTGTTATCGCTATCTAAAGATTTCAGTGACCTTACCCAAACACAAAACAGTGCAAAAGAGCTCTTGGTGGGAAGCGCACGCTTCCTATAAGTGGAATGCCCTCATATTCAGATTGAGCGCCTGCGTCGATAGGCAACTTCTCCTACAGGCAAGTTATACGCCTCTGCGGAAGTATTAGGCGGAGTGTACTCGGAGGCTAAGCAAGTGACATACTTGGCACACTGAGATGAACATCCAGTAGAATCCAAGGTAACTAGGAGTAGAATCCACATTTTTCTCATTAACAGAAACCATAACATCAAATAGAGACGAAACTTACAGACATGAAGAATATATTACCTAGCAAGCCAGCAATTTAAAAATTGAGTTTAACTTAATATATATTCTCAGTTGCTAAGTATGAATATCGATCGAGTGGTTTTGAATATTACACTGCAAGTAGTTCCCTCTCCTGTTTAGTATACCACATTGGTCATACAGAAAATAAGTATGTAAATAAGGCCTAGCTTCCAGATACTCAACTACATACCTACTGCTACAGAATTTAAATACAGATTATCCAAACGTTTTAAGATTGTCCCTTATACATAAAGGTAGTATTTGATAAATATTGTGACGCCAGCCGGCAGCGACCATCAAAGACGCTCAAGGTCAAGCTTCAGTTTCCCGCTGAATCCTTCCACACCTTCCTTCACGCCGGCAGTTGCCCGTCGATCTTCTCCATTAGCTCCATCTTCCTCTCGATCATTTCGGTCTCATTCCATCTTTAACGCCCTTCATCTTGACTTCATTTGCTGTACTCCGGAATATATTTCTGCCATACCAGTCAACAGTTTCTCAAGTATTGCCTCCATCGTAGTTTCTGAGTCCCACTTCTGATACCAGTGTGACAAATGACAAGTACAGTCACTTTTAATGTCACTTTACTTCTCTTCTCAAACTGAATCACAAAATACAGTTCTCTGTTTTATCGTTAACACAATTTCGTGACCTTTCAACTCACAGCTATTCTGTGCTATCTTAACCCTGCAAACAAAAAACAATTCCTAGTATTAACTGTATAGAACTGTCTCTAATGATACACATACTCAAACTCTCTCAACATTCATCGGCCCAACGTAAAAACTCGCTTACCTAGCCGGACTCTGTGGAAGTACACGTTTTTTTAAGCTTCTCCAAACAAGTGGGCAGTCGAAAACTTCTCGAGCAATCTAGAAGAGGTCTTTGTTCCGACCTGACTATTGTCCTTGTTTACCGGCCGCCGTCACAATAACAACAATGATAACAGTAATAATAATTAATTAATAAATATAATTACTTACTCATTTATCTGTCGGTTTATTTATAATCGCTTAGCTTGGAATGCAATATTAGTGTATTTGTTTTTATACATCGTCTGTGGAGTAACAATTTTATAGGTCAGTCATCGTAGACAGTATCTTCTATGACAACTTCAAAGTGTTCTAATTCAACAATCAAGTCTTCTGTAACTTTTATCAACCAATTAGCAGTTTAAGAAGATTTCTTAAAACTTATGTCCATGGGGCAGAGCGTTTCATTGAGCGATAAATATCTCTTTCTTTCCCCCCCCCCTCTCTTTCTCTCTCTCTCTCTCTCTCTCTCTCTCTCTCTCTCTCTCTCTCTCTCTCTCTTCGAAGGATGTGACACAAAGATTTTCAAGAGAATACTCCCACACCAAACTGTCCTTTACTTGAATTTTGCATAACTGGTAAGCGTAACAGATAGAAAAATCTGGCTACAAAACTATAGATTATACATATTTTATTTGTTAACGACGCTGTCAATTGTCAGGATCATATCAACGCTACTGGTATGCTGGAATTGCGGCCCGTAGGAGTTCTGTTACATGCCAGTAAATCAACTGACCTAGGGCTGTTTTAAAACCATTAGTCTCGACCAGATTTGAACCTGCGACCTTGGGATCAGTACACCAGAAAATCTTGATGTCCTTAAAGCATGCAATTGTATCTTTTTTGTGAGTTTAACCATTTCAAGGCATTCTTCTTATTGGTCTGAATTTTCAAATATTTATCTGTCCTCAAATGCGAAGCCGGCATTCGTCTATTTTACTCTTGGTTCATGCAAAGAGAATACAATTTCAAAGCCATATATAGCGAAAAGCAGTTAATAAAAATATTTCTATAGCTTAAGCTTACTTTATCCCCTTATTCCATCGCAATCCACAAGGGAGTGTGTAGTAAAATCATTTGTGGAAATGTTAATCTCTATTAACATGGAGTAGTTGGAAGAAAAGCACTTGTAGAAAAATGTTGAAGAATTGGTAGTGAAAGTTGTATGAACGTAATGTATCATCAAATTTGATTCTTTTATAAATCGTATATATTTTTACTCAATCAGCTACAAAGCGTATATTAGCCCATTTTATGAATTATTACGTGAGTTCGGTTTCTATATCAATGCCATATGTTTAGAAATGTTGCACGGTGGTCATCTTCGTCTGAAAAAATATACAATTGCAACAAGAAACACATAAATAAATTATATATCTAAATATAGTACGTCCAGGTAACACTTACTAATTTCCCTAGTTTTAGTACATAATCGTTTTCACCACCAACGCAGCTTACGCGTTTGTATAATGTTTCCATTTAAAAATAAATAAACCACTTTCAAGTATAATGATGCAATGCTCATTATGACTCAACATCAGACACACCCAGCGTGGCGAGAAGGTTCAAACAGAAGTTGCCAACAGCAGATCAGGGCTACGTCAGAAGTCAAAGTAATCAAATCGGAATTTACTTTTTTCGGAGAGACAACTAACTACTTCAGAATTTGATTAGAATTAGTTCCGGAGAAACGACTTCACGTTTTGACGTCTTCGTTTTCAGAAAAAAATTATAATGGAGAAATGAAAGAATGTAAAAAAGCAACGCTGTGTAGCCTCAAAGTAATGAAGCTGATGCTCTAATATGGAAAACAAGCATAGAAATAACTTCATGTCCTGTAAGTGTGTATTTACTCGTACACGCATAGGAATTTCTATATTAAACACAAAAAGTGATGATTCAATTCAATGTTTTGAGACACTCCGAGTCTAAAAAGGGGGTTTTCTAAAGCGTGCGTGCGTGCGTGCGTGAGTGTGTGTGTGTGTGTGTGTGTGTGCGTGCGTGCGTAGGTGTGTGTGTCTCGAGCATAACTCAAAAACACAAAGTCGACTACATAGTAAACTTGGCATTAGGGTTGAACATTTTCTGAGGTCGTGGCATTACGATTTCAAAAATATCTTCTCACTCCAGACTACCCTTTACATGGATCATTTTTCGATATGTACGATTTTCTTAACAATTTTTATGAAAATACAACATATTTAGGATATGTTTATGTACATTTAGGATTTTCTAGGACTGGCCCCGGAAGCCCTCTTCACAGAATTTATGTCCAATATATTTCTTTCGCGGAGTGCACCATTTCCAATATATTCCTTTTTTGTTAGTATTTTCAAATATCTGTGCTTTTCTAAATTGGGAATTCGTTATTCGTTTATCTCCCACCAGCTGTAATGATTTGACTATCGCTTAAGTCTAGTGCATTCCTCTACTCCCATTGTATCTACAAGGAAACATGTTATTAAACAATTTCTACAAAATTTTATCCCGATTAACATGAAACAAATAGTAGAAATATGTAAAAGATTGAGTAGAAAGATACATGTGAATACACATATCAGACTCCTTTTAATGAATTCATTTTTCCTTCACTAAGTTTTGGTTCGTTCTGGTTTTCGATTTACAAAAAGTCATTTTAAATGAGAGATGTCCATTAATAGGAAATTCAAGATAAATAGCTCATTCATATCAATATTTCGCATAATTATGCAGAACTTTTAGAAAAGTTTGTGAGAAAATAATAAAAATGTTTCCATATAAAGGGTAATTTGAAAACAGAGGAATTTGTTGTAAATATTGCTTCATTCTTGAAAAAAGCTGTACTTCAATTTGATATTGATCCGATTATTTGCTTTTGAATTATGCTACCCTCTCTCTCTCCCCCTCTCCCTCTCTGTATCTCACACATTCACACACATTCCTTTTAATAATTGCTTTAGTTAGAGCGTTCCGGGAGCTAGTGGAATCTTGATAACTTATTTGAAATACAATAATTTCTCTACTAGCGGAAAGCGCTAAACTCACATATAACTTTGCAATTAATCATTTCACTGTGCAATGTAAAGAAATAAACCACTGTCTAAAGATGCCAGTAATAGACCGAGTTCATCCTGGCATAATTCTTAGTCAAATCCCTGTTCAGTTGCGCTGTCGACTGGCAGCATCGGGAGTGCTTAATAGATTCTATGATGCATGGAAGCAGTAGAAACAATATAGGATGGAGGCGGTGACAAGCATTGGTTGTAATTCCTTGCTAGCCGAGTGTTTCATTGCTTATTTCTATATAAACCATCAGTACCTCTAGTATTTTACCATTTTCAAGTTCCTCTTTGTCTACATTCATCGAGTAAAAGTTAGGAACATTGGTTAGATAATGTATTAATAAGTTTAAAAATTGTTGGAGACTGAACTGAAAATACAGAGAAACCTAGGATAATTTTAAAATACTAAATGTATTTTCAACCTCGAGTTAAAATATTAAATCAAATTTTTAAATTGTCTACCGCTATGTGCTTTTAGTGAAATAAAAAGTAAACGAATTTGATTATAATTTATAAATTATTAAATCAAATTTAATGCAAGTTGGTCTGTGGCGTGTTTACATCACACCTATGGTGTACATTTAAAAAAGCTAGCATTATTAGTTCAGACTTTCAAACATTCTCTCGCATATATATGTATCCTTAACGCGGGTATAGTTTAGAACTGCATTAATAAATTACGTCGACATTTATAATTTGAACCAAGAGATTTTTCCTCACAGAGTCTAAATTGATTTAGATACAAAGTATTATTTTATAATGATAATTTGCGTTGCTGTCTATATTGAAACAGTTTTAAACAGCTAAAGTTATCGTTTTTTGTGAATGTTAATACGTTAATACTACGCTTACCTGCTGATAACGCAAAAGAGTTCTTTTTCGTATTCTGACACAAACTACTCACAAATAGTGGAATTTATCCAGATTACTGCACTTTGAACCACTTATATAACAAGTTCCACCTTTCCGTTAATTGTTTATTTGGTATGCCTGTTTTAGTATAAGGCTTTTTTTTCTACTTTTTTTTCTACTTCGTTCTCTTTGCTTCTTTCTACTAGTAAAAGTAATTTATCTATGACTTCTTAAAAAGCACACACACACACATCACATATAAAATGTATATACAGTGCACATTTGACAAAAATGAGTGAACCACGCAGGTCAGGTTAGAAATGAGCTCCACTGATTTGGAGGAGAACCGGGATATCGTTTTGCACTGTGACGTATTGCTGTCGCAGTTTTGCGAATGCTCTTTTGAAATTCGGCGCATTCTCCGAGTTCAAGTAGCCAAAAGTGACAAAAGCGACTGTAACTTAAACCCTCCTTGTATCATTCTAATTTGGTTATAATTTCCAACTCCATGCTCCTTAATTCTTTAACAACCAATGTAGGAAAGAGGTGTTGTATCCGCCGATCGTCATAGAGTTATAACACTACGGTAGTTTTCCTAATACACAGAATTAGTTAAGAACCTAACCGCGTTGCCTGTACGTTAGGTGTGTTGCATACCTATTGGGCGTTAGCTTATATCAATCTTCTCCAAGCTGAGAAAAAGTATAGAAAGGGCCGCTTAAGCTACTGAACATTGAAAAACATTTGGAATCTCCTCTAGTATATTACAGTTTATATCAAAGACAGTGATAGTGATCACAAGTAATGTCATTTTGAACCTAAAAAATACTGTTTTTATTTTGATCACAGTGACCAAAGTCATGATCATAGTTTTTGGTAATCATAATGTTGCCTTTCTCATTAAAAGGTTTAATTCGCTGTGTTTTATATTATGTCTCTTTCTCTACTAATGCTACCAATAGTACCAGTAACCCTGCCATTTACTTTGTCATTTATCTACTGTTCCAAAACTACTATACCGCAACTCTAGTTATCGCTCAATAAAAAAGGAGCCACCCAAGATTTGGAAGGATCCGTTTGTTCGCCAGGACTGCTCGAGGTCATGTAGCCCAGGCTTATTCGTTCTCAGCTCACGAAGTGACGAAACACTTTGAGCGTAATCTACTAATGTGAATACCCTCAGGATTCGTGTGTAAAGTGCCTGTCCCCTGGAGAGGAAAAGGAAAACCCAATTGTGAGCTACACCGCCCTATCATTAGGGTTTTGTGAACGAAGGGATGGGCTTCTCTCTTAGGGATGCAATTTAATTTGTCGTTAAACATTCATTCTGATGATTTAAATGCAGTTTTATACAAATCATCTCTTTGGAGAGAAGGATGTGACATTTATAACGTGTGATTGTTTGCCATGCATATTTAACAAAATGTTGCTGATGTCTTGTTTTGTCTGTCAGGGTGGGGATTTCACGTTAGTCGATAGCTTATTGTGCGCCAGATCCCGGGAGGAAGGATGCTATGAAGGCAACCTACATGTGGCCAGAACGCATCGCAAGCAGAACTACTACAATAGGTCCCTAACAGGTGCAGGCAGATCTTCAGGTCGCCACTGAGAGTGTGCCATCAACTGTTTTAGTATTGTAAGGGCAAAACCTCCTCACAATGCCGGCAGAAATGTGTGCTGTCTATGGGAAATATGCAGTAACAAATAGAGCATGTCAAAAGTGGTTTAGTCTATTTCGAACTGGGGATTTCTCCTTAAAACAGAAAACTTGGCAAGTACTCTGTCATAGCTGTGTTGCGAGTGAGGTGTGTTCAGGGTTCTTAGTGATTGAGACATGATGACAAACGAACTCATGAGACAAGCTCTTATTACGTTCGTACTTGCCGGTATTTGGTATCGGATTCGTTATTACTCAATTATAATTTTTCTTTATAAATGTCGAAATCATTGTAAAGTGTAGTGCCAATAATTCGTCGAAGGGAGCTTTGAGAGAGTTGTGCTTGTGTAGTATACTTTAAGATGATGTAAAATATCGCATTCAATCGACAGAAAAGTTATATCGAATGAACTACAGTTCCATTAGAATAAGATTGCCTTTCCTAGAGATAAACAGCCAAATGATGGGAATTCGTGTCTCTTTACTCATTAAAGCAACTATATTTGCTATAATCCTATAACGGACGTGATTTAGATCTGAGCCTGCAAAGAGGTGTGAACATGCCACATTAACCCAACGTTCCGCGTTACTACATTCCATTACAGCCACATTCGAGTGATACATGAACTCATTTATGTGAGATATGAACAGGCATGAATTATCCTAGTGGTTGTAACTACAACTAGTGAATAACGTTGGCCAATAAGAGATCATTTAGCTATAACAAGAGGCAATCAGATGTCCACTAAACGTCAGTTTCTACTTTGTCATGTGAATAGTTGAATGTTTAACATCTATGAGTATTCTTTATAAAATCTTAGATAATTGGGATGCTGACATCCTCAAATGAGATAGGGTCCAAGCAACTAGCATTAACTTTGATTATAAGCCTGCGGAAAACGCAAAACACGCTTTAATTAATTCAAAGAAGTAACTAATGCACTCATAACTTTCTCCATTCGTCCTTATACAAACTATTCTTGCAAACGCTTAATTCTTCTACTTGATGTTAATCCAGATAGATATTTGTAAACATTGCTTCATTACATATTTCCTTTTCAACTCAATGAGCATAGGGGATTACAGTAGGCTTTAGAGACAGTGAAATCCTTTAAGAGCTGGTTGCACTGTGATTGCCTTGAAATTCCGACCTCTTATGATAAATAACGGGACTTCCCACTGTTGAAACATGAGAAGTCACATTTGAGAAAAGTACGGGGGTGTAACAAAAATAATGGCAATACTGATGTGGAAATGAAACACGTGTTAATATATTAATCTATCTAACCTCCCCTCCAGTAAATGGACTCTTCCATCAGACTCACAATGCATGTGCTGTACAGAGAGGAAGTTAGTTTTCTATTAATTACCTCTCTAGGGTGTAATGTTTCATTGTGTTTGTAAAGCAGGAACACCGATCTTGACTGAAAATCCAATGTGCCCGTGGTCATACAGCACGAATATGCCATATAGGTGTTGTTGAGGCATGTGGGGAGACGGTATTACCATGCAGGAATGTGGTGAAGTGGATTAGAGCCTTCAGCGAACAGCGGACCTGGTGGAACACATGGCTCGGCCGGGTTGTCCGAGTGTTACTGTAGCGGACGTGCAAGCTGTTTCCGCACGTCTAGACATCGATCAACGATAGGCAGCAAGTGAGTTAGCCTCGAAGATGGAGAATAACCTGAGACTAACGTTGCGAAAGAAATGTCCACATGTTTTTCAGAACCCTCGCATCAGTTGGTAGAATAATGTAGCTGATCTGCACCGCCGCTGGGGTGAAAAGTGCTTCTCTATCCACAACATTCACCAGACTTAAGCTTCTGTGATTATGATTTGATCCCAAAGATGAAAGAACCACTTCGTGACGTTCGATTCCGGACCGTTCCCGAGATTTTGCAGGCATTAGGTCGAATACAATATGTCCCCTACCTACTATACGTAGTAGAGAAAGTAAAAATACATCCTGCTGAGCTGGGTTAAGTTAGCCTTGCATCCTTGTACGAGATTTGTTGTTATTGAAAGTTTTTCTTTTATATCTGCTTTTCAAAACAATAACTTTAAACAAGGACTCCAGACAGTATTTATAATACATTTTATATATTCAAGTTTCGGATGGCACGCTCAAGTTAAATTATATGTCTTGAAGGAATGGGTCTACTGGGCTTTGTATGATGAAATTGTATTCATTTTCGTTTCGTCATTATTAAAAACTGTAATAATAATGCCCATGCCTTAAGATAAAGACATGCATACGCACAATACGTTGCACTTGTGTAGAGATTAAATTGATAAATCATACATAGCTGGCGCTTGGTTTAAAAATTCAAAATTCCACTGTAACGTCGTTTTTAACTAGGCTGAATTAAATGTTCAACGCACTTCCCAAAAAGATCTCTTAACTAGGTTATATCTTAGTGTACTTGCTTTGTTGTTATTGATATTGTGGCCTCCCTGAGTGACACGCTGTATAGTTTACACGTACTAAATGGACTACCTCTTGCGTGCAATAAAATATTGATCGGTAACCATTCACCTAATTACCTTTCTCACTTCATTTCACGGGTGCTCTGTTACATTAAATTCCCAATTAATCTTCCACGTCTGATGTCCAGGACAGCAAGAACGAATTGAATTTTTGTTTTGCTCCTTGATTGAACATCGTATGGAAATGGACTGTGAATTGATGATCCTTTGTCAGCCGAGAAAGCTAATTCTGAATTCCTTTGTAAGGAAAGGAGGGTCTATTCCTGGTCATTTGGATGATTTTTAGCACCTTATCAACAGAATATATCTCTGTAACATAAGATAAGCAAAGATTGTTTAGGAATAAAGGAGTAGATTTATTTGGCCGACCATTAGCTTACAACGTTTGGAGAGGACTTAGCCGCAGAAATTCCTGAGAATGTAGCTTCGTTTAAGACGAAAATGTCGATAGCGCTTACTTTTTGGAAGACCGATAAACTTCATGAAAAGTGTAATGTGTTCAAAACTTGCAGTATGGTGAGCCACAAGAGTTAAATACGTTTTGCTCAATGCGGCCACTTATCCATTTTATTACAAGACTAAGTCCCAAATTTATATTATCTTTGTAGTATATAACTATAATATGAGTAGATTAACAATGTTACTTTGCTAGCAAGCAAATAGCGTAATTGATATGAACACAAATTGAAACTGTAGACATCATACAACCCCATCCAGAGTCGCTGAATATTTTGATACGATCCTAGTGTTCAATAAAACCGTATGGTCACATTAAGTTCAAGTAATAATTTAAACTATTGCAACAAATTGAATCGGTGTTTCTTTTATTACTTCTTTATGTATTTGCGTCCTGTACTTACATTCAAGCTGGACTCAAATGCACAAATTAACAGGAATACAATCCATTTTACTCTTTTTTTTACACAGAACTAACAATAAGTTACTAAATGCTTAGTAACGTGACGTCAGCCATGGAATAATCGCCTAATGAATGCTCTCCGTCCCACGGAGATTAGCGTTGCATAGTTGTTCTTTGTCAACGCAACAATGTACATTACCCGTCAACGATATAATGATACCTTGGACATACTTAAATCTCTGACACAGGTTTAAGCCCAACTCCTGGTCTAGAGGTAACATGTGCGCCTTGCATTAAATAGGTCACAAATTCTAATTTGTTTAGAATAGAATATTTCCTGGAGGTTTCCCTTATTCTCTAATACAAATGTAGGTACTTGAGCTCTATGAACCCCAGTCTCTTCTGACCATCGTTTCCCCACTTCATTCATTCAGCGTCCTGTGGTACCAGAGGCAATTACATTACTCCTAGGCCATGGAGAATGGCATATAATACAGTACATACTATAATAAGTAATAATAAATAGTTTATGACTCACGGTTTTGTGGAAGACAATATTGCTGTTCTGATCGATTTTGAAACAACGAATCAAAGTAAGACAGAAATAATTCTGATGGATCAGTCTGAAAAAAAGTAGCCGCAAGACAGTCTCTGTACATTATGTAAATTTTAAAATACATATTGTTCTAAAGGAAGGAGTTTTTAAGCAGACAACAGGTACGGAAAATCAAGCTGCTTCTCCAGCCTCTATTATTGATCACGGTTGTAAAAAGCTTGTGTTGAAGCTCAAAAAACGCTAAATGCAGCGCTAATTACTAGCGGTGAGACAATTATGGGCCATTTATTTTTAATATGCACGCCGTGAATAAACGATATCATTAAAATAACGTTCAGAATAAAGTTACGTGAGAATTTAATGCTGAACACATTATCGCATACTGATGAAAATGCATATGGTTCCTTCAGTTACTTCATAAATAATGCGATACTAAAAGAACGGGGAAAAGCCAAAGTAATGGCATTTTGTGAAAAGAATATTAAATAAGTGTAAAGCCATGAAATATGATCTAGACTAAAGAAAGTTGCTTAGAAATAGAAAACTGATAACAGGCTCTTAGCTTCCGGTGATGGAAAGGAAAAGACCCACACATTTTGTTCTTTGTATGTGCTTGTTCTTAAGATGCAACGTCATGCGCTTTGTTTATGTACTGACCTAGAGAAAGTGACAATCTGCAGTGTTTTGTTTTCGACAAAACTAAAATATCTCCACTGGAAATCGTCAGAGACAAAAACGTAAGATACAAAATGTGTTCCAAATACCGAGATCTACCACTGGTTTAAGTTAATATAATGATTTCCCTTCCACCCGGTATATATATGGTGTCCCAAAAACACCCACAACGCTTGTGCGGGATGGTAAATTGATTGATGTTCAGATAGGAACCCCTGTCCGGAAATGTACGGCTTGGACGTTGGAGAGCGTCGAAGTTTGAATACGAACGGTTGTGACAATTTAACATTCGTTTTGGTATCTTAATACTGAAGGTTATGCAACCCTTTAGCCATCTGGGATGAACGACCTGAGCCTAATGACATTCCTACACCTGCACTAAATCCCTCCATGAAGTATTTGGTGCACATCTTGCTGTTACTTGCGTAGTTTCCAGTACAATAACGTTTTTAACAGAAAACAGCTGCTGAAATGCCAACATGAGCTCCAACACAATTCGATGTAAATGTGCGGAATCACGTCGACTATTTTCTGTGGAGTTGTGTGAAGAGTATGGTTTATGGCACTCCTGTAACGTCAGCGGTGGACCTTATGGCTCAAGTCCACGGAGCGATTGAAAATCTTCAAAGACAACCGTAGGTATTGGGTCATGTGTATGGGGCTCATCACCGCCAATATAGGTTCTGTAATTACGTAGATTGTACACAGTTCGAAGTCCCTTTGTAATGTGCACAGCTTGATAATGGGTTTATTGGTGAAATTTGAATGTACACCCATCTCGCAATGCGCTACAGCGTCCAAACCGTGCATTTCCGGACAGGGTTCCTATTTGAAAACCAGTCAGTTTGCCGTCCCGCACAACATACTAAGCGTTGTCGCTGTTTTATATACAGGTCTATGCAGACGAAAATAAATATGCAGATTTTACATGCGCCTTTACAAGGCTATTCTTAAGTTCCCAGTTTAAAATGGTAATAAATTCGTCAAATTTTAGATTCTAACAAAATAAATACACCAATTTACTTGAAAAGAAATTGGATTTTATTAAAACAAGGTAAAATTAAATATGACACCACTACGTTGTTCAATAAGCAATAATATTTCTTCTGTGCTATAAACGGCATTAGAAAGCGCATTCCTTGAGATGTTCTCAATGACACCCTCTCAATTACAGAAAAAACTGATGTGTTGCACTCACATGACTTTCTTTGCTCTCTTTGTACTAACCAGTCTTACAAACTCTTATTCGTTTTAGTTAAGATAAACATTTGCAGAAATTATTGCTTATTTTCTTGTAGGTGCAAGAGGAATATGGGAATATGAATACAGTAGGCTTTGAGCGATAGTCGATCTTTTAAAGCTTTGGTATTCCGTTCTGTTTGCACGGCTAAGATATAAAAATGAATAATGATCTTCCATTTGACGAAAGTTTGTTTCCAAAACTCACAAATAACAAATAATATCTTCAAAATTATTCACTCTACAAAAAAAAAAAAAAAAAAAAAAAAAATATTTGGACATAGATCGTATGTTTTAGCAAGACTACCTTTGTATATAGTAAGATTTGGTCTATCTCTTACGGTTTACCAGTTACACAAAAATCCTCCAGAGTAAATACCATTACAGGTGCTATAGCCAGGGAATTCAGAATATACATTTCCTTTTACATAAAAATATCTCAAACATACGGCATTTTAATCAAAATCATTAGAGCCATTTTCAAGAAAATCAAAATTTTCGAAAAATTTCCCATGTAAATGGTACTTTAGAGTGAAGGAATTTTCTTCAAAAATCTTTGTGTCGCATCTTTGAAGGATATTAAACTTAAATACCAACTTAAATACCGACTTTTCGTGCTGTTTTCTCGATTGTTCACACACAAACACGCACTCGCTCACACACACACACACACACACACACACACACACACACACACACACACACACACACACACACACACAGAGAGAGAGAGAGAGAGAGAGAGAGAGAGATACACATACAGACACACACACAGGACATTTTTCTTAAAATTATTTCTTTCATTAAGCATATATTTCTGGTGAAATCTAGACATCAAAATTTTGGGTCGAATATAGCACTTCCCTACTTACTATACGTAGTTGAGAAAGTAAAAGTATAGGATGAATATTTCATCGCTTCACATATGAAGCGATCTACGGCCTTTGGACAATCATACTCCCTGAACGAAGTCATTTTGTCAGCTTAAAGATTGCCTGATTCAGCGCTTAACACTGTCTATTGTGCATTCAATGGTTATTGTCATGTTCTCTGGATGGTTATGTAAATACCTCCAGCAGTTTCGTTATTCAAATGTCAAGAGAGCCAGCCATCTTTTAATGCATTTAAGCGACATTTAAATTTCTATGTACGAGATTGATAAACGATAGGTAGACATTTGTCAGGGCGGGGTTGGAGTGATAACGTTTTTGCCTTTAATGATGCGTCCCGGCATAATAAAACCTGATTTTATGAAAATATTAAAATCTTATTACCTTAGCTGCAATATGAAAACTAATATAAAAGTTAACCTTGTTACTTTCTCTACTACGCTTAGTGAAGTAGTGGAAGTATTTATTCCACCCAAAAATTCGATGTCGAAGTTTCACCGTAACTATACTATGTTTTGAGGCACCTAGAATCCAAAAAAGTATTTTTAGAAAAAGATGTGTGTGTGTGTGTGTGTGTGTGTGTGTGTGTGTGTGTGTGTGTGTGTGTGTGTGTGTGTGTGTGTGTGTGTGTGTGTGTGTGTGTGTGTGTGTGTGTGTGTGTGTGTGTGTGTGTGTGTGTGTGTGTGTCTGTCAGTCTGTGCACAGCATAACTAAAACACGAAAAGTCTTTTAAAAACCAAAGTTGCTATTTAAGTTTAATGTCTTTTAAGGATAAGACACGAAGATTTTGAAGAAAATTCCTCTACCCTAAACTATGCTTTACATGGAAAATGTTTCGAAAATTCTGATTTTTCTTGAAAATGACTCTAGCGATTTTAATTAAAATGCTATATGTTTGAAATATTTTTATGACAAATTAAATGCATACCTTGAATTCATAAAACAAAACCGTGTAGAGATAATTTTTTGAATGTAATGTGTTGCAATTATATTTCAATAATAGAAAATTGTATAAATTATATTTTGAAGGGGGCATGGAGAAAGAAATTTGATCGTGTTTCGTAAAAGAAAAGTGAATAGAGAAAAATGTGTGCATGTAATATGTGGCATTTCTATTTCAGTCATAGAAAACTGTATAAATTGTATGTTGAAGGGTGAATAGAGAAGGGTGTGTGAATGTATTACTTAGAAGAAAAGTGAGTAGAGAAAACCATGTAATATGTGATATTTCTATTTGTCATAGTTTTTTTTTAAATGAATCTCCTCCAACGTGATGTCATAACGGACGGTGGATGAATGAAATGGGTGAAATGATGCTCAAATGGGCTCGAGGTCCATGGGACTTTTAAGTTACCGGACATTCGTCTTTTCAGATAAGGGAAAGCCTCGGGAAAAAAATCTTATCCGGATAATTCACCCTAAGCGAGATTCGAAATCGTGACCTCTAACCAACTAACCAACCAGCTTAAAGAAACACACCAGCTAACCAACACACTACCGAGGCGGGCTAAGCAAATTGTATGAATTACTTGTTGAAGGGCAAGTAGGGAAGGATATGAATGTATTGCGTAAAACAAAGTGAGTAGAGAAAACCATACGAATATTACAGTGTATAGTAAAACGGATAGCTTACAAACCTTGAGGGGCGAGTAGAAAGAAAAGTGAGTTGAGAAAACCGTGTGAATGTAATGTGTGACATCTCTATTTGTCATAGAAAATTGTATGAATTGCTTGTTGAAGGGCAAATAGGGAAGAATATGTGAATGTATTACGTAAAGGAAAATTGAGTAGAGAAACCCATGTGAATGTTACGTTGTATAAGAATATGATATAACTTGTACCTTTAATCAATTTTTAATGAACATCTCCGTGTCATTCCGTGCAGTTTTCTTCGATATAGGTTCATGAACAAATAGTGTCCTCCTTTAACACGTGGCGTCTGACCGCTGCACATTGCAAAACCACATGAAGACAAAGACCTACATCTACACCATTTCACATGCTAGGAACAACTGACAAACAATACGCAAAGAGCGAGAGACTTCACTAAGAGAGAGTCTCCCTCTAGTGGTTTAAAGTGGAATTGCTTCTTTACATAGAGCTGGTGCTAGTTCATGAGGCGCTGAACGATAAGTTCTGACGTAAACCGAGAAGCCCTCGCAGGTCCTCAACAATACAGCCACTAACATCTTCTCTTGAACTAATTAAGTGAAACAACCAATGCCAACTGCACAAACAAGTCGCTCCGCCAAATTTAAAGGGATATGATTGTTTCATGCTGATAACGCCTACAGTGGTCAGAAGTATGATTTAAGCGTGGGAGTATGATGCTATACAACTTGGTGAATGTCATTTTCTAATTCTGCATAGCTTATTACCGGAACGACATATTTCAGAGCAGCTGCACTGATCATTTTGGTGAAGACAGAATTTTAATGGAAAATAACGCTAGCGAAGTAAACTAATTTGAACGTAGTTATCTTGCAATAACATTTAACGTGCAAACGATTTGCATGCAGTTATAACAGCACAACAGAGTGGTTCTGCAATCTATATAGCTACCGGAGTCTGTTTTCATGATTTTGCAAGTTTGTAGATTCATTTTATCAGATTTTTGTTTGATTTAGCCCCAATTCTTGAGCAAGGCGAAATAAAGCTCACTACCACAATGAAGAATCGACACATCCCCAAGATTTTTAGTGTTGTAGAACAAGGTCGATCTTTTGAAATGTTCTCCTAAAAGGGATAAAGTGGGATGTGACCCTTACCCCAGCGCAACAACCCATGAAAGGCCAAGGCTTGTCGCCCAACCGCTGCGTTCCCCACCTCTGCCCACTACAGGCGTCATTGGTGGGGTGCAATACTGGAAGGTGGGACGTGGTCAACGCCCCGAGCCCTTGAGGTCTTCTCGGGGTCGCTACTTCTCCATCAAGTAGCTCCTCAAATTGGTCTCCCCGGGACCTAACGAGGTTGAGTGCACCCCGTGCCAGACATCCCAGCGGGGGAAAATCCCCATACTGGTACCCGGGATGGAACCCGGGTCCTGCGCGCCAGAGGTAGGTGCGCTGCCAACTGCGCTACGGAGGCGGTCGGTATGTGATCCTATTGAAACTAATTCATCAATTGTTAAAAGACTGCGATGCCCCACCCCAACCTACTGTTGCAGCACGTAACAAGGCGCTCAAGGTTCAGCTTCCACACACCACTCATGTGAGCGAACAGCAATCAAGCGCCAACACAAAGAGTTTTCCAGAGAAATCGAGGAGTGTCCGGCAGCGGCTTGTTTGTAGGCGTTCGAGAAATATCTGGCTAGTCATTGTCGGTATAAAAGCTTGAGGTGCGCGTGCAAGCGCACAGTTTTTTGAGTCAGTCAGTGTGTCAGTGAGTGTGAGACAGCTGTGAAAGACACGCCGCATCGAACTGAAGAAGTTGTAATGAATATGGAGTGATTGTATCGTCGGAGTTGGTGTATGAGAGACAGAGAAAGTGAAGAGAGGCAGTGAAACAAGTGAGTCAAAGATTACGAGAAGAAAACAATTATGAGTTGCAATATCACGAAATACTGCAGACTGTCCTAACGTCAGTAGAAGATAACTGTGTTTTTGGCAAAAGTGTAGAAAGAACACAACGTGAGAGAAAAGCAAGGATTGGATTTTGTCTCTTTGTCACAATACTGTGAAAGCAGCAATAACATGATCCCTGGTCTGTTAGCTTGGTCACATAAATGCCTTGCTCTTATCCCAGTAACTTTTCAAAAACTCATGCTGGTGGTTGTTACAATTAAGGTTTTATTTGAAGTATGTGCTTGTCGTTAGTGGACGACTCTCTAATGTTCATTTACATTTGGGGCCATGATGTTGCTTTCGATAGGTGCGATGGAATGGAGATTATTGGTTTCAGAGGCAGGTAGGTAATGCACCGACAGATACATCCTGGCACATAACGGAAGTAATAACTTGGTTTATGGTTTCAAAAGCTTTCAGCCGTTTCAGCATCACACAACACATATCTGACCCTCCCCATCTGCCCATTTCGCTTTCGTTATAGAAACATGTACATGTCCCAAGTTATACTGTCTTGTTTTCGGCCGAAATACTGCTGGATTTTACTGCTTTGTCCTCCAAATGAAAGTACAATAGTGTTCAAGTATTCGAGGATGTAACACTAAAATTTCCAAACTATGCAGCGTGAAGTAAACAGGACGAAATTTTCGTCAATACTTGCACCTCCACTGAAATTGATATATACTTGAATCTGGTTTATGGTATATCAAGGGGGAGAGGGGAGAGTACCTGTAACTCAGAATTACTTACAAATGGGATTTGTTAATACGTCATATTTAAGAAAAATACAGTGGGCCTACATGTGTAACACTTTACTAACAACAGAGATATATAGGATGTTTCAAAAATACGGGGCATAATTTCAGGTATGTATTTCCCACATATAGACAATCAAATTACTTCATTATAACATGTGTCCGGAAATGCTTCATTTCCGAGTTATGGCCTTCACAACATTGAAATTCACTGAAACGTTTTTCTTTCCGCAGGTTGTTGTCATTACAGAAGATGTTCAAAATGTCCACCTCCTGCTTGAATACAGACCTCACATCGATGTCTCATTGACCTGCGAACACGATCCCAAACTCCAGGAGTACTGCATATGTCCTCACAACTTGCCACAATTCGATTCCGAAGGGATTCCAAATCCGGCACCGGAGACGAATAAACCAATGATTTTAAATGGCCCCACAAGTAGAAATCGGGAGGGTTCAGATCAGGTGAGCGTGGAGGCCAAGCAATTGGGCCACCTCTACCTATCCATCGATCAGGAAACCGTCGATCCAAGTACCGGCGAGCCGTAAGACTGAAGTGTGCAGGAGCGCCATCATGCAAGAAGTGAATGTGTTGATGATTAATCAGTGGAGTGTCTTCGAAAACGTCAGGTATGGTGTTTTCCAGGAAGTTTGTGTACGCCTGCCCCGTAAGTCTGTCTGAGATACAACAGTTGCACGTGGGTTTTCATGCGACCATACATGCTGATTGTGGAAATTTGTTATGCCATCTCTTGTGAACTGTGCTTCATCTGTAAATAATACGACGGCAGAAAAGTTCGGATTTACACCACACTGCTGCAAGAACCACTGACAGAACCTAACTCGTGCAGGGTAATCTGCTGGTGACAGGGCCTGTACACGTTGCAAATGATAAGGATACAATTTATACTCGTTCAACAGTCTCCAGACCGTCGTGTGCTGATAGAAGGAGTCCACAGCCTCCAGAATCTCCTCCTGCACTTCAGGAGTTGTAGATCTTGGTCGTCCCCTTCCCAAACCAGGAGAGGTGAATGTTCCATACTCGCAAAGACGGGAATGGAGACGTACAAATGTCTTCCGATCTGGACATTGTCGCTGTGGGTACCTCTCCTGGTACTCTCCTGCACACTTCAGTCTTACGGCTCACCGGTACTTGGATCGATGGATAGGTAGAGGTGGCCCAATTGCTTGGCCTCCACGCTCACCTGATCTGAACCCTCTCGATTTCTACTTGTAGGGCCATTTAAAATCATTGGTTTATTCGTCTCCGGTGCCGGATTTGGAATCCCTTCGGAATCGAATTGTGGCAAGTTGTGAGGACATACGCAATACTCCTGGAGTTTGGGATCGTGTTCGCAGGTCAATGAGACATCCATGTGAGGTCTGTATTCAAGCAGGAGGTGGACATTTTGAACATCTTCTGTAATGACAACAACCTGCGGAAAGAAAAACGTTCCAGTGAATTTCAATGTTGTGAAGGCCATAACTCGGAAATGAAGCATTTCCGGACACATGTTATAATGAAGTAATTTGATTGTCTACATGTGGGAAATACATACCTGAAATTATGCCCCGTATTTTTTAAACATCCTGTATATATACAAAGAAAACATTATTTTGAACCTGGTCCTGCTTTAAAAAAATAAATTACCTTGGCCTGTTGCACTAACACATCCTTGTTCTGTTTCCCGTGGCTGATTACAAGCAATTGAGAAATGCAAGACAAAACCGCTGTTCAACACTGTAAACACTAGGTACCGAACATTTTTGTCTATACTTCTCGTTTATTGCTACGACATTGTCGCTCCAAAAGCCGCCGGCTCTACCACCAAACGACTTTGTCTTTTGTTTCCGCGGACGAAAGCTGCCCGCTCAGCTTGCGTCTCTGTCAATAAAGATAAGGAAAATATTCCTTGAATTTCTTTTAAGATAGGATATATAATATGCTCATTATATTTACGTAAAACCCAGCTGTTATTATTATTTTGTTGTTTAACGACGCTGTCAATTGCCAGGATCACATCAGCGTCGCTGGTGTGTCGGAATTTCCCCCGCAGGAGTTCTTTTACATGCCAGTAAATCTACTGACATGGAGCTGTCGTTTTTAAGCACACTTAAAAACCATCGGCCTGGGCCGGGTTTGAACCCACGACCTTGGGATCAGTAGACCAGCCTCTAACCAACTGAGCCACCCAGAACGACAAAAACTCAGCTGTATTTAACTGAAATTGAATACGTATAACAACTAATTTCGTATAAATAAGGTTCTATTTACACGTTTCTAAATTATATTTTGCCAGAACTTACAAAAATTTACGCATAAATACGAATTACTTAGAAATGAGTTACGTATAAAGCAGGTTCAACAGCATTTCAATTTTCGAAGTATTATCCTAAACAACTTATCTGGAAAGTATGTGCTTAAATTTTAACTATGTAATTGCTTTATTTTTACCTAATTATTTTAGGATTTTTGCTGTACATAATTAAATATTTGTGTAGCACCTAATAAATTAAAAGCCTTTATTTCACTTTAAGAGGAGATTCAAAGCTTTGTTATGGTAGGAAAGTTTAATAATGCTTGAAAAAGTTGATGCTATGGATATTTGGCTTGATGACAACTTTTAGAGGGGGAAATAGCAGCTCGACCAAAAGGCGATCTTTTGTGCCTACACCCTGACGTGTCACCCTCCGGGAGGGTGGATGAGACCAATGGATCCTAAGGGTGACCGGAACGTTGCCACAACAAAGCAGATGGCAGGGTCCCTACATTAGAAGTAACCCGGCAGGGGCTGGCTTATCCCAGTTCCTCTCCCATTCCTTCGCGCTCCTGCTCCCAAGGGGAGCGTGGAACTCAGGAACCGGCTCCCTCCCCCCGGGGCTTGTACTATCCCATAGGGGACCCGGAAACTTGCCTTTCAATCCGAGCGACGAGATTTTCAGAGCGCATTTGTTCCCCCTACCGTGCTGCGGCCGCGAGCTCGCAGACGTTTTTAACCCTGAAAGCTAACGAGATGAAGAATGAAATGGTCAATGTAACGAAAGAAGGGAAAGGAAATTCGGAGGACATGAGGATCCTTTCCAGTATTAATCTGGCGACCCAGAGTAAGCTCCGAGAAAACCCACAGCAATTGAACATGTTCCCTAGCTATGTGGGAACTGCTGGGGGGCCTCGGTTGAAAATCAGTGGTTGTTGGTTGCTTGGCGAAACCTAGTGTCGCAATGAGGAACCTCACGTGGGTTCGTCGTCCACGGTTTCAACAACCCATTAGGGCGCTCTTATCTCGTCCATTCCTCACAGGGGTCTGGCCTAAGTGTGCAGTGTGGAATCCACCCCGCTTGTGCAGTCCGTGTTTTTAGTTCTTGGGAAGTTTAGGAAGCTTCTTGATAACCAACGCTTGAAAACATGTTATTCATTATTAGGGAAACGAAATATAATTAACATAGCATTTGCATTTGGTATTATGTGAGGGACAAAACCCATTAAAGAGATATCGGGGCACCCTAGCATTTGTTTATATCAGCCATGATACTTTCGTATCTAACAGAACTAGCATGATGGAAGAAAGTCGCCCTGTTTCGCGGAAGTGCGCTGCATAATACTAGGGCTCTATTTGGTGCACTCTGTTGAGAAATCATGGTGCTATGCCATTATATCACAACTTTATTTACTTTACTCTTTCGTGTTTAGGTTAAAACAATTTATAGCAAGATAAGAGTGGTAAAAATCGACTAGCAATATATTTCGCCTTTATTCTACACAAGTAAACCAAAATGCATGTAGGTTGTATTTTTAAGGAAATGCTGTGTATAAATTAATCCTTCTCTGCCTGGTTTTATTGATGAGACGCTTGGGATTGACTCTTCCGAACGCTGCAGAAAAAATACTCTTATCTGAGCTAATATTGCCTTCCGGGTTAAATTATATTAAACCTAAAATAAAGTAGGTAAAAGTATAAACTATTGCAAGAATAACTTTGGTAGAGGAGTGAGAGCAGAAAGGGACGGATGCTAGCTATTAGATTTACTTTTATTTTTCTGTACTACGTATTTAAAACACTTTTAAAAACGCTTTCCATTGCCAGGATTATAGTTGCGCTTTACCCAAACTAAGTTTGGTAGTTTTGTTACACTTCATAAATGACGTAATTAATGTTAGGATTACTGGTAATATTGGTAGGGAATACGGAATACAACCATTTAAGAACTTTAGTAAGAAGTTCAAACATAATACTCACCAAAAACCGCGATCATGACTGTCATCAAGAAAAAGTAGGTAACATTACTCATGGTCACTATCTTCTGTATTCTACTTAGAGGAGCTTCCAAATGTTTTATTCCGTAGATTAACGGCCTTTTATATACCCTTCCTCAGTGTCGAGAACGTTAAAATTTCAACGCTTCTGATTTCTAGAGGAATCTAGTAAAACATGATCACATAACACAAACAACACGATCTATATGAGGTAACGCCTGATAGGAATGCAACACACCTAACATACCCGTAACGTGGGTAGAGCCTTAACTGACCAATTCTACTATGAAAACTGCCGTAGTCTACACTTATAATAGTCTACGGTACTCTACGGTTCGTTTATAGCCCTAGCCAGGATTTTATCAGTGCCGTCGCACACTTAAAAGTCATTGCTCTGGATCGGGTTTAAACCCGCGACTTTGGGATCAGTAGGGCAGCGCCTAACCATCTGAGCCACCCAGACCGACTTTCTCTACTACTTAAACTAAAAATAAAATTTTAGCAAAAGGTGTGTGTATGTGTGTTTTGAATGTAATCTCTCTGTGTCCCTGTCTATAACAGCATAATTCAAAAAGGAAAGTCGGTTAAATAGTGACTGGGTACTTAATTTTAACATCTTCAAGAATGTGACACGAACATTTGTAAGAAAAAACCCACCTCAAACTTTCCTTCATGTGGAACACTGTCTCTTTATATTTATTTTCTAAAAATGGCTGTAATAAATGTCATATAACAAATGAAATGTAGGCCTTGATTTTCTGAGCATAATCTAGGAATTTCTCTTCAATTTTAATAACTTGCATACTAATTTATAAACCTTAAAAGAAACACAAAACTTTACTTCACAAAATGTCTAAGGTTGAACATTCTTGTCAATTTTTATCGAATTAACGAGTTTTAAGATATTCCCTCTTTGTGGTTAGTTCCCAAATCCTTAGGATTGTTTCAAATGGAAAGCCATTAAACTTTCGTTTTTCTTTCTTTTCTTGTGATCATACAAAAACATGGCAGTTCAACGCTTCAGTAAGATAAAAGACAAAAATAAGGAATAAGGAATAAAAATTTGCACTTTCTCGTTACAGGAATCAAAACTCCCGAACATCCTCTTAATTTGATAATAAAAACTGCTCATTAAGTGAGTTTCCAGGAAAATAATTAATGAAAGAAGTGTGTCAGCCCTACATAAACCACCCTGTATATGTAACGTCCAGAGAGATCTCAACTTTACTGGTATAGTTTGGAATGAAAAAATACGTGCTTTTAAAGTTAAAAATGTAGTGCATTTCTTGGAAACGATTGCTCTCCTATTTATCGACTCTGTGCACATATGAGAGCCATTCACGATGGAAACGTTTCGCTTACAAAACAATCAAACCCTGGCTAGTTCAAATATAAACAGTCTACTTTCCGGTTTGTTGTCAATTATCCCACTGTTCTGAAAAGTCAGGCAAATCATTTCCCTCTTCCTGCATAGAGCTATTAGATGGCAATATCAATAACCACACGTAGGTTCCCATTGCCTATCAAAATATACTCGTGTATGAAGATAATGACGATGTTCGTTTGTGTTTCGTTTCTGTTTTGATCAGAAACACATTTTTAGAAAACTTATAGTAAAAGTCAGTCTTTTAGCAGTTCACGTCATGTTAAAAGTATGCAATTCTTCCACTCGGTGCTGAAGCGCTTTTAACACTCCGGTAATGCCAACTTTGGTTTCTTATGGAATGTGACCATGGCCTCATTCAAGTAGGCCACAATCTCAATACAATGCTTGTAGAAAATGGCGAGTCACGTGAATGTGAATACCCACTGTGCTGAACTCATTGAAATTGTCATATTGTCAACACCAAATCTAAGCAAGGCAACAACTGAACCTTCCAGCCCCATGAGTACCATGACCTGAAAAAGGTAAAACAATACCATGTACATATTTATATACAATCTATAATATAGAAAAAGGTCTGTGTATCTATGTCAAACTGTGGACAGCATAACTCAAAAACGAAAATTCGGTTAAAACTCAGTGTTGCTATTTACGTTTTATGTCTTTCAAGGATGCGACACGAAAATTTTGAAGAAAATTGCTCCACCCTAAAATACCCCTTACCTGGAAAATTTTTCGAAAATTTTAATTTTCTTGAATATGGTTCTAACATTTTTTATTACAATGATATATTTTTGACACATTTTTATGACAATTGAAATTATCTTGAATTTTCTGACTATAGCCCATGTAGTCCTATTGACTCTGGATGACCTTTGCATAACTGGTAAACGGTAAGAAATAGACCATGTAGATCTTGCTGAAGTACACAATTTAGGTCTAAATCATTTTTTTTTCAGTGAACCATTTCGGACATATGCTTGTTATTTGTGAGTTTTGGAGAACTTATACTTCTGTCAAATATAACATCGTTATTCATTTTCTTATATATTAACCGTACAAAGAGAACGGAATCTCAAAGCTTCAAAAGATTTGACTATCACTCAAAGCCTACTTACCATATTCTCACATTCCCTTGCTCCTAAAGGAAATAGCCAATAAGATCAGTTCTGCAAATGTTTATCTCAACTAACACGAAGAAGATATAGGAATAAGAGTTTGTAAGAATGGTTAGTACAAGAGTAGAGAAACTCATGCGAGTGCAACACATCAGATTTTTCTAGAAGCTTATAAGACAGTCCTGATAATTTTTATTTTGTTTGTACCCACTTATAGACAGAAGTATTCTATACAGAATTCTGATATCTTGATTTCACCAGAACTACGTGCTTTGAGACCCCATGATTAAAAAGGAATATCATTTTATAAAAACAAATATGTGGTGGAAAGGAAAATAAATTCTGTGTTTATTTATAAACGCTCTTTAACTATTCTCAGCGATCCATTCTATACTAAACTAAAATATTGATTAGTTTTCCTCAGAGGCCTCTTTACCAGACTTGAGGTACTTTTACGTGCCGTGAATCTACGACATGGAGCCACCGTTTTTATTTCCCTTAAGCTTAATTTTCGCCTCAATTTTTGAAAACTGATACATTACTATACGACATTTTAATTTGCCTTCCTATAACGCTGCAAGAACTGTTGTAGTATACAAAATGTTGCAATGTGGAATCCTTGTCTGTTTCCAGTATGAAATAAATGGAACAGAAACCGCGTGACGATAAGACTGCTTCATTTGCGCTCACCGGAACACAACAGACAGCTGGTGTCGTTCTGATCGTTCATATTGTATTGTCGAGTAGAAATGTGTCAAAACATCTTTAGTAGTTTTCACTTCTGTGTTATCAGGAAGTATAACAGGAGAAAATAGTTTGAAAACAGTTCTCAGTACAGAGCAATAGATAAAACAAAATGTAAATCAAGGAATATTTTGGTCGAGTGGGTGCAGCTATATGTATCCAAAAGGTGGACAATGCAACAAATCTGGGTGCTATTTATTCCTATTATGGTACAGTAGTTCACCAAAGATTATGTTAGTCTGTAGATACGTGGTGCCTACAACCTTGTTGAACGTACAGGCTGCTTAGATATCCCTTGGGATTGTGTTAAAGGTAGTTGCCGATGTGAACCATCACTCCATTAAAGAATTTTCATACTAGCATATAAATAATGTATTTAAAAGAACACAAATTTCTGTTTTAAAGCTTAACCCCCGCATTATCAAGTTAGCTTTGTGTTAAGCTTTGTGTAATCTTTGTAACTGTCCTTTAATTTTTCCATTAAAGGCATGCAGCTAATAGCTATTATCAATGAAGATCTCTACTACTGAATGCACGATAGTTTCAAAGTTTTCATTGTTGGTCTTTTTCGGAAACAATGAAATGTCAAGGTGGTCATAAAGTACTGCTCCGTCGGTATAGTGTGATTCATGTAAAAAGGTAAAAAAGGAATAGTTAAACAATGTTAAAAATATTACCTTTATAAACACGACAAGATACAATACCCAATTTAAAATATTTTAACTTTCTTTACTGATAAGTAGGGGAAGTATTGTATTCCACCCAAAAATTCGATGTCGAGATTTCACTGGAAATATGTTTTGAGGCCCCCTCAATAAAAAAAAATTAGAAAAAGGTCCGTGTATGTGTCTGTGTGTCTGTCAGTCCGTGGACAGCATAACTCAAAAACGAAAAGTCGGTTAAAAACCAAAGTTGGTATTTAAGTTTAATGTCTTTCAAGGATGCGATACGAAGATTTTGAAGAAACTAGCCCCACCCTAAACTACCCTTTACATGGAACATTTTTATTTTCTTGAAAATGGCTCTAACGATTTTGATTAAAATGTCATATGTTTGAGATATTTTTATGACAAATGAAATGTATATCTTGAATTTCTGGCTATAGCTCCTGTACGACTTTTGCATAACTGGTAAACCGTTAGAGATAGATCAAATCTCCCTATACAAAAATTGAGATCTTGCTAAAATACACAATTTATGTCAGAATACATTTTCTTGTAGGGTGAACCATATTGGAGATATTCCTTGTTATGTGTGTGAATTTCGGAACATTTAAAACTTTCGTGAAATGGAACATCGTTGTTCATTTTTTGTATGTTAAGCGTGCAAGGAGAGTTCAGAGCTTTAAAAGGTTTGACTATTGCTCAAAGCCTACTGTATTCTAATATTCCCCTTGCACCTACAAGGAAATAAGCAATAAAATAATTTGTACAAATGCTTATCTCAACTAACACGAAGAAGATATAGGAATAAGAGTTTCTAAGAACGGTTAGTACAAGAGTAGAGAAACCCATGTGAGTGCAACACGTCAGATTTTTAATTGTATCCTCGGGGAACTCAGTTTCAAATGCATGGTGTCTATACAGACAATTATTTTAGCCCCAAACGGCACAGTTTTATAAGTGTTCCCACCAGCAAAAGAAAAGGTTTTACTTAAGATAAATATATCTAAACATACAATGTGTAACCTTCATTTAAGCATAAAGGTCGAGAAAATATATCTAGAAAATACCCTCAGAAATCTCTACAGCAATTTGGCACTGAACAACAATTTTAACCTGAAAGCTGTCAGCAAACCTTAAGAAAATTCCACGAAATGAGTGAACAACTTCCTCAATATACATGCTGAACTGTTTACTTTAAAATAATTTACAATGTTCAATTACAAGGAATATAGGCATTTTATGTATACACTTGTTTCCAAGTAGGCAATTTCTGTCGCTCACAGAACTGTTACACTAAACATCAGTATCACAGCAAAATGACAATTTCAGTTACTTTCTTTGTCACTTTGTTTCCCTTCTAAAACAGAACTTTGTTTTTATGATTAATACAATCTACAATTCGTTCTGATCTTGCAACTCACAACTGGTTTGCCTTTTCGTAACCTCGACACAAAACACTAATACTGGTCGACTGCTCACACACAGACACACGCGCGCGTGCGCGACTCCGACAATTCACTTACTAACTTTGTTTCAATATTCCTTCGACACTGACTGTACACAACACACGCTTAAAAATTAACTGCTGAAACTGGGTTCTCTTTTTGTCCCGACTGGCTTATAGAGGACGGGCGAATTAACGGCAAAATCTCTGGAAAACACACCTTTTCTTCGAAACTTTTAGTAAACAAGCTCGGCACGTAAACAGCATCAGGAACAGCCCGGAATCGCTTTTACTGCCCCACTCATAGCTTGTTCTGACTGCTCCATTGTCTTCGGGCCGCGTAAGTTACAAGTAGTGTTGTGAGGTAGTGCTTATTTTTAGCGCCGGATGACGGTAACGGCGGCAAAGGCTCGGGGCCGGGTTCCCTCACACCACAGGCGATACATAGATCAAAGACGCTCAAAGTCAGCTGCCGCAAGCCACTGCTTATGAGCACGTGACAACAATCAGAACGACACGTCAAAGGGGTTTTCCAGATTATTCAAGAAGTGTCCGGCGGCCGGCATATTTTTAGAAGTTCCAAAAACGGTTCCGTATTACATTATTCTCACTATATAAGGAGACGAGGCGACCAGAGTGGGGAGTCATTTTTAGTCAGTCAGATTTCAGTTTTTAGTGTGTTTGTGTGTGTGTGTGTGTGTGTGTGTGTGTGTGTGTGTGTGTGTGTGTCAGCTGCGTGTGTTTGGTCGCGTCGAAAGGAAGATAGCGAAACAATTAGTCAGGATCGATTGATTAATCGTCCAAGTCAGCTGTTTGGGAGACAGAGAAAGTGAAGGTAGACAGAAAGGAGTTAGTCAAGGTTAAGAGAAGAAAACAGTTGTGAGTAGTTATATGACGAAAGACTAATAATTGAATCGACTGTTGTGTTTGTTACATTGGTGTCAGGAGAGGGATTCGTTGAATTGACAGTTTTGTTTTCTTCCATCAGACTATAAGAGAACTTTAGGAATGTGCATAATAAAACTGCATGTAAACACTCCAAACGAAATAATTACCTTGTGTGCCATAAAGTTCTGTGTTACTACTGGACTCGATCATTAAAGAGTTCGAAAGAAGTCAACCTGTTCTCTCTGCTCAATGTTTTTTTAACAACATAGCTTGATTTGCGTTAAAAATGAAGTAGTGAATAGTGAGGACGTCATGGATGTCAAGCGAAGCCCGCAGCAAAAGCAAATAAAAGTGAACATTCAGTACTGTTAATATCGATGAATGGTTTCCATCAGATTAAAGAACACCAAGTTAATTAACTAGCCCAAACACGTTACAAGTCCTGTATAATAGTGCTTTTTGGTTTCACTCCACATTCCACTTCAACCTCAAGTTGACACAAGTAAACAAAAGGAAGAACTTGGAGGGAAACATTATTGAATGTCATACAAAGAATAAAGAAGACCGAACATTGCAGTGCTTCAACCATCTCCTCTTCTATCCTGTATAGTAATTAGCCCTCTTTGTCTTCGCCTGTAATGTTTCCAGCTGGTGCACATCAGGGTCCACTATCACATCCACAAACATCAGCTTCCTTATTGGAACCAAAATTGTGGTGGTAAATATCCTTTCATAATCGTTCCATTCCTCTGCCAGAATATAGGTCTAGATTCCCCTTGTGCGTATACTCTTCCTGGTATCGTTAACTAATTCGCTGGCTTTCCTTGCGCTCAGTCATAACGTTAGCCTAATGTTGTTCTCGCGTTCAGTATTTTAATAGCTCTGTCTCCACAGAACTATGTATTTGAGACTACAAGCTCCGCCAAATTGTCTCACGATACAGCACTGACTTCTCTCAGTACTACCTAATCATATCTGAATTATTTTCCAATTACCGTGTCCAATTTTCCTCTCACGTGACCAAGCGACTAAGCTGCTACGCATTTTTGTTAACTAATGCATGCCACAGCCTTCCAATGTCTGCTCAAGTAGCAATTGCTCTATGAATTATCTGATATTTATTATTTCCAATGATAGCTGCATGATTGAAATGCAACGCATTGCATTAACACGGTTATGTTTACTCGTGTTTCGTTTAAGAAATATAATAATTTCTTCTACAAAGAATTCACACAATTTTCTATATATTGACATAGAATTGCAACGCCTTACATTCACACTTCTCTACTTGCTGTTCTTCCCGTAATATTTGGGGTTGTTCAACGGTGGCTTTGCATAGTGTTTTCCTTGTGTTTTTACTTATTTATTTTTGACTCCTTATAAACACAAGTCTAAAAGCTGTGAGGATAAAATCGTAGGTAAAACCACGGACAACGCCGACAGTTCGATTAGTGTGTAATATTACCATTTTGCAAATGTTTATTTCGATTAACATGAAATATGTAGAAGAATAAACTCTTGTACGAATAGTTTGTTGAAGAATAGGTGGAGAAAGTCGTTTGAATGTAAGGCATTTTCCCTTTAATAGCGGAAAGCTTTTACACATTCAGTGGTGTAATGAACAAATGTGAGTATATTTCACAGATGGGCAACGGCTGCTGCTCCTCCTCTGTCTTCTTTCTGCGCTGTAGTAGATGAACAAGTGCAATTTGCTCCCAATGTCGCCTTGGGTCTTTTGTGCTCTCATCTAAAGATCAAAACTCTTTTCTTTTCTAAGGTCACCAGCACTTCCAAACGGCTCAGGGCTCTCAGACATTTCATCCGAGTCACTACTGGCATGTTGCTCGCTTTATTTCTTCTTCAGCTGGCTTAAAGAGAAACAGTGTACTTTATGTAATGCAATATTACGTTTGTTTACTACTATTTCTTCTTAAATGACGCTAATGAGTTGGACAACAGTCATAACGTATTTGAATATGCTAACGTTAAGTAATCACTTTGCTGGATGTCTTTTTACTTTTATCCAAGTTTCAAAATTACCTACAGCTACAACCAATATCTGAAAATATTTGATACATCTACCTTTCTAAAATTTAATACTAATAAGAAAGTTTTGTTATACCCGGCGGTGCTGTGGTTTAACGATTTATGCCTGCAAGTTGTAAACTTAAGTGGCACTTTCCCAATAGCCTTGTGTTTCATTGGAGACATTTAAAAGAATATTACTTAATACACTTAAGTAAACAGTTAAACTCTTAGGATACTTTAAAGAACAAAAAAATAATGAAAATAAATAAACACCCGGGGAAGACACTATACAAACGCAGTGTTAAACAATCATAAGTATTATAGGAAGAAAAGCTAGTAGAGAAAGCCCATGTGAATGTAACACTTGAGTTTCTATTTCAAACATATAGAAAATTATATGAACGATTTGTAGAAGGAGTAAATACGAAAGTGCGATTGTGCGATTCATAAAAGAGAAATGACTAGAGAAAACAGTTTGAATGTAATGTGTTGCATATCTGTATGAATTGTGTGTTGAAGGGCAAGCAGAAAAGGACATGTGTATTTGTTACATACAAGAAAAGGGAGTAGAGTAAATCGTGTGAATGTAATACGCTGCATAGTAAAACTGATAACACAGAAAACTTTTCCATGAAAAAAAATACATATACGTGTGGAATTTCGCGGTGATTACTCCAGCGGTTTAGGAGCGTATAGGACAATTATTCAAACATTCACTGTATTCAACTTATGGTATATACAATTTAGTATGAATTATTATAACATCTTTTTTTAATTATTAAGGGCACATTCTATTTTCTGAGATAAAGTTTTTTTCTTCTTTTCACTATTAAAATGTATATTCATTTCAGCACCTATTGATCTATAACATATGGTTAATTGTGCATTTATACTTGTTAAAATACGGTGCCCTTTTTCGTATTTCTTTTATTGCAAATGTATTTCACATAGCAGATGAATACTGAAAATATTATCTGTTCAGCTGTAAATTATACACATTAGTTGAGTAAACTTTTATACTGGACTTACTGGATTTTTTTTTTGCAAGAAAAGAATGGTTTGAAAATGAATTCCGCTATTGTTGTTTTTAATCAAACCTCATTTATCGAAGTATTTCATATTACTACGCCAGAAGTATAAGTCCTATCGGGATCTTCAGAAGCTTAAAATGGATCCAAAATAAAGCTATAGCGTCTATACAACCAATAGTTAAATCCTACTCCAAACAAACGCAAAGGGAAAATGGAAGTGGAAATATGTCAGCATTTGCTGTAATTTTATGCAACATGAATATATGTTTTATCAGTAAAGTATAAAATCCGCTTAAGTGCTAAAGTACGACTCGATGAATAAGCCAGTAATGTGATTTACATAACATTATAGAAAACCATATTCCCAAAATATTTACACGTGACAAAATCATCACATCAACTTTAATTCAAAACGTGATTCTATGAACATGCACAGCTTGGTAGCATATTTTTGAGATACTCGTGCTTCCACTTCATTTCCTTTTCCATATTCATAGGCCGATTTATTTTCATCTCGTGAAATACATCACCGGACGAAAACTTCTTACTCCGCAGGTTTGAATACCTGGGATGTAAACTCATTATCATCAGCAGCATCAGCATCATCTTCATTATTATCAGCAGCAGCAGCATCATCATCATCGTCATCGCCACCACTGTTAAACTGTTCTGTCCATTTTCAGGTCTGCCAATGTTTCTTTGACCTTTTGATGTACCTATATCTTAAAACCAAATTCGTATAGCGGTTTTCATCCATCTTACCCACATGTTCTTTCCATTTGTTTTGATTTTCTTTGATCCTTTCTAGTGAATTAAAAATTCTTAATTATTTACGTATGTCTTCACTTCTTCTCTCCTTTAATGCATGTCCTGCTGCATGTTTTAAAAAAGGCAACTCAGCTGCCTCTATCTCTCTTTCCACTTGTTTGGTCACTGTCCAGCATTCAGATCCATTCGTTAACACTGGACTCTTATTTTTGTCCCTTTCCTTGCAGTTTGCAATTTTCGCTTGATGGTACCGCACATCTGGTTGAATTCATTAATATTGTTTATTATGTCATCATTTTGAAAGAGACATTGAAGTCTAAATAATTAAAACAGTTTCTTTGCTCTAATTTTCTAACTTGCATTACTATTTTTGCTCTTACGGTTTGCGGGCCTTTAAATGCCATCGTTTTACTCTTTTGTGATGATATTTTTAATTTGTAATTTTTTCTTACGTTGTTTAATTGGTACAGAACCTTTTGCATATTTAATTCTGAGCCAGTTACCAAGACGATCGTCTGAATCGTTTAAATGATGATAAATTAAAGACTGTACTGAAATTTTCTCTATTTTGCTACAAGTAGGTACCACTAAACTTTCCTTATGATTTGAATAGTTAGGTTTTTATTTATTTTTTGTTGTGTTTCTACTCTATGTCAATACAGAAACTCTTACTTTCTTAGAGCATACTGTTTGGTAAATAAAACACAGTTCTAGAAATTTGCATTCTTAGAGTACTAACTAGCAAAATTATGAAGATATGTTCGTACAAGATTACTTCTAAGGGATTTCGGTTAGGAAATATAATTTTATGAAGGTCGAAATGTAACCTTCGTGTATGTTTGTTGTAATAAAGATTTGCTAATGTGCTTTTTGACTGAAGGTCTACATATTGTTCCTGAAACCGTTATAGGTGCGCATAAATTTATGCTGAATATCATTTTCCATCACATATTAGATGTAAAAACGACACTAAAATAAAATTTTGCAAGATGATGGCAACAACAACAATGCGATACTGAACTTTGAACATTACAAAAACAACTGATTTTCTAAAGTCAATCATAGAATTTACTAGAAGAGATGAACTGAATGAAGATACGAGTAGAAGACAGCAATCAAATGTCTGTAGTTTGGTAGTATAATAGCCAAAGTAATTCTGAAATTGCATGCAAAGGACGAATAACAAGAATTTTCCAAAGCAATTTGTAAAATTGAAAGAAAGCAATTTTAAGAAACAGCAATATATTTAAAAGAAAAACAAGATCAACCTGGCGTTAATCAGTACACCACTCCTGTTTTCAGGCTTACGAAAAATATTTCGTTTCATAGTTTGATTGCATAATATTTGGCATTAGTGCAAAATAATTTGCGAAAATAGCACTACCAAAGTTTTAGAATAAAATACATCTTTGAAATATTTATTTAAGAAAATGCATTCAGAAAGTGCATTTAGAAAATATGAGAAATAATATCTTCTTCTTCTTCTTCTTCTTCTTCTTCTTCTTCTTCTTCTTCTTCTTCAAGGCACCTTTCGGTCCTTTCCGCCCCCCCCACCAAATTGTTCTCGCCATCGTTTTACCGGGCTCCCTATTTACCTCCTTCCTATTGAACTATAGTTCATGATTGCCTTTGTTCTTCGTGTAACTTGCATGTTATTTATATAGTCTTTCCAATTTTGTTGGTGTATTTTATTGTACTGTATAATGCTGTCTAGTTTAGTTCCTTTCTATTTCTTCATTTCTTCTTTTATCTAACAATATATAGGTATCTAGCAACGTTTATAAGGAATTTCATCTCACTTGCTTCTATTCGTTTCTCCAGAGTTTTTGTTAAAATCCGAGATTCATAGCCATATAATAAAGTTGGAAGTGCCATTACTTTATAATATTTAAGCAATGTTTCCTTTCTCATTTATCTTCCCACAGTTCTGCGTATTGTACCACAGAAATAATTAAATTTATTTATCTTTTCCTCAATTACGCACATTATCTTACGTGTTATTGAACAAACCTGTTTTACTATTTTTTATGTAACACCAACTTGGCTCTTATTGGTTGAGGTCCAATAAATTTCATTGCTTTTGTGTTTTCAACCGATATTTTCATGTTAAAATCTAATGCAATTTGACTTAATTTGAAGATTGCTTGTTGTAAAGCAATTTCACTCACTAATGACCACCTAATCATCAGCAAATAAAAGGTAGTGCAATTTACTTTGTTTATTTGAAAATATATTGATATTTCATTTAGTTATACTCTTATGACTTTTGTGTATGTAAAAGTTAAAAGAGTAAGTGACACAAGACACCCTTGTGGAACTTCATGATCTCTCTCTGCCACAATATTTTAAGGGACGTTTCAGTTGCATTTTGTTATTTATATATACACTGTATTGCTTTTATCAAGTGGAGTGTATTCCTTTATTTTTAATATCTCCCATAAAATAGGTCTATCTACTCTATTAAATGCTTTTTCGTACTAATAAATGCACAAAATGTGGGCAAATTAAAGAGAAATAATCATTTTAGAAAATAGCTGTTTAGAAGAACGTTAGAAAATCCTTCGTAATAATTTCTATTGTATTAATTTTTAGCTTACATTAAGTCACATTTTGTAAATAAAAATATATTTATTCATAACTTCTAATTTATTACGTAAAGGTTTATTGATTTTGAGTGCAATAGATGTTAAGTTTAAAAACAAGTACTTTCACTTCCAAAAAGATCGGTTGGGGTACTCATTCGCAAAGCTAGAGCCCTTTTAAAAGAGTTTGGTTGTAAACTTGTGTGATTAGTTGTACTAATCCGCGCTGTAAAGCGCCACGCTTACCAAAACGTTATTTAGAACTGCACAGTAAACTCTTCCAATTACCTCGCCAGCCAGCCAGCGGAGTGGGAATTTCCAATTCAGTCGTGTACTGCTTTATTCCACACTGCGGCCTAGATTCACTTAATGGTTTCACGGTTAAATCCCAATCTTTACCATTAATTTGGGCCTGTGCTCTGACACTGCGATATGAGCTGAGACTCTTTATGCCTTGCATGTCTATCTTTCAGGTATTATTTGAGGTTCTGCCCAGGTCTTTCCTTATAAGTGTATGAGCTATATGAAATGATTTGCAAAGGAAGATACTTTTGAAAACAAAATTTATTTTATGACATACATTATCAAATATGTATTGTTATATGAATCTCTTAAATAAGGAACTGTCCATAATTGCCAAATTAGAATATAAATATAATACCTCTAAGTGTAGGTACTCAGCACGTTTAACAACACTTAGTACCCTCGCCCGCTAAAAGGAAGGTACAAGGTATCACTAATATTACTGATATTCAATAATTAATTCCTCTGTACGAATCAACCATACAAAATTACTATTCAGGTCTTAAAATATAATACTTATTTCGTGTCTAACCTAGTTTCAATTTCTAAAAATTAATTTAAATACCTAACTTAATTATTCTGTGCTGGAAAGGTTTATCCTTTATATATTGAATATTTTTAAACAAATTTCTTTTTTTGTTATTTTAAAGCTTAAGCCTCATTTTAGCAAAATGAACACAACTAAGCTTCTGATTATATACATAATAGTATGATCAAATTAGCAAAGTAGTTTTTTAGGGTATTTAATTTTTTTATAAAATCTATCAAAAGAGGAGTATAATTCTGACCATAGATTTATGCCTAGGTATCATAATTAAGGTAGCAATTTATTACAACTTTGTTCGCAGAATATTTGCACAGCAGTTAGTGAAATAATATATCACTTATGTCCATTTGTCAATAAGCTAGATGGCTCCAAATATTTGACACAACTTATTTTTTCAGCGAAGCATTTCCTTGACAACAATTGTTTTGGACATATGTGTTACACTCATCATGCAGAATGCCTGGTTAACGTATGGCCGAAGCAATAGCTCCCACCCTGTATAATTAAAATTCTGTAGCTATCAACGTTGTTCAATATTTATAGCATAATGACGTAAATAGTCTTCGTTTTAATTTGTATAAACGATGAAGAACCTCTGATTCATCCCGAAAAGTGAAACTGCGTGAGGTCCTCCACTGTTTTCCACTAACGCTGCAAGCCTCTTTCCGTCTCTTCACCAAATGTTATGTAAAGTACAAGATCCTTATTCAAACCGAGTTTAAGAGCCCAAAAAAACAAACCTGGGTCAGCTGTTTTTAAGTATGGAGGCCTGAAAATATAACACAACGTACCGATGCAAAAACGACTTTGAAGGGTGCTTTGTTGCACCAAAGAGGATTAAACTGAAGCTCTTGTGTTTAAGAAAAGTTATATCCAATAGGGGTGACACCAAAAGACACTTGTTTCGCTTGAACAAGGGCGAAGGTACCCTTTCGATTCAAATCTTCTTATTCTAATAAGGTATTTTCTAAGTCTTATTTTATTTCAACAAAATACTTTAAAATTTATATGTCGAGAGTGTTGAGGGGGCGATTAAAACTTGTTATATGTGTATTTCAGCTCCATGGGAAGTAGATAGTTATTAGTGTCAAAAATGGAAATTTGTTATATGTGCTTATATGACAGAGCATAGTTTCCTGAACATGTTGATACATAATTCGTGTCTTGCGCTATTATGCAGTACTTTTAAATGCTTGGATTTAAATCGTTTTTCTGTATGTTTTCTTCTTTGAAAGTTTCTTTTCTGGGTAACTTTCTATTCTTGGTGTTGGCAGCATTGAACACAGATCACGTTTTCTAGTTTGAATCCAAAGGAAACCTGATATTTAGAACTTAGTCTATAAATATTTATTATATTTTTGGCTGTTTGTTATAGTTTACAAAGAGCAGTACCTAGTTCAATAACAAGTGCATCAGAAATTGGTCAACTACAAAACCACTATGGAATAGCAATTAGAAATAATTGAAATAGTCAAAAGAAATGCAGAAAGCTGTATGCCCTTCTTTCTTTTATTATGATCCCGCAGGAGAGTTAAGTTCAGCGAAAAGGCTGGATGTACTGGCTGACCAGAAAAACTGGAAAAACATGCGCTAGATTTTGGCTGCAGGGTGAAGTCACATAAACTTTGTTCAGTAAGTCAGAGGCACTTTATCCGTATTTTTCTGCATTTTTGTCCTTTTTGTTTTCATTGTTTTTGTCGCCTTTGATTTTTATCTTACATACACTGTACGGCCGATGACCAATCCATTAAGTTTTACTATTATAAATTAAATAGCTTGACATAATTAAAGATACCTTATCTAACCATCTTCTCAAGGCAGACGAGTGACAGACGTGAAAAAAAAATTATGCGTTGCACTCATAATAACGTCCTTTCATTTGAGAAAATTTTGAGTATTGCAAAACTCACAAATAACAAGGAATATCTCCGAAATAGTTCATTCCATAAAAAATGCATTAGGACATATATTGTGTTTTAACGAGCTCTACATGTTTTGTATATAAAATTTGGTCTATCTCTTACAGTTTACCAGTTATGCAAAAGTCGTCAAGGGTAAACTGGACTACATAAACTATAGCCATAAAATTCAAAATATACATTTGATTTGCCATAAAAATTATCTTAAACATATGGTATTTTAACAAAAATCATTAGAGCCATTTTTGAAAAAAATCAAAATTTTCCAAACGTTGTCCGTGTAAAGGGTAGTTTAGGGTAAAGGAATCAGACATACACACGCACGTGCACGTGGGACTGTTTACTAAAAATACTTTTTTTTTTAATTCAGGGGAGCTCAAAGCATTTATTTTCGGTGAAATCTCAACATCGAAATTTTGTGTCAAATACAATGCTTCCCCTATTTAGTATACGTAGCAGAGAAAGTAAAACTTGTTGAAGATGTTAAAACACTAGAATTGAAAGTAATGCGAGAGAATTGAATCTACAGAGAGAGAGAGAGAGAGAGAGAGAGAGAGAGAGAGACATACTGTGCTGTGTATGCAAAGATAACCGCATGCGGAGAAGAAGCAAACTCAGAGGACTAAATTGAGCAAGATATAAAGTTCCTGAAGTTTAATTTAGTGTGAAGGATTCAAGTGGTTCTGGTGAATATTAAATTAAGATGATGGCTTAGCCATAGCAGAGGACACAATGGTGGCGAATAATGAACTTGTAATCTGCAACTGTCAAGCCAGGTAAGTCCCTCGTAAAATACGGTGGAACAAAGGAAATGGCAACATTCAGTAAGCTAGTATGTTCGGGAAAGAGTGCAACTTGGGATCCAGCGCCGTAAGGAAGCAACGGATTATGGAAAATGGAACTTTCACACCATTATTGCCAAAGCTGCAGCGTGCCAGAGAGAATTAACGGCATTATGGAGATTCCTCCACATTCTGTGCTTCAGTATCCATGTTATCATTCATCATCACTAACATCAACAGTTTCCTTCATTTCTTACGTATTCGTTGTAGAAGCACGGTTCGAATTAACGGGGAGATTTCTCCCTCTCATTAAATAATTTACCCTGCTCGTCAAAGGTGAATTACTTCCCTGCCAGGGAAGTATTCGTTTTCTTTTTACGGCAAGATTACTATTACTGCTCTTTGAAAATACCAGAAGATATGAAGCGCTTTCGATGCAGACTGTACGTAACATGCGTGCGAGCTGTGGGTAAGCAAAGGTATTATATCGCAAGCAAGCTAAACAATAAACAATTCTCAATTCATTACTTGTGTTGGCATTCGTGATCACAATTCCAGCAATTCTGGGCCAACAATGATGATTGCAGTTTGCAGTATTCACTTCAGTTTCTTGCAATTCGCTGTTACAAAAATTGCCATGTCTTTTAGTATTTTAGACAAGTAAATAGACTGTCCTATAATACCATATTTTCATCTATGATAAGAAATCATAAAAATAAACAATAAGAAGGAAAATTAGTTGCTTAATAATTATACAACTTATCAACATCCCAATTTGAGAGGAATTATGTGTGAAGTTTCCTTCTTTATAACATTTTAAAGAATCCATATGCCTTCATTTATTCGTTCATAAATCTACAAAAATAAAATGTTTTATATTCAATTAATATCAACTTAAAGACATTTTAAGTTACGGTGTTCAGTAGGATCCGACTATCAGTTAGAAGCTGGGAGCACTTAGTTTATTAATACTGCTACCTCCAGAACCATCCATCTGGCGTATACTCAATCTTTAACAGCTCTATGCTGTTCTGTTGGAATTCTGTGACAATCACAGTGTCAATTTAGTATTGTGAAGCTGCTCCAAGATATTTCTTCTTGTCAGTTCAGCTCGGTGCACAGCAGAAAGACAAACAAAGATAGTTTAATCCAAGCTGACGCGGTGTAACAGATTCTGCTTTCAATGTAATTGCACCGACACATTTTATCTAGCAATTTTTTAAATGCAGTTTACTACTAGTACATTCGACGTGTTCCCATTACTTGAATTAAGTTATCAAGATCAGAGCTCCTAATTTCGGTAACAAAGTACTTGAAGGAGAGAGTTTAGCCTCTTTAAACTAACGTTGAGAAATATTAAAAGAAAATCACTGAGATATTTGCTGTTTTTTCCTTGAATGATAACTATGTACTTTACAAAAAAACTAAATATATTAATTCTGATTACACTTTAAACACTAGTTGTTCATCAGAGTGTTGAAATTTAGTGGTCTTAAAATACAAAACTGCCGGATATTTTACCAGAAGTTTCAAGAGACGTATTTTCCGGAAAATTCGCTAGTACTCCGCCTACACTCAAAAGCAAGAAGGCGTGGCCAGAGGAGCAATTTTAAGTGTTGAAAGACTTTCCGAATTGAGTGTTGAGAAAGTGCTTAGTGAGTGTATCGTCGAAGCCAGCTGTTTGTGAGACCGAGAGAGTAGAACGACAGTGAAGTGTGTGTCAAGGCTACGAAAGGACAGAACACTTAGTTGCAAATTCATGGCAAAACGATAAAACAAAAAACTGTGGGTTCTTTTAATTCGATTTTAGAAAAGAAATAAAGTTACAGAAATTAATTTAAGCTGATAAATATGATTCGATTCTTTCTTGCATTTTCCACTTAGCATCAAATAAGTCTTTAATATGGTCGTACCCTCGTTGATTGCATAGAGCGACTACAAGGGCAGCCGACTTCCTGGAGTTGCAGTATGAAATGGCAATATTTATGTGCAATAAATAAGAAATAATAATTAGCGGAAAACAGCCTATACGGCCTATAGAGCTCCTCACGATCACATACACACACTACAGCTGAGCGGAAATTGAAACAGTGTTATTTATGGACGTTCTTTATCTGCTGTAGTTCTTAGAGTCCCATTCTAGATGGGGCATGAAATGCCTCACTGTCAGGTTTGAGGTTCTTTAGCGTGCCGTAAATTTACAACATGGAACCATCGGCTTTACTTCCCTTTTGAAGGAAGCCATACTAATTATTTTTACGGCCTAAAACTCCACCACCCTTCGCCGGGACTGAGCCCGCGACCTCGGGAACTAGAGACTAGCATGTCACCCCTACACCTCGGAGAACGACAGAGGTGAGCAGTCCTAAAGTAGGTAAGACAAAGAGCTGTGGTCATTCCCATCCATCCCCCAGCTGGAATGTCGAGGAATGTCGATTTTCATGACCTTCTGATTGCTACTCTAGTTCCTCCTAGTCTCACCGAGTGAGATGACTGCGGTAAAGTATGGGGCTCGCATACGGGAGGTCGTGGTTTCGATTCCTGTGGCCAACCATCCTGACCCATAGGATTTTTGGGGGGTTTCCTCGGACGATAAACAAATGCTAGGAAGGACAACTGCATCTCCCGAATTTCTTGTCCCTCAATCTCATTTCACTTCATCTTTATCTGTTGGTTGCTTCAGGGTTCAAAGTGTCGGTGGGGGTTTCGGCGTGCATGGTACGTGGCTGCTCTCTGTAAATCCTCGTCCTGTGGTTCAGGAGGAGCCTTCGAGTACCGCTCCCCCAAGGGTTCTATAAGCCCGCAGGAGAGGGTGCCAGGAGCATAAGCACAAAAGATTTCATTGGTCGAGGTGCTAGGTCCTCTCCTTCCAACCATGTCTATCGTATCTATCATCATAGTCTCCATTATAATAACAATAATAACTGCGCTATTTACGTATTTACTGATTTTTCAATATTTATAATAAAATAGTTAGGAAAAATCCCGTCTTTTTTGTCGTATTTAATAGCAGTTCTTATTTCACGTGGTAGTGAAAATTGACTATACATAAACTGGAATGATACTTGGGAAAGGATATTTAGAAAGCAAACTTTTCGTGTTAAAGTTAATGATACCTCCCCGGCAGAAAAAGTCTTTGTCTACAGAAATCTGTACAGATTTTGGAGATTTATGCATTTATTAAAAATATTTTAGCATGTTTTATAAACTGTTCGCTAATATCAAACCGAAATTTTCGCACCAGAAATATTTTGTCTCATAAACTGCTAAACATAGTGCAAAGCAGAAATAAACACCTTAAAACTTTGTTAAGTATCAACAAATCTAGTACGCTTTTCCTTTTATATTTTACAAATTATATAGTTGTACACTATTATAAGAGGTACTCACACTAAGAGCAAATACGTATTAAATTAAGAAAAGATCATGTCGCTCATTAAGTTTTCGTATTCATAACTCTAGGCTTCAGTGATTAAAATACACACAAAAGGTGGATATATTTATGTATAGAGCACTTCCCTTTCACATACCTTGTTCCTTCTCCCTTTTGCAAGGTATCGATCAAATATCTGTCATATTTTCATGAGCAACACAAGTAGAGAGTTGCATGGCAAAATGACGGTCTACATTCCACTGAAAGCCAAAGGAAGCTGTGTAAGATACACCTACACATGAATACCACGCGATCTTCCTTTGCCGAGGTTCATACCAACAACCGAAAATTATATATACCACGTACAAGAAATGCTCACTTTATGCGTCACCTAAATGTTATTTGTATTTTATTTGTAACAAGCTTAAATATCCCGCGTTGCTCCTAGTTTGACGATTTATTTCTACAACTTTTGGGTTAGGCTGCACTTGCTCAATAGTATTGTGTTTCTTTATATACATTTAAAAATATTACTTAATACACTTAAACCAAAAGTTAATATAAAACCCTTATAATACCATAACTAAAATATAAACAAGCTAAATAAATACAGCAAAAGTAGTGAACAACCACAAATACCACAGGAAGAAAAGCGAGTAGAGAAAACCGTGCGAATGTAATGCTTTGCATTTCTATTTCAAGTATATAGAACTTGTAGGAAATGTATGTTGAACATCACGTCGAGTAGAGGACATATGAAATTGTTACGTACAAGAAAAGTGGGTAGAGAAAATCGTGTGAAAGTGATACGTTGCATTTCTATTTCAAATATAGAGAAAATTGTATGAATTGTATGTTGAGCGAGTAGAGGACATGTGAATGCATTACGTAAAAGAAAAGTGAATGTAGAAAACCATGTGAATGTATTTACATTGCTTTTCTATTTCAGGCATAGAGAAAATTGTATAAATTGTTTGTAGAAGAGGGAATAGAGAAAACATATGAATGTGTTATGTAAAACAAAAGAGTAGAGAAAACCATGTGAATGCAATAGTTGCATAGTAAAATGGATAGTATAAAACGTTCTCCATGAAAATACATGTGCCTGTCAACTGGTGATCAGTCAACTGTTGGAGGTTGCCACTTCCATACATACCTACATCCATATTTATATATAATCGACAGGTACACTAAATTGTTGAAACTACTCGCTCTACTTATTGTAAAATGGTTTTACCGACTCAAAAGCCTTCATGGGAATGTGCACAACTTACCAACGTTTCATCCAATGGGATGAGTGGTATAGATAGGACAAACAAAAACATTCCTGTTTACATAGGACCCGAGCTCTGCACATGCTATTGTGTTAAATGTAGAGATTTTACTTCGTCTTTATCACGTTCTATCCGTCATATCTACCGCTATCATTCTCATTTTCCCTCCATTTCTATCACATTCTCTTCCTCCCTCCTTCTCTTCCACTCACTCTTCCCTTTCTATTAACTTGTGCTGTTTTTAATAACAATTAAAAGGTAATGAATTGTTCTACAGTATTTCTTCCTTATGTTTAAAGTGCGATCAATTTGCAGTACAATCAGAAGTGTGCTGTCCTTTGCGGTAACAGGTTATGATAAATAAGATAACGAAGAATTGATCTGGCTTCTTAATATTAATGATATTCAAATATTGCGGAATATACTGTGATAGAATTACACCATGCAAAAAAGCCAGTCTATTTAAGGTAGACCTCAGAAAAAAAAAGAATACACAGAATAGTAAGAGAAATATTGATAAAATACGTAAGGAAACTTTTTATTAAAAATATTACCAGGGCGAGGCACTGTAGGTATGATCACAAGTATATTAGGGCAAGGTGGGGCACTGGCTGTGTTACGTACAACCGCTCCAGGATGAGAATAGGGAACCTAACTCTGGATTAATTTGCAATTGAAATAAGTCTTTAAGTATGTCTCAAATGCAGGACTCTACAATTGTGGAGGAGTTAGATTCAATATATTTCTCTACAGATTGAGAAAACATTAAACGAAGGGTATGTTATACAAGTTATATTTTTGAGATATTGAAAATGTCTGTGGTCATACAGTGCGACAGGTTACAAAATAGTAATGCTTATGTATAAATTTATGGGTGGTATAAATAAGTCAATGTCACGTGTAATTCAAGTTGTTATGGTATTCTCCGTTTTACATATCATATTGTGCAATTTTATGGCTATCGTGCATCTTACTGTAATCCTGCATGAAATTTCAAATTAGATGTTCATCTACAGGTACATGTTTACTTTGTACATGACTGTATGTTGTTTGATTAAGTGTGCATAGGAGGAAGCTTTGTTTACGTTGTCGCTGCCCGGTATTTCGTGGGCTACGTCCGTGTGCACTAAACTTGAAGAGCCAGGTGCTGAAATGCCACGCTCTGCATATCACAAATCTATAGAACTGAACTGCAAACGCAGCCTATAAACTCAACCATTGACCTGCACTTAACCGAGAGACCTCGGTACACTATGTTCTTTCATCAACCACAAATGCAAAAATGTACCTACTTAAACCCCTACAGATCGATATTACTATAGAAGTAGCTTTGAAAATTTCCCCCCAAAAAGGTATACTTGAGTTTTCTTCGATATTGCGATTTAAAAGACTGTAGTTTAAGTAGGAAACAAGCTGTATCTGAGCAAAAATACGAGCAAGAGCAACATAATATTCTCTTTGCGTCTGTTTTAATACATTTTAAAGAAAACTAATGTTTGAGATTTTAATTTTAAAGAGCAACTTTACAAGGGAGCCAAAAATCAAAAATATTCAGCAGAATAATTAAAATCTACTATATTAAAAGTATGTATAATATAATCAAATGTAATCCATTTAACCCGGATGGAAGGTACTGCTTGAATCCCTGGTTAACGGCCAAAGCAGTGCCGTTCATCCGGTATATCAAATCAAAAGGAAGGTCTATATACTCATCTGACAAATTTGAGATCATCTCTATATTTTAACGCTCGTTTAGTGCTTGACAACGGTGGTTTCACAGAGTTTCGGCCTATAATGAAACTCTTCAGCTACCACAGTGTGGTAGACAGGCCGGTGTATTGGAGGTCTATTGATGTCAGCACTACCGGACGTCTCAATTTTCTCCTTTATCGATACTCCATAGGGGTTCTTCATAGGAGATAGCACAATCTGCGTCATTGTCACAAGTTATCAGAATGTATCTCTCTATTCACCACCATTATTGCGTTAACATTGTGCTGAAAGCACATTGTTCCTTGTATACACTTTAAGGAAACAGCCATGGGAAAGGAATGACAGGTCCGTTGCTGGATCTACGCATGCTGATGTTGATTCTCCTAAACATGTCTCTTACTTGGTCATCGAAGGTTGCTCGATTATGAGTGACTTTAGAATAACAAGTATTGGCGCTGTGACGTCAGCTCACACCGCTAAATATGCTAGCACTGAAGACGAGTTTGGCGTGTGACGTCACCGTGCAGAGGAAGAGAAAGTAGAGGTATGCGGGATGCAGCAATGTAGGAAAGACAGTAAACACGACTAAAATCTGCATGTTGTAATACTAATGCTGACTTTTAATTACACAGTTGGTCATAGGTTATAAACAATTACATTTCGACTCTATCTTATGAGGTAACAATTCTGGTTTATGTGAAGAACAGTCGTGTTAGAAAGAAAATAGAACAAAATATGTCAATTTCTCTACAAATTAGAAGAGAGAGATATACAGAACAAAATAAGTAACTTGACATTTTCTGACAGTTTCTGTTTCGTTTTTCTTTAACTAATTTATCAATGTTAAGGAAATTTGTAATCGAAGACTGTACGTTAGGTTGTGATCAGGCAAGGTACTTGGGGATTTCATATCACAAGGACTGGCTGCTCCGTTTTAGTTGTGCTGGCCATGTTATTGTCATCGAGAGCGCTACACCTGACTGAACGCTGAGGTTCCGAACTCACAGCGCCATTTATCTAGGCAACATGGTGTTGGCTCTCGTTTGATATCACACGGACAAATAGATTCGCTCTTCGTTCCAATACGTCACACCGTTTGAAGCTGTCTTCCTCTGGAATAGCCTATTTTAAATGAATTGATCGCATCTCGCTGTTAGTGTTGTGCTTCACACCAGTCTTAGATGTGCCAATCTCCTATTCGTTTGTCATCAAGTCCGAAATACAATGACCTATGAAAAAAGTCGTGACCAAGTGAGTAGTGTGAGGGGCACGATTGTCACACCTCCTGGCTGTTTCTAATTGGTTTGATATCGCAACTCTGGGAATCGGTTTCGGGGACCGGACAAGAGGAACTAGGGATCTATCTTGTTACGGTTTACCAGTTTTGCATGAAGTCATCCAGAATGAAGGGGATTCCGGAGGCTATTCTCAGAAAATTCAAGATATGCATTTAGTTTGTCATGAAAATATTTTAAAATATATGGAATTCTAATCGAAATCGTTGACATTTTCGAGGAAATCATTTTTTTAAATGTTCCATGTAAAGAGTAGTTTGGGGTGGAGGATTTCTTGAAAATCTTTGTATCGCATCCTTGGTGGCGGATTAATTACTATAACATTAACTTACTTGAATTTCATAAGCATATTTGTGCTTTATCCCTTACGTATGTCTACTTATGAACACATGTTTCAGCAATGCCTTTGTCTCTCGGAATATTTTGCATGTATAATTACACACACCGAGTTCTTTTATAATCAAATGGCATGATTCTCAATAAATGTGTAATGAATAGTTTAAGTTAATACATATAATAAAACACATAATTTGCTTCATCCCTTGCCCTCTTCCCCGAAAAATACACACAACTGAGCGTTTTTCATTATTGGTGAAGGATTAGCAATCGAATTTTGCTTACAGTTGGTAATATGTATAATCAAATTAACATAAGACTCATTCTGACTTACATTTTTCAATTTATCTAAAACTGTCTGGATCTCTGGTTCGCCTTCGTCATCGTGGAAGGAAGGGCAAGCACATGTTACCAATCAAGCCCTCCTATAACTGGGGGCGTGGCAGAGGAATGGTGGCATTCACCTACCACCTTAAACAGCTATTCCTCATATCGGCACGTTTGTGTGCACCAGACTGTACATAAATGACATTATAGTTTTCTGAGTATCGAGCAAGTATTCATTATTGGCGAGTGTAGTGAACACACAAATGTTGCAAGAGGAGTTTGTGTTATTTAGTTCTTTTAATTAAAAGTAGAGATTAGATACTGCTTATGGTCAAATTAACCCCTCCCAGCATTCAATTAAAGTACACATGTTCTCTTCTCAGAAAAGTGTTTTAAAATTTTCCTGGCGACACTTTTTGTTGCAAATGTCAAGTTCAAATGTAATAATTGCTTTGCTTTCCTTTGCTTATGAAGATGTGAGAAAATAAGAGGAAGCCAGGTGAACGGAGGCATGTAATAAATCTGACAGTTTTTACAGTAGTGTGAACGGAAGCGTTGTACGGTAAACAAGAGACGTTTCTTCTTTGATGTTAGGTGTCTCTCCAGTTCAAGACCTCCGGAAGGTAGACGTCGTTTGTCCTTTCATGAAAATTCGCTGTTTCTCGAGTGAAATAATTGGTATGCTTTGTGTATAAAAGGCGCCACTTTCCTAGGTACCTTGACCCTTTATTCTTTTTCACCCTTCGTTTCTTTCGTTTTCAGGAATGGAATTTTGGTTTCCCTTCAAATTAGCGAATTTATAACTGCTGCTTAATTTACAGGTCATAATAGTAAATTTTGTCAGCAGCCACAGCGTAATTCTTTCCATGTTTAAAACGCAAAAACCTCCCCCATTGATTTTAAGTAACACTTTTTTGTAAAAAGGTTTACTGCCATTGAATGGGGTATGTCATATGGGACGAAGGTATGAACGAAATGGTTGAAATGATGGTCAAGTGAAAGGCAAAGGAAAACAAATGAGAAGTGAGGTGAAATGGATGAACAGAAAATTCGGGGGTTGTAATTATACTTCCCACCATTCCCCTAGCGACCCTAGGAAACCCCGAAAAAAAAAACCATGGGTCGGAAAAGTTGGCCACCCGAATCGAGCTCACGACCTTCCGAATGCGACCCTCATCCATTATCGTAAAGCCATCTTGCTTGGCGGGAGTAATCTTTCATATACTTCCCCAGCAATATATTTGAAAGATCAGTATATTGGTTACGGAACAACAATGTGCAGAAAATTGAGTAGAGGGCATTTTAGGGATAGGTGCATGGAGTCGCAGAAGCAGTATAATCACAGGGAAGATGCATGAGCATTATAATCTGACTATATAAAACATCTTCATTTGGTAGTCAAGGTGAAATATAACTCACTACAAGTGCGCATGTGCTCAATTAATGGGTACAGAATAAGAAACCAACCATTCGAGCGTTCTGTGCGTGCGTTCGGTACCAACCTACTTATGCAATAGGCTTCAGAGATTTCCAGATAAAGGGAACTCAGAGCACGATGTAGTCGTAATACATTTTTCTAAAGATTTTAATCTATTCCCGCATTATTTACTTATCCGTAAACTATCTGGTACAGGAATAGACAAACATAGTTTTTGTATGTTAAAACACTTTTGGAAGGGAGCACACAACACGTAAAACTAGGTAAAGAACTGTCCAAGAGGGGTACCATGAATATGGGAGTACCTAAAGGTTCGGTACTGGGTCCGCTACTTTTTCTTATTTTTATTGCTATAACTGTAAATATTAAATGCCAGATAAGATTACTTGTGGATGATTGCATTATCTAAAATAAAATTCGGAATGCTGTAGATGAATCTGTGCTTCAGGGTGATTTAAATGAAATAAATAACTGGGCAGCTAAAAATAAAATGAAAATAAAATGAACAATGCTAAGAAAAACAAGTTCATTGGATGTAGTATATCTAAGAGGGAAATTCATGGCTATCAAATGGGCGAAGAACAGTTACCGCAGGTACACAGCTGCAAATATTTGTGAGTGTGCTTGGCGAGTAACACTGGGTGGAACGATCAGGTAAATTCTATATCTAGGGAAGCCTGGAAAACATATTTCTTAATGAGGATACTGAAAAAGGGGAGCCCAAAGTCCAGGAAAATGGCCTTCAAGTCTTTACGATTACGGAATATGGAGCAGCATGTTGGAAACACATAGAATAAATGAAATTGATTCGTTAGGAAGAATATAGAGAAGGGTTATAAATGACATAAAATGAGGCAAACATTTTGGGCCTACTAAAGGGGGTCTATAAAAGCTCGGCGTAGGAGGCAGAGGTTATGTGCATTATTTAACGTTTATAGTGGTTCGAATGCACGGATGGGCTTTAGTGAAGTGTTGGAGAACCCAACATATTACGGAAGAAATGATCATTTACTTAAAATTCAGGGTAGAAGGCACAGAACCGACGTAGTAAAGTTCTCCTTTGTTAACAGAACCATCGAATAATAGAACGAATTGCTGCAACAGCCATTTAGGGCTGTCCTCTGTCTGTAAAGATATTTAGAAAAGTTTTGGTTGAGTAAATAGTTAATTTGTTATAAAGATTACTTGCGTGTACATTTGACATTCTATGAACTTATTGTGAGTGCTAGTTGTAAATTTAGTGTCTATACTGACAGAATGGTTAATTGATTGTAAATTAGTAATTATTGATTTCAAAAACCAGCTGTTATATTAAAAAATCATAAGCCGGTAGCTATAATAATCTGATACGTTTTATTTGTATTATCTCATTATTTATTGTATTAAGGTCATTCAAATATAAATGGTACTTATTATTTATATATTTATTGCTCAAACCTATACGCAAGTAACCCATCCATTGTTTCTCTACATAAGTTCCTACACATTCTACATACTTTTGCCAACGATTTGGAAGCTTCAATATTCCTTGTTCAAGAACAGTTTGAGGACGTGTTATCAACTAATTGCGCACATGCTCCCCTGTTTTCAAATCTTTTCCCTTCAAGCGATTCTTTCATGGGCGCAAACAGAAGTCTGGTCTATAGGGAGGGTGGTCAAAGATTTTCCAGTGCATGTGCTTTAATGTGATCCTTGTCAAATTGGCGGTGTGAGGCTTAGCGTTGTCTTAGAGAAGGATGACATCTCTGATGCGCATACTACGCCTTTTGTTTCGGTAGGCGGCTTTTACTGACGTTAACAATTGGCAATCGTAAGCCAAATTCACCTTACGTCAATCGTGAAGAAAATCAACGAGTAAAACTCCTCTGTAGTCGAAAAACAAATTTTAAAAAATCTGATGTGTTGCACTCACATGACCTTCTCTACTCGTGTACTAACCATTCTTACAAACTCTTATACCTATATCTTCTTCGTGTTAGTTGAGATAAACATTTGGACAAATTATCGTATTGCTTATTTCCTTGTAGGTGCAAAGGGAATGTTAGAATATAGTAGGCTTTGTGCGATAGTCAAATGTTTGACATTCTGTTGTCTTTGCACACTTAACATATAAAAAAATGAACTACGATGATCCATTTCACGAAAGTTCTGTTTTCCGAAACTCACACACATAACAAGGAATATCTCCGAAATGGTTCACCCTACAAGAAAATTTATTGAGACATAAATTGTGTATTTTAGCAAGAGTATAATTTTGTCTATCGCTAACGATTTACCAGTTATGCAAAAGTCGTCCAGAGTAAATACGACTACAGGGGCTATAATCAGAAAATTCAAGATATACCTTTCATTTGTCATAAAAATATCTCAAACATATGACATTTTAATCAAAATCGTTAGAGCCATTTTGAAAAAAATAAAAATTTTCGAAAAATTTTCCATGTAAAGGGTAGTTTGGGGTGGGGCTATTTTCTTCAAAATCTTCGTGTCACATCCTTGAAAAACATTAAACTTAAATACCAACTTTGGTTTTTAACCGACTTTTCGTTTGTTATGCTGTCCACAGACTGACACACACGGACCTTTTTCTAAAAATGCTTTTTTTTGGATTCAGGGGGCTTCAAAACATATATTTCCGGTGAAATCTCGACATCGAATTTTTGGGTGGAATACAATACTTCCCCTACTTACCAGTAGAGAAAGTAAAAATGAACAACGATGTTCCATTTCAAGAAAGTTAAGCTTTCCGAAACTGACACAAAGAACAAGGAATATCTCCGGAATGGTTCACTCTAAAAATAATTTATTCAGACATAAATTGTGTGTTTTATCAAGATCTACATTTTTTGTACAGTAAGATTTGCTCTATCTCTTACGATTTACCAGTTATGCAAAAGTCATCCAGAGCAAATAGGACTTCATGGGCTATAGTCAGAAAGTTCAAGATATACATTCCATTTGTCATAAAAATATCTCAAACATATGACATTTTAATCAAAATTGTTAGCCATTTTCAAGAAAATCAAAATTTTGAAAAATTTTCCATATAAAGAGTAATTTAGGGTGGGGCTATTTTCTTGAAAATCTTCGTGTCGTATCCTTGAAAAAATTCAACTTAAATACCAACTTTAGTTTTTAACTGACTTTTCGTTTTTGAGTTACGCTGTCCACAGACTTACAGACACACAAAAGCGGACCTTTTCGTAAAAATGCTGTTTCTTTTTTGGATACAGGGGGTCTCAAGACATATATTTCCGGTGAAATCTCGACATGGAATTTTTGGGTGGAATACAATACTTTCTTCTACCTACCAGTAGAGAAAGTAAAATGTATACAGCAGTGAATATATTTACTTCTCGTGAGTTTGTGATTTTAGCCTAACACCTGTTATAAACTTCAATATCCGCTAGCATAGCAGATATTCGTAAGGTGGCCAGTTTATTTCACTATAGATCGGTATGAACTTTTTCCTTTCTGTAAATCAGGTTTCGCCCAAGTGCATTATAGGCCATAAAGAGCTAAATATAAGATGCCTTTAGTTATATAAAGAAACATTCTTCTAACGTAAATATGAATCCACAGGAGTACCTCTAGGCCAAGTCTGCTTGGCACTAAAATCCCCAAGGAGATGCCGCAGGTCAGGAAATAGAGAACCTCCAATATACTCGAAGCACGCAAGAATGACATTTAATTCTCATGAAAAAAAGCTGTGTGTCTGCTACCCATAAACAAATGTGATCTTCACTGCACAAATGTAGTTTCAGAATTATGCAACAAAAATTGTATTGCACTAGATCTGCTAAAGTCTGCTGATTTAATTATCCTTAATGTTTGACCTACCGAACATTAAGTATATCATGAGGTTACTTAGGTAAACAGCACTGAATAATCATTATATTATTATTATTATTATTATTATTATTATTATTATTATTATTATTATTATTATTATTATTATTATTATTATTATTATTATTATTATTATTATTATTATTATTATTATTATTATTATTATTATTATTGTTATTGTTATTATTATTGCTATTATTATTGTTATTATTATTGTTGTTATTGTTGTTATTGTTGTTATTGTTGTTATTGTTGTTATTGTTGTTATTGTTGTTATTGTTGTTATTGTTGTTATTGTTGTTATTGTTGTTATTGTTGTTATTGTTGTTATTGTTGTTATTGTTGTTATTGTTGTTATTGTTGTTATTGTTGTTATTGTTGTTATTGTTGTTATTGTTGTTATTGTTGTTATTGTTGTTATTGTTGTTATTGTTGTTATTGTTGTTATTGTTGTTATTGTTGTTATTGTTGTTATTGTTGTTATTGTTGTTATTGTTGTTATTGTTGTTATTGTTGTTATTGTTGTTATTGTTGTTATTGTTATTATTGTTATTATTATTATTATTATTATTATTATTATTATTATTATTATTATTATTATTATTATTATTATTATTATTATTATTATTATTATTATTATTATTATTATTATTTATTCCTTACTATTTGCTTTAATATAATAATTATCATCACGCTGTATATTAATATTAGCAGGATGAAAAACCATACTACTTATGCTAACATATTTTTCAACATAATGATTAATTTTATTGTTATGTAGGACATACTGGACAACATAGGGTTGGGGAATTAAAATACCAGTTCTCCGACAGACTCAATAAAAATAAGCCGTCACAAACTTCCACTAAACAATTTGTTAGCCAGTTACCCATGTTTCAAATGTTGAACATGTGAAAATCAGATCCGAGTTGTACATTAACAGATATGAATTATTTTATGTTCTAGGACTAAGTTATTCGGCTTGGAAGTCTGATTTAAATAAATTGTTATTGAGAAAACACAGCCGTCAATCTAGAACTAAGTGATTTAAAATATCTGCACAAATAGAACCCATTTTTACTTTCTCTACTGCTAAGTAGGGGAAGCATTGTATTCCACCCAAAAATTCTATGTCGATATTTCACCGGAAATATGTGTTTTGAGGCCCCCTGAAAAAAAAGGGCATTTTAGAAAAAGGTCCGTGTGTGTGTGTCTGTGGGTCTGTGGGCTTGTGGACAGCATAACTCAAAAACGAAAAGTCGGTTAAAAGTCAAACTTGGTATTTAGGTTTAATGTCTTTCAAGAATGCGACACGAAGATTTTAAAGAAAATAGCCCCACCCTACACTACCCTTTACATGGAAGATTTTTCGAAAATTTTAATTTTCTTGAATCATAACTGGTAAACCGTTAGAGATAAACCAAATTATACTATACAAAAAATGTAGATCTTGATAAAATACACAATTTATGTCTCAGTAAATTTTCTTGTAGGGTGAACCATTTCGGAGATATTCCTTGTTATGTGTGTGAGTTTCGGAAAACTTGGAACTTAAGCGAAATGCAACAACGTTGTTCATTTTTATATGTTAATCGTGCAAAGAGAACGGAATCTCAAAGGTCAAAAAGATTTGACTGTCGCACAAAGCCTTCTGTATTCTAATATCTCCCTTGCACCCACAAGGACATAAGCAGTAAGATAATTTGTACGAATGTTTATCTTAACTAACATGGAGATATAGGAATAAGAGTTTGTTAGAATGGTTAGTACAAGAGTAGAGAAAGTCATGTGAGTGCAACACATCAGATTTTTATTATCACAATGTGCCGTGTATTTGTACGGGCAAAAACTGTGTAATGAGGGTGAGCTTCGACTTGGACAGTCTGTGTCATTCCGTAATGTGGTTTGGGAGCAGTTGCTACCCTGCCTCTGTTTTCCTTATTGACACAACTGCTTTATTGCATCGATTATTTTACTACATTTTCCATTCTTCTTCTAACTCCTGAACCGGTTTTGGTATCCTTGTCACAGGCACTTTAAAGGAAGTAGTTCGAACAGGCATGTTTGTTAAAGTTCAAACGAAATAGACTAGCCGTCCATTGAAAGTGTAACGTTGAGAACTTAATCCCAGCGACTACAATCAAGTGTGGCTGTAGGAAAGGATAGGGAGGGCCCACGTAACATAACCAGTAAGTAAGTACGCCTGAATGATGATAGCGTTACATTAAACTCAATTGAATATATTTTGATTTTTGAAAAATAGAAAAAGAAACTCTAAATACATAATATGTGGATATATCTGTGATATAAATGACTACCAATACATTAATTTTGCTGTTAAGTGCCAATATAATATGAAAATAGCAAAAAAACTCTGTTACAGTATTCTAAAACTTTGATTAAACATATTTTTTGCCAAATGGCAATACCACGCATTAAAGAGTTAAAACATTGTAGAAAGAAGTATTTCCGAAAGGTTATCTCTCATTAGAATAAGAGTAGCACAGAATTCTGAGAATGTTATTAAAGCAGTGTCCATTTTCGGAGTTAACAAAGAGAGTAACACGAAAACTCTATTTCCAAAGATAATACTAACTTCTTTTACCTCCGATCTCCGTTCCTCCAATACTTTCCAGCAGAGTGCTGTCTCTGAAATGGTAAGCTGAAGAAGACATTTCACTCCCAAAGGAGTTGCAACTGTCTCTGCCTTCAGAAAAATTTAAGTAACGCTGCTTTGAAATTTGTTTTCCCAGTTATGAGTATGCATGTATGGAATGGGAATGAGTGACAAGCGAACTTCCAGCGCACAATATGTAAATGAGAATAACGCTTGGCTTGTTACAAACTGTGGACTGTATTTTTATTGCTCTTCGCCTTATTTCCTTACTATTTCAATGTTTAACTTAGAATTGGAATACGAATTCCTTTTTGCGCGTCGCTCTGAACTTCTGTTTCCGATTTAAAATGCTGGCCATGATTTCACAACCAGAGTATACCATTGCTAACTACACGTTCTTATGCCTTATGAAAAGGGGAACTAAGTTAATCCCAAAGGTATATATATAAATTAAAGGTTCCGCTTTTTTTTTTTTTTTTTTTTTTTTTCCTTCTTTGTTCAGAGCTGCAGTACCTACCTATTTAATGGCAGTGTTCATCCATCAGAGAGCCAAAAGCACAATAAAAGCTCAATCATGCAATCTGTCTCAATGAAAATCACAAACACTACTTGTTCCTGAACGCTAACGTATGATGCTCACATTCGGGAGGTCGTGGCTTCGATTCTCGCAGCCGACCTTCCTGATCCTTCTGGATGTTTTCCCGGGTCAGGCAACTGCTGGGAAGGATAATTACATTCCCCGAATTTCATGTTCCTCCACCCCATTTCACCTTCATCTCAATCTGGACTTTCAGAGTCGGAAGTGTTGGCGGTGAGCGAGTTTTGCGCTGCTGTGTGGAGACTTTGCAAACTGTAACTGCTGTTTTCGGCGGATAGGTGGCGTTGTAGTAACCTGAACGGTGGCTGCTCGGTGAACCATGCTGTCAAGTTAAAGAGCCTCCAGTACACGTTAGCGATCCGCACGCTGACTCGCGCTATTCGTCCGGGTTCCAACACGTCCGTAGAGCGTTCTCATTTCATCTCTTCTTCCCGGGGTCTGATATACAATAGCCTCAACAGTTGGCTCAGTATGGAATTTGCTCAAGAAACGAGTTGGTACTTGGAACTAGAGCTCTGCTTGGCCGACAGGTCGTTCATCGTACTCTCTAAGCAGCCGTAGTAGTAAGTCGAGCCTGGAATTGTTAGGGAGTTGGCGCGTCTCTGACCTGTCTACTTGCGGCCTGTAGCCTCTGTAGTTCCCTCACTTCTTTCCTACTAGGTCATGACAGCCACATTGGATCCATGAGGTGGAAGTGCCCGCGGTGTCCCCCTGCGTTGCATAACCCTAACCCTAATCTGGCTGGAGGCATGTAGCAAAGTGACACTGTCCTCTGTAGTACATCTTGAACTGTACAAAATGTGAAAGATCCAACATTCTTAATTTGAAGTTAGGAATAATTAATTATTAAAAGGTATGATATTATCTAATAAACTAAACGCCGCAGCAAAACACCCTATGAGGGGCCAAAGTCTACCGCCCAACCAGTGCATTCCTTACCTCTGTCCACAACAGGCCATAAGTGTGGTGCAGTAGAGGGTGGGACCTGGCAACCTGGAAATTAACTTTGAGCAAACAACCAGGAGCGCCCTTATAATCTATCCTTATTATCCTTTTAATCGTCCTTCTTGGCTGGTTTTCTTGGTCTTTTCTCTGTTCCTTTCTTCCAGAAATAAACAGAAGATCCCGTTTTCTTTGATGTATATGTTGTAACTTTTTTTTTTTTTTTTTTTGTGGTGAAATAGGAGATATCGTAATTTTCCTATGACAGAGTGAAAATTTTAAACAGAAGCCAAGCGGGAACAGAATAAAGCTGTAATGTTACCAGAGGTATGGGGGGAGGCTAACGAGAGTCACATTGTGCACAGAGTAGGACAGAGCTAATATTGAGTACATAATATCAAATTTCAGTACATCGTAATTGAAGACCCTGCGGCGTTCAGCGATAGACAAACATTTCTACAACTCAGTGATTTCTGACACAGCTTGGACAATGTTTTGTCTTGTTTTGTTCATCTTCACATGCATAGAAACCTGCCTTTTACAGTGCAACTTGTATAATTCAAAGCTGAAGTGACAAGAAAAGAATTCGAAATATCCAAAAATTCCACTTATAAAAGTTAGGTAAAAAATTTACAGTTTAGAAATACGGACACATATACTCGTATGTATTATTAATTAAGGCTATTTAACAAAGAAAATATGCACTTGAATGAAATTCTATTTATTTTTGCATTAAAAATAATGCAGTAAAGCAGCAAAACTCAAAATAATACACTGTAGTCCTATAGTGATCGCACATTTTCGCTCTAGGCACTGCTTAAAATTGTCTCCTTATCCTTCAGATAAGTTAATAGTGTTCGATTGTATTCCTTTTTCTTTCGCGATTTCAGATTTTTTCTTCAAACCCTTTTCAACTTCTCGAATGACGGCGACTTTTTCCGCAAAAGCTAGTCTTGTATTGGACACGCGGTTTACTAAGAGACATACTGGCATTGATTTGCAACACACTGAACAGCAGGAAGGTCAAGCTACAACTAAAGACGCATGTGTTTTAAACAAGTGCATATGAGAGCAAGTATAGAAGCTCAAGGCCGGCAGCTAGGAAAGATATTCATCCATCAAACTGCATTCTGACAAAACAGACAACCCCGGAGGGATGACCTCTTTTGCAGGAACACATGACAGAAGTTATGTTAAATTTCCGCATTTAAATTAATTTTCGACTGACATTTCAGAACAAAAACTTCGAATTAAGGAAAATGAAATTCGAATTACGATTGATTTCGTTCGTACAAAATTCAAGGAACCAAGAAAAATCTTCGAATTAACGACGAATTATGCAGTTTCACTGTATTTGATAACATACGGTTTCACTGATATTGCAATTAACAGCGTCCTTTAGAAGTGGACAAAATAATTTATAAGGTTGGAACATCCCGAAAATATTAAACATTTAGCATCAGCAGAGAGCGAGCAGTAATATTAGGAGAACAAAATTTATAAAAGTATATACCGGAAAGCTTTAGATGCATAAAACCACAGTTGTGGAGTTGAACTCGGATTTGAATTGCCAATGATGTAAGTAAATCCTGGCTATGGAGCACACGCGGAGCTCAGGACTGGCTACGGTTTTCATATGGATATTTTCCCGCCTCATAATCCGTCACGCTAGTGTATGATATTAGCTCATTATGTGCTGCTTCCATATGTAGCTTCATCAGCAAAACCTTGATGAAGATGAAAAGGACTGCTATTAAAGCAGACGTCTCTTCTTGCCACTTTTGTAACTAAGTGCACTTCTATTTTATTAGAAACAAAATGCCGCTACACAAGGAAGACCTCTCACCACCTTGTACTATCTCAAATTATAATAAATTTGTGATTTGTTATTAGTTTTAGGTTTGACTTACAATTCACTTGTAATGGCGGAATTGTATCAAGGGATAATAAATCAATGAAAACTCACATTGACCACAATCGCAATACAAAACACTTAGTGAGGGACAAAAAAACACACAGCCCACCTCTGTGATGTGGGGATGAAGTGTCTGACTCGCAATAAAGATGTTCCTAGTTCAAATATCGTTTAAGATAAGTCACCCACATAAGTTCTTTCCGGGTTGAGTAATTTAAAGGTCTATGAATCCAGGTCTGTTTTGAGGCTATTTCATTCATTTCATTCGTTCATCGCGAGATATCTAACCGGCTAAAGGACGTCGAACTATATAAAAAACGAATACACGTCCCAAAAGATACAAGAAAGTAATAAAAATCTAATAAACGCCTTGCCTATGCAGTATACCTATATTTAGGTCTAAGGATAAATAAAATACACTGTTGCTTTACTAAATAATTACAAATAAAGATCGTGGATAGTGAAGTTTTCCACCTAATCACAGTTCAAAAAGTTTTAAAGAAAATGCTTTGTCATCGAAAATAATAAACAAATAATCTTTACAACAGTGAGAGAGCTCTGTGCAAATTCGGTTTTACCTAAGTTCAAAGATTATTTTATATCCCCATTTTGACACTCCCTCTCTTTGCTGGCATGTAAAAGAACTCCTTAGGGACAAAATTTCGACACACCGGCGTCACTGATGTGATCCTGGCAATTAACAGCTTCGTTAAACGGCAAAATAAATAAATCCCCCCCTCCAGCTCGTCATTGCTGGGATTCGTAAAATGCGTGTTTTACAGCAGAATGACAGCAAGTGTTGGAAACCAGAGGAACATTTAGGAAAACACATTTCTCATCTTCAACACAGTTTTAAGGACTCTCGTGCAACCTGCAAGAATAAATCACGAACAAATAAGTTCAATAGTAAAGGAAGTGTGCAAATCAAGTTGAAATTTAACTGAACTGGCAGATCATTTTTCTTGAGTCTGCTAGTAGAATAGAATAGAATAGAATCTTTATTGTCACATAATGTTTACATAGTAAGCCTAGCTGGTAAACTGGTGAGTCGTCAAGTTATACATAAAACAAATTTAAACGAAAAAACTAATTCTAATATATATGGTATACAAGATTAATTATCAATTACAAGTAATACAGTACCTATAATATTGTGTCATCCATGAATTCTTGTGTGGAGTAATATGTCTTGTGTAATAACAGCTCTTTTACACTTTTATTAAATAGTTTTAAAGTTTTTATTTCTTTGAGTCGTTGAGGTAATTTATTGTATATTTTGATACCCATGTAATAGGGTGTTTTTTCATATAATGTTAATCTATGCATGGGGTATTTTAAGCTGGACTCTTTCCGAGTGCCGTATTGATGACGATTTTGTTTTTGGATGAATTTCTCATAATTTTTATACACATAGGTGGATAACTCTAAAATATATACAGAGGGCATTGTTAGAATTTTTAATTTTTTGAATAATGGTTTGCATGAATCTTTAAAGCTAGCATGTGACATTATACGTATTATCTTTTTTTGAATTTTAAAAACAGTCTCCCATCCCGATGCGTTTCCCCACAATATTATACCATAGGCCAAGATCGAGTATAGTAACTGTAACCGTTAAAATAAATGTCCGGTGTGTTTAACTGCCAGAAACGCATCGGCGTTACCAACGTGCGGGAATTCCCTCGTACAAGAATTTTTACATGCCCTTAAATGCACTTGAGGGCAGGAAGCCAGAGTTGAACCAACTGTGTCGCATATCGACCTTAAAACTGTCACTTTCACAACACTTTCGTGTTTGAAATACGTAATAAAGGATCAAAGGGTTCCTAGTAGCAATATTTCCTGAAATATGACATTCTGAAGAGGCCTATATATGTGCTTCTTAAAGGAACAATCCAGCTTAAAGGTTTTATTACTACAATTATCTGGAATGCTGGTGTCTGGTCTATGTAAATCTTAGAAGGTAACCAAGGAATGAATATTACGGGAATAAGAAAGAACGCAGGAAGTTCTGGATATAAATAATATGGGGGTTGAATGGCATGATCTAGCATGTTGCTATTTATTGTGCCAAGAAGTGTAACATCTATTTCAGAAGTGTGAATCAAAGCATTGGGAAAATATTGATACAAGAGGAGAAGATATCTATAAATGTTAAATGATTAGGTAGACTTCCACGGCGTTTCTTTATAAGACGAATCAAAGATAAAGAACCCCTTGTAAAATAATCCGGCTGTTTATAAAATTACCTGTGAGTTTACTTCATACGTAGGTCAAACAGGTAGACCTATCACTACAAGAAAAAAGAAACATATAAGATACATGAAACTCCCTCAACCAGAAAAATCTGCCATAGCAGAGCATGCAGAAAACACCTGCCACCATATTGACTTTAAGAATTTAAAAAGTTTAGCAATTTCTCTCATCGAATAGTGAGGGAAAACGGAGAAATATTTAAAGAAAAGAGCAGTCTGAACCGTGACACAGACAAACCACTCAACACGATATAGAAGACCCTAGTAGCAGATCAACTTCTTATTGAAGGAGAAAGAACCAAAAGGATTACGAGTGGGACGGCACAACGAAGGCAATCAGAGTAGGCAGTGACTAATAGGTTGGATTTTTTGCAGTCGCCCATTGAAGAAGCCGAACATAGTTTTCCGTCGAAACATTGGCAAAATTTTTAATTTATTAAATAAGCCAACAAGACGCGGCCCATGCCGGAAACAAGAAGGAAGCAATCTATAAATGTTATGCCAATTGAATCTACCACGCTTCTACACCGTCTACATTTTTTGACTAAGTGTACATCATTCAGTTTCTAAAAACTTTTAATCAAATTCCAATTGTAATCCAAGATTTTCACGAAATTCAATTTGTTTCTACTCTGATGCATACAGAACAATTCAAAAATATTTTACAAAGTTTGAAGATGGATTCTTTACACTGGAACAAGTAAAAAATTTCACATAAAAATGTGCTCCAAAATGTTTCATTTTTACATTATTAATTTATTAATGAAACAGTTGTGCACATGCGACACCATCAGCGTGTGTTTGACGGGATGCAACAGTACAAGATAGGACTGCAGGCATGTCTAGATGCAACAGGAAAACATTTGGAGTATCTGATAGTGGTTTTATGTGTTGTCACTGCATGACAACGTCAAAATTAGATTAATTTGTCTCTTTAAAATTCTTTCAGTAACATCTTGAACTTTACTAAATGTGGCACATTTTTTTTGTTTCAGTGTAGGGAATCCATTCTCAAACTTTGTAAAATTATTTTTGAACTACCCTGTATATCCCTAGGGTATCTCTCGTATACAGAGGTATCCTTATCGCTCGGCCACTGCGTCCTCCCGCCGCAGCCAAGGTCACGGAGGATATCTTGCTACTTTTCCAGTAGGATAGCTTCTCGACCCGGTTTCCTCCGCGTTAAGGGCAGGGCGCGCTACCACTGTGCCACGGTGGTGGTCTTATGAAATATATAACGGTAACAAATATAATACTTGTGCGATTTCATGTAGCTGTATTACTCAAAAAAGAAAACAATTGTCCAAAATAAATAAGCTATTTATATTTATGTTCTTAAAATACCTTGCTTTGGAAGGTACCTATGAAACTTTATTTGCACTGCACATTAACCATCCATGAAATGAGCTAGGCGTAAATGTAATCAATTGCTTGTAGCTGTGATCATGGCTGTCGTTTTGTTAGTGATGCGCTCTAATACCTTCATCCTTGTAGTACTCGTACAATGAGTAATTCAGTTCAGAAATGAGTAATGCAGTTTGGCTTTTGTATTTTTTTCCCTTTATTTTCAATACATCGATTAGTATTCTGCAGCAAGGCAAATGCGTAGATTAATCTGAAAGCAAATCTGCCTTTATTAGCCACTTGAATACACCACAAACCAATTTAATAAAGAACCTGCGTAAATCTCGGAATCCCCATTTTCAATAATGGTGTAGAATATTGATCTCTGCTGTGAAAGACCTCGGGCCATAATTCTAGATCAGTGCCTGCTTTTTTTTTTTTTTTTTTTTTTTTTCATTTAACAGAAATTTTTCAGTGCTCCTAAAGACATTCTAACCTTCCCGCTCCCCTCAACCTACACCCCACTACCTGAAGTACCGCCGCCTGTTTTCTTTCGCCAGCTCCAGAAATGCTCATTAACACTGTTCCAGAATCTTCAGCTTGTAATGCATTATCTTCTCTGCAGCTCCAGTAGCAAGGGTTTAATGAAAAAATGCTTCCGGTAAATCAACGTTAGTGTGCAACATTCCAGGCAATTACACGAAGTGAATAATGGAACAAGAATGATGCGACTTGACTTTAAAATCAAGCTTCGCTGCAGCTGCTGATAATTACATAGAATAATTACTATAAGGGTGAATGAAAACAGATTATCGAGAACAATTTTAGAATGGACTCTACCTGGAAGAAGAAGAAAAGGAATACCTCGGAACTCGTAGATACGGGAAATCAGAATGGAATGAAAGCATGAGGACTGGAAGAAATGGAATGGATAGATAGGAATGAGTGGAGAAAGAAGATTTTTTTAGACACAGAAAGATGTGTAAACATTGAAACTCTGTATATAAATAAATTTTGATTAGAAAGTGTAATATATAATTTTAAGTATAAAAAGTGTATATTTATTATTCATCACTTAATTATACATGCCTACAAATCATTTCTCTAGAAGAATGAAATATTCAACCAGAATAAGTGTGCCATGAAGATTACCAACTTTATTTTTTGAAACAGGGGTGTTGCGTTGTCGAGTGTTGCGTCGCAATCATATAGGTTTCTTTTAAATTGCCGTTCGCTCCCTCTGCGCTGCTCATCCTGACAATCTGTGTCATAGTTACACTTAAGCTGTCCAAGTTTTGCTGTCCAATAATGAATCATTTAATTATATACATACATTTTGAATTAAGCTGGCAAGTTAATTTTAAAAAATAGAGAAAAGGTTGCCTGAAGGTAGAAGACCAAGAGGAAGGTCCCGGTAACTATATCTGCAACACAATGAAAAGTTGAGCGAGGTAAGGGATAAAACTTTGATGAAAATGAGAAGAATGTCGAAGGATCGAGTAGAGTGAAACAAAGGGACCTATGCTAGTACTCTGTGCTTAACAGAGCACAAAGGAGTTCGAGAAAGAGCAAGAAGAAGTAGTTGTAGCACATTGCTTGTTTAGCTTCTACAGACCCACCAATCTCTGATAGCATGAGCTACCTTGAACCTTAGAGCTGAGAAGCCTTTAAACTCTACTATGCTGTAGCTTTAGATAGTGTGTCAAGTCGACTTGGAACTCTGCTTTACTTTAAAGCCTTTTAGCACGTATTTAAATCTGTAATTAGCTTTTCAGGATTATTGAGCTCACAGCGGCATTGGACTATTAATTTCCCACCACCTCTTTCATATGCTTTTGTTTTACATCTGAACGACTTTCCCTTTGATTGGATGCCTGTCTAACGTGGTTCAGCACTGGGAGAATTTGGAAGTTGGTGACAGATACTCACTCACTTCCATTTATGCGGTCCCCGCAGCTTTAGGATGCATTGTACTGGCCTTCACAGGTACCGCATGTACAGCAAGAAGGAAATTTGTGTGTATTTGCTTACCTTTTCACGCATGCAATGGCTTCGTGTTTTAGATGCATAGTTCTACATTATTTACATATGAATATGCAAGTTTGAGCAATGTCTTCAAATGGTAAATTGGCTCCCCACATACCCAAAATTCTTGCTTGATGTCTCTTCGCAATATTTGTACATCAGCAGTTAAGGAACATTGCGATTCAATTTTCTAAGTTTTTGAATTGCATCTGTTTACTTGAACATTGGCACACTTGATAGGAATAAATAAAGAAATGACTGTCAGAAACCTCAATGTATTAGCTCCAACAGTTTCTCAGATTAAATAATACCTTTAATTAGCAAAAATTAACGTCATTTTAAAACTACCTTCACTTTTTTCGGGAGTATACTAGCGGCATTTTGTGATACTTAAGTAAACTGAAAATAAATTAAGGTATTTTATTGAAATTGATGTTATTACTTGCATAGAAATACATGTTTGCTATTATTAAGTTGTTATTGTTAAAATTCCTTTTCTTTTTAGAATAATTTTTTTGTGAGCCAATGAATAAAGTAATCGTCAAATACGTATTTGAATCTTTAGATAACAGTTCAAAAGTTATGTATGCAAATTTACATACAAATCGGAGCAAAACTCTAATGTAAGGAACACCTTTTCCCCTCAGTATTGCATTTTATACATGATATGATCTGTGTGGTCCATCACAGGTGATTAAAACCAAGCGCATAGGTAATTTAAACATGTCGCTGGACTTTTAAAAATGGCAGGTTGTTGGGAACGTTTGGCCAAAATGATTCACAGGTGTCTTGAATGTTTAAATGATAAAATTCAAAACCCGAAAACCACTTTTCACCTAAAAGTATAGTTCTACTTGGTCGGACAACAAAGGCAGAACGCTCCACACACATCTCTTTCCCTACTATATACGCGCCGGCTGAGAAAGTTGATAAAATTGCCCTTGAAACAGTGGGGACGTATACATGGAACCCAGAGTACACTCGAAATAAAGGGTTATAAAATTAGTTAGGGCACCATTAACTAATGTGTGTCCAGAAGTTTATCAGATGTGTTTCAGTCCGGAATAACTCGCAATAGTCACAGCTTTTTCACTGAAAGTGTGGAAACTTCATTTACTTGAACAGGTAACCATCTGAAAAGCGGGTGGGAAAAACGGATCTAAGACACATCTGTGTCTATCAGATAGTACAAACTCAAAGAAACTTAAGGGCGAGCTGTTCATCTGGCATATGGTTTTGCGTAGGCTATTATTGCTGCCGCCTCCAAGCTACCTCACACCACTGCGCGGCAGGTAGACGGCCTAACAATGAGCGGGCCAGAACAATGACAGATCATTCCAGGCTGTTCCAGACTGTTATATTCTTGATGGTCTTTGATAATGAGATGAGAAAAACAATTGGAAATAAAAAGAGAAGAAGGCAATGGGGGCTCAGATCGGAGGACCTTTATTTTGCTGATGCTTATTAGCACAGATACACAGACTACAAATTAATTAAATTACAAGAAGCGGCTAAGTTGGCTGGCCTAAGCACCAACACAGATAAAACTAAAGAAATGAGAATAAATGGACAAAAAAGAGAAACTATGCGTAACAAATAACAAACTAGAAACAGTAACTACATTTACGTATCTAGAGCAACATTAAACGAAGGAACTGATAAATATATCGGCAAGAGAATTAAAAAACGATTGCAACAGGTATGGAAAAATAAAAAAAAAATTCAAAGTACTAAAATACATGCCAAAGTAATATGCATCCTCCTACATGCTTGCGAAACATGGAAAACTTCTCAAGCTAATATGAATAAATTACAAAGCTTCATCAGTAGATGTTTGCGACTTATTCGGATCATAAGATGACCAGAAATAGTATCAAATAAAACTTTATGGCAAAGCATAAAACAAGAACCCATTGACATCCGGATTAGGAAGAGAAAATAGAAATGGATAGGCAGTACATTAAGGAAGCCAACTGGAGCAATAGAAAGAGAAGTGCTTAACTGAAACGCTCAAGGCATAAGGAACAAAGGAAGAGCTAAGTAAACCTGGAAAATGACCATAGCAGAAGAGATAGCAGCAATGTGAAAGACAGGAGTGAAGTAAAAAGATTTGCAACACAGATGAAAGATGTAAGAACTTCACAGAAGCCCTATGTTCCCTAGGGAATTAAAGGAATTAAGCCAAGTAAATTAAGTTCGAACAAACTGTTCGCAGGCCGACCTTGGTTTCGAAGAGTTTAATTTCAAGAAAAATCCGTGCTACGTCATTCTCATATATAAGCAAGTCTTCAGAGAGTTTGAGTATCGTCAGAGACAGTTGCGTCGTAGTTGGTTCTAGTATGAAGCATTGCGGTTTTGGTGAACGTGAGGGTATCGAGGGAAGCAGTTCAGGAGACAGAGAGTAGAGCTGGATGTCAGTGAAATATCGTAGTATCAAATTACGAGAGGACCGAACAACTTTGTGTTGCAAGGTCACGACGAACTGTAGACTGCATTAACTATGGAAAAAGTAGGACTTTTTTTCCTTATTCAGATTTAGAAGAGAAATAAAGTAACTGTACTTTGTCATTTAGTCACATTGGTGTCAGGGAGGGGTTTTATCACATTGTTATGGAGGACGCAGCGGCCGGGCGATGAGGGTAACCTCTGTATAGAGGAGACGCCCTAGGGATTTTTAATTTGTCACAATATACAGGTACGAAGATAAGCTAACATGTTATTGTTACAATGGTAGAACATAAATTTGGAACGAAACTTATTTTATTGCTCCTGAGAAACTGATGAAAATACAACTTGGTGTTGTATGTGTATCTGTGTGTATGTGTGGGTAGGAAGGCAGAGGGGCATTCCTGTCTTTAAATATTCTCATGTAATACATAATTAACTTTCAAATCATATTTGACCTACGGCAAGTAACTCTAGAAGTTTCAAAACAATATAATCGTACCAGAGATATTGCTTCTTTTTGCAAATTTTGAGAGAAATGTGTTTCTCTTAGCTCTTCTCCCTCACCCCATTGTAACAGCTCCGCCCTTCAAGCTTTATTTTCCTCTGTGTATTCATTAATCTCAGTATAAAGTACTTGCAAGATATTCTTACATTCTTCTTGTTTCCACTCTGCGGGGATTAATTTTCTCTTTAATGTTTCCAGCATTTTATTATTTACAGTGTTATACAGCTTAAAAAATAACATGCATTAATATAAATGCGTTAACAACAAAACTTAGCACAAAAATTAGCCTGTATTTGTTACGAACTGTATTATTCCATTGATGAGTGTATGAATTGACCGTTTCCTAATAAATGCTTAAGTGATTATCAGGTAAGGAAAGTGGGATCTCATTACAGAGTGTTTAAAAACAGTGTGCGATATTTCAACAGGAGTTGACATTGTTCAAAGCTAGAATAAATGTAACTATGAACATTCTCCGAAAACAAAGACTTGTTGAGATATGAGCCATTTTACTTGTGTTGAATAGTTACATCAGGCAATGGGCTACAGCCGACAAGTGAACTCTAGTGAATACTTTACACAAGTGTTTAACAGAACAATATTGACTAAACATCCATAAACACCAATGATGATTTCTGCCATTCAGTCCTCTGGTAACAGTTGCACGTTATGTCGATATTACTAAAGGAGATGCTTCATGTGGTTACCATGCATTCTTACACATGTTTCAGCTCTTCTCCAAGAACCCCGAACTCCTTCGAACGCACTTGGCTGCTCTCTGATTTGGGCACATGTATTTTTCACGCGCTCTTGTAACGTATGCGCATTGTGGATGTGGTTGGCATACAGCAATATCTTTAAATATCCCCATAACTACCAATCCAATGTGTTGAGCACCGACGAACGGGAGGCCATGTTACTGGACCTCCTCGGCCAATCCATCGTCCATTAAATGTTTGGTTTATGTATTGTCGCACGATGCGCTCAAAATGGGATGGTGTCCCGTCATGCATAAACTGCATGCGTTGTCTTTCTACAGGCAAAATGTCCCCCAAAAGTACCAGTAACTCTTCGTGCAGAAGTCGATAATGTTAATCTGTTCAGTAGAATGGGGTTCTAAGAGTCTGTCACCCACACACCGAGACTAAAGCGTTTCTGTCTCAATTACATGACTACTCCACCAAACGAACTCACACTCAACATGGCTCATATCTCGACAGGTATTTGTTTCCGGACATAGGTAAATGTTTATAGGAACGTTTATTCTAGTGTTGATGAATCGAAGCTCTTATTGCAATATCGGACACTTTTTTTAAGCATTCGCTATGTTGTTGTTGTTGTTTTCTAGTGCCTTGCATCTGGCAATGAAGCCATTAGCATTCGTGCTTTCCAATACTTTTGAACTGTAGTTTCTTCTGATCTTAATGCTTCACAGGTCTTCAAGTGGTCTTCGTTCATTTCTGCTGGATCGTTACACAGGACACACATTGGTGAGGCTGAGATACCAATTCTGTAGAGATGACTTGCTAAGCAGTCATGATGCATTCGCTATGTAAACTTAAGGAGAACCTATTTTTTCTTCTTTTTTATTGTTATACTACTTTAAGCTACTTCTTTAGCTTTTTTTTATTTTTCCTTTCTGTATTTTGTTTTTGTTTTGTGGTTTAGCGTGTTCTAACCGAGTAGGTCATATCGGACGATGAATAAATGTGATATACGATGTTATGATCAAAAGAGTTTGAAATCAATGGATATTCGTATGTGACAAAATGACAACTCCAATTACTTTTTTCTGTCACATTCTCTTCTAAAACGAATCACAAAAATAGAGTTCTCCTTTTTTACCATCAAAGCAATCTACAGTTCATCGTGACCTTTCAACTCAAAACTGATGTCCAATCATAACCTTGATACACACTACATTCTCTCTCTCTCTCTCTGTCTGTCTGTCTGTCTGTCTGTCTGTCTGTCTGTCTGTCTGTCTGTCTGTCTGTCTCACAAACAACTGCTTCCGACGTTACACTCAACTCGCTGAAAATCGCTTCAACACCTAACTCTCACTTAGTGTGTCTATCTCAATACTCAACTAGAGAAAAATCTGCTAACACTGCTCGCTCACTCGCTTATACAACCGAGACGAAATGCAGGCGAGTTCTCTGAAAATACACCTATCCTCGAAACTTTTTGTACACAAGCTCGGCACGTCATTAGCTTCTAGAACTTCCCTAAATTACTTTGTGCTGACCACTCCATTGTCGCCAGGCCGCATATTTACAATCAAAGGTGTGAATTAACTTGATTTTGAGCGTCTCTTTCACGGGCTACCGGCGTCAGAGTATTCTGTGCATAATAAAACACGAGGAGAGTGTTCTTATGCATTTTGGCCTTATTAACCAAAATTCAACTAGAGATTTCTTGAGCTTAGACAGATGCATTATCCGTGTAATCTATTTATATTTTTCTCTCTGTCAATATGCTCCCTTTCTTCAAGTTTTTCACGCCTCTCCACCCGTTTAACCTACCTATACCCCCTCGTAATTTTTCGAGACTAGAAATAAAAGACCATGGAACGTCTAAAGCTTGTTTTGCGCATGCGTGCTGACAAAGAAGGAGAACTTAGCCACCATAAAAAATTCTAAAAGGAGAGTTCGGTGAAAGAATGAACTCAGAATGGAGAGAGCAATTAAGAATTTATTGTTTTTGCTCCCCTTAAGAGCAGGAAAGTGATGAAAAACTTAGGACCTAGAAAAAAATAGTCCTGAAATATACCATGCATAGTTAAGTTAGAAAATGTATAAAATTAATGTTACTCTCACTATTGTTAAGTTACCGGTTAATATACAATTACATTATAGATCTGAAGCTTAATTTGATACCTCACATTCAGATTCAAAAGTCCCACCTCATCTGCCGAAATGCATTTCATACTTCCTCGGTGAATTGTTCAGTAACTTCTAGAATTCCACATTCTTCTCTATAATTACATTTCGCATTCAGGATTGAAATCTGTCCCAATTTTCACTCGTAGTTGACTGGCGCTGATGAGGTTAATTTGTTCCGGAATACTCACACTAATTGTGAAGAGAACACTCAAAGCACACCTGTCTTAAGATGCAGTTCACGTAATGCACCCCTCACATTACACAAAAGTGGGGGTGAAAATGTCATATTCCACAGGCAAGATAACATATGTGACTTGAATTATCTCCTGCTGAAGTTGACAAACTGAATTAACATTTACTTAGGGAGCATTGAATCTAGAAGGCTTTGAAAAGTAATAAAAGTATGAGGACAAAGCAAAACTTTGTAAAGAGAAGGATATATAAATAAATAATTGAAAATATTGCATATATAGTTCTTAGTTCTGGGAAATGGCAACAAATTAAAAGGAATGGAAGTGGGTAATGGTAGAAGAAGTTGGGCTTTTTTGCAGACGTCATAAAATCCGAAATGAAACTCTAACTTTAGATACAATTTAAGAGTGTCACGTGCGCCGAGACCTCTTAACAAGTTTATTGTTGAGGTGAGAGTAAAGTTGATTTTAGGGGCTTAGATTACATAATCGTATCCCTTTAGCAGTATATTACATTAAAAATAAACTATTGGATTTTATTTGCCATATTTACCGTTCCTACGTACTTTCCACAGAAATAGTTTAATCCTAAATAAAAAATTGGGCATGTAAGAGGGATCGTCTCCTTTGCGTGGTGGTAGCGCTGCTGTTTACCAAGAAGGAGACCCGCGTTCGATTCCCGGTACCGGCGTGGGGATTTTCTCACGCTAGGAGACCTGGTTTGGGGTGCATTCAGCCTCGTTAGGCCCTAAGGGAGCCGTTGAGGTCAGTTGCCCAGACCGCATAACCTGCTGGGAGGGATCGGGTTGCTGACCATGTCCCACCCACCGGCACTGCATCCCACTCATGACGCCCGTGGTAGGCAGAGGTAGAGGACGCAGCAGCTGGGCTGTTGCATCTTGGATGATGATTATTATTATTATTATTATTATTATTATTATTATTATTATTATTATTATTATTATTATTATTATTATTATTATTATTATTATTATTATTATTATTATTATTATTATTATTATTATTATTATTATTATTAAATTATTTTGTTTGGCGTAGGAAACATACTGCATTGTAGAAATTCCTAAAATAAAAAAATGATGTGTTTTAGATAAAATCACTTGACATTCTGACCTTCCCAGACCATCGGTTAGGTCTCACGTCTTATGATATTATTTGTGATAAATTTAAAATCTTGAATTGAAGTGGATATTCTCTTAGCACCTTTAACTTCAACGGTCATATCGGCACCAAGATACTGCTCAAACAGCCTTCAATTTAACTGAAAGCACAGCTGATTCCCAACTGATATGTAAAACAATACCAAGCGTTGTTATAACTGCATAGATTATTCCAGGAACTCGGTCTCGGCACTATGCTTACAGTTCTGACTGGTAATTTTCAGGCAACTTTCCGCTCGGTTTGTACAACGGACGCATCCTGAATGCACTTAAACCTTGCCGCGGATTGCAGACTGCTCTTTTCCCCGGAATACGAGATGCTATAAAAATAAACCGGACTAGCCTATAAAAGTGGCTTATTTAATTGCGATCTTCATCCACGTGCTTCAAAGCAGACCTCTAATGGGTTGATGAAATTTTGGAAATGTTCACTTTATAATTGTGTGGAGCACCTGTTGTCATGTTTGTCAATTTGTAGCATCGTTTAATAAACAAGAGAAATGGGACAAACAGGACATACAACACTTCCATGTATTGGTCAAATAATTAGCCTCTATCTTCTAAAACTTTCAATAATATTCTTGCAGCATCTAATCAGCTTAATCATTTCCGAAGTAAGCATTTTTATTCCGAAAATTATAATGATGAACCGAGTTAACTCGAAATGTAAACAAAGAAATCAAGCGTATTTTCGCCATCGAGAAATTGCACCTTCCGATACGACACTACGTTGGGGGATGTTAATTGCTTCATTTTACTTTCTCTACTACGTATAGATAATAGGGGAAATATTGCATTCCACTCAAAATTTTTGTATATTAAATATTCAATATTTTATTTCACTAGTAATGTATGTTTTTGGAACCTCTGAATTAAAAAAAAAAAAAAGAAAAAACGTTTTTAAAAAGCTGTCCCTATATGTGTATGTGTTTTGTGAACAGCATAACTCAAAAACGAAAAATCGATTAAACACCATTGGTATTTAAATTCAGCACCTTCCTTGGATACGATACAAAGATTTTCAAAGAATATCTCCCATCCCCTCAGATCACACCAGATCATTTTTTCGATAATTTTGATTTTATCAATAGCTCTAACCATTTTGATTAAAATGCCTTCTTCTTCTTCTTCTTCTTCTTCTTCTTCTTCTTCTTCTTCTTCTTCTTCTTCACTTCAAGGATTAGTTTCATATTGAACGTGTTCCGATGTCAATTTTGTTCTTGATCTTCGAACATTTCGTTTGCCTTTTGGTTTATATCCCACTGCTGAAGTTGGTAGTCTGTAGTTCGACATCTTTGTAGATGTTCACACCATTTTCTGTTGTTTCTGTTTAGCTTCTCCAGCAATGGTTCCACCCCAAGTTTCTCCCGAATATCTGTGTTCTTTTTATCTAGTATTGTACATTCTCGTTTACTTCTCATGAATTTCAGTTCTGGTGCCTGAACTTTTGATTTATCTTTTTGTGTTATTGTTCTAGCTTCACTTCCATAAGTTAGTATGGGCACAACAACCGTATTAAAAATGTTATCTGTGTATCTTTTCGTGTTTTGTTTTTTTAATGATCTATGGATTAAAATACTATATATTTAAAATACTTCCATGACAAATGAAATGCATATCTTGAATTTTCTGAAATTTTCTGGAGTTTCCTCAGAAGTCTTCTTCGATCTGGATGACTTGCATAATTGGTAAATGTAAGAGAGGTAAAATATTACTACATAAAACTGTAGATAATAAATAATATTGATATTAGGTAGGTATATAAATAAAATTGCACAAGAAAATAAAAGCTTGAAGTATCTATAAATTGCATAAAATCCTAAGATAATTCCAAAATTACGAAGAAAATCAGCTTTTGCCAACTTTTGTTTCACAATTGGATATGACAATCTAAATAACCAGCCCTATAGGATTGACATTTGAACCTCACCATACAGCCTACTGGTACCAGAGAAGAAATTATGAATATGAAACATCTAGAAAGATGCCCAGCTTGGAAGATGTATCCTGACATGGCCAACAAATACCAATAAGCTAGAAGGAGAATGACTTCACTGCCAATTTCTGAACATTAGTCATACACACGCACCCACACACGCCCGCACGCATCACCCTCCCCCCCCCCCCCCCACACACACACACACACATTAGATAGGCGCTTAATATTTTTATCATACAAATTTAACGAATCTTGATTTATGAGACATTCAGCAGTGGTTAATATTCGTGAGGTAGCTTGCAAAATTAAATATTCGTGTAACATTATGAATAGATATAGAACTGCATTCAGATGTACTTGTTGTGGAATATAGGACATAGCTGAAATTTAGCACCTGTCCATTTCCGCTTCCATATGTGTGTGTATTCCGTGAATATTTGCATGCTTTGGCCTTTTGGGGATGAAAACATGCACAACCATATTTAAGGATATAATATACACTATATTCAGATTAAATGCATTTTTAATTTTTAGATTTTTAAGTCCTTATTTTAGTTTCGCGAATAAGGATTGAGAAAGGGGCAAAAATATATTTCCCTGGACGAAATTTCACTCAACACCCTACCGACGACCCCCCACAGACTTCGTAATCTACATTCATTTGTTATGGCACTTATTTTGAGAACAGTAGAGAGGAAATAATAGGTTTCGAAGTAACTGCCAACAAAAAAAAAAAAAAAAAAAAAAAAAGTTAAAACGCACGATATTTAGAAACGTGGGCTATTATCGAATACAAGGCTTTGGTAGCAATTCTGAATAGAGTAAATGTCAGTTTTTCTATAGTAAATGTTCGGTCGCGGATTCCAACTTTCGGAGGGTTGTAAATACCCTCTGTCACTTTTCCAGCGCCAGTACATAGTAATTTAAAATTGGAGTGATTTATTAAACTTTCTTTGCATTGTGTGTGAACTTCGTAAGTGGTTAATGTGTTTGCTCATTTTGTTTGTGTGCGTTTATGTGGTTCCAATATGCCTCCAATAACAGACTCCGAAAGTGAATTTTTTGCACAGTGGGGTAAAGGAAAGCATTGCATTAGATCATTATTAAGATGCATTTTGTTATTGTTGCAGTAAGTAGGTAGGCACTACAATTCTATTTCTGAATATTTTCTGTGGCAAATCATCATAAGAATAATTACCTTAGATTCATTTTTATGCAGTTCTGCATACCATAATAACACGTCAAGCATGTCATTATTCCGTAATACAAAGAAGATCTAGTAGGATTTTTTTAATACTGAGCGAACTACTTTGTAACTGATGTACCCTGTAATACGCGGCATCAGCCAATGAACGTAAGTACACTTAGTTCACCTTTGTACACGTATTTCTTTTTACATAAGGACCAAACCTTTTGATGAAAACAGTATAAATAATAAAGTGGACTACATATTGCTAGAAATATGAACCAAAATGAATAAGGAATAAAAGCAGCCTGACTCTGACCTGTGGAGCTTATCTGCTTCACGTTCAAGGGGGCCTAGTTCGAATCTCAGCAGGGTGAGTTATCTGGATAAGGTTTTTTCCCGGGTTATTCCTTGTGCTGAGAAGGCAAATGTCGCGTCACTATAAACTCTACAGACCCCGAGCTCATTGGAGTATTGTTTTACCCGTTTCACTCGTTCATCGTCGGGTATGTCCTATCAGGCAAAAGGGCATTAAACTTGAAAAAACATGAAAGCATATTTTAATGAATTTATGCTCTATCATGCCATAATGTAGCGCTTATACACCATTGTAATGCACCTCATTATATCCACCTCTTCATAACGATACTGATATCCACCAATCAAAGGTGCACCTGTTCATAACGATACTGCTAACCACCAATCAAAAGGTCTGCATGTAGCAATCAATACTTTGCGTTCTCACACAGCTGAAAGCGCAAATATCGAATTTCATGTTCAATCGAATAAACACTTTATGAAGTAAAGATATTCTATTTATCTAATAATTAGTACTAATATTGTAAATAACATTCTAATAAATTTAACTTGTCTTCCAGTTTTTGAAAGTCTACCTTTTTAAAGCATATATACTATCTGTATCGTAGTGTCAATGCCAACACAACAATAAAATCAATAATTTCGCAGTTGAAGGCACAACTGTCGATTCCTGTGTGTACAAACAGACACAGGATTAACATTCTGCAAGAATATTAAAAACATTTTATAAATGTTTGAAACTTGAGTGCAATGACAATTGTGCTGTTCTTCCATAATATACTATTTTCGCTTGATCGTTTCACAGTTTGATACTATTTGAAATGCTTACCTAGTTTGCGATTTCATACTGCATGAAATTCTCGTCACCATTTATGAGAATAATGCATACTCTTTGGAATTCCAACCCCAGAAGTTGAGAAATGGTGTTCATTATGTTGGGCGTGTTAAATAAATGGGGAAAATAGTCTATAGCACCTGTGCCACGTTAAGTATGCTAGGGCATAAAGTGGGCCAACATTCGAGTTAACCGAGATAAGGAATCAAATATATGTGCTGCAATAAGAACGGTTTAGTTTCTTGTCACATTTTGCTGTGCTCGAGCGTTATTCTCTGGTTATACACGAATGAACAGTAAAACGAATGCGAGTTGCTAGGAATAGGAGAGAGGAGATGGATGGACGGATTATTAGCAGAGCTCTGTTTACGACTGGATTTATTAACTACCTACAGTCAATATAGGCTTCAAGAGATCGATAAATAACGCTCGCGCTTGCTTTTAATGCAATAAACTTCGAATTTGCAAAGACTCAAAACTAAGCTTCATTTCATAGGACTCAACTGTTGGACTCTGTGATAATGCTTTTTAGGGCGTTTAGCCCGAAGGTTTCGTGGCATGGGAGACTGCGAATTTGTGTTTTCAAGCATCGCTTTTTGCATGTATATGTGTGTGGACATACTGAAGAACACCAACCAAAAGCAAAACAGACAAATAAAGAGACGCGAAAAGGCAAGCACAATTTTAAGAAATCTGATGTGTTGCACTCGCATGACTTTCTCTTGTACTATTCTTACAAACTCTTATTCCTCTATCTTCTTTGCATAAATTTCCTTGTAGGTCCAAGGGAAATATGGAGTACAGTAGGTTCTGAGCGATTGTCACATCCTTTAAAACTTTCAGATTCCGTTCTCTTTGCATGGCTAAGATATAAAAACTGGATATCGTCTTCCGTTTGAGAAAAGTTTAAGTATTTCAAAGCTCACAGAAATAGCAAGGAATATCTCCGAAATGGTCCACTTCACAAACAAAAAATGTATTTGGGCATAAGTTCTGTGTGTGTGTATATATGTGTTGTTGTTGTTGTAGTGTTTAACGCCCGCTTTTACTACTACGGCACCGCAGGCGGTGACACTGATGATACATGGAATGAAGATGGAGCACCGGTGGAATGAGATGGCGGGGGAAACCGGAGAACCCGGAGAAAACCCGCCCTGGCGCCGCTTCGTCCACCACGAATACCACATGCGGGTCCCTGGGATCGAACCCGGGCCGCCTAGGTGGTAGGCGAGCGCGCTAATCGCTCGGCCACGGCGCCGCCGTGTGTGTGTGTGTGTGTGTGTGTGTGTGTGTGTGCGTGCGTGCGTGCGTGCGTGCGTGTGTGTGTGGTGTCTATATCTGTGAAAACTCAGAAACGGAAAGTCGGTTAAAAATCAAAGTTGGTATTTAAGTTTAATATATTTAAAGGATGCAACACGAAGATTTTGAAGAAAATTCCTCTACCCTAAATTACCCTTTACATGGAAACTCTTTCGAACATTTTGATTTTCTCAAAAATGTCCAACAATTTTAATTAAAATGTCATGTTTGAGACATTTTACGGCAAATTAAATATATATTTTGAATTCTCTGGCTATTGTCTATGTGGTCCTCCTTACCCTAGATAGCTTTGCATAACTGGTACGTAAGAGATAGACCGAATCGTACTCTACAAAAAATGTAGATCTCGTAAAAATACAAGTTAGGTCTATATGCATTTTTTGTGGAGTGAGCCATTTCGGAGACATCCCTTGTTATTTGTGTGAGTTTTGCATTACTTAAACTTTTCATAAATGGAATGGAATTCAATTTTGTATCTGTTTGGCCGTGCAAACAGCGCGGAATTTTAAAGCTTTAAAAGAATTGACTATCGCTCCAAGCTTACAGTATTGCCATCGACAGTTAGATAATTTCTGCACGTGGACTAACATCAAGGAGATAAAGGAATAAGAGTTAGTATAAGAGTAGAGAAAGTTGCGTGAGTATTCGAAAAAAACGTTGTGTTGCAAAGATATTCACAAATATACATGGGAAGCAAGGTACTTGAAATCTATTATAGACTATGGTATGTTACAATAGAATAGCAAATATCAAATTAGTTACAATACTATTTTGAGGCCCAAAAGTTGAATCAGATCACTATCTTCTAGTCAGTTCAGTACCTATAAAACCAAGATGGTACAAAAAGTAGGAAATAGTTAAAAGTTAATTCTATCTCTATAGGAAACGAATTCCCAATAAACATTATTAAAACGCTATGTAGTAATATTAGATCCCATTTTGTGCTATCAAATACATAACTATTTATCATTCGTATTATTAAGAATTTTATTCCATATGACAGAAGCAGAGCCCAATATGAGTCTTACGAAAGATATGAAACCGCGGAATAAAAGAATGCAATACGAATTTTTCCAGAACCAATTGTTCCGGGTAGAAAAACAAAGAGTATAAATGGGCTGCCGTTGAAGCGTCTGGGATGTTCTTATGTCGCAGTATACTCCCATTTTCACCTTATATGAGAGGATGAAACCCACCAAGAAAAAGAAAACTTACCCAATACCTTTCTGGAGCTCAAAATAAACACATATAAATTTGGAGCTTTCTCATCTCCAAGTATAAAAAGAAAAGCCTGAAATTTCCACGGTGCAACTGAAGAAGACTATATTGTTAGTATATCTACACGTATCTTTAATTGAAGAACATTTCACAATATTTTCTCTTCACCTTTAAAACTTAGCTCATGTTGTAGTGTTTTTTGAGAGGGTAGTTTTCTTACTTGATTTTTTGGGAAAGAAAGCTAAACTTCATTAGCTTAAGGTCAGAATATTTTGCACGTACACTGCAGAAAATAAATCTCTCCAAAGCACTTCTAGTTTAAAGTACTGAAGGATTTAAACGACAGGGGGTACAGTTGCTAAACCGCTACGAAAAACAGTAGTAGAATGAACGCTGCACTTTTCCTATAATAGACTTTTGTGTATTTCTCATAGGATCGAATGAAATTAAATAAACTTAGAATAAGGAGGTTAATCTTACTTTGTCGTGTCAATACCTAAACATGTTAGGTCTAATTTTTATAAAATAAAAATTAATGCATTTGTTTTCATGGGAAGGATATCCTGATAAATGACAAGTCCTGTTACTTTTAATCTCATTTCATTTCTCTTCTAAAATAGAATCACAGAAACACAGTCCACAGTTTCACCGTTAACACAATTTATAATTTGTCGTTGACCTTGCAAGTAACAGCCGTTCTGTTGACTCGAAATCTTTAATTGTCTTCACTGTCTTCGACGATACGCTCAGTAAACACTTTCTCAACACTCAACTTAAAAAATGCTTCAACAATTAAGAACTGCCCCTTTTTCCGTGTTCTCTCGCTTTTATAGTGCAAGAGAAGTGCCGGTGAATTTTCTGGAACATACACCTTTTCCCCAGTTTTCTTAAACAAGCCGGCAGCCGAAAGCTGCCCGAACAGGCAGCGGTCTTTTTTCCGGCCCGACTATTGTTGTCCTTGTTTATCGGCCGCACGTTGCTTAGCAACGTCGTGGTATTAGGTAGTTTGACCTTGGAAGTCCCTTGATTGACGTCACAACATTTTTAGAAGGAACGATTTTTCTTTAAAAAAGTTTCTTTGCAAGCTCAAGTATTATATCTCTTCCTTATAGAAGCTATCCTTTCTTTGAGCAGTGCTTTTGTAGGATAGACCTAAACATGGATCATTTTCTATTTTTTTTACTTTTGGTTTCAGAAAGTTTTAAAATCTCACTAGGAATTTTTTGAGTATATTGCAGACCTCCCCATCATAGATATCTAAACATTACGTCTATAAGTTAGTAGGTTTAATCTAAAATTAAATGCATATACAATTTCATTGGTTTGATAACATAGCAAAAATGTTACACATGCTGTATAGATTGCAAGCGGGCCGAAAATTCTGTCTTCGCTGAAATTACAGTACTCCTTAATTAGAGGCAAGACGAGAAACGTGACTTAAATTAAGAAACTTGTCTTTCACAGAACAGAATACGTTCAACTTTATTTGCCTTTAAGCTTACTGACACACGCCTGCAAATAGAATATTTTTTTCTATTTATTTTATGAATGTTATCTTTAGAACGCAAGAACCAAATGCTTAAACACATTTATTTACCTAAGCTATTTACTTAAACCAATTTAAATAATTTAACTTAACTTACTTAAACTTGCTTCTGTTTACTTAAAATGTATAATTGTTTACTTATACATATTTAATTTACTCTATCAGATGGAAAGTAAGCTTCGATTGCTGGCATATACGAGAATTATCTTCCATTTAAAAAATTAGGTTATCCCCGTGACACAAGTGTATGTTTATTTTGTATATTTTTGTTACGTTGGATGTTTTGAAACCGAAAGCAATATTGGAATGATTGAAAAATGCCTCACTGTATTGCACGTTTGCAGTCAATGACAAAATATGTAATGTTATTTTATGTTTAAGAAGGAAGTAAAATCGCCTAGCCTACAATAATTATCTTTCAACTAATTTTTATTTCATAAAACGTTCCAGTGAAAAAGGACTCATTTTTTCCGATTGCAACCAAAGCTTGCGTATCACATAAGATCTATTTGGTTCTGATAATGTAAAAGTTGTCGCATTGTTCTAAATCTTTTTATTATCATTGCCAGTTTACAATACTATAATCCGACTATAAGAATGTAAACTTATTTTATCAGAATCGAGGAAACATTATACATATTAAAAGATATCAAGTTTCTTTTTCACCTTTCAGGATTCTGCTATACACGACACATGCATATATTATTTTTATGTGTGTTTTATCTTAATTAAAACGTGTTAACTTAATTACGACAAATGACTGCTATGAGAAAACAATTCTACATACCACGTAGCTCTGTCGGTAGAGCAGCTGTCTGCTGTGCAAGGGATCTAGAGTTCGATTCCCGCAAGGCGGTAGTAACTTTTCTCTAGTCAAGATTATTCCTTATTCTCCCCAGCGTCTGGATGAGTGAATGTGTATGTGAATTTAATGTTTCAAACTCTAAAAGCCATAAAGCCTCTGTTAAACGAGTAACACTATAGCAATATGTTCCACAGGAAAGGCAGCCACCGATATAACCTTTGATGTTATGGGTGATGTATAAATGGAACAACTAAAAGAAAAAGTGCCACATAGTTCCTTCTACTTCTGCAGAAATAAGTAGCATTACCTCATTCAACTTCAACACAGTAACATTCAATAATTGTACCAATTAAACTTTCAACTTCAATATTTTAGAATAAACGTTTTATTGTACCAATTACCTTACTTGTTTTTCTTTTCATCTTTGTTTTAGTTTCTCTACTATGGGCGTAGCACGTAAAGAAGGTACCTGTTGCATTCTATTAAAAAATTCGATAGCGATATTTCACTGGAAATACGTTTCAATATCAACCTAATCCGAAAAAATACATTTTTTATAAAAACTGCCCTATCAATCTGTGTGGCCATATGTTTGTGAACAGTATATCTCAAAAACGATAAGTCATTAAACTTCAAAATCGATATTTAAGTTCAGCATTTTCCAAGGATTTGACAAGAAAACCTCCAAGTAAATATCCACCCCAAATTACGCTTTAATGACACATTTTGCAAATTTATCCATTCCTTAAAAATGACTATTGATTTATGTTGAAATACAATATGGTTAAAACTAAAACTAAATATATATTTAATTTTTTGGAATAGTCTGAATTCTTCTTCGTTCTGGGAGAGTTTTCCATAAATCTTAAACCTTAATAAGAGTACGATGAATACACTTGGTACAATTGCGTACGATGAATACGCACATGGACGTACCTAAAACGACGACAATTACCTTGGATTACGATAGTGTATTTCCCTCCGAAAGGTTTCCACCTTCAGATAGTCAACCTTTCACTGCATCCAGCCAGGTATTATCTGCTCTTTATACCTGGCATTAACAATCGATGAATTAAACCAACCAATAAATGATATCGATATGAAATGCAAATGTGTTTTGCATACCACCCCTGCGAAAGAGTTCCGCTGCAATTTGTACTCACGGAAAAGACTAAATCTATACAACATATTTTGACGTTCTAAGACGGAGTGGGGAATTATTTGCGTGTACTGACGACAGCTGCGACATTTATACAAGAGCCTTCATCTGCGACATAGGCACGAAGGTTGTTTAGAACTCCAATAAGACAATCCACAAAACAGTAGTATAGGATGAAGATATAAGGTTTATGTGCATTAAAAGAACAGGGAACAAAAACATCCTTTCGTTTTTATTTCTACGGTTTTATTAAATTTTATTTTATTTTTGTGCTAAAACTGAAAAAATAACAGTACTCCGCTAGCGAGAACATGGACAATTATCTTGTAAGTTTACTCCTCGGCAATTCAACTTTATTTTGACGGAGATATGACACCCTACTAATGCTCAAAGGACAGAAGAGGACATTGCTGGCAGAGGGTGCAAACTAGATTTGCGGGTAATAGCTGTTTTTCCTCTTTTTTTTTGTGTTAAACACCCGCTTTTACTACATGCGGCACCGCAGGCGGTGACACTGATGATACATCGAATGAAGATGGAGCACCAGTGGAATGAGATGGCGGGGGAAACCGGAGAACCCGGAGGAAACCCGCCCCACTGCCGCTTCGTCCACCTCAAATCCCACATGCGGTTGCCCAGGATCGAACTCGGGCCGCTTTGGTGAGCAATAGCTGTGACCCATAATGCGCCAACTTCTTTGCACGTCAGTGCAGCGACAGTGTGACCTAAGTGAAGTTTCAGTGCAAGTTCAACTAACTTATTAAGTAGCACTGAGTGAAATGAGTTTTAAAAACTCGACGATATTACAATATTTATTTAGTTGTTAACAATATAACAATATTTTGTAACACGCCTAGTTTTGTATGTTACGAGTAAGCGCTACTGCAGTTTTAACAATGAAGTTAAAACAATGTGCTTAAAATGGAAAAGAACGAAGAGGAGAACCAGATGGAAATCTGCATAGAATCTAAAAGCGAATTGTATCTAAAACATCTAATTCCTCTATGTATGCTATTTGTTTAGGCATCTTCGTTTTGTTTGCGTTGCATATGCGTGTGCAATGTGTGCCTGATTAGTCAATTGTTTTGTTCTGTTCGAGTATGTACCAGAATTTATCACAAAATTAACTTCAGAAATGCAACTGCTGCAAGACATGTAATGAGTTTCTGCGTATTATAAAACTATTGTGAGCCACTCACTTCCTATAAATCTTACACAGTGCGAATAGTACTGAGAAGGTAGTTGCAGTTAAATCCATTGGCCTATTTAAATAATTACGAAAACAGCATGGCATTTGGAATCGCTCATTAGCAACGAAAAACGAAGTAAAAGTTACTAAAACGTTTTTAATTTCATTATGCAATAACTGAACCGACAGCTATATTCGCTTTATTGCGTAATGCAAAGACCTCTCCTTTTTCTGCTTTTTCTCCCAATTTCTCTCTCGCAAAACCTTTCGTTTCCTCCGCTTGGACCTTTTCTCTCTATTTTCATTCCCTGCTCTTCACCGCCCGAACCCTCTCATTTTTGCGTAATTTAGATGCAATGTGATATCTTGAAAACTAAGAATGAAGGTGCTACAAAAATTAAGATATTGTCGCGTTGATATGGAAGAACTACGTATCGCGGACATAGCAGCTCTGAAGAGCACCATGCGAGGAAAATGCTGCAAGTTTGGAGTTATATGTAGTATGTGGTGTGAGAGTAAATAGGTTCACCATAAGAGATGGTATTTCTTCCTCTTTCTAATAAACAAGTGCCACTTACACCTCGTCCAGTATAGTGTATGATTCCGCGTCAGATTCTCAATTTGAGTTGATATAAAAAGATGCATTTGTATTACTTGTGATTTGAGGCCACAATACGCGTATAAGTAGTGCAAATAAAGAATCAGAGATGACGGATTTTGAGATTTTGTTGTAATGTAAATAAAACATTTAGCAGTATGCAAATTTATTATGGAAACGCAGTCATACCTTCTACTTTTCATGCTAAAACGTTTAAGTACACAAGTAGTGCTAATAAACAGCTGGTATAGCTTCTTAAATATTTACCTTATTAATGAATAATGTTAGAAATAATATGCTTACTTTTCTAACCCATATTTTTAAATTAATAATAAACTAGCTATTTCCCAGTTGTCATTTTGCGCCCACTTAATAACCCCTTTAATATAAGGTAATTGAGATTTTGTATAGACAATTATAAGTTGCACCTAAAGAATATTATATACCAAGCTCCTCTTGCAGGTTTAGCTATTCCTGCCTGAAAAGGTAACAGACGCAGAATATTACAGAAATACTTTAGATTGCTGTTTTATGTGTATACATAGTATAACTGTTTATGGATGATACCTAAGTATTGCTGAGAACTATGACTGAAACAAAATTTAATGACGGGTGGGAGGAGGAGCTGGTCAACCAAAATGCAACCAGTGGTATGCCAGGTCTTGCGGGTTGTATAGTTAAACATGCTGTTAAATTACACTACAAAGATAGCGACATGAATATCATTTGTACTCACAAAATTTATTTGTGCAACAGGAAGGAGAAGAATAATGGTACATATGGCCATAGCAACCGAGGCCACCACTTTCAATTAAGTAGCTCCTCAACCTCGTTAGGTCCCTGAGGTGCCAATTAAGTGCACCCCACTTCCAGTGGGAAAAAAATCCTGGCGTCAGTACCGGGAGTCGAACCCAGTAGCAACGCTACTACCACGTTAAGGAGACAACCATAATAAACAATGCGTATAATTAATTACACTGTAATCAGAACGCTGTTTTATACGCCGGGGCCAACTATTACAAAAATAGTTTTCTCTAAGTATTGTGACGTGGGACTCGGCGCACAACAATGCACGGATAGGACAAGGCTTATTCATAGCACAAGTGCCGACGTGCGGGTAAAGTTTTCAAGGTCAGGCTGCCTCGCGCGACTGTTTTGTGTACAACCGAGGCAGCGTAAACAAAAGGGGTTTCAAGAACGTTCGCGAGATTTCTAGCCGGGTCATTTCCGTGTAGAAGTCGAGAAAGGTCCGTGTGACATCATTCCCAGTAGAAAAGAAGGCCAGGGAAGCACGAAGTGAGCTTTTAGACTTATAGTTACACACACGAGTCGGTGTGAGTGCAACACAGCTGTGGGTTTTGTGTCGTAGGTCGTAGCTGGTACATCGTAAGAAGATTCAACCAGCGTCGCGAGTGATTACATCGTCGTAATTAGTGCCTGTGAAGAAAGACACTAAAAGAACTGAGCGAGGTTATGAGAACTAAAACATTGAGTTGTGATAGCCCGAAAGACTACAGACTGTTTTAACGACGAGAAGAAATCTGTGCATTTGTGGTAAAATTTTAGAAGATAATAAAGTGATGGAAGGGTAACCGGACTGATTTTGGCTGTTCTGCTACAGTATTTTAGCCAGCTGACGCGAACAAAATGTTTAATTAAATAAGTAAGCAAAACAAATCAAGCTGTTTTATTATCTTCAAAGATTACATTAATAATAACTCAAATTTCTGTTTAATAAACGACAACTTTTGTGTCATACTGTGTATGTATGGTGCTTGACAGATAAAGTCTGTAATGGAGAGATTGCGTGTATGTAAATGATGTTTTCTTTGCGTATGGAACAGTGACATGAGAAAACTATGTTTAAAACATAGACCAATATCCAATTGAGTGTAGAGTTTTTCATAGACGCAAGGATAAAGTTGTCTAGAAAACACCTTGAAGTAATATACCTGAAGTCTTAAAGCAACTCCGAGAAACCAAAGACAGGAGAAGCGATGAATAAGTGGCATTATAGAGAGGTAAGGTTTTATGAAAACATATGCCGCAGCAAAAAATTATTTTTAAACTTTTACTTTTCTCGGTCAAATATCATATATACTTTTTTCCCTGCTCCTTTCCCCGCTTTATTTTTCTGTCGTCCGATTTTTGCACAGATACACAAGAACCATGCCCGAGGCGGGATTCGAACCTGAGACTTCAGCCGAGTGCTAAAAACATGCGCTCTAGCGACCACAACTATAAGACGTCATTGTTTTATGACGTCATTGATAAATACACCAGTGACGTTTTTCTTTGTATACGTTATTTAACAATTAACGTGACTCTTGAGAAAAGAAGCGATTTTGTAATGTTAGAACGTTAAAATTTATTATTTCTAAAATTTTCAATGTATGAAACAGGATAATGGAGTGATACACGGAATTTAGCAAGAAATTTTCCCAAACTGTAAGGCCTATATAATGCTAATTCGTGTGCCGAGAGCAAACTTTTAGAATTTTATATCAGTGACTATTACACTGTTATTAACAGCTTTCATGTTTTAAATACATTAATCTGTGTTTAGACAGATCACTTGCTTTATTAAGCTGATTCAAATTAAAGTACTAAAAATTGAAAAATCACTGAGAGGCGGAAAAGTCAAAATGAGAAATCACTTATATGCTGTGCTAGAATAACTTTAAGAGAATACCCCTGTGTATATAACGTTTTCCATACTGTTATAGTATTGCACAATGTTGAAATTCGAACTGCTTGTTCATGATACCAATACAAGCATTTCTGTCAATTCTGATCAAGCTCTATGCACAACATTCCCATAGTCTGAATTAATATTTTATTCTTATTGATAATTTAATGACATTTAATGCGTCATATGTTCTACACTCACTGCACCTGCTAATTTTTTGTTTACTGTTCCATTTATATACAGCCTTTAACATCAAAGGTCATATCGGCGAAATGTAACCTCTTGGATCAACTGCTCAACAGCAATGGTGTTCTGTCGCTTAGTGGTGGCTTTTTTGTACTCTGGGTTTCTATTCTATTATGTTAAATTCACACACACACACACACACACACACACACACACACACACACACACACACACACACACACACACACACACACACACACACACACACACAAACACACACACACATCTGTCCGTCTGGTTTGGTTTGGTTTGGTTTGGTTTAAGGGCGCTCAACTTCTAGGTCATCAGCGCCCTTAAAAGATTCCTGGCAATAGCCAGACATAAATTTCATTCAAAAAATAAAAATTCTAGCAACAAGAAAAGTTTACAAAGGCAAAAGGCAGTGGCAATAGCCAGATATGAAACAAGGGGATAAATGCGTCCAAAAGCAGAAACAGATAATTAAAAAATTTAAATCCTCAAATTGATATTGCACTCCGCTAAAAAATTAAAAACTCTGTCCGTCTGCTGTACAGACTAATTATGCACAACATTCTTTTGGTACCTCACCTACTAAGCATACTCATGACGTACTCTATTGTTATACAAACGCTTCTTGCTAACGCTTGTTCTATCTACTTCAAGTTAATAGACATAAACGTTTGTAGAAGCTGTTTAACTGCATGTCTCCTTGTCAATACACTGGGTCTACGAGAATACAGTAGAATTAAGCGATAGTCCCCTCTTTAAAGAGGTGGTCACTATGTGGTGGCTTTAAAACCCCTTTCTATTTTCATGATCAGGACATAAAAAAGCAAATGACTTCCCATTTGAGAAAATCATAAGCAATGGAAAATGCAAACAAATAACAAGGTATAACGCACATAAATGTGCTTATTTGACATAAATTGTGTATTTTAATGAACTCCACAATGTTGTATATTAAGATTTTGTGTATTCCTTGTAGTTTATTCAGAAAAAAATAATACTTCTGAGGCATTCCAAGAAAATTGAAGATATATATTTCATTTTGTTATGAAAATATTTTAGACATTGGTATTTTAATCAAAATGGTTAAGGCCATTTTTCAGAAAATCAAATTCTTTTAAATGTTCCATGCACAGAGTGGTCTGTAGTCAGGGCATCTTTGTGTCGCATCCTCAGAAGAAGTTGAACTTGAATATCAGGTTTTGTATTCAACAGATGTTCGGTTTTTGAGTGACGCTGTTCAGGCACACACACATGCCAAAATGTTTTTTTTTTTTTTTAGATTCAGGGTTTTCAAGAACATTTATTTGCGGTGAAATCTCGATATTAAATTTTTGGTTGGACTATAATACTCCCTCTACTCACTACATATATTAGAGATAGTAATGAAGAATTGATAATTTCGAGTTGAATAAATTTGTTTTTATGGTTTGTCTATATGTTTATATGTGGTTTTTTTAACCCCAGTGCAACATCCCATGAAGGGCCAAGGCTTTCTGCCCAGCCGCTGCCTCCCCCACCTCTGCCCATTACAGGCGTCATTGGTGGGGTGCAATACTGAAGGGTGGGACGTGGCCAGTTAACATGCCGTTTTAGTAAAATATAAATATATATGCCGAACATTAATTGCATGTGAATATAAATATTTGTTCAATAAAAACGAAATGAGGTTTTGTTTAATATGCTTTTATCACTAAAGAAAACTGACAGTAAACACAATATATAAAATACAGATAACATATTTTTGAATCACACCTTTAGCAACTTTGCTAAAAAATTCTAAAGCAGTTTCTCTACAACTTTTGTCGTTATAATGTTTCTGTGAATGATAAGCTGTAAAAACAAGTTCAAACGGCATTTATGTAATCAAACATGCAATTAAGGATACTTCATTATCCGCAAGCAAAAGGTAGAATATTTATAATAAGGTAAAAATGTTTGTTCGCCAATTGGTTACGTCGCTTAAATGAGTAGGACATAAAGTTTATAAAAAAAGTATATTTACTCCACACTATTTACAAGCGGTCATACTCTAAGCTGTTGCATTATGAATAAAGAATATCTTTAATTTGAAGCCATATACTGCGGTACAATATGCATAAGTGAATCGATCATTTGAAAGTAAAATTAACAATTTGCTTTGTTCTTCTAAAGCTCTTTTTCTGTGTTGCATAATTAAATGCGAAGTCTTCGCTATTATTCATGTTTTAGCAAACTTAGTAAGTTAAAAATACTTACCGAGGACATGCTCTGGAAAGGCACATAAAAGATTAAAGTCAGTGATCAAATATATATGTAGGGATAAAGGAAGAAGTAACTTTCTTTCCATTGATCAGGTGTCATCTCATGATGAATGTATTACATTGTTTTATGGTTCTGTACTTTACTCGTACTAACCATATTATTACTTATTTTCTGTGAGGTGACATTGTTCACTAGCGTCCAGTACGCAGTTGCAAACATACACTTGTCTCAAAAATTAACAACTAATAAACGAAATATTTAAATTTAAAATGTATGCCGCAAAAAATATTAATTTCATGAGATATGAAAAGCCTAATAGTGATAAAAATGTATGTGTGACTTACATTACTTTCTGTATTCCCCTTGTACAAACTATATTTTAAACCACTTATTCTTCTATATACTGCATGTTAATCAAAATAAACGTTTGTAGAAATACTTTGTCACAAATGTTATTATAAATACAATGGTATTGTGAAAATACGGTAACCTTTTCAGCCATCCGGATGAGTATATTTCTACTACATTCACACACCACTACTTACTCTCACTCATATTTCCATACACACAACCCCATGCCCAAGACAGGATTCGAGCCCGCAACCCTCTGCGCGGCGGAGCGATCTAGTGACCACAGCTATGAGGGCCAGTATAGTCTTATTTGAGAACAGTATTTGAACATTCAAACAGATGACAAGCAATATCACGAAAATGTGTATCTCTGCATTTTAACGAGATCTACTTTTTTGTGTGTAGTAACGGTTTACCGGTTACTAAAAAGTCATCCAAACTGAATAGGACTTCTGAGGACATATCCAACAAATTCAAACTGCTCGCACATTTCATTTTGTTATGAAAATATATTAAATATATGTATTTTGATCAAAATTTTAGAGTCAAACCAAATCAAAATTTTGAAAAGTTTTGTTAAGTAGCTTGCAATGGGAGAATTTTCTTAAATCCCCGTCCCATCCTTGAAAGATGTTGAACTTTTACACACACACACACACACACACACACACACACACACACACACACACACACACACATGAGACCTTTGTTCTAAATTTTTTTATTCGGGAGAGCTCAAAACGTGTATTCCCAGTACAATCTCGGTATCGAATTTTTGGATGCAAAGTAATGCATTTTCTGCCTACTATGCAGTTAGTAGAGAAAGTAAAAATACATTATAAATCTTATAAACATGCTCTCAGTTGATTCTTCTCTTTGTCTTTTTAACCTAGATAATTTTCTTGTTATTAAATATTTAAATTTCCCTTCTATGGAGAAAAAGAAATCCAAGGATACCTCAAACCCACTTTTCAGGCACAGAAATAAAAGCATTACTTCTCATCTAATAGGGTAGTGATGATGAAGTAGCTTTGGAATAAACAGAAATGACAAATCTTTATTCGCGACCACAAAATATGTCTATAATGAAATACATGCTGTTTGGTTAAGGTGACACCAGTTACCTCAGACTTGTGTGTCCGTGTGCAGAACTACCTCAGGAACGGCTGCGTTTAAGGTTTTGGAATTCAAAATCTTACCAATACTAAACTTCCGTTTGAAAACTAAGAGTGGGTTGTACACATAGACTTGCAAATAATTAAGATTTTGGGCGAAGCGCTTTACACACGCGACTAAAATTAAGAACCTGAGAAACATTATTCAATAATTTTCTTATTTTAATTGTGGACATGTTTTAGCAGTAATTAAAAATAGTGTATTTTGGGAGAAGAATTACCTATAGAATGAAATTAAGAACATGTATTGATTCCTTTCAAATATAGTTGATATCTGTAAAAATTACATGCTAGTATTTTTTGCCCTTTCAGTTTTAAACGCAGACTATCGTTGAACAGAGAACATTCATCTTATCCTGATTGAAAGTGGCGATATTTCAACCAATCTCACTATCATCACTGTCACCCTACTAAACTTAAACCTAATTGGTCGATTCTTTCAGCGCACAAAACTGGTCACTCTATCTTCGGTCATTCAATCTTTGTATTTGTGGTCGATGCACCCCTATAATGTTTATATTTCCTGTTGTATATCTTTGATAAATGCTGTAATTTTACTTTTAGGTACCTGAAATATCTAGTAGAAAGTTAGAAAAAATATTTTATTATTACAATCACAATCTCTCTTCATTGTAGTATACGTTGGTTTTATTGTGAAAATTATATCTTTTGCATATCTTGACAATATGTATATATGTTTTCCGAAATGGTTTCAAATGTTGATACAGATTTTGTAGAAACTTGAAAGCATCAAGTATTTGAAAAGAATCTCGCTATATTTATAACTGCATACGCTATAGTCAGAAAATTCAAAATATATATTTCACTTGTCATTTAAATATTTTAAACATACGGCACTTTAATGAAAATCGTTAGTCATTTTTGAGAAAATCAGAATTTTGATAAAGTTTTGCATGTAAAGGGTAAAGGGTACAGGCACAGAGGGGAACACCTCGCTCACGTCGACCTTTCACAGATCTATCGTGGCTACCACCCCCAGGAGGCAGGGATGAAATGAGGGAACCGAAGGGGTGCCATCAGACAGGCCCACCAGAGACGCGTGGAAGTCCCTAACCAGTGCTGAGAGGTCTTCATCCCGGCGCCAGACCCCGCCAACCAGCCAGCATCACACCGCTAGTCCGGGGCGGCATCGCACGAAGCGGCCACGAGGATCGAACCTGCTACCTCCCGAATGCGGGACACAGACGTTACCGCCTGAGCCATCCCGCTCGGTGCATTTAAAGGGTTGTTTAGGGTGGAGGAATTTTCCTCACAATCTTTGTGTCGCATCCTTGAAAGAAATTAAACTTAAATACCAACTTCGGGTTTCAACTGATTTTTCATTTTGTAGTTATGCTATTCACACACAAGCGCGCGCGCGGACCATTTTCTAAAAGTGCTCTTTTTTGATTCAGTGTGTCTCAAAACATACATTTCCGGTGAAATCTCGACATCGAAATTTTGGATTCAATACTTCCCCTGTTTACTATCGGTAGCAGAGAAAGTAAAATTTAGTCATTTTTGAGAAAATAGAAACTAACACTTAAATGGTAGTTAAGATTGGGGGAACTCCGTAAAAATCGTTCTATTGCAATCTTGGAGAATATTGGATTTAAATTACATCTTTGGTATTAATTATAATTGTTATTTAATTATGCTTTTCACATACACCACACTTTGAATGGGTTCGGGGAACTTAGAAGGTATAAAATGTATTTCCATTAAAATGAGGATCTTAAACTTTTAAGTGGAACACAATACTTGCTGTATATAATAGGTAAGCTATAGATAGGGTAAAGTTGGAAGTACTACTAAAGGTTTTTCCTAAAGAAGTGAGACTGCTAGATATCGGGTTGCCAAGAGCTTTACTCAGCAACCTGGCGCTCTTTTAGAAGACGCGGCGTGAGGACTTTAAAGTAACACTAAACTCCCTCTCATATCTAATTGCAAGGTGTCTTGACAGTGAGAAACTCTGCCCCTTTATACCTTGGCAAAGAGCTCCTTTCCATCACATCTTCTTCTTCTTCTTCTTCTTCAACCGTGATTTTGAAGAAATGTTCGCTTGTAAGATATTGTATAACAAACATCGAAAAATAAGTTATTAAAAGATACATTTAAAAAATAATTATGTAAATGTTATTTATTTATAAATAAGCTATGATCTTTTTTCAGTTTTAGAAAAATCTAAAAAGAAATTCTCATTTTTCAATCGTTGTGGAGATGTGACCATCAAAATACATGGAATGTCGTTTTTATTTTCTTTGAAGGAATGAGGAATATTTATAAACATTACATTGTTATCACATACTGTTTAACAACAGTTGAAAAAATGTTTATAACTTTAAAACAAATTGGAGAAAGAGTTTCAATTAGCACTATTTTATCAATGGATTCAACACCATGGTAAATGAGCCAGCGAAGCCGGAGCAGTGTCTTTTTATAGGGTATCGCACATACTGCAAATTGCACCACCGAATGTTAATATATTGATCTTGTTATAATGCCATGACATTCAGTTGTGATATAGCTTCCATTTTGTGGCAAGAGATTGTTAAGCAAAAATGGGTGCAAAACCTGAATAAGAATATTAAATAGCAAGTGATTTGCATACATAAGTTATACAGATATTACTGGGGACAAGAAAGCCTGTGTAGCCCAGACAATAAAAAATATAGGAAAAACGGCAATTTTTTAGACCTGGAGCGAAGTGGTAGGCCCAGAGTTACATCGCCCATGAGAGAACTATGGTAGTTATATCTATATGAGATTGGAAGGTAGAGGAGTAACTGCCCTCAGCAGAAAAACCGCCAAGAACTTCGAGAGACATCCAAATAGATCTGGAAAAATATTACCGTGCAGGAGTGTAGGAATCTTGTGAACAGTGTGCCCAAAAGGGTAAAAGTGTGTTTCAAAAAAGCCAAAGGAGGTCCAATAAAGTATAAAGTCATCTGCAATTTATGTTTGAAGCAAATTGTTATAAATTCATGATGATCTATATGTTCTTCAAAGATAACATTTGAAAATATCAATGAGTGTCCTTAAACTTTTAGTGTTACTTTTCTTAAATAAAAGTGCGTAAATAACCAGAAGGGAACGCAGTTTCCACGCATTGCGCATTATTGTTAGACGAAATAGAAATGAAAATGAGGCCTCTTCTAGTGTATAATGTATGCACAAGCAAGTTTTTGATTTAACCGTCCTATAATATTTTATGGACAATGTTCAATGAACAATGAACAAATTCTGCTATAATGCCAAAAACTGCTCCTGTTGAAAGCACATAACTGAGGTGTTCCTTCTTGCACATGCCGCACTTATTTATTTGTTTACTTGCTTACTTGCTTGTTTGTTTATATTCCTCCGGAGATCATAAATATAAATTAAACTTTTGAAATAAAATAATATACACCCTTATTTTATCCAGTTATTACATTTAACATTCTGTAGATCTATGATGTATAAAATTTGTCATAGTTATGGAAACTTTGTGAAACCTAAGTGGTTTAAAATTACATAACTAAATACCGTTTTAAACGTCAACCTAAACACTGAACCATTCTTTTTAAATTCTGACAGATAACTATAATGAACCTATTCACCTACAAAATATTGTAATACATGTTTGAGTAACGATGCACCGATTTCGTTTTCAAGACCTGCTCATTAGCCGCACTAAGAAAATAATGTACCTACATCCAAGTGAGATGCAAATAATATTATTTCACATAATCACAGATTGGGCTAAATAACTCACAGATAACCTAAACAGTTGGAGAAGAATGTGAAGTTTATTCTCTAAATTTCAAAACTGTTTATTAATATATTTATGAAGCGCCTTATTTTGTAAATTTATGTAAATTAAAGTATTTCACTTGCGTAATTTTGTTCATTAGAAAACAAAAAGAGTCCTTGCATATTTCATGAGTTCATTCTTACATTAAATAACGATTTTTTCAAAAGCGAAAAACAATCCTTTTTCGGAAAATATAAAATTAGTATGACACTAACAACAGATTGCTATCAATCTGCCATTGGTGACGTATTACAACGCAATTTTCATCATAAAATGCCCCTTAAAGGGACGGAGGATGTAATGATGTGTTAAATTAATTTTCTGAACTGTTTAACCATTCCCTGTACACTCATACCTTAAACCCTTTGGTCATTTTTCTTTATGATGTTAAAGACCGACTTTAACAAATTTCATTTTAATCGCACCATGTTTCATAAAAACATTGAAAAATTGTAATGGAAGAAAATAACAAATGAAATTATAATGTATTTAATGCTGAATCAAAGAACTTAAAATAGCGAGAGAGAAAAAGTTGTCTTTTAAACCTAAGTCCTATAAGTAACATTAGAATACAACTTTGAAAGTCGAATTTTTGTCCAAATGTTCAATTTATTAATGCAAGCAATTTCCTCACCTTGAATACATTTCACTTTACAGAAATATCTCACTAACTGCATTCCTTTAAGCTACACTTGCCCTCAACTTCAGTTATCATTTAGACATTCGCTGGACGCCATACAATTTTCCCATAGGAATCCATCGTAGGTGATTTCATTAAATATTTCTGGCTTAATCTATATATCATATACCACAAGATTGTACACTAAGTTTGCAGTTTATTAGAAGAGGACGAGTGAATAAAAATCATTTGAAAGCTACTCTATTATTTCATAAACTTTCCTAAGTTTGCTACATCTTTCGTTTAGAAGACATTAACAGTAAACAAAAGTATATAAAAAACGTACGCTTTATTAGGTGAAAGTCTATGAGGGCCTAAAAAGGTATGTCATGCTGTTATATACGTTCCATCGAGAAACAGAAGTGTTGGTAGAATAGTTTAAGGTTCACACAATATTCAGTATGTGTTTAAAAAGGAACCGCATTTTTAAACTGTCGCTCGTAGAACAAACTGTTCGTATCGAAATTCACCATTTCTTAGAGGATTTAAGGTAATATTCCTTTGAAATATTATCAAAATCTTGAAAATAACGGTAAAGCACCATTTTTTCAATGTATCATTCAGAAAAATCTATAAAATCCTATATGTACAATCTTTTTGTTTTGTTAGACCATAATTTCACATTTCTCAATATTTTTCATCATTGCAAATGTTCCACACATTGGATTTTTCATATAGTTAGTTTGAAGTTGCAATCGTAAGTTCTTCAAAATTTTAGAACTTCAGACAGTTATGTAGATATGATTTTATTCTTAAAAATGTATGTATTAGATTCACATGGCGTTCTCTGTCCACTCTTCGACAAACCATTCTTACAAAATATATTTTTCTATCTAGTCCTTGTTACCGATATAAACGTTTGCAGAAGTACTTTTATTACCTATTTCTTTATAGTTTCAAAAAGGATGCTGTAACAAAATGCTACTGAAATATTTAAAAAGCTGGTGCTGTTTTGAAATTGCTCTTTCCATGACGGCGAAAAGTTAAAAAACGGTGACATTGCTTAAAACAGCAAACCATATTCGAAAATCAAACCAATGACAGTGATGTAATATTTCAAAAAGGGTTAATGTCACAAAAATGTGACGTAAATCTGGTGTTTTAACAATTTTACTGTAGCAAGTTTTTGTTTATTTCTCGGAGTTTACAAGTTATTCAGATTTGAGTCAGAATGAAGACGACTTCAGAGGTTACTCCATAAAAATCAATATATATTTATTTGTCATTTAAATATTTGAAATCCGTTTAGGAAAATTTCTGAGAAAGCGAAAAATAGTGAAAATATTAAAGGCTTAGTTTGAGATGGGAGTATTTTCTTGAAAATCCTCATAGAATGCTGAAATTAAATACTTACTGAATGTGGTAACAGTAGAGAAAGTAAAAATGTGTCTATATTTTTAATAGAATGGCACATTTTGTTATTTTTGTGGAACACTAAGAAGTAATAAAACGTAAGTTTTGACTCTGACAAAGATTTGATTAAAAAATTGTTTATAAATCCTGAGGTACTTGCATTTTTATAAATTTAAATCTCGGAAATTTTAAAGCGTATCAAATTAAAGTTCACAAATGTCTTATGTGTACCTACATTAGAAAAAGGAATCGGTAATTTTGAATTAAATGTATTGGAAATAGTTGGTTTAGCATTTTTTCCTTTAAATATTTGATGTCACTTCCATGAAAAGAGTTGGTGAATTCACATGTTAAACACAGTACTGGAAATAGTAAATTCCTAACATCAGTTTCCAGTTATACTCAAGTATATGCAATATTTTCTGTAATAAGGTTTACAAAATGTCGATTATTAGAACTTACATGAGAAAAAGTACAGGGATTATGGAACTTTTATTAAACACGAAGCTTACTCATGTACTTATCAAGTTTATTACCATATTTGAAGCTCGGTGCTTTTATTGAAAGATCAAATAGGACATTTCCCTTTACTCAGCTAGCTCTTCGTGTGGTGCTGCTTAAGGAGGCTTAAACTTTTAAGCCAAATGGTTAAGGTTACGGATAAATAATATACACAAATATATTGAGTACAATAACACTCCCTTTTCTATCAGGGCACGCTATTTTAAAATGCTAAACACTGTCACTAACTCGCACAAACCAAGCCAACGATTTGCATTTTATGATAAAGCACTTGTTCACTGATCCCTTCTTGATGAAAATACAAAACGATAGACACGCTTGAATTTTATATAAAACGTGGTGCTTCTTGAAGATCGTAGGGTTATACAAAGAATAAATAAACATTTCAGAGCTGAACTATTCGCTAACGGGTCATTGTTAAACAAGTTGTAATTATGGTTTTCGGTGTGACTTAACCTATTAATGTTAGCTTCTTCAAAGTTAATTACAGAGAGGTAAGTAACGAATTTCGCAAACGGTAAACAGAAATAGAAACGGACAGCGGATGATTGCAGCTTTTGTTCTATGATAAAGCGAAAGGCAAAAGTTAATATGAAACTTATCTGCTCCTCTTTTTCACACACAGAGTAACCTTAGATTTCGGCACCCGAACTGCCTCAAATTATATTGCAAACCTCTCTAAGCTCCTTAAATTCCAGCAAGCATGTCGAGAGTAAATATTTGGAGTAAGTTCCAATCGAGAAATACTTTATATTTTTGCAAAAATGTTAATAAAATTGAATTTCAAGCAATAAATTTGCCGAATAAATTCTTATAAAATAGTAATTGAACTGTTAAAATATTTCAATATTGAGCTAATTTTTTAAATATTACTTTCTCTATTACCTATTTACGTAGGGAAAGGATTGTATGCGACCCAAAAATTCTATGTCATTACACCGGAAATATATGTTTTGAGGTCCCCTGAATCCTGAAAAGGCATTTTTAGAAAAAGGCCCATGTGTGTGTGTTTGCGTCTGTGTGTGTCAACACAAAAACGAAAAGTCGGTTAAAAAGTAAAGTTGATATTTAACTTTAACATCTTTCAAGAATGCGACGCGAAGACTGACGAAAATTCCTCCACCCAAATCTACCCTTTACATGGAAATTTTTTCGAATATTTTTATTTTCTCAAAAATGGCTTTAACATATTCTTATGGCAAAGGAAATGTATATTTTGAATTTTCTGGTTGTAGCCCACGTAATCCTCTTTACTCTTGAGGACGTATATATAACTGGTAAACCGTAATAGATAGACCAAATCTTACTATACAAAAAATGCAGAACTCGTTAAAACACATTTATGCCAAATGATCTTTCTGTGAAGTGAATCATTTCGGAGATATTGTTATTTGTCAGAATTTTGCGATATTTAATAGGCATTCTCAAATTCGTATTTTTTATCTCTTGGTTATGCAAAGAGAACGGAATTTCAAACTCATAATATAGCGGCCGCTCTTAAAACATGCATTTTTTGGGAAGTGAACCATTTCGGAAATATTCCTTGTCATTTGTGTGAGTTGTGCAATACTAAACTTTTCTCAAATGGTTAGTCATTATTCAATTTTTTATCTCTTGGCTGTGTAAAGAGAACGGGGTTTCAGGGCCTTCATTAGCGACCAGCTTTAAACGATTTGACTATCGCTCAAGGCCTACTGTATTCCCATATTCCCCTTGCACCTACTAGAAATTATGAATAAGATAATTTCTGCAAATGTTTATCTTGGGTAACACGAACTAGAGGAACAAGAATAGTTAGTACAAGAGTAGATAAAGACATGTGAGTGCAACATATTTTTTTAAAGTTATAATAACGTTTATATATGAGCCATAACTTTTTCTGACTGGTGGCCCAGATTAAAAATGGTGCGTTAAACACACGGTTTAATAAAACTGATTCTTAAAAGGAAATATGGTGACATGATTCCCAAAGAAGAGATATGAGTTTTGTTAATTTTTCAGAGGACTTACCTTAGCTTCAGTAACCCCCAAGACCAGTGTTGAGTTGAGTGAACTTGCAACAGGTGTCAGCGATGCCTGTAAACTGTAGATAGCCCTTTACCGTCCCCTCCGAAATGTAAGCCGGAATTAATCCCTGTGAGAGTACGTGTGTCGCGCAAAAGCAGTTGCAGCCCGTGCGAGTCGCAGAGCCGAGAGAGTGTCGTCTGAGGGAGCTTACCCCGGAGTAGAATTTATATTTGCTGTGGATGGTACTCGCGAGCAGGCGTCGTCGAGGTGTTCCAAGCGGTGGGGGACCGCAAGAGGGGATGCGCGCCCTGCTAGGTGGGCGTGCTGCATTAATGAATGGGAGATGCTTCCTACATCACCAAATTTTCAAATACCCATTAATAAACACTCCCTGATGAACACACCCTCGGCCATATCTTGACCTTTATCATAGTTCTATTACGTCATCTCAGAGAAGATGGAATAACGTTGACAAAAATAAATTTATATACTCAAAACACATGTAAAGATTAAACACGCCTAACAAAAAATTTTATTCTTTTCTATATTTTTACTTTCTCTACTGCTTATAGTAAGTAGGGAAAGTATTGTGTTCCATCCAAAATTTCGATATCGAGATTTCACCGGAAATATGTTTTAGGCCCCCTGAATCTAAAAAAAGCATTTTTAAAAAGGTCCGTGTGTGTGTGTGTCTGTGTCTGTCTCTGTGTCTGTCTCTGTGTCTCTCTGTGTATTTGTGTGTCTCTGTGTCTGTGTGTGTCTCTGTCTGTGTCTGTGTGTGTCTATGTGTGTGTGTGTGTGTGTGTGCGTGCGTGCTCGCGCGCCTGTGAATAGCGAACTCAAAAACGATAATTCGGTTAAAAACCATTTTGGTATTTAATTTTAATATCCTTCAAGGATGCGACACGAAGATTTTGAAGAAACTTCCTCCCCCTATACTAACCTTTACATGAAAAATGTTTCGAAAGTTTTGATTTCTTAAAAAACGGCTCTAACGATTTTGATCAAAATGCCATATGTTTGAGATATTTTTATGGCAAATGAAATGTATATTTTGATTTTTCTAGCTATAACCCATGCAGTCCTGGTTACTCTGGGTGACTTTTGCATAACTGGTAAACCGTAAGAGACAAAATGTTACTACAGCAAAATGTAGATCTTATTAAAACACACAATTTACAATGTATTTCTTTGTGCAGTGAAGCATTTCGGAGATATTCCTTATTATTATCTGATTTTTCCAATACTTATACTTATCTCAAATGGGAGGTCGTTATTCTCTTGGGCGTGCAAAGAGAATGGAATTTCAAAGCCATCGTATAGCGACTAGCTGTAGAACATTATCACTTCTATGTAGTAGATACAAGAATAAGTATAGTTTGTACAAGAGTGAGTAGGGAAAGTTATGTGAGTGCAACACATATTTTTCTGACTGGTTTCCTTACTCAATACATATAACTTGAAGTCAGTTCTAACTTAATTTCAAATCCTTTCCTGCTAAAGAAGACAATCGGATCTAGTCCTTATCGAATACTGGTGTGTAAAGGTGAATCGTACCATGGTTGTATTGAAGCTATATATCCATTAAGAATTAATGCAACTTGGACAACGCTGAGTTAATTCCTAAATTAACGCTGTGTTGCTATACATTAAAGTTATTTAACAATACGCGCCCCTTAATTACAGCATACATTTCCACAAACCTTATGAAACAAGGATGGAATAAAGTTCAATGTGTCTGTAATCAGTTTTGCACGTAAATCAGAACCTAATTCAACACAGAAAATAAAGTTAAATCGACTTCAGTATAACATGTAACAAATGAAACAAATCTTCTACGTTGACTATGACACCTTACGGAGGGGGATTTAACATCTCAGACGAAAGGCGAGATTTTGTGCCTCTACCCCTGACGGGGCACCCTTCGGGAGGATAGATAAGGTGACTAGATCCTAAGGGTGACCGAAACGTTTCCAGTCAGAGCAGCTGGCAGGGCCCCTACATTTCCCCAGTTAGAAGCATCCCAGCGGAGGCTGGCTCCATCCCTGAAGGAAGTGAAATGAAATGATTAATGTAACGAAATTCACCCAGCATTCGCCGGCGACCCAGGGAAACCTCCGAAAAAAATAGGAAGTTCGGCCGCGGGGATCGAATCCAGGACCTGCAGAATGCGGGCCACAGGCTTTACCACCTGAGCCATTCCACTTGGTAATCTTCTGCGTTACATTCGCATGATTTTCTTTGCCCATTCTTCTGCATAATATTTTTAGAAAAGCTGATTCTTTTAACCACTTCTTAATATTCGAGGTAAACGTTTGCAGAAATATGTTACTACAATTCGTTTGTAGGTACATTTTCTTTCTGACATCATTTCATGTATCATCAATGTCCACCACATGTTATGTCACATGTGGTGATACGGGCGTTAAACACCACTAAAATTGTTGGTGTCAAGATTTAGTTATTATCCTCATGATGATGCCCATGAGCATTTGTCTTCCATTCATATTGACTAAGTTTTAGTGGGGATATGAAGGACTTAATTTTACAATTTCTATTTTCATACCATCTGAAAACAATACAGTGGACGGTTGAGAACAAACGCTGTTGCACACATTTCTAGACGCTTTCGATGAGCACGGGCTTTGTTTATGGCGCAAGCCGAGAAACTTCGATTCCAGAGAATTTCCCGTCACGGACCAATCACTCAATTAATTATCATATTGCGAACAGTAGATAAGTTGTTTGTGAGAGTTGTGTTACCGTAGCAGTGTCAAGGGCAGTTAGAACAGCTGTGAGCTAAAAGGTTGCGACTCAGCAGAACACGTGAGTTGTGATCCTTACGTGCAACTGTGGCTTCTGTAACAGTGTTAACCCTTCGCTAACCGTTTTAGAAGAAATTAAGAGACAACCTCGTTTGTCACAAGTTTACTGCTTATCAGAAATGCTTTACTGGGTTATGCTATTCACGCACACAAACACATATTCATATATAAGGACTTTTTTTAATAAATGGTGCTACTTTTGGATTCAGGAGGTCTCAGCTCATGTATTTTCAGTGAATTCTCGGTATCGTAGGTAGAATATGTACGAATATAACTGGTAATGATTACAAAGTCATATTACTGTTTACATGAATTTTCTTTTAGCGACAATATAACGGTTTTCTGTCACTATACAAAGGCAAAAGCACTGCTTCCGGGCAACCGCTACATTGCTCATTTTCACAACATACCTACATAAGAGGCAATAAAGAGACCCAAGCGCTTAATGCCACATCCTCCTTTCTCTCCAGGTCTTTCACAGCATATTACCATGTTTTCCTTTGCTTCAGAGTTATATGAGGCTGTATTTCGGAACAAAATAAATATTCACATAACCTAACAGCTTTTACCTCACAATATCGGGATTTACATGCTGGGAAAAGTACAATGGATACCTTCTTCTTAAGCTTGATAAGTTATTTAGCAAGTCTTCTTCTGATAATATTCTGTCATAAAGTAGCTACTTTAATTTTAAATTGGGGGTGTTACAAATTGCAACAAATTTCAATACAATAACTCGAGAAGGGACCATTGTTCACTTTATTAATCCATTATTTTCCCAAGATAGTTGGTCATTCTTCTTTAACTAATTCGTTCATATTAATTTCCTTGGCTTTTCATTGTTTCTTTTCAATATTGTGCTAATCGTTGTATAGTGTTTCATTCTCCTTCGAGTTTAAGTTTCGGCTCACAATAACCGTATTTAGCTAAATTAGCTCTGTAAACCACCAACTCCTAAGATCACTTAGCAATCTTCATACAAGGAAACCATCGGTCTTTGATGCGCAATGGCTACGCTAACACATCTTAGAAATATTCCAGTCAATCATATTTAGTAAATTATTCTATTGAGGTCGAAAAACACGGGTTTCTCCATCTGAATCATTAAGGCTCACATTTTGTTTTCCAAAGCCCAGCATCAAGGTACCCGCACACTAGCATACGATATAACTTCGTGGGCATGGGCCAAACAGATCTGATACGTACTTGGGAGTCTGTTACCCAGACCTAAGCTAGCCATTACCATGGTCAGGTACGCACTTATTTTCGTAGAAACAAATATATACTCATTTTCAATGTCTTTTTGTGGATACAAATATGATAAACATATAATGAGATGGAATCTAATTGTGTATTTATTCTTAGATAAACTTTAGGCACACACTATGAGTACCTCTTCGGCTCTATCTTCCGAGTTCTGCCCCGAGCTCTATTCATTAATATTATTTGCACCCTTGGTGATATTTTAATTTGTTAGTGCACAGCACCAGGTTTATTTCCTTCTATCGTTCTATGGGCTGCTAAGGAACTCGGTCCTAGATATGGGTGGTAAGAAAAGAAAGGCAACTGAACTGGCCACCGCACGGCAGTAGTTTACCTGCTACACTGTGTGTGAACTCATCACAAGTCGAAACTCGCGTCACTCGATACAATGCAGTCTTATGAGTGAGATGGCCAAATAATGGAAAATGAACACTATCGTGACAGACAGTGCTATGCTTAGTGAAAAACTTTAACCAACATATATTCTTGTGCCTTTGAAAAAGCTATTCATATCGGTGCTTGGCCTTCTGCCATCACTTCCACTTAGCTCAGAGCTGGTGGAAGAAAATTCAAGAATTGAGTTTAAGCAGTGCATATCAAGAAAGGAACAGTGAAATTAGTAATTTTCTTAACTCTTTATTACCTGGTGTGACTTATAAGATACATAAGCTTTATTTCCTATTTGTACTAGTTTTAACTTTTTTTCTGCTATATTCTTGTTATACTGTCTGTCACCAATTAAAAATACATATTTGAGACGGTTTGAATTGTAAAAAAGTATTTTTTTTACAAATTATATTGTAGTGTTCTTTTTTATAAAGAAAAGAAGCAAAATCCATGCAACCGCAGTCAAATGATACCCCGTCATCATACACGCGTGCCATCACACCGATTATTTTACGTGGGCCCTCCCCGTCCTTTACCACAGGCACATTTGACTGCGGTTGCCGAGACTCGAACTCACGACCTCAGGCTTTGAGTGCATGGCCAGTGCACTACGTGTTGCCTTAACGATCATGGCTATCCGAGCCAGCAGGCTGAAGGCCTCTCAGACCGCCTAATCTAAACCGGTTTCGAATTAGAGGAAGAACGGCATATGTAGCAAAATAATTCAGGCAATAGAGGGTTAAGAACCTTTTTGGTTTACCTTTGTTGGATTCAGAAGAAATAGATGACAATTTTGCTGAAGATTTTTGTTCCCGAATGCAAACGGTTGGAGCTTTCACTGACATCTTGTTACAATATTACATAGATGGGAACAGAACTTCCCTTCAGAATTCCCCGAATGTTCCGTCCGCACTACAAATAAATGCGAACCGTTTCACTCTAAATTGAATGAACTATTTTACCATCCGCACCACACATCTTTTAGTTAATTGAAGTCTTAAAGCTCATTCTAAGTGACATCTATATTTTAATGAGATCAAAATAAAGAAACAAAGCAATAAAAGTCACGAAAAAGAGGCGTTTATGTTACATAAAATGATGGAATACAAAACGCATTCCTTAAAAAGATGCTACTTTCTTAGAAGATAGCTTATAATTACCTGTTTAAATTTCAACATTTGAGGAAATGGTTCTGCACCAAGTACGCGCTGGTATCAAGTTCTAGGTCTGCTTAAAATTGGAAAGAAAATATTTATATCTGTACATGCCAGGGGCCAGTTCGTGTATTGGGGACGAGCTCATGTATAAAAGAGGTTACTGGGACCGACTTTAAACCCAGATATAACACGTAGAGTTCCGTATTCCTGTAGTGGAAATTACAGTAATAAGAAAACTCTTATGTATTTTAGTAAATATTGTAAATTAGTGGGTTTTTTTCCTATAGGACCATGTACCTTCCTGAAAGAAAAACAATTTAGTAGGAGGAAAAATATTTATGCTGGCTAAATATTTTCTCAGAGCTGTAATTGAACTCGCTCCAATTGACTAGTCGATACATGTCTTGCATCATTCCACCTTTCTGTTTAAAATATACTAACACACCTTCACAAATCAACTGCCTTCTTCCAAAATATTAATTTCAATTATCTCTGCTATGTTTCACATGATCTCGGACCTTTGGGGCGTTAAATGCCTTTATTAATAATAAGTTGTCACAAACATGTTGCGGAGTGCAACATGTTTCAGGGTTTTGTAGGTAATGGGTGCGGATAAGAGTAGGCTTTGAGCCTTACAAGTACGTATGTACAAAACAGAGCTACCCTATAGTTCTTTGCTAGCAGTAATTTCGTTTTCGCCTTGCCTCCTCTACTGTCCACTTCATCCTGGGTGGGTAACTGAGAGATGCGGCACAAAGCATTCGGTTGAGTGCCGCTGATATAGGTTACCAGAATTGGTGTAATGGTTTACTGTAGAGTCAGAATACGGAGCTGAAGATAACTTGCTGTATGATTCATAGGAGTACCTATTATAAACAATGAAGTATAATAGCATTTTCTTCTTTCATCAGCCGTTTTCGAAAAAAAAAGTATTTTGTTCATTTTCTTAATATTTGTAGATGTGAAAAAAAATTAGTTTAGAGTGAAAATATGTTAAAGTTGCAAAAAAATGTGTAGTTTTTAAAATCAGGTTTTAATGCATCATTCTTAAAAGTAACATTTTCAATGGTGGTTTCATTTTTCTCTGTGTATACGCAATTACATAGAATTTGAATTAAAGTTCGGTAGTCCTTACCCTAAGTTAAGTTTCCGTTAAATTAGCATCTAGGTGGAACAAATATCATTGTCTCTTCAGTCCCTTGCTAGCAGTAGTGAATTTTGCGATGCTTCAATGCAAAGTAAACTAAGTTGTAATAAGCGACAAGTGGACTCTCCATTGTGTTCGTTCCCGGAATAGCTTCCAACAGCGAAGTGATTTAGACATTTGGAACATGTCGTGAGTTTGTAGAGGGCAACAAGCAGCACCCGTGGCGAATGTCGTTGATAATCCAAACTTTATGTATGCATTTGTTTCTGTATTTCTCTGCTTATTTATGTTTTGTATTTTTGTTTATTTACTTATTTTCTTATTTATTTATTTATTTATTTATTTATTTATTTATTTATTTATTTATTTATTTATTTATTTATTTATTTATTTACTCACTTATTTATTTATTTATTTACTTATTTACTCACTTATTTATTTATTTATTTATTTACTTATTTACTCACTTATTTATTTATTTATTTATTTATTTATTTATTTATTTATTTATTTATTTATTTATTTATTTATTTATTTATTTATTTATTTATTTATTTATTTATTTATTTATTTATTTATTTATTTATTTATTTATTTATTTATTTATTTATTTATTTATTTATTTATTTATTTATTTATTTATTTATTTATTTATTTATTTATTTATTTATTTATTTATTTATTTATTTATTTATTTATTTATTTATTTATTCATTTGTTTATTTACTGACTGATCTGACTGTTAAATTCATACAATGCAGCAGTATAAAAAGTTACACAATGCGAAAAAATGGTAAATAAAACTGCTTTTAAAATTAAAATCCCTGAACATTTTGACTTAATGTAACACAGCAGCTTTGGTGGAAGCTTCAGGATGTCGGCGCTGGGCATTTGAAGATATGTGGCACCTTTACCAACGTTAACAGTAGAAGTGCGTACACAGTTAACCAGAAACCTTTTAAAGTCTCCTTTCCCCCGCATTTGGAACTTTCTAGAATGTTCTGTGGAAATCCCTAGCGGCCATACAAGCGCGCGTAATGGTAAGTCAGCCGTGAGCTATTGCTGGTGCGACGAAAAGTTCTGATCTACGAACGAGTTTGTGGTGACTGTAGTGAGTGCTGCTATTGCAAGAACTTGGATACGTCTTGTTCGATTCCCCACCTAGTGAACCGTTCGGAAGAAAGGCTACTTCGTGCGTATTTACTTACGCCGTTATGACACTAAGAAAGTGAAATAACATTGAAAATAAATGAAGTGACAGGAAATGAACTAGATCACATTGGCGAAGTGACAGCGAGAACTTAGTGAAGATCAAATGATGGCTCAAAGCTAAAATTAAAACGATCAGATAAAGATAATATGATTAAAAACTTAGCTACAAATTATCCTCAATATTAGCGTAGTGATTATGTACGTTGAAGACAGGCAGAGAGAGACTATTTGCAATGAATATAAGTATGAGAGTATGACAAGTACAAGAGAAGAAGAATACATCTAAGCATACATATCTAATACAATTTTAAGAAAAACGTTATTAAAATATTTATTGAAAAAAGAGCATTGTGATTTGGAATACTTTTCTGCACAGCAATTAATTACAAAAAACTTATTGCTCTGCGATTAATAGTATTCATAATATGCTGAAGTGAATATGACCTGACTTTTTTATTACTAACGTCCTCCAACGTAATGTCATATCGGACAGTGAATGAATGAAATGGGCCCGAGGTCCATAGAGCTTTAAGTTACCCGACATTCGTCTTCTCAGGATAAGGGAAAACCCCGGAATAAACCTAATCCGGATAACTCGCCCTAAGTGAAATTCGAACTCGCGACCTCTTGGACATGAGGTAGACACGCTACCACTGTGCTACAGAGGCGGACAATATTATATGGCCTAACTTTGAAATTGCCTTAAAGAGCTGTTATGCTTTTTTGATTAGTAGCCTGACTAGTTAGCCGAAAGTTTCGCACCCCGACATCGATTGGACCCTTACATCTTACAGATAGTTTATCGCTGTGCAATGCCTTAAATCTGTTCAGTACAAAGCTTAATCCACTATGTTGCCTCAAAGAGTAAACCAGTAATTGAATTCTTTAACCTACTCCTCACTGGAAACTCTGTATCTCCTGGAGAACTGCACCATTCGATCTAATACAATAGGATTTTTACAAAGAACTACGAGTTTATTTTTATTTAATGTATTAAAATCCCTGTGTGAAATGGCAACTGCTGAAGCATGTCTGCAGTACTAGCTGATTATTCCAATCCTTTAAGAAACAAAAAGTTATGCAAAGGGAATGTAAACACAAAAAAGATAAAATCCCTCCGGCTTCTAGAGAGTCATGATCTAAAAATCAAATCAAGGTGCTGCATCTATGTAATATATAATCTATCAAAGCAATGCCACCTCAGATGATGGGTACGCTATCAAATGATTTAAAAATTAGTCTTAAATACAAAAATTCAGTGACAATGCTTCAAAAGAATTTGTCACCAGAATCCTTTCACACTCCGTTACCTGAAGTGTGAAGTTTGATTATACTACGGTCTCGGAAATTCAGTTCGGGATGAGACTTTGCAGGATAGTATAGAAAACCTTAAGGGTGTCCACCTATTAAAGTAACAAAGCGCACTAGCCATATGGTTCCTAAAAAAAGGGGTTTTAAAGTTTTATGCACAGTTCATATACTTCTATTTCTACATTATACCAGCACGCTCAAGTGGCTGAGTTTGTAATGAACTCACTTGCCACGCGGCCAATCCCGGTTCGATGCTGCCTCGGATAACTTTTTCTTAATTATTTCAAAAATTAGAAAAATATTTATATAAAGATATCGATCTAAAATATCAATTAAATCATAAGTATTCTCTGTTTATGAAATACCTTGCATCTAATTAAAATATGAATTTAAGAAAATATTTTATTTTTAAAAAGTTGAATGATTTCACATGCATTTTAATGAAGGTAAATTAAAACTTAAGTACCTCTGTAATGCAACTTCGAATAGGCATGCATTTATATAAAAATCTGTACAATATCCTCAACTTTTTATTTTACATACAAGCACAAGAATTATATGTTTATTATGTATATATCATATTTTCAGTATTCCATTTATATGCCACCTATAACATCGAAAGTCATATCGTCGGCTTTTACCTCTTGGAACAACTCCGATGGTGTTCTCTTGCTTAACGGTGGTGAACGTTGGGTTTCTGTTACTTTGTTTTTATCTTTTTAGCATTAAATTCACATAGTCACACTCCCATTAATACTTCCAGACTCTACGGAAGATGAGGAATAATCATAAACGAAAAAAACATTCCCAACCTCCCAGCCGGTAATCGAAGTCAAATATCGAAAATTTGACATCGAAACCTCGATATCGAAAACATGGCATGGAAAATCGTTTGGAAAATTCGACATCTAAATTTGATTTTGATATTTCAATATCGAAGATTTACAATCAAAATTTCCATATCAAACCTTTGTCATCGAAATTTCGATATCCAAAATTGCATATAGAAATTTCGATATCGAACTCTTGACATCGAAATTTCTATATCGAAACCTTGACATCGAAATTTCGATACCAAAACCTTGGCATCAAAATTTAGGTATAGAAACCTTGACATCGAAATTTCATATGGAAATCTTGGCGTCGAAATTACGATATCGAAACACTGACATCGAAATTTCGATATCGAACCCTTGACATCGGAATTTCGATATCGAACTCTCAGCATCGAAATTACGATATCGACACATTGACATCGAAATTTCGATATCGAAAAATTGACATCGAAATTACGATATCGACACGTTGACATCGAAATTTCGATATAGAGACCTAGGCATCGAAATTTTGATATCGAACTCTTGGCATCGAAATTTCGATATCGAAACATTGACATTAAAATTTCGACACCTTAACCTTGGCAACGAAAAATCGATATCGAACTCTTGACGTCGAAATTTCGATATCGAACTCTTTGCATCGAAATTTCGATATCGACATATTGATATCGAAATTTCGATATCGAACCATCGACATCGAAATTTCGGTATCGAAACACACATCGAAATTTCCATATCGAACTCTTGACATCGAAATTTCGATATCGACAAATTGACATCGAAATTTCGATATCGACTCATTGACATCGAAATTTCGATATCGAACACATATCGAAATTACCATATCGTACTCTTGACATAGAAATTTTGATATCGACACATTGACATCGAAATTTCGATATCGAAACACTGACATCGAAATTTCGATATCGAAACACTGACATCTAAATTTCTATATCAAACCCTTGCATTGAAATTTCGATAACGAACTCTTGGCATCGAAATTTCAATATCGAACTCTTGGCATCGAAATTTCGATATAGAAATTTCATATAGTAATATTGACATCGAAATTTCGATAGCGATACACTGATATCGCAATTTCGATATCGAACCCCTGACATCGAAATTTCGATATCGAACCCCTGACATCGAAATTTCGATATCGAACCCCTGATATCGTATTTTCGATATCGAACCCCTGACATCGAAATTTCGATATCGACACATTGACATCGAAATTTCGATATCGACAAACTGACAACGAAATTTCGATATCGAACAATTGACGTCAAATTTTCGATATCGAACCCCTGACATCGAAATATCGATATCGAACTCTTGGCATCGAAATTTCGATATCGACACATTGACATCGAAATATCGATATCGACTAATTGACATCGAAATTTCAATATCGAAACACTTACATGGAAATTTCGATATCGAACCCCTGACATCGAAATTTCGATATCGAACTCTTGGCATCGAAATTTCGATATCGACACATTGACATCGAAAGTTCGATATCGACACATTGACATCGAAATTTCGATATCGACAAACTGACGTCGAAATTTAGATATCGAAAAATTGACGTCAAAATTTCAATATCATACTCTTGGCATCGAAATTTCGATATGGACACATTGACATCGAAATTTCGATATCGACTCATTGACATCGAAATTTCAATATCGAAACACTGCATCGAAATTTCGATTACGAAACACTGAAACGAAATTTCGTAATCGAACCCTTGACATCGAAATTTCGATATCGAACCCTGACAACGAAATTTCGATATCGAACTCTGACATCGAAATTTCGATATCGAAACCTGACATCGAAATTTCGATATCAAACTCTTGGCATAGAAATTTCGATATCGATACATTGACATCAAAATTTCGATATCGACACAATGACATCAATTTCGATATCGAACCCCTGACATCGAAATATCGATATCGAACTTTTGGCATCGAAATTTCGATATCGACACATTGACATCGAAATTTCGATATCGACTCATTGACATCGAAATTTAGTTATCGAAACACTTACATCGAAATTACCATATCGTACTCTTGACATAGAAATTTTGATATCGACACATTGACTTCGAAATTTCGATATCGAAACACTGACATCGAAATTTCGATATCGAAACACTGACATCTAAATTTCTATATCGAACCCTTCATCGAAATTTCGATATCGAACTCTTTGCATCGAAATTTCAATATCGAACTCTTGGCATCGAAATTTCGATATCGATATTTCATATAGTAATCTTGACATCGAAATTTCGATTCCGATACACTGACAACGAAATTTCAATATCGAACCCCTGACATCGAAATTTCGATATCGACACATTGACATCGAAATTTCTATATCGACTCATTGACATCGAAATTTCAATATCGAAACACTTACATGGAAATTACCATATCGTCCTCTTGACATAGAAATTTTGATATCGACACATTGACATCGAAATTTCGATATCGAAACACTGACATCGAAATTTCGATATCGACACATTGACATCGAAATTTCGATATCGAAACACTGACATCGAAATTTCGATATCGAAACACTGACATCTAAATTTCTATATCGAACCCTTGACATCGAAATTTCGATATCGAACTCTTGGCATCGAAATTTCAATATCGAAATCTTGGCATCGAAATTTCGATATCGAACTCTTTGCATCGAAATTTCAATATCGAACTCTTTACATCGAAATTTCGTTATCGAAATTTCATATAGTAATCTTGACATCGAAATTTCGATATCGATACACTGACATCGAAATTTCGATATCGAACTCTAGGCATCGAAAATACGGTATCGACACATTGACATCGAAATTTCGATAAGAAACATTGACATTGAAATTTCGACACCTTAACCATGGCATCGAAATTTCGATATCGACCTCTTGACATCGAAATTTCGATATCGAACTCTTGGCATCAAAATTTCGATATCGAGACATTGACATCGAAATTTCGGTATCGACACATTGACATCGAAATTTCGATATTGAAAAACTTACATCGAAATTTCCATGTCGAACTCTTGACATAGAAATTTCGATATCGACACACTGACATCGAAATTTCGATATCGACACACTGACATCGAAATTTCGATATTGAACAATTGACCACAAAATTTCGATATCGAACTCTTGGCATCGAAATTTCGATATCGACACATTGACATCAAAATTTTGATATCGACTCATTGACATCGAAATTTCGATATCTAACTCTTGGCATCGAAATTTCGATATCGAAATTTCATATAGTAATCTTGACATTGAAATTTCGATATCGATTCACTGACTACGAAATTTCGATATTGAACCCGACATCGAAATTTCGATATCGAACTCTTGGCATCGAAATTACGATATCGACACATTGACGTCGAATTTTCGATATCGGCACATTGACATCGATTTTTTGATATCGACACATTGACATCGAAATTTCGGTATCGAAACAATGACATCGAAATTTCGATATCGAACTCTTGACACAGAAATTTCGATATCGACACATTGACATAGAAATTTCGATATCGAAACACTGACATCGAAATTTCGATCTCGAACTCGTGACAGAAATTTCTATTACGACACATTGACACCGAAATTTCGATATCGAAACACTGACATCGAAATTTCGATATCAAACCCTTGACATCGAGATTTCGATTACGAAATACTGACATCGTAATTTCGATATCGAACTCTTGGCATCGAAATTTCCATATCGAAATTTCATATAGAAATCTTGACATCGTAATTTCGATATCGAACTGTTGGCATCGAAATTTCGATATCGAACTCTTGGCATCGAAATTTCGATGTTGAAACCTTGACATCTAAATTCCGATATCGAACTCTTGACTTCGAAATTTCGATATCGAGCTCTTGGAATCGAAATTTCGATATCGAAACCTTGACTTCGAAATTCCGATATCGAACTCTTGACATCGGAATTTCATTATCGAGCCCTTGGCATGGAAATTTCGATTACGAAACATTGACATCGAAATTTCGATATCGAAGCATTGACATCGAAATTTCGATACGGATACTTTGACATCGAAATTTCGGAAATGAAACTCTGACATCGAAATTTCTTATCGAAGCTTTTTTAAAATTTCGAAATATGAATATGAAAATGTCGATGTCAAATTTCGATGTCGAATTTTCGTTATCGAAGTTTCGAACTTGAAATTTTGGATATCGAAATTTCGATGTGCATTTTCGTTATCAAAATTGCGATGTCAAATATACGTTATCGAAATTTCGATGTCAATGTTTGGATATCATAATTTCGATGGCTGATTTTCGATATCGATATTGATGTCTTATTTTCGATATCGAAGTTTCTTTGTCAAATTTTCGATATTGATAAATCGCCGTCTAAATTTCAATGTGGAATTTTCTATATTGAAGTTTTGAAGTTTAATTTCGATGTCGTATTTTCGAAGTCATATTTTGAAGTCAAATTTTCAATATCGAAATTAAGATATTAAATTTTGCATATCTAAATCTCGATTTCTTAATATCGATCTCAAAATTTCTATGTGGAATTTTCGATGTCGAAATTTCGAACCCAGTACCCTTTGGACAGGTGCTCTACTAGCTGAGCTTCGGGGCCAGCCAAGAGAATTGTAGTTATAAAAGCATTGAAAACAAACCTCTTAAACCCCGCTCACTTGAAAACAATTTGACATTGCACAATTTATAGAGGAAGATTAGTTACGCGAACAATTCTTTTGTTAAAGATCTATTGAAACAAAAATAAATGTTTATGAATGTAAATGAAGCATATTTTCCATCAGAAAGTGTGGAAGTGTACCAGGCATAACGGTTAGTTTCATTAAAAACTGGCCGTGACAATGATGCACTATTGTATTATTTATACAGTCTTTACGGGAATTAATTTCTATATTATTTTAAATCATATATGTATGATTTAATTGATAATATTTTAGGCCGCTCACTGAATTTAATAGTTTTATAATTTTTAAAATGAATTTTAAAAAGGGTTACCCGAAGTAACATCGAACCCGGGTGGCCCACAAACTCAGCCACTTCGCTGTGCTGGCCTGATGTGTGAATGAACCAGTATATGAGCTGCACGTAAAATTTTAGAATCCTTTTTCTCGGAATCCTCTGGGTAGCGGGCTTTATTACTTTCCTGGGTGGACAACCTTAAGGCATTTTACTAACCTGCAAAGTCTCATCCCGAACCGCATTTCCGAGATGGTAAGGTCACCTTGACGGTGGCTATTGCTGCGCTGATGGTAGTATTATTCTGTAACTATGACACATATCATACTGTCACATACAGCACACTTGGAGATTTGGGTGTAACCCTATCGTCCAGCCTAGTGATTACTTTGACGAAAATGATAGTCAGGATACTAAAGGACAAGGTCGAACAAACGAATTTGGTTCATGAAACCTGTGTGACGCAAGAACACTGCAGTAGAGGGAACCTAAAGCAGCGATAACTAACGTTTGCGAAAGAGGGCAGATTGGATTTACCTCCTTCCACTTTATGCGGACTATACCACTCTTTAAACACTCATGCATTGTGTTGCACTGGCGGTTTGGTTATGTGTAAATTGTGTTTAATTTACGAAAGCACTTTCATATCGTATGCGATAAACATCTGTTCATTAGTGATTTCTTTGGTACTGCTTACTTTAAGAACTCTATCAATATTTGGCGACAAAGTCGAAGTGCATAAGTCTTGGAAGATACACCAAGTGATCGTCGCGTAACCTATTACGATACAGACTTTTAACATAGTTCAATTCCGAGAAATTCTGTTCGCAAATCTATGTAGAGCTATACTCACTCTTATACACACTATTCTTGCAAATGCGCACTTCTCTATTACATTTTATCGACATAAAGATTTTCAGAAATTATCTTATTGCTTGTAGATGCAAAAGGAATAGGGGAATACTGTAGGCTTTAAGCGATAGTGAAATGTTTTAAGAGCTGGTTGCTTTGAAAATGTTCTTTTGCAAGGCCAAGGGATGAAAATCCGAATAACATATTCCTATTTGAGAAAAGTATAACTATTGGGAAATTCAAACAAATAATAAAGAATTCAAGTTATAACTTAGAAAATACTATGGAGTAGGCTGTTTGTGTCCGTCACTGGATACTGACTGTCTGGTTGTGTTTCTATATGTCACAATCACCAGCTGATTCGTCCTCCGACTGAAAGAGGAGGTGGGGAAATAGCAGCTAATTACCTAGCGTCACCAAAGAGACGAGTTTGGACATCGCTGATCTAGAGTCATAGGTAACGGAAGTTACTGCGTCAACATCTTGCCAAGGTTTTGCTTTTATTATTTATTGCTTTGTCTTATCCCTTGAACCAGCTACCCAAAACTTGTAACTGGGTTCTTCTCTCTGTGACGGAACTAGAGAACTACGGTACTTTCTTTTGAGTGACACTAATATTATAGGTGTATTAAGATTACTCATCTGCGACCACAGGCACAATCACCGGCGTCTAGGAAAACGTAGCTTAGAGCGCTATATTGCCTATTATATACTATAGCAAACTGCGATTCGATTGATGTATAAATACAAAAGTCATGACCCGTTAGTAAGTTATGACTCAACTTTTATTCTTAAGCAGTGCTCCTCAATGCAAATGCGAATAGCATTAACGGACAAGTTAATGCTCTTATATTGCCCATAACCACACTACCCAAAGATTACTTTAGCATGTATTATCACCATTCTCGTATTTTATTGTTGTGTTCCAGATACATTATATTATTGCACTTTCAATTTTTTTTCTCTATAAGATACTGTGTCGCCGGGCGCGGCGCGCAACAAAGGACTGTTGGGCTAAGCTGCTTCGCGGCGCATGCCAGGCCTTCGAATAAACGAAGGCACAGTCTCACTTAACTCGCGCGAGTGAACACTGACAAACAACAATCGAAGCTGCTACACAAAAGGAGTTTTCTCCGGTGCCTTCGAGAAATATCTAGTTCTGCCATCGTCGGCGTGTAAGAAGAAGTTCGAGAAAGGTCCGTGTGATGTCATCCCCTCTCTATAAGGAGGCGAGGAACAGCAAGGCGTGAGTTACAGTTACAGACATGACCCGGTTAGTGGCTTAGTTAGTGTAAGACAGCTGTGTGTGTGTGTGTCGTGATAGATACATAGGCCGTCGTAAAGAAGATTTAACGAGCGTCGAGTGATTATAACTCGTAGTTAATGAGAGGCAGAGAAAGCGAAGAAAGACACTGAAAAGACTAAGTCAAGGTTAAAAAAAAAGTAAAAGTTGTGAATTGTGGTAGTACGAAAGACTGTAGACTGTGTTAACAGCGAGAAGAAAACTATTTGTAATAACATTTTTGAAGACGATGAAGTGATAGAAAACTAACTGGACGTATTTTCTCATTTTGTGACAATACTTACATAAGTATTGCATTTTCTAAGCAAAAAATTCGATTTGGATATTTTAGCGGGAATATGCTTTTAGCCCCTCTGAACACAAAAAGGCGTTTTAGAAAATGGTTCACGTACATGCATGTGCGTCTATGACCAGCACAACTCAAAAAGGAAAATGCGATATATACCAAAATTAGAATTTCAATTCAGTGTCTTCCAAAAATACGACAAGAAGGCTTTCAAGAAAATTCCCAAACTTGAGTTACGTGACTTCTTCAATTTATGTTTGATTTTCTCAAAAATGGCTCTTAGGATTTTTATGAAAATGCCATATACATGACAAATGAAATGCATATATTGCATTGTTTAGGAACATAATGTGAAGTCCTCTTCGTCGAAAGGAATTCCCTAAAGTGTATAACCAATGAGCCAAACGTTTCAGACGAAAACTACCACAAAAACTGAACTCTTTAAAACACACATATATTACTTCAAATAAGTTTTTCTGTGACATCCGTTGTTACTGATTTCAATTTTTCGACGCTCATTTTCTTAAGATGCTGTCGGTATTTAGTTGTTTCTCGCGATGTTATAAAACGAACATTTATCGACTCGCCTTTAAACATCTGTCGCTTCAGTTACTTCTAACAACCTTGCACTTCCAACGAAAGATGCAATGAAGCTGTTTCTACAAAGATTTATTTCAATTAACATGAGGTAAATAGAAAAATAAGTTTCGTAAGAATCGTCTGGATAGGTTACGTAAAATAAATGATAGTGGCTAGATGAAGTTATATGAATGTGTGCGAAACCTTGTTTCCTCTTTGATATTCTATTATTCATTCTTTCTTCTTTATAATTTCGTGTTGATTCTTCTACTTGCTTACTCGACTCAAACGTTTGCAATCATTCGCCAATATTTCTCTTCTTATTTGTATTACTTTATTATTTATTTTATCTTGAAGGTCAATTCCAGTCACTCTTGTGCATATGAACCAATTTCCTTATCTATATACAAAAGCGGGCGTAACCAACACTTTATTTAGTGTAATTTACTTTCTCTACTATATATAGGTATCTAGGGGAGGTATTGCATTCTACCCAAAAATTCCATTTCGAGGTTTCGCCGGAAATACATGTTTTGGGACATCCTGAAACAAAAACAAAAACCATTTTTAGAAAAACCTCCGCGTGCGTACGTGCGAGTGATGTGTGTGTGCGCGTGTGCGCGCAACATCTCAAAAAGGAAAAGTTGGTTAAGTATCTACCAAATTTTGTATTTCAGTTCAGTATTTTTAAAGGATGCAACACAAAGCTTTTAAAGATCCTCCCACCTCAGACCATCCTTTACATGAAACATTTTTAAAAATACTGGTTTTCGCAAAAATTACTTTAACCATTTTGATTAAAATGTGATAAGTTTCACACTGTTTATGATAAAATTTATATCTTGAATTTTCTGGGAATGTCCTTAGAAGTCCTCTGCGGTCTGGGTGACTTTTGCATATTTCGTAAACCGTAAGCAATAGACAAAATCTCCTCAAAAATGTAGATCTTGTGAAAATGAAGAATTTACGTTTAATGTACTTTTTTTTAGAGTAAATCATTTCGGAGACATTCCTTGTTATTTGTCTTAGTGTTGCAATACTTACACGTTTGTCAAATGCGAGGTCGTTGTTCATTTTATCTCTTGGCTCGCAAAGAGAACAGCATTTGAAAGCCATCACATAGCGACCAGCTCTTAAAGCATTTGAAAACCTTTTCTGCAAATGTTTGTCTCAATTAACATGAAGTAGATAGAGAAATATACCGCCTCCGTAGCGCAGTGGCAGCAAGCCTGCCTCTGGCGCACAAGACCCGGGTTCGATCTCCGGTACCGACGCACAGTGTGCGATTTTCCAATCTAGGCGGACAAAATTCAAAAAATCACTTTTTAAGGTCTATACCTTCACCGGCCTTACTTTAAACTGCAATGTAAACAAAGTGCAAAATTGTATTCCTCCGCGGGCCCCTACGATTGGCAGACCGTACTTTTGGTTTATGTTTGCTACCTTCACTTGAAATATCACTTCGTTTTTCATATCTCTTGTGTATGCGATCCCTTTAGCATCCATCCATTGGATAATATCCTTTTTCAACCATTGTTTAGTGGGAACGCGGTCTAAATTCACACTATGGTAGGAAGGGTATTTCTCACGACACTTTGCAAATACGTTTAAAACAATTCGTTTTTCACCACTTTGCAATGGTTTTCCTTGGCGATGCTTGCATCTTCCATGGCAACTCCATTTAAACAAACTGTATGTTCCACTTCTTTACTTCTATGGCATTTGTATCGCAGTTAGTGACAATGAATTTGTTTATTAATGTATTCCATTTATTCTACTACATATAAGATTTTCAAACTGCTTTTGTAAATAATTCTTGTAGGTATTTTAAATGCAATGCTACTTTGCATGTTAGTTAATGGATTATATTTTCATTCGCGCCTGCTGATATGGAAGTTGTGCGATTTGATCAACCAATGAGGAGTTACTCAAACACGTGCTGTTGTTTACATTGCAGATTAAGGCTGGCGAGGTATAGTATTTTATTGTGTACATCATAAAGAATCTTGTGGTGCTTTCCTTAATCAATTTGAGCACGGCATCTGGTTTATATCTTACCATAAAAGCAGTAGGTATCTTGTTAGTGGCTCGGAACCACTGTAAAACAGCGATAGCAAACATCACTTTGTGTTGCAGTGAGTGGTTAACTGTGGTGATTTTTTTTTGTGTGTGGTTATGGAGATTTAAGCAAAAGTATAAACTTTAAATGTATGCTAATGTCAGCCATATATTATAGCAAAATTTACGTGTGTGCTGTTCTAAATACTACTCCGTGTTTTACTTTTAAATTTCTAGTTTATTTATTTGAACAGGGTTTAGAAAAATGTAATAAAATGCTATCTGTGGAATTTGTATATATTATTTCTTCGTGTCTCAAGCACTGCATGCAACAGGTTTCGCTGCTCCGTTTGCTCCATTTTTACTTTCTCTACTGGTAAGTAGAAGGAAGTATTGTATTCCACCCAAAAATTCAATGTCTGGATTTCATCGGAAATACATGTTTTAAGGCCCCCTGAATAAAAAAAAAAGCATTTTTAGAAAAAGGTCCGTGTGGTTTGTGTCAGTCTGTGTGTCTAACAGCCTGTGGACAGCATAACTCAAAAACGACGAGTCGGTTAAAAAACAAAGTTGGTATTTAACTTTAATGTCTTTCAAGAATGCGACACGAAGATTTTGAAGAAACTAGCTCTACCCAAAACTACCCTTTACATGGAAAATTTTTCGAAAATTTTTATTTTCTCGAAAATGACTAAAATTGATTAAAATGCCATATGTTTAAGATATTTGTATGACAAATGAAATGTGTATTTTTTCTGGCTATAGTCTATGTACCCAGTCCTGTTTACTCTGGATGACGATATGAATAACTCATAAACCGTAAGAGATAGACAAAATCTTACTATACAAAAATATAGATCTCGCTAAAACACACAATTTATGTCTAATATATATATATTTTGTAGAGTGAACTATTTTGGAGATATTCCTTGTTATGTGTGTGAGTTTCGAAAAACTTAAAACTTTCGTGAAATGGAACATCGTTGCTCATTTTATATGTTAAGCGCGCAAAGAGAACAGGATCTCAAAGCTTTAAAAGATTTGAGTATCGCTCAAAGCCTACTGTATTCTAATATTCCCCTTGCACCTACAAGGAAATAAGCAATGACAAATTTCTGTAAATATTTATCTCAACTAACACGAAGAAGATATAGGAATAAGGGTTTGTAAGAATGGTTAGTACAAGAGTAGAGAAAGTCATGTGAGGGAAATACATAAGATTTTTAGTTACTCATTTTTTAAGTTGTGAGGTGCATGATTTCTCGGAAAGAAGTTTTTGACATCTGGCGCAAATCCAGCAATAACAATTCATTTTAAGTACGCTATTGAAAATATGTCGGAATATTTATCTACTACTGTTAAAAACTCGATACATTTGTTCTGTTTGAATGTAAAGGTCCGCTGGTCAAAGACAGTGGGTCAGATTTATGGAAAACAATACTGATTGGCTTGACCCATCCTTTGTTCACTTGGGGCTTGGTTCACTTCTTACTTTTTGTATTGTTTTTGTTCTTCCTGGTGACGCAGTGGACAACTCTTTGACTAGACCAGCTGCATCTCTCTTTCCACACCGTCGAAAGCTGCTCTCCGCCGCCTGTGAAATTTCTGTTTGGCTTTTATATTCCAATAACTGTTTAAATTTTACCGTTCTGCTTCTAATGCTATTCTGCTCGAATTCTGTAGTAGGTCTTCCACGTTTCTTTGAATGTAGAAACTGGAATCTCGTTCTGCAGTGCCTCTGTTCTCAAATAAATTATCACAAAATACTAATTCTTGGTCAAGCCAATCATTATTGTTTTCCATAAATCTGATTCACTGTCTTTGACCAGCGGATCTATACATTCAAACAAAACAAATGTAATCTGTTTTAACACTACTTAAAATTAATATACTTGTTGGTTCTTGCTGGATTTGCGCCAGATGGCAAAAACTTCTGTTAGAGAAATCCTGCACCGCGCAACTGAAAAAAAATTAATAACTCAAAATAGAGCAAAAGGAGCAGCGAAACCTGTGACATGCAGTTCTTGAGACACGTATAAATAATATATACAAATTCCAGAGATAGCATTGTATAACAATTTTTCTAAACCCTGTTTAAGTAGGCTAGAAATTTGAAAGCAAAACACGGTAATATTTATAACAGCACACACGTAAATGTTGACATAGTATATGGGTGATGATAGCATAAATTTAAAGGTTATACCTTTAGCTTCAACTTCCATAGCTAAAGCACATAAAAAAATCATCAGTTAACCACTCACTGCAACAAACTGATGCTTCCTATCGCTGTTATGCAGTGGTTCGGCCACTAACAAGATATCTATGGCTGTTTACGTAAGATGTCTTGCTGAAATTGCGTAAGAAAAGCGCCACAAGATGCTTTAGGATGTCTAAAATAAAATACTAGACCACAATATGCCTACCTTAAAAAGTTATTTTTTGAATTTTGACCGCCTAGATTGGAAAAATCGCACAGTGTGGCGTGGGGATTTTTCCCCCGCTGGGAGGTCTGGGATGGGGTGCAAGCATAAACGGCCGGGAGAGACCGGGGTGCTGACCACGTACCACCTCCAGTACTGCACCCCACTCATAACGCCTGTGGTAGGGAGAGGTGTGGGACGCAGTGGTCCGGCGGTAGACCTTAGCCCGGATGGGCTGTTGTGCCACGGGGTAACGGGGGGTTTTAGATAGAGAAGTGTTTCTAAGAATAGTTTGTACAAGAATAGAGAAAGTCATGTGAGTTGCAGCACATCAGTTTTAGGTTTAATTTTTTGTTCTTTTATATTTAATTAACGTTAAACATATCAAAGAACACCAACCGTTTGGTGATTTTCCGAGGTGGCGAGCAAAAGGTGAACTTGCACTTCTGCCACACAGTCATGGAAGGTATGATGTATAGAGAAGAGTGACAAAATGCTTAACGGATAATGTATTTTCTAATCGCAGGGATTAACCAGATGTGGAATTTCAAACCAGCATGGCTCCGTAATTTGTCTTTACCAGACACTAAGCTGCCTGGCAATATTTTGAGCCTCCTGAATGTGTAACAACGCAAGTTAATTATGTGACTTCAAAGTCGGCAACTTCAATAGCCATTTTACGAGCCAAAAATAAATGCAGGAGCGTTCGTAACATAAGTCCAAAATGTTGCAGTAATTGCCTAAAACGAAAAAAGAAACTTAAGCTTCGAAATCAGATACCTAATTAAAAATCCAATGTGTTGCACTCACGTGACTTTTTCTACCAATAACTATTCTTACAAACAATTCTTACAAACCAAAGCTTCTTTCGCCCATTTTATATTGTTCCAAAATAGTCGTCGATCATAAAGTTCATAAGGATATCTTGTCGAAGTTATTCTCCTTTCTTTCTTCTTTTCTTTTATCCCATTCTCTTTTCTTATTTTATAAGAAATCTTTGGTTTCTATAAGTTGTATTCCTTTAGAAAACTTTCAACGTGCAAGAAAAGAGTTAAATCACTAAAGAACCATGGAAAAGACTAAAGAACTCTCCTTTTGCACGGTTGTGCGTGTCATCTTATTATTTAGAAAACTTTCGCCATTAATAGTAATAAACGTGCAAACGTACAATGAATATTAGTGTGATAGATCTTTCTTTTGCGTGTTCCCAAAAATTTCACTTCTTGGAAATGGATATGTTGTACATTTAACTCTGTAATCTTTATACAATTTCAGCGCTGAATATATCTCATAGACCACATATACCTTGATAACCAGAAATTTACACAAATGAATTCATGTTTATAACCACACCCGTAAGTTACTAAAACGTGTCTACTTCTTCCATTTATTGTTATTTACTCAGAATGTCTTTGCCCTTGAACGCGCAATCGCATGGGTGGCTTCTTGGTACGATGTAAATAGAGTAACACTAGCAGTTCAAAATTGCTGTCTACAAGGCCGTTGAACTGTAAGCAGTGCCAGTGTTGCTACAATAGTTGCTCGAGTCTCCAATAAAAATAACTCATTAGTGATGTTATTGAAATTATCATCATAATTGTTTTGTTTGATGAGGTAATGTAATGTATTATTGATACTCTTTTGAATAATGTTTATTGTTCCGGGAAAGAAATTACTTCTTAATCAGGTGTAAAACGTCACAGCGAGAAGAATAAGCAAAAACGCGCTATCTCAGGTTCACTTGTTTCAACCACAAGTCCATAGCTAATCTCCTGAGTCAAATACAGTAGCTTAATCCAGACTCAGCCAGTCCAATTCGGTGTGACGTATCGCAGGCAAATGACGCAACACTGTTTCGAGAATTCATCGGTAAGTGAAGGGAAGAGCAATCTTTCTGTGTTACAACTCTTATAGACACACCCTACCCTGCTTGCCTTTTCCCTAGCAACAACTTCGCTTACCCCTTGTCTCATCTGCCTTACATTTCACACTAGGTTCCTTGTCAAAGCCGGGAAAAGATATCACAGGGCAATTAATTGGCTAACGCTGACTCAATCGAACACACCACGCTCTCAAATATTAATTCATACGTTTAAGTATTCCTCGAGGATCAGCACCAGTTTCTGTTCCACTGGCAACATTGATAAGCTCGGGGAAACTTTTCTCAACACAAACACATAGTAAAAAATCTGATGTGTTACACTCGCATGACTTTCTCTACTCTTGTACTAACCATTCTTACAAACTCTTATTCCTATATATTCTTCGTGTTAGCTAAAACAAACATTTGTACAAATTACCTTATTGCTTATTTCCTTGTAGGTGCAAGGGGAATGTTAGAATACAGTAGACTTTGTGCGATAGTCAAATGATTGAGATTATGTTGTCTTTGCACACTTAACATATAAAAAAAATGAACGCCGATGATCCATTTCACGAAAGTTCTAAGTTTTCCGAAATTCAGACACATAACAAGGAATATCTCCGAAATGGTTCACTCTACAAGAAAATTTATTCAGACATAAATTGTGTATTTTAGCAAGATCTACATTTTTTGTGGAGTATAATTTGGTCTAACGGTTTACCAGTTATGCAAAGGTCGTCCACAGTAAATACGACTACAGGGGCTATAGCCAGAAAATTCAAGATATTCATTTCATTTGTCATAAAAATATCTCAAATATATGACATTTTAATCAAAATCGTTAGAGCCATTTTCAAGAAAATCAAAATTTTCGAAAAATTTTCCATGTAAAGGGTAGTTTAGGGTGGGGCTATTTTCTTCAAAATCTTCTTGTTGCATCCTTGAAATACATTAAACTTAAATACCAACTTTGGTTTTTAGCCGACTTTTCATTTTTGAGTTATGCTGTCCACAGACTGACACACAGACACACACGCGGACCTTTTTCTAAAAATGCTTTTTTTGGATTCAGGGGGTCTCAAAACATATATTTCCGTTGAAATCTCGACATCGAATTTTTGGGTGGAATACAATACTTCCCCTACTTACCAGTAATGTAAACCCCGCGCGACAGCCCACGAAGGGCCAAGGCCTACCGCCCAGCCGCTGCGTCCCCCACCTCTGCCCACTACAGGCGTCATTGGTGAGGTGCAGTACTGGAGGGTGGGACGTGGTCAGCGCCCCGAGCCCTCCCGGCCAGTTATGCGGTCTTCTCGACCTGGGGCCGCTACTTCTCCATCAAGTAGCTCCTCAATTGGTCCCCCCGGGACCTAACGAGGCTGAGTGCACCCCGTGCCAGACCTCCCAGAGGGGATAAAATCCCCATGCTGGTACCGGGGATCGAACCCGGGTCCTCCGCGCCACAGGCAAGCGCGCTGCCAGCTGCGCTACGGAGGCGGCCCCTACTTACCAGTAGAGAAAGTAAAAAGCAGCTTAAAGCTGCCATTGTCGTATGTGGTAATAAACAAAAACTTATACGAACACCAGGTTATCGCGGAGGGATACAAGATGTGGATTTAAGGCTGGATGGAGTTGAGCTGTTAGCTTAGAAAAAGAGGTTGTTATTTAGGATGTAACTTAAGCGTAATAGTTTAGCGTTACGCTCACGTGATAGGTTACCATTCACAACGAAAAATAAGTTTTGTAATAATCAAGTTTGTGGGAAATTAGGTACATTCAGCGTTTAGCTTGGCATTTTATTTGAACTAAACACGAGAAAATAATAATTCTAGTTTATGTGAAGGGTATCAAGTTATAAAGTAAATAGAATATAACATGTAATTTTCTCTGCAAATTAGATGAGAATTACGTGGACATTTTCCGACTTTTTTTGTTTCGATTTTCTCTAACTAGTTTATCAATATTAAGACGTAATGTCTGGAAAATTTGTAATCAACGGCTGAATGTGAGGTTGTCATCTGACAAGGTACTAACAGAATTAGACAGAAACACTGGTGACTTCGGTTTACTTGTACAAGCCATGTTATTATCATCGAGAATGCTACACCTGATTGAACACGATTTGACGAAATGTGTTGCTTTTGAAAAATCCTGCAGCATTCATTCTCAACTCTTGTTTACTACTTCGTAAATAACTAGTTCACTATTAAAGGAAACCAAAAGTACCATCGTTTTAAAAGCGACTTGTTGAGAATTAGCAATATACACTCCACTCTCCCTTCCTTACTCTTGTCTCAAATAAACTGCACTTATCCCCACAGAGCTAGAACGCTCGAATCAAATATTAACCGTAAATTCTCGAAATAGCTTAGGCTGATGATAAAGAACTTAAATTGTTTTCGTTATGAATTTTCTGAATGAAATTAATGAATTGGTTCTTCACTTTCGATATTTAATTCAAATTAAAAATATCTACACAGACAGTTAAAACAGCTATATGTCTACATTTAATAACGTTTCTCGCCTTTAATATGCAATTATTTTCGATCCAACATCTGCATTAACTTCTCAAATACTAGTGTGCAAAATATAAGTTGTAACAAATGGCTCCCGTTCTCGTTATTGCTACCCTCACACTCGTTTTGTATGTATTTCTTGTCTTTCCTAAATATATTTACATATCTGCACTGCGCTCTCTTGTATCCTTGTTGAATATTTCCCTTGTCAGTTCCTCATTCTCCAGGCATTTGTATTTTCCAATTAAGTCCCGCTCCCCTCGCCGTACGTAATTCTATTTTCTTTCCTGTAGGGCAGAGTGCTTAATCTGATTTCCATATGTTGACCAAACATACAGTTGCAGTTCTCTTTTAACCGTCTTAGAATCTTATGAATAATATTTTCAATCTGTATAATTTGGCTTAAATTGCAAGCATAATTTCTTCTGTTATAAACCTAATGAGACAAATAAAGTCTAGTAACTTTTTCTTGTCACTTTATTTCTCTTTTAAACCTGAAGCACAAAAACACCGTCCTCTTTTGTCGTCGTTAATACAATCTAAAAATTCTCGTGACTTTACAACTCACATGTTCTGTTCGATCGTCACCTTGACACTTCATTGAATTTCTTTGTCTCACAAACAGCTGCCTCCAACGATCATACTCACTAAAACTGCTTTGCACAATTAAGTACTATCGGACGATTAAATGTTCAGTACTGTCCCTGACGACGACACACACTGACATTACTCCCAACAGCGACTATGCGCGCGCGCACACACACACACGCACACACACACACTTAAAACTGCTAACAGCCGTCTGGTTCAACAATTAACGACTCCGAAGAGCCACCCTCGCTGTCTCGGCTCGTTTATATAGGCGAGAATGACGTAACACTGATTTTTTATAGTCACCTTTTCTTAAACTTCTCATAAACAAGCCGGCAGTTGAAAGTTTCGCGAACAGTCTAGAAACGCTTTGTTGTGCCGCGCTCATTGACATCCTTGTTCTGATTGCTCCATTGTCGTCGGGCCACGTATTTGCAAGCAATGCTGCGAGTTAGGTAATGAAATAATGAAAAACTTTAGCATATCATTTTGTTTAGATTTATCTACAAATTCTTAATACCTGCTATGGAAAATGTAAATATTGCTTGAAATAAACAATATTTATGAAGTTAAACGATTCCGCGTTATAAGAAAAACTAATTTTGTCCTTAGAATTGCAACAAGATTAATTAAAATTCGTATCGAAATAGCTCTAAACAAGTTTGTTTATTGCATTATATTCTAATACAGTTTCTGCTTTCGAATGAAAGGTTTCTTCGAATACCTATGCAATAAACCGCCTTTCTTGTGTGTCATTAACATTTAGCTATATGTCTGTGAATTTGCACAGTTTCTGAAATATGTTGAGCTGTGTTACCAACTTGTCTTAGAGCAATCTGCCCACGTGTAGCTTCTGATGTATACGACATATGTACTGTGGGTCAAACAATATTCCAGCTAATGAGAAACGATTTAAGTGAGCCATCAGAAATAATAAATATTTCCTTTTCAGGCCTACGTGTCATTGGTTATAATTATGTCCAGGCAGTATCATGAATAGTGCTGTCATTGGAGAGGAGTAAAGAGAGGGAAAGGAGGGAAAGCTACGAAGACCTCGTTTAATATAATCATGATACCCTTGCATTGTACTAAATTCGTTTTTGTACCAGTATGAGCGACATGGAAGTTTATTGCCTCATGGAACATTTAAGCGAAAGCTGAAATTTTCCTCAGTGAAAGAGAAATGGAAAGTATATTGAACTACAGCAATATTTTGTATGCGGTATATGACTTCGCCCGAGGTAGACTCTCGTGCAAATAATCCCAATCTATCCAACCGAAGCTTTATTCCACCTCCACCACATCCATTGCTTGGATTACATATACCGGATCTATTCCCTTTAATACTAATGTCCCTCACAGATCCCAACTTTAAACCAAAGTTGGAGGTTTCGGGGATCCAAATATCCGACTTAGTCCCCTTCCCTTCGTAATCGTAACATAAGTTTATCATGAACCAGTAAACGTCCAGCGTTACGCACAAGAGTGACATTTACGTTGTACGTGACGATTGATATTTTAACGTAAATCCACGTGCATACAAATATTTGATGGCAGCGATCTTCACACGTTTATTTATTCTCGCTTAGCTCCCTGAATACAAATTAAACTTTACTGAGTAATTTTATTCGGTTTAGAACCGATAGTCATAGTCTAAATTTATAGTGCTGACATTCAGATTAACCTATATAATTATTTGTTTGTTTCATTTTCATTGATTACAATAACTTTAAGTTTATCGCGCATGCGCACCTTCTAAGCGATATGACGTCAGAGCAGCACTTTCCTACCACACAATATTAAAGTTTTCCTGTTACTTCTCGTTTAAAATTGACCTTTGTTAATGTTTCTGTGTCGAAATTTATTTCAAACTAACAAGAGAAAGGCTCATCAAGAGAATGGTTTGGACATCAAATTATGCGACATTTCTGACGACATAGAAAATGGAAAGCACTATGGGAAAACAAAAGGATATGAGTTGTAAAAGTTGTAAAAGTATATTAAGGATACAGAAGATAAAGTGTTAGATTTTTAAAGAGGTTGTGGCTATGTGATTAGTTTGAAATTCCATGGCATGGAAAAGTAAAAGGAGTAGTGACTTACCAGTTGAGAAAAATATAAGTATTTGAAAATTCAAGCCAGTAATTAGAAATATCTCGGAAAGTGTTAACATCACAACACGTTTTATTTGTCAAAATGTATGCTTAAATAACATATGCCTACATCTTTCATCTCTTAGGATTTACTAATTATAAGTCATTCAGAATCAGCAAGACTTCAGATGTTAGTCATAGAATTTAAGATATATGTACATTTTATTTTTGATGAAAATGTGTAAACACGTGATACTTCAATCAAAATCTTTAGAACCAGGTTTGAGAAAATAGAAAATAATGAAGCTTTTCGATGCAAAGTGTAATTTGGGCCGGGAGATTTTCTTGAAAATCTTCGTCTGGAAGTCCGATGTCTTCCTTGTAAGGCGGACTTCACACACACACACAGAGAGAGAGAGAGAGAGAGAGAGAGAGACAGAGACAGAGAGAGAGACAGAGAGATTTTTCTAAAAAAATACTTTTTTATTCTGGAAGTTTCAAAATAAGCATTTAACAAATGAAAACACTAGTTGTATTCTAATCGGTTAGCGTAGCGCTAACATTACACTTAGGTCAGTATTACACAAACTCAGAGCAACACAACTTATCCGTCGACTCGTATCATAACTAAACTATCACTACCAGATCACAACTCACACTGAACTGAACAGTTCATCATCTGTCCACTCAACGCTCGTAAACGTAACTGATTGTCTCACTCCTTCACTGGCCTCTGGTTACGAGCAAACCCCTTAATACAGTGTCCACTGCACAGCAGAACTTTCTAGAAAACAAAGTTTCTGGACCCTACCTAATGGAATTCTCTCGAATTGCAATAGCGGCCAATGTGTTGGCCGGTTATTGTCCGTCAAGGGGATCGGCCCGGGCTGGCCCGGCTCAGCCGGTAGGTTGAAGACCAGGCTGGTGCGCGCTAATCCCCGTCATCTAATGAATTCGGTCCAGACTATGGGTGGTTAGAAAAGAAAGGCAATTCAACTGGACATCGCTTGGCAGTTGTTTACATGCTACGCTGTTGCAATGTATTCTTATGAAGAAGTGTTCTTCCCCTTAACTCAGAGCTGGTGGAAGAAAATTCAAGAATTGAGTTTAAGCACTGCATACCAAGAAAGGAACACCGAAATTATTAATTTTCTTAAGAAAGTTTCTGGTGGGATCCAGAAGAAATAGCTAACAGTTTTGCTGAAGATTTTTATTCCTGAATGCCAAATGATAAACGAGTTGGGAGTTTTCTGTAAGCACGTGTTATAATATCACATAGATGGAGATGGTAGCTTCCCTCCAGAAATGTGGACAAAATTCTCCAAAAGTTCCATCCACACTACAAACAGTTGCGAAGCGCTCCGTGCCAAATTGAATGGATTAACATCGACACTCACACATTTTTCAATTAATTGAAGTTTTGAAGAACATTTAAAGGAAATGTTTGTTTTAATGATACCAAATTAAAAAAAGAAACAACACAATAAAAGCCACGAAAAAGAGACATTTTACATAAAATCATGGAATACAAAACGCATGCCCTAACAAGGCACGACTTTGTTAGAACAGTATCTTTTAAATGTTTACCTCTTTAGACTCCATTTGAAGCAATGGCTCTGCACTAAGCATGCATTGGTATCTAACATCAGTAACCGTACCAGTAATAATCCTGGCAATCCTAAGCCTGTTTAAAATAGTAACGAAAATGTTTATACCAACGGATAGTTTATGTACATAAGGGGATGCATTGGGGACGAGCTCGTGTACAAAAGGAATTAATGGGACCGAGTTCATGAAATCCGCAATTCCCACCCCAGCCATCCGTAACCAATTTCACGGCCACGATGACAGTATACACTTTCATTACACATATGTTCTCCTAAATCAATGATAGGCACTGGATAATAATGTCAGCGTTTTTTTAACTGCATTTCGCAAACAAGCCAGGAGAGATATGTAATTTGTTTCACAGTACAATATATGCGCTTCACCTCGAAGTCTGTAAATATCGGAAAATACAGTTTGAATACTTAATGTTTCCTTAATGTTGTCTAGTCTCGAGTGAGAAGTTTCTTGTACTCCTCCAAGTTTCATGTAACACTGTCTACTGCAAGCACAACAGATGCATTACTCGTATTGCGAAAGAACTGAAAGTTTTCACGAACAGGCTTTCCATCTTGCACTAATACATTTCAAGTAAAAGTTAAGGCGGCTTCTTGCACGGATATATTTGTTTCTAAAGTAGCAGTGTGCTGCATCACTGATAAAAGCATGTCTGCATTGCCACTTTTCAGTACAGGATGTATAGATTTAAATGCAGAGAATCGTTGATGCAACGCTACTATGCATACGAGGGCAATCCGTGTAAACTGCAGGCCCGTAGAAAATCAAATTTGCCACAGATCCACATGAAGTTTAAAACAAAGGTAAGTTGAGTGTGCAGAAATAGGACATGGCCTACCAGATTCTTATTATGTTCTTGAGGATTACTCTAAAATGTTAAACTCATTGAGAAATTTTCAACTCATTAAAAAATGTTCCCCAACTCCCGCAATGGGCAGCTCTGGTGGACACTAGGAGTACATTTCACTTCACTTGAAAGACAAGAGTGAAAATTTCGCCGTAGTTTTCGAAGGCCAATATAGACCTTAAAATTCTTATTACGTTCGTTCGTCTTGTTGATCAGAGTGAAGCCCTGATAAAGGGCATCATGTCTAGCAGCTCGTTAGTTCTGGTGACTATTAACGTCTACTCTGAAGTTCAGATCTCCGGCTATGATGATGTTCCATCCTGGCGTTGCGTTCTTAGGCAGTCCTAATGGCTGCTATCACGACCTCTGTTGGCGACCTCTGTCGGAGAGGCTTTCGAAGTTCATCACTAGTGTGTCTTAGTACTGTTCCCATTTTTGCTTTGAAGAAACAGGAAGCTGGGAGACATGCCTAGCGGAAACTAACCATTTCACGTCGGAAGAAGTACACGAGATAATAACATCTCTAAAAAATAAAAAGCCACCGAGCTCCGATGGAATATGTAATGAACCTATCAAATGTTCAGCTATCCTACTACAGCAAGCAACCAAAGATATGTTAAAGCTTTGCCTAAAAATGGGTAACATACCAGAAATATGGAGGACCTCGACTATTAAGGTCTATTTAAGGGTAAAGGCAGTTAATTGGATCCCAACTCCTACAGAGGAATTGCTCTGGAAAAATGCACATTGAAGATACAAGCATTATCACAAACTGAATCTCTAAAAACGCGGAACACAAGACTCTCATTAGAAACCACCAGTGCAACCTTGTTCGGCGCAGAAAAAAAATATAGTTACTATTGCAACCTATGGAATAGATCTCATTTGGGAAAAGCTGAGTCTGAACGACTTAATCACTTTGGAAGCAGCCAACAAGCACTCCTTTGTCTGCTATCTGCATAATAAGTGTTACTTAGGTAAGATTAGTTACCATCAAAAGGTCTTGGAACTCGCTGCAATACATTCATCACATGGAAAGCTGTGTCGAAGATGTAGCAAACAGTTATAAACGACTGACTTATACAGCAGCACATCCTCTGACAGTGCAAATAGCACTCGGAAAAACACAGTTTAATTGCCGAAATGTCATATACAACCGTTTTGGTGCGAACATTTATATCCACAAATAATAAATCATTTAGTAGGACAGAATGTCGTGGACATAACATTTTTGCTGTCCCTGGCAAGCCTCGCTTCTTAGGTTCCTGGGAAATGACGGGTGACATAGGCACATTTAAAGTATTGCTTGTATTAAAATATGACAAAATGACAACAAAGTTCAGTTACTTTCTCCGTCACTTTATTTTCTTCTAGAACTGAAGCATAAACCACTGTTCTCTTTTATCTTTAACACAATATGCAGTTCTTCGTGACCTTGCTCTCACATATATTCAGTCCTCCCGTAACCTTGACACACACACGTGCTTCTGTCTTTCAGTTCTCTCTGTCTAATAAACTGCTGGTTTCTACGATCGCACTCATTAAACTGCTCCTCACTACAACTCTGACGTGACGTTAAATGTCCTAAAATGTCTCCTTAACACGCAGTTCTTTCACGACGACGACTGTACACACACACACACACACACACACACACACACACACTGCTGCTGCTGCTGCTAAAAGTGGTCTCGCTCGACACTCACGATTAGATTACATACAGCTACCACTCTTCCTTTTTTTCACAAAGCTGTCCCTCTCTCACTGTCCTGCAAACCTTTATAGACGAGAATGACGTAGCGTGGATTTTTCTGGAAATTTACACTTTTCTCCATGCATTCACAAACTGTCGAAGTTTCTGAAGCGTTCTCCGAAACGCTTTGTTCTGCCGCGTTCATTGGTGGGTGTCTAGTAGCCGCCAGTTTGTGAAGTAGCTTGACCTTGGCTCCCTTTTTGATGCACGCGATCACCAAGTGGTGTGAGGTTGACTGTTTTAGGTGTGCATTCGCGGCCTGCGTCACAATAGTAGTAGTAGTAATAGTAATAATAATAATAATAATAATACTTTATTATTATTATTATTATTATTATTATTATTATTATTATTATTATTATTATTATTATTATTATTATTATTATTATTATTATTATTATTATTATTATTATTATTATTATTATTATTATTATTATTATTATTATACTTTTCGTATTAGGATAGCAGAACGAATATTAACAAATTATCAAAACCATTCGTTCTCACACTTCGACGCTCCCAAAGTCCAAACTGTGCATTTCCGGACAAGGGTTTCTATTTGAAAACCGATCAGTTTGCCATCCCAGACAACATACTAAGCATTGCCGGTTTTTTTTTTTTTTTTTATTTTATTTTATTATATATATGGTTAGAGTGCAGTTTTGTTCCACTGTATCTTCCAAATCCTTTAATTAAATGTTTGTGACTTCAGTCAAATAAAAGGATTAGTTATATTCATTCTTTCGCTGACATCATTTGTGATGCAAAGTTATGAAATATCACATGACTTCTGGTTTGCATAAAATCAACGATTTTTTTTCTAGCTAATTATGGGCGTCTGAGATTATCTCAGTGTGACAGCAAATCGTTATTGCATTAATACTTTTAATGTAGGTTAAAACATGAATCTTTCGGCTGCTGCAGTGGTATATCTTGAGCACCAAATTAATATGATATACGAGTAGATAACTGTGATGTGTAATATTCCCTTAAATCAAATCTGAAGTTTTCAAGAGGAATAAACAGATATGTGAAACATATATACTTCTCAAAGAAGTTTCACTATTGTACTACTGAGGCATCGTTATGGTGAAGCTGTTTGGTAGGCTGAATCAAAGACCCCCCCCCCCCTCCCCTGAATGCGGAATACACTCTCGTGCTGACAGCTACAAAGGAAGTGGTCGATGGATTGAGTAATGCTTATGTAGTGGGTCAACGTTCAGGTCCAAGTGATTACTGGCCCGTGTAGCATCCTAGCAGAGCTGATTGTGGATTGTTCAGATGTGCCCATCTCTCGTTACTTGCTTCAGTCGGTCAAGCGACTTTGTTCTACTGAATGCATTCTCTGTGGATGTAAGACTGAATATTCAAGATAACTTGGAAGCTACATAATTACATCATTTTTTAAAATTAGTTTTTAATAATGCCCATCTGCAAAAACAAATTATTTTAATGTTATGAAATACACACTTCTACATTAAATTTGTATTTTTATGGCTATAAGTACAGGAGGCTAGTGGAGAGAGAGAGAGAGGGCAGTGAATGACCCGTCGACCAAGCAGTCCTCTAGTTACTGGAAATAACTCGCAAATAACAGGTGATTTCAATGTTATTTAAAATGCGGATTTCCGTTAATAATAACAGCTAAAGAGGAATGAGAAAAAAGGAAAGCTTTACTTCGTAACACTTTTTGCTAATGTTACATCTCCTTTATTTAGATTATTCCAATATTTAGTTCGCGGTTCTGTTCCATTACCCTGTTCCTCTCTGATTAGTAGTTACCAACCTCTTTGTCCAGTAGTGTAGGTATTTCATGTCAATTGGCATGGTTTAGCGACTTTGGGCATCACATTGTCATGTTGATTTAAACCTTTTTGTGTCCAGTTGATCGAAGACTAGCATTGCACAATTTACACAGTTTGTTTTACAAACACTATCAGTTGGCAGAAGAATGCAATTTTTGAGTATACGGCATCAAATAGTATTTATTGTCTTTAATGTTTTATTCCAAAATTACAACTACTCGCCACTATCTAGCAGTATAAACTTTGGTCCTACTCTGAAGGGACGGAAAATTAGCGTCTGGTGAGTGCTAATGTTCCCTAAACTGATAGACAAAGGGATCAGGCACCTAAAATGTTATTTTCCAATATTATCAGCAATTTAGCTGAAAATTTATGTTCAATAGTTACATAAACATTATATTATGGTTTTGAATTTAGTTTTATATCTCTTTTAGTTTTCAAGTTATTGCATTTTAAATGCTAAATTTTATTATCTATTGCAAAAAGTTGAACATGATGCAGTTTTGAAAACAGTTATCCTTTTTAAATTCATATGAATTTATCTGACTACAACGCATAGATCTGCCATATATTTTTTTCTAGCCTTCGTTTATAAGAAAAATAATTTTTAAATTCTGTAATTGTAAATTTCTTCTTTTTGAAGTTTTATATTGCTTTAAAACTAATAACTCAAAAGCCGTTGGAGAAAAAAGCATATAAATAGAATTAATTTCTTCCGTTTTAAGAATCTACATGATAAATTTCAGAAGAGTTGAATAAAAACTGCATCATGTGGAACATTTTGAAAAAGTGTGTTGTTGAAAAAATAATTTCTAAAAACAGCAAATTTGAAAATGAAAAGCATCTTATTCTTGTTTCATAATCTGCGTTATATAAATATATATGTTTGTAATATAAATAGTCAAAATACTACGACAAAATGGCAGGATCCAGTCCAGTTTCTTTTCTACCACTTTATTGGCCTTCAAAAATTTTGCACAAATACACAGTTCTCTTCCACTGAAGTTAACAGTCTACAGTCTTTCATGATATTACAACTTCCAACTATTTTCTTTTCATTGGCTTGACTCGGTCCTTTCACTATCTTCATTTACTTTCCCTGTCTCTCATACACTAACTCCTACTCTGGTATCCCTTCAAATCGGACAGTACAATCACTCAATACTCGTTAAAACTTCTTCACTTCGACGCGACGTATCTTCCACGACGACAGTATCACATACGCGCGCACCTCTGTCTCACACTCACTGACATACTGACCGACACAAAACTCCTGCTTCCACGCGCTCCGCAAGCTTTGATAGTGACGATGACGTAGCCAGATCTTACTCGGACGCCTAGAAACAAGCCGGCTGCCGGAGACTCCTCGAATGCTCTGGGCAGCCCTTTTTGTTTTGCCGCTTCATTGTTGTTAGTCACGGTTCACTCGCGTGAATGGTGTGGGGAAGCTTGACCTTCGGCGCCTTTGCTCGCCGTATATGGTGTGAAGTAGCTTGGACCCCATCTTTTTTTGTTGTGCGCCGCTCCTGGCCTCACATGCGTTTTTAATCCTTCGGCCCTAAGTATTTTTAAAGTTATAAAAATGTTAATTATTGCGAGATTTATACTAAACGTTAGTGCTGCATTCCCTTGAATCAAAGATATCAATTTCTGACCCGCTGTGTCATTCTGCTCTTTCCCCTTCCGCTATCGTGTGTTGCGGGTGGTCGGACTTTACGGCCACACAGTGCTAAGAGAATAGAACCTCCTTGTACAGTAGGCAAACCCAAGAACAAAACAGGGTCCATTAGCGCCGGTGCCTTAAAAAACAGAAATCAAGAGAAATGGGTGATTTTATAATTGTCATGTGTTGCTAAAGTTCCATATGACAATCACTCGCTTGCTTCTGTAAGTGCTGGATGTCATTTTAAGCGTATTTTCAATGCATGCTTTCGATACACTTAAGATTGTGGCAAACATGTAAGCCTGCAACCACTGACAATACCGAAACACATTGGGCGCCATAAGGACACCTGTTCAGCGCATCTCATTTTATTCAATATAGCTAACGTGTCATATGGCTCCATCCCGGCAGACACGCAATAACAACATGACCTTGAATGGCACCGTCCTGCCACAATATCTGACGAAGTCTGCCCACATTTGTTTTCCACCTGTCCAATCCATTCACTCATCCACAAACTTGACACCTGACATTATCATGCACATAACACTGACGTTAACACCCTCCGGATGCAGAATCCTGTCTCGATTTGCCATTATTAAAATGTCAAATAAACACACCTGGATACTAAAATCGAACATGATTAATAAAACTGCTTATTGAACGAACTAGTTGAGGCATTCGACATTAATTTTGAAGCAGCTTCTTTCCTTGGCCCTCGAAAATTATAACAGGCAAAACAGAGACATCAGGAAACTGACTTCACTTGTTTAATCAACAAGAAAAATGGAAAATGGATTTTTATCTAGAGTGTAACGACCGATAATATTATGCCTATATTGTGTTAAAGATAAGATTGAAATGTAGTCCAAATATAAAACATGAAACTACAAAAGCAGCAGTGTGAGAAATAATGCAGAGTGCATATGTTTTCAGACTTATTTAATGAACAACTACAATAAGACATGATGATAATCCAACAGATTGTGATGTGTAGAGAAGTTTTTCAACTGTTGGAAATGTTAAGGTTACAGCAAAGTTTAGAAAAGTAAGTGATGGACATATAAATACATTTATAAATTATGTTATGATCAAACAGCAAGGGAAGAGAAGGGACAATTTGAAGGGAATATTGAGTTTGGGGACCTGTATACAGGAGCTATTGAAAATCGATGGCATAAGCATTGTGTTAGATTCAATAAAAAATAAGATTAAACATTAATCGGAAAATAAAGTTGTAGTTAAAAGCACTCCTTGCGTTTCCTCCCTGCACGTATACGCCCTTGAGATAAGACTTCAGCTCACTATCCGACCAACGAGAGACCGACTGCTCCATAATTGACTTCAAAATGTGGGGGTACCCAAACCCGACAACCTCTTAATTGTCGCCTCAGCGTGTGGCTAGCCAAATTCGATAGCTTCAGTATCTTTATCGTGTACCGTTTACATCCGTCCATATTCCATTTCTATTTGTTTATCGGCACTCATTTTCTCATTTCCAATGCACTACACGCGGGGTTCCCAACCATTCAGTGCTTACTTGCACCTCCCAGGGCTCAAGGAGAATAAAACAATTGAATATTGAAATTCGTCATCATTATCATCAGCTTCAGGGATTAAGCCTCATATGGTTTGTTTCTGTCTCATATCTTTTAACATTGTTGAGCCTGTCTTGTCTTCGGCCTACCAACATTTCTTCGTCTCTTTCGATAGAGTTAATGAGTTTTGGTAGGTACGCGATTGTCATTCTTTGTATGTGTTGGTTCCAATTATTCCAATTATTACTTATGTCCAAATCAATTTTTTGTAAAGTGGACCATTTCGGACATATTCCTTGTTATTTGTGCGAGTTTTGCGATACTTAAACTTTTCTCAAATGGAAGGTCGTTATTCACGTTTTTATCTCTTAGCCGTGCAAAGAGAACGGAATTTCAAAGTCGTCATATAGCGCCCATCTTTAAAAGATTTGACTATCGCTCAAAGTCTACCGTTTTCCTATATTCCCCTTGCACTCACAAGAAAATTAGCAATAAGAATTTCTACAAATGTTTATCTCAACCAACATGAAGTAGACACAGGAATAAGAGTTTGTAACAATAATTAGTATAACAGTAGAGAAAGTCATGTGAGCGCAACACATCAGATTTTTCATGTGTCATTGGCTATGATGTGCCCTTAAGTCATTATTGGTTCTTTTAGGTCATCTTCAATAAAAGTTCATAAAGTTAACATTTTAAGATCATTTTTAATATTTTTCAAGTCATAAAAATCTGGGTCCTACTTATGACTATACAACGCCATTCACAGTAGCATTCGGTGTTGATAATGGCAGGTCACTGTCACGATTTTAACCCTAGGCAATTTTCTGTTGCCCAACCGCAGTAACGCGAAACCTGATTCTGTAATTAATTCTGCATTTAATGAACAAAATGCATTTAACGCAATTTATCTTCTCGTCTGTTTTTTTGCACAACCGTGTTACATAGTCCTCAACTGAGCGAGATGGCTCCCCAGTAACGTATGAGGCTCGCATTCGGGACGTCCCGTTTTCAATTTCCATCTACGTCAACTTTGACCCCAGGTTCACCGTAGTACTCCCTGGTTGATAAGACGAACGTTAGTGGTCTCTTTTTTGTGACGGTTTCCTTTCCCTCCCTTTTCCACCCTTTAATTTCCCTTCCATTGCATCTTTCAAGTGCACTCCCAGGTTTCACGATGTGGGGCGGTGCCGAACGAATGGCACAGATGCTTGATCCAAGGAAACTTTGGAGGATTGATAGCTATAACAGATTATCAATGTTTCCCATTCATTCTATAATCTATTGCTATGTGCATAAATATACGTTTCGGACAGTGAGATTATTTCACGTATCGTTCTTCGAAACAATGGAAGCGATCTTTGTTCATTTCATATCCGACCTTCCCTAGTTAAGCTCTGTAACAGCGATATCCAACCTTCTCTCTAATGAGTGCCTATACCTATATACCCTACTCCACTCTTTTAGTCGGAGTGACAGTCAGTATCAAATGACGGACACAAACAGGCGATTCCATGGCAGTTTCTAAGCCACACCTTGAATTTTTTGGGAATGTCCTCGGAAGACCTCTTCACTCTGGATGATTTTTGCATAAATGGTAAACTGTAAGAGACACAAAATCTTACTAAATAAAAAATGTGGATCTCCTTAAAACACACAATTTATGCTAAATACTTCTTTATTCTTTCAGTAAACCATTTCCGAGATATTCTTTATTATGTTTTTGAATATGCCAATACTTACACTTTTCTCAAATAGGAATATGTTACTCTTTTTTTATCTCTTGACCTTGCAAAGAGAATGGAATTTCAAAGGCATCGTATAGCAACTAGCTCTTAAAACATTTCATTATAGCTTAAAGCCTACTGCATTTCCATATTCTCCGTGCACCTACAAGAAACTTCGCAGTAAGGTAATTTCTGAAAATGCTGATCTTAATTTAAATGTAGTAGAGAAATAAGCATTTGCAAGAATAGTATGTATAAGAGTGAGTGTAGCTCTGCATATATATTTGCGAACAGTTTCTCCAAATTGAACTATATTAAAAGTATGCATCCCAATATGTTACGCGACGATCATTTGGTGTATCTTATCAGCTTATGCACTTCGACTTTGTCGCCAAAAATTGACAGACTTCTTAAACGTAAGCAGTACCAAACAAAATACAAACGAACAGATGTTTATCACATAAGCTTTGAAAACACTTTTGTAAATCAAACGCAACCTAATATAACCAACGCGCCACTGCAACACAATGCACGGCTGGGGGTTAAAGAGTGGCAAGGTCCGCGTACAATGGAAAGAGGTAAACCCAACCTCCCCTCTTTCGCAAAGGTTGGACATCGCTGCTCTGGAAGTAAGGCAGTACAACGTAAATATTTGTTATCGCTTGAGTTACATAACCGGGTTCTAGATGTATACAGAAGTAATTTCGTTATTTATATACACATTTTAGACCGAGCGAGGTGGCGTCACAGTAACGTGTGCGACTCTCATTCAGGAGATCGTGGTTTCATTCCCCGCGATCGACCACTCAAACTTGGCGTTTTTTCGAGGTTTCCCCTTGTTGTGATGGCTTCTAATTTACGATTTCTTTCTCTTCCTTTCCTCATGCCATTTCCCTCGTCATCTTTCAGGTCTGTTTGTAGGCGCGTAAGCAGGCAAATGGCGCGGTTGCTGTAACTGTGTAAACCTCTGGCCCCGCTTGAAAATAGCTGCGTGTTGCTGCCCAGGTCACTAGGTGCGCTTTGTCGCCACCTCGGGTCGGTGTGGAGTTTTGGTGGTGCAGCGGATACCTGTCCCCGCTCTCTGAACAGCCCATTGTCTTCCTTTAGCACCATCCCTTGTCTTCAGGTCGCAGTGTATGCGGGGTCTCCTTCTGTTATATTCACATCTCAACACACATTTTGGATTGAACATTGAGTTTCTCATTTTATCTTTGAAACATACTCGTATTCACTGTTACATTAAGTGGCAGACCCGTGGTCGTGTTGTGCTGGTCTTGTGGTGATAACATTTCTTGAACATGATAACACGTATTTACTTTATAACTGTAGAGCGAGGAGATATATCCACTGAAGAAGAAATCAGGTTGACTGCACGGCAAGTTGCTTGCCTGACGTCATCGCTACTACCTCGGACTGAGGGGTGAACAGCGTGCTGTGGTTCAGTATGACAGCTGTACCGTACAGATAGGGAGTGTTACTTTCTGTGCGATCCGTGCTTACATACGAGGTGAATAATGTCTTCAGCTTTACGTGATGGTAAATTAAATAAGTTATTGGAAGAATTTGGAAGAAATAATTTCGTATTGAATGGTGATACGATACACTGTAAGTTATGTTATTCACAAATTAGAGATTCCAAGGAGAAACGGAAATTGTTGAAGCAACATTGTAATACCAAAAACATAAAGCACTTGTTGCAGCATCAAAGAATAAAGAACACGACCATTTGTCACTTCAATCGGAGTTTTTTTAAGACATGTGCAAAATAGATCATGTAAAATCATGTAATGAACCTGGCTACGCTACAATGGTTCATATAAAAATTGGTTTACAACAGCTAGACAAAATGTCATCTACGTATGACGAACACAATGCAAAATATCTTACGTTTGCTCCCGTTACATCATGTGACGTTGAGAGAAGTTTCTCGCTGTATAAACATTGTTTAGATGACAAGTTTCACTTTTGAACAATTTAAAAATGTATTTTTGTTCACTACAATGTTTTTAAGGAACGAATAGATGACGATATGAACTGATTTAAATGGACTAGGGCGTCTTACACAGCCCTGCCCGTGCTACGCCGTCTGCCAGCCACCATGGAGCGTGTATAGTACGAGCGCGCAAACATTGTAAGCGATGGGATATTTATCCTCGCTCTATTTATAAGTAAACCTCTTACAGCTCCCTGAAAGAGATAACATTCATGCTCAAAATAGTTGTACGATAAGTTATTTTTTAAACTTTTTATAGAATTTTATTGAATCTACAAGGCAACTTAGTAACTTGTAAAGTCGTTTACCATAATCCTACTTGGTGAGTACGTCTAGATTTTAACTGATGCAGTGTGCTTTTTAGTTTCGTATTTGTGCAAATGCAAGTTAAATACACGTCAATTCCTTTCGGTATTAACGAGAGGGTGTTTGGTTTATTCTTCTACTAAATTTAGAACTTTATTTTAACCTTGTTTTACGTTGATCTTTGGATATCTCTCACTTAGGAATCTTTCAAACTTTTATTGCGTTACTTTTTTAATAAATCGATTGCTCCTCGATTTGAGTTCTGTCGTCTTGTCGAGGTGTAAGCGTCAGTTTGTCTCTGGCAGCCCATTTTTAACGAAGTTCTTACCCTCTTTGTCTCACTTCTCATTATTCTTATTCCTCCCTGAGTCATTATTATCAGCTTCTGTGTCTCACATTTCATTCATTTCTGCTCTCAGACCTTTAATCCTTGTATTAAAGGCGAAGTGTATATTAAGACTACTATTTTTCGAGTTTCTAAACGTGTCAGCACCACACTCTTTGGAAAGCAAAGTAGCAGCTTTAAATCATTAAAATATAATATTTAACGGCTATCTGTTCACAAGCGGTTATATGCCAGTGGTTATAATAGTCTTATTCTGTATGAAAAGAAAGCACTTCATTATTAGTTTTTACACCAAGAGCTTGGATTCAATAATTATTTTTTTAAAAAATCGGATGTGCTGCACTTACATTACTTTCTCTACTCTCGTACTAATCATTCTTATAGACTCTTGTTCCTATATCTTCTTCGTGTTAGTTGAGATAAACATTTGCAGAAATTATCTTATTGCTTATTTCCTTGTAGAAGAATATGAGAATACAGTAGGCTTTGTGCGATAGTCAAATCTTTTAAAGCATTGAGATTCCGTTCTCTTTGCATAGTTAGCATATAAAAAATGAACAACGATGTCGCATTTGACAAAAGTTTGTTTTCCGAAACTGACACAAATAACAAGGAATATCTACGAAATGATTCACTCTAAAAAAATTATTTGGACATAAATTGTGCTTTAGCGAGATCTACATTTTTGGGTAGTAAGATTTTGTCTATCTCTTACATTTTACGAGTTATTCTTAAGTCATCCAGAGTAAACAGGAATACATAGGCTATAGCTAGAAAATTCAAGATATACGTTTCATTTGTCAAAAACATCTTAAACATATTTAATTTTAACCAAAATCATTAGAACCATTTTCAAGAAAATCAAAATTTTCGAAAACTTTTCCATATAAAGGCTAGTTTAGGGTGGAGCAATTTTCTTCAAAAATCTTCGTGTCGCATCCTTGAAAGACATTAAACCTAAATACCAACTTTGGTTTTTAAGTAAGTTTTCGTTTTTGTGTTATGATGTCCACACACACACACACACACACACACACACACACACACACACACACACACACACACACACACACACACCTTTTTCTAAAAATGCTTTCAGGGTTCAGGGGGCCTCAAAACATATATTTCCGGTGTAATATGGACATCGAAATTTTGGGTTGAATACAATACTTCCCCAACTTTTTATATGTATTAGAGAAAGTAATAAACTATTTGAATTTGCTCAGTTTACTGTCATGTAGTTTTAAAGTTTGAAATTCATTTTTAAAATAACAAAAAAGTTAAATTGTCTCCTTTTGCAGTGGACTCTTTATGTGTTTACAAATGCAAACATAAAGACTCAACGGAAAGATGTCCGGCAAAGTTGATAAAATATCTCTGATACATACACTGTCATGGTTATCAAAACACTGGTAATTATGTTTACGTATTATAGGAACTGAAGATAATGACATGTGAAAGAATTGTCGAGTATCTACAAAAAGCACCGAAACACCCGGCGATAATGTAAGTAAACATCAACATAGCTATTGTAATTACAAACCATTCCAGAGTTGAAAATTATGTATGCTTTGCTGCTGATTATGAAGAAACAACTGCTGTAAAGTGTTTGTATTGTTCGAGGATGCAGAAATGTTGAGATAGCCAATCAATGCCTGTGTACACTCTGAACATCCATGAATAAATACGGTATGTATTAATGTTTACAAAAGTAGTGGAGATTGCATTTAGGTTTAATTGACTATTTGCCAGCCATTCTTTTTGTTGAGCTTATGTGGGTCTGTATGTTCATTTTAAAACTTAGGTTGGAACGTGATACACGTACGCAAAAGCAAAGGCATGCGTGAAAAGCCCTCTTTCACTCACAGCACCGACGGTATGTAGTGAGTGTTGTTGAGCCAAGCATTAAATGCGTAATATAAAAGCTATTGGCTGCAATGTCCTTTGATGTCACGTTGCGCTCAATGAATGCGCCTGTGCATAAAGAGATTATTGAGCTTTAAACTTGTCATAACAATAATAACTAATATGTTTCGAAATTATCATCGAGTAACTTACATGTGCTTCACGCATTTCTCTCGTATAAAAATGTATATATGCCATTGGAAAATTGCGCACTTTTCGGATGCATATTGCGGGTATTTGGTAGTGATTTTGGATAAAAAAATTATTATTTTTGTTTTTTTGCTTAATATCCATCTACTTAGTTTGCAGAACATGCCCATATAAGGTTTCTATGTTTGCGGCAGCTAAGTACATTTAAATGAGGATTTAAATCGAGTTTTAAATATGGCGGCCAAGCTGTCACGCCCCTTTTACACTGCATAATATCTTCTTTTGCCATTTACCGTAACTTCCTTTTTTTAAAGTTTAGGTACACTTTTCGAAAAAAGAACTATTATAGATAGAACTTTGATTTTTTGTGCATATACAGAATCTACTGCTCTAAGCAGCCGTTGAAACTTTCATGAAACTCCTCACAAAATGTTTTCATACATAACAAAATTAAAAAAGCTGATGTATTGCACTCACGACTTCCGCTATTCCTACACTTACCATTTTTGTAAACTCTTATTCCTCTATCTTCTTGTGTTAGTTGAAATAAATATTTGCAGAAATTATCTTATTGCTTATTTCCTTGTAGTTGCAAGAGGAATATGGGAATACAGTAGACTTTGAGCGATAGTCAAATCTTTTAAAGCTTTCAAATTCCGTTCTCTTTGCACAATCAACATATAAAATGAATAACAATATTACATTTGATGGAACTATAAGTTTTCCAAAAATCGCATAAATAGCAAGGGATATATCCGAAATGGTTTTATCTAGTTGACGCTGCAACCCGTTGTGGGTTTTGGCCTCCTTCACAATTCTCCTCCATTCGACTCGACCCTGTGCTTTCCCCTTTCAGCCTCTTATTCCCATTTTTTCATGTCCTGTTCCACATCCTGTAGCTACCTTTTCCTCGGTCTTCCTCTCCTTATCACAAATGGTTCACCCTTATTTAGACATAAATTCTGTTTTAGCAACATCTACATTTTTTGTATAGTAGGGTTTGTTCTACCTCTTACGTTTACCATTTATGCAAAATACATCCAGAGAAAATAGGACTACTTGGGGTATAGCCAAAAAATTCAAGATATGCATTTCATTTGTCAAAAATATCTAAAAAATATGGCATTTTAATCAAAATCTTTAGAGTCATCTTCAAGAAATATAAATTTTCGAAAAACTTTCCATGTAAAGGCTAGTTTTATAATGGCGGCGCCGTGGCTGAGTGGTTAGACCGCTCGCCTACCACCCAGGCGGGACCAGCATGTGGTATTGTGGTGGACGAAGCGGCGTCTGGGTGGGTTTTCTCCCGCCATTCATTCCACCAATCGCTCCATTATCACCCTTCCAATGATCCATTTCGCCTGCATTTTATATCATCCTCTTTCTCACTATCATACCTGGTGCTTGGCTGACCACCCGCTTCCAGGTCTTCACTCTGTCTGGTCCAGAGGTCCTTCTGCTCCCCGACAGGCGTCTCACCCTAGGCACTGGCTTGTAAGCCCTAGGAGTGTAAGTCCTACATAAGGGGAGGATAATCAGGGAAAGAAGAAGAAGGTCAGATTAGGGTAGAGCAATTTTCTTCAAAATCTTCGTGCCACATCCTTGAAAGATATTAAGCTTAAATACCAACTTTGGTTTTTAACCAACTTTTCGTTTTCGGGTTATGCTGTCCACAGACTGACACACACACACACACACACACACACACACACACACACACACACACACACACATACACACACACACATACACACACTCACTCACTCACTCAGACACTCGGACCTTTATCTAAAAATGGTTTTTTCATTCAGGGGGCCTCACAACATTATTTCCGGTGAAATTTCGACATCTAAGTTTTGGGTAGAGTACAATACTTCCTCTACTTACCTACTATACACAGTAGAGAAAGTAAAAATAAAGGGTGCATAGTTATTTAAGTTTTAAATTGCTATTATTGATTAAAATGTCTTAATCGTTCACCAGCTATATTGATTGTAAAGGGACTACAAAATTTAAAATGTGTCACACTAGCCACTTAGGAGAAAAGTGCTCCTAAAGAAGAAAATGTGTGAAAAATCTTGAATATTTTTATTGGAATACCAACAGAGTAAAAATTGTCAACTTTACTTATTATTTGACTTATATGGTTTCTGAATTAGAATCTGTTTTATAAACGGTAAGTTTCATTGTAATATATCGTATAGTTTTCAAGAAACACTAACATATGTGCATTGCATTGAGATTCTGCATGGAAATTGCTATTCTGACACTACCAAGTGTCCTTAAGGCTTATTAGGTTTCAGTTATCTTTTGTTACAACTGTTCAAATTTCAAAGGATGTGCGAAACGATTCATTAAAAAAATGCAATACTCAAATTATATAAAACCATGTTGCATTATGTCTTCGAAACTTCCGTAGTTTCTTTTTTCTCTCGCAGCATTAACCTTTTCCGAAATATTGCTGTATATATTGTAACAAAACGGCAAAATCAGTCCGGTTAGTTTTCTATTACTTTATCTTTGGGTTTTTTTTTTCTTTCTTCCTTTACCTCATCACCCTCTCCTTATGTAGAACATAAACCCCCTAGGACTTATAAGCCAGCGCCTAGTGTCAGACGCCTATCGGGGAGCACAGGAACCTCTGAGCCGGACAGAGTAAAGATCTGGAAGCGGGTGGTCAGCCAAGCACCAGGTATGATAGCGAGGAAGAGGATGTAATGAAATGCAGGCGAAATCGATTATCAGAAAGGTGCTTTTGGAGCAATTGGTGGGATGAGTGGCGGGGGAATCCGGAGAACCTGGAGAAAAGCCGCGCTGACGCTACTTCCCCCTCAACGAACACCACATGCGGGTCCATGGGGTCGAACCTGGGCCACCTAGGTGGTAAGCGAACGCTCTAACCGCTCAGCCACGGCCCCGCTCCATATTACTTTATTGCCTTCTAAATTTTTATCACAAATACACAACCTCTCATTAACACAGTCTACAGTTTTTCGTGCTATCACAACTCACAACTGTTACTTCCGTAACGTTACTCAGTGGTTCCAGTATCTTTCATCTCCTCGGTGTCTCATACACTCACTAAGGTGATGCAATCACTCGACGCCCGTTAGAATCTTCTTCATGACGCACGCGACGTACCACACACGCACAGCTGTCTCGCACTCACTGACAAACTGACCGACCCACGTCATAATTCTAACTCACCGCTGTTTTCTGTCCTCCTTATACAGTGGGGATGATGTCATACAGATCTTTCTCGATTTCCTAAGGAAAGCAAAAGAAAACTGGGGGAAAAAGTAAAATATCGCAGCGAGATGGCTCAAGCGGTAACGTCTGTGGCCCACATTCCGGAAGTCGCGGTCCCCGTTGCCGACCTTCCTGATCCATGTGTTTTTTCGGAGGTTTCCCTGGGTCGCCGGAATGCTGGAAAGGATTTCCATATCCTTCGAATGTTCTGTCCCTTCATTTCGTTACATTCATCATTTCATCTCACCCTTCAACCCGTTAGGTTTCTTTCAGGGTTGGAAGCGTCGGCGAACGTCGCGGTAGCAGCACGACAGGGGAAACAAGTGCGCTCTGGAAATCTCCTAGATTGGAAGGCAAGCCACTGGTTTCCAGAAGCCCATGGGATGTTAGAAGCTCGTGGGGGGGGGGGGGGTTGGAGGGGAGCTTACCCAGCTCTCGCCGGAGTGCTTCTAACTGGGCAAATGTAGGGACCCTGTCACCTGCTCCATCCTCCCGGGGGTGCCCCGCTAGGGGCATAGGCACAAAAGATCACCTTCTGGTCGAGGTGCTGTGTCCCTCTCCGCAAGTTGTCATTCGGTCAAATGAAAGGGAGAAGAAAAAGAGAAGAGGGGAGATTAGGAGGAGACCTCTCGAGAAGCCGAAGGGTCACGTAGCCAGGTAATAAAGAGGTTCAAGAGAAAGAAACACCAAAGGCTTTTATTTATATACAGATTAAGGAGAAAATAAACTTGTAAGATATGTAAAGCATGTATATGAAAAGGAACGATAAGCTAAATTTGCCTAGAGCTTCTTCTTCTTTTTTTTTTCCCCCCTTAATCTAGCTCCCTTTAACTTCTATGGCCAAGTGGAGGGGCTTCGACTTGCAAAACAATACGTTGACTTGTAAATATTGGTTCTTAATAATATTACACTCTCATTCACTCCTGTATGCCTACTTCTAGATTCTACGGAGCTTAGAGAAATATTCTAATTCAAGTAAAATGTCCCCGGCAGCTGTAAATTGGAAATGGAACTTCTGAGTTTAGAAGCCAGAACGTTGACTACTCGAACACTGAAGTAGTCCCCAAGTTTAAGTTTACTTTCTATTAAGAACGTGTTTCAGAATATGAAATTCTTTCTATATAGGTTCATTATTGGCAAAAATTGATTTTGATATAAACAACGATTTTGTTTTTGCATCATGCATGCAGCCAAATCCACATCGCTTGATTTGGAACCATTACACACAAACTTTATCTTGGATAAAAGAATCACTTTTTATATGAACAGCATTGATAGATACCGGCTCCGGGATCTTGGTCCAGTTGCAACTTTCTCGTTCCCGTTGCCGGGCATGGCATGTTAGATTCATATTGTGCCTATTATACTTTTCCCTGTAGAAATACATACAAATAAATAGAAATGTACAAATGCACTCCTCGTTGCAGGCGATTTGGCTCTCGTAGCACCTACAGAGAGCGATCTTCAATACTCGGTTCATAATTTATATCAACTGAATGAATTGTATGATATGGAAATTAATACTCAAAAAGTAATGGCATTTGTGGAAAATACCAGTTCCTAGCAAAATCTGCATATCACACAAATTACTCGAAAGAGTAAACGAAATTTCATATCTAGGATATAAGTATCCTTTGTGCATGAAGTAGATATACCAGATAAAATTCTTAAGTACACCAGAACTATGGGGATAGTAAATAACATAATGAAACCCTCAAAAGTACAGCAGCATACAAAACTACGGCTCTAGCAAGACCAGTCTACCAGAGTTACGATAGCGAGGCATGGACATTGAAACGGAAAGATGAAAACAGGGTATCAACAAATGAAATGAGATTCATGCGATCAACAGTTGGCTACACACGAGTGGACCATAAACACAATGAAGGTGTGCTAAAGGAGTTACAAGTTGTTCCTGTAATTCAATATATCCAATAGTATTACAAGAACAGGAAGAAACATGCATACCGAACACACTCCAGAAGGATCTCTAAAGCTGTGTCTGATTACCACCCAGAGGAAAACGTCGCCTTAGGAAACGATGGTTGGAAAATCCAGTTTTGAGGCCTAAAACTTGAATGAAATGGTAAGAGGAAGAAACTGGAGATTTTGGACCTCGACGCCGATTGGAGGATGACCTCTGAGCCGGAACAGGTCAGTTTGCCCTATCTTGATGATGAATATTGATCATAGACACCTCTTATCATTACCATTATAATCATCATTGCATTTTTGTTGATGAGTTTCGTTGCATAAGCATTTGTCTCATTACATTCTTATATATTAAAAAACAAATATCTAAAAATACCTACTATGTATACTACGTAATGCTGGAGAAAGTGAAATGAAGCTATAGCACGTGAAGACGTCTGTCTGTGTTGAATGTAAGGGTTTCAGAGGACATTAGCCTCGCCCACACTTATTCCCAAGCTCTTCGAAGGGACGAGTGGAGTATTGCACTCTCAAAGATCCCTCTCTCTCTCTCTCTCTCTCTCTCTCTCTCTCTCTCTCTCTCTCTCTCTCTCTCTCTCTCTCCTCCACATGAGAGTTAACGGCCTAGTACAGATAATCACGGTGCTCCATTTGTCACCTCTAAGTGGAGGATGACGTGTGCAGACGTACGTTCCCGAAAGGTTTTTCAATCGATACCCGTTTTCGGTTTATCAATGCACTAAGTGGGGAGCAATGGCTATTCATACCTGCATCCTCCTTGAAACCCAAGTGCTAAATTACAGTGATAGCTGAAGCACCAGTTACTATGGTGATCCCTGTAGTACCAGTTTGTGTGCCACTTTTTTTAGTGTGGCATTCATTTCTGGTTGTTAGTCACCGTTACCAGAGCATTTTTAATTTCTCTACTACGTACAGGAAGTTAAGGAAGTATTGTATTCCGCCCAAAATTTCGATTTATATATGTTTTGATGCACCCTGAATCCAGAAAAAAGCATTTTAGAGAAAGGTCCGTGTATGTATGTGTGTCTGTATGTACCTGTGAACAACATAACTCAAAAACAAAATTCGGTTAACAACCAAAGTTGCTATTTAAATTAAATATCTTTCAAGGATGCGACACAAAGTTTCGAAGAAAATTCTTCCACCCTAAAGTACCCTTTACGTGGAAAGTTGTTCCAAAACTTTGATTATCTCAAAAATGGCTCTAACAATTTTGATTAAAATGCAATATGTTTAAGATATTTTAATGGCAAATAAAATATATGTATTTTGAATTTTCTGGCTATATCCCATGTAGTTCTCTTTACTCTTGATGACTTTTGCATAACTGTTAAACTGTTAGAGATAGACCAAATCTTATTGTAAAAAAATGTAGACCTCTTTAAAACATACCAGTAATGTCCAAATGCATTTTTGGTGGAGTCAACCATTTTGGAGACATTCTTTGTGTGAATTTTGCGAGATTAAACTTTTCTCAAGTGGAAGGTCGTTATTCACTTTTTTATCTCTTGACCGTGCAAGAGAACGGAACTTCGAAGCCTTCTTATAGCGACCAGCTTTAAAAGATTTGTCTATTCCTCAAAGCCTACTTTATTCCCATATTCCCCTTGTACCTACAAGAAAATGAACAATAAGATAATTTCTGCAAATCTTTATCTCAACTAACGTGAAGATAGAGGACTAAGAGTTTGTAAGAATAGTATAAAAGTAGAGAAAGTATGTGAGTGCAACACGTCAGATTTTCATGTTTATATTCATCACAAATTTCTAAATAAACTGGTGTGTGGTTGTAATACAGAACATACAAATTTATTCTTGCCCAAATCTCTACAAATAAATTTATGAGAAAAAGAGTTTAAAAATTGGATTCTGAGCAGAAAGGTCTGCGTGTATAACAGTGAAAGATCAACCAATCTTGGCCGAGCGGTTAGCGCGCTCGCCTACCACCTAGGCGGCCCAGGTTCGATCCCAGGGACCTGCATGCGGTATTCGTGGTGGACGAAGCGGCGTCAGGGCGGGTTTTCTCCGGGTGCTCCGGTTTCCCCCGCCATCTCATTCCACCGGTGCTCCATCTTCATTCCATGTGTCATCAAAGTCACCACCTGCGGTGCCGTAGTAGTAAAAGCGGGCGTTAAACACAACAATAATAAATCAACCAATCTGAGGATACGAATTTTCTCTCCAGTTCACTTCAGACTCTTGTCTGCCTGCTACCCGATGCGATGTTTGCACGCAGTTCTGTTCAGCGCATGAACGGCTTATGGCAATATAAGTATGACCACCTTTAGCCCCTGTACATCCTAATTTTCACCGTTTTCGGATTCCATCATAGAAATAATTTATTCTGGTAATGTATTCTTTTCGCTACTTTATTATTACCACTAATCCAGCTGGTTTATAACATTTAGGCAATTATTCCATATTTTCAAAATATAGCGCCCTAATAACCTAGTTGTCGACGGGCTCTTAAGCACCACCACCAATATATATCTACAACTGTGAGACACTGTAGGACTCTATGACAACTTGCGGAGAGGGACCTAGCACCTCACCGAAAGGCCATATTTTGTGCCTGTGCCCCTGATGGGGCGAATGAATCCGAAGGGCGGTCGGAGCGTTGCCAGGACAGAGCAAGTGGTAGGGTCCGTACTTGTTCCCAGTCTCCAGCCATGTTCCTCTCCGTCGGGTTCGTACTCCCAAGGGGCTTGTGGCACTCGGAAACCGGCACCCCCACCCCACGGGTTTGTACCTCCCATGGGAGGGCTGGAAACCGGTAGGCTCACCTTCCAGTTCGGCGAACGAGATTGTCGAGCGGCGCGGCGCTCGCCGACGCTTCCAACTCTAAAAGAAACCTAACGAGATGAACCTAACGGGGTGAAGGCTGAAATGAAATTATTAATGCAACGAAATGCAGCGACGGGAAATCCTTCCCAACATTCCCCTGGTCACATGGGGTACCTCCGAAAAACCCAGGTGCAACAAAGTCGGCCGCGAGGTTCGAACCCACCACCTCCCGCATGCGGACCATAGAATTTACCGCCTGAGCCAGCCCGCTTGGTGAGGCACTGTTTCTAAGACTCGAAAATAGAATCTCACCTTGCTTTTATTTTTTTTCATTCATTCATTCGTTCATTCTTTTGCTCCTTCTTTTTCTTTGTTTTCTTTTTTTTTTTTTTTTTTTCCAGTGATTTAGTCAAATTAATTTTTCAACTTTATAAGACAATGTGCAATTTCTAGTACCCAAAATTTTAACTCTGCGTTGCTTTTCCTGAAATGAACCGTAACAACTTCGTCTAAAACTGAACTTTTTAATTAACTTGCATCTTAATTGGTACCAAAGCTAAATTCTCTTTATTTTGAAAATGAACCTCTAAAATATAAATTTTACCTAAGAAAGAGAGACTTTTCGCTTCCGCTATAGCTACGAATAAATCTACTCTCTTCGAAAGAAGTACAATATTCAGAATGCAATATTGTGAACTTTACAAAATGCAGAACTCAAGAAAAGCGTGACAAATTAAATCAAACAAAGACGAAGAGAGGGTAATGAATATTAATTTATGAAAATAATGCGTAAGTTAGTTTTGTATTTCATTCGACTTTTGGAGCTTTTGGAAGCCGTTTACGGATATTAATGCTTTCAACACTTCATTGGATTCAGCAGCAGAATATATTACCATATTAGATTCGTTAAGAGTGGTCCTAAAGTAAAGAGGCGCTTTGTATTAAATGAAGGTTCAGTATCTCTGGTATTTAAACTCACACTAAACTTTAAAAGCCAACTTTCTGATAAATATAGTACACTTAGGTTATTGCAAATCAGGTACCGGCAGGTTTTACCTATATTTACAGTTACTTATTCAGTAAATATAAAAATAAACTGCTTTTCTACATTTAACTGATGAACTCTTAAATGTAACAGGAACAAAATTTCATTTCGTAATATAAAAACCCAAGACATAATATAATTAGAACAGTTAAAACTCAAACTTATGAGAAATTATGAATAAGTAACATATAAATTATAAAATACGGGAACATGAAACTAAAACTTTAACTAAATGTTTTATATATGTATTTAGGCTTTCACGACCGGTGTCTTGACTATTCGAAATGTTCAGTTCTTCCGGGCTTGTAGGCCACGGTCTAGAAGGCATGGTAGATACCAACGTTTCGCCAAGTACTGCGTGCGCTTGGCATCATCAGGGTAACACGATCCTCCGTCTGCACTGGTCAGAGTTTGAATGTTTTATTTTTTGTTGCTTAGTTTTCTGTTGATCAGCTTATGAATACTTGGAGTGATATTTAGTGCTGCTTTGATTCTAAGTACTGCATTAAGATTTTCATCAGAGAGGTTACTTCGATATTCGAGTTTTCTCGATTTCAAAACGGAGAAGAGCTGCTCACACATATAAGTAGATAGTACCGAACATACGAAAGATTTAGCTGCACGATTTTACAGACGCGAAAATCATAAACGAGGAAAAAATTGGCAAAAACCAATTAAATACACCTTGCGTTTCAGTTCCCTGTTACATTGTAAGTTAATAATTTCTAACTGTAAGTTTGCAGCAACCAAATCAACATTTTCTGTGAATGGTATAGCAAATATATTAAGTTATGTTTCTAGACCTTGTAAGTCCTGCAAATATCCTTCAAATTGTTCAGCATGACGTCACCGTTCGCTGCTGGACAAGCAATTCGCAGATGTTCTGTGCATCTGATACATTTAAGAATACTCAATTACATTTTAATGTCAATGATTTTTTTGTCTTATTTTTCAATGTGTCTGTAAAGTTTGATACGTGCATTGTACAAAATTGGTCTTTTGTAACTTCGTAAGTACAGGGTGGGTACACTGAGCGGGATGACTTAGGCGGTAACGTCTGTGGCCCGCATTCGGAGGTCGTGTGCTCGATACCTGCGGCCGACCTTCCTGACCTTGGGTTTATCAGGGGGTTTCCCAGGTCACTCAGGCGAATGCCGGAAAGGATATTTAGCCCGCATCCCCCGTTTCCCTCACTCTTCGTTTCATTCAGTTCATTCTCTCTACCCGGTCTTTCCAGGTTGTAAGAGCCAGTGGAATCGCCGGAGGGGCTCCGCTCTTCAAATATGGTGCTGGCTGAGGAGAGGCGTGCGGTCGGCTGGCCACCATTCCACGACGAGTGAATGCTCAGCCGGAAGTAGATGGTGGCGGGCTCTCTGTAGTAACCCTGGAACTCCGTCGGGCTAAAGAACTGCCTGCACCTGTTAGGGACCCACCGTATCTGTAGTTCCGCCTGTGATGAGTTCTAGCCACTTGTAGGGTACTTTAATATCATCCCTCCTCCCAGGCTCTGACGCACAATAAACTATCGGTGTGCCGGAGTCCCTACCGTGATGGAGAGACAGGAGACAGACACACAGGCAGGGTGGGAACAAAGTATGATATAATAGTATAACAATAATAATAATAATAATAATAATAATAATAATAATAATAATAATAATAAAATACAACAATAACAATAAGAAACGAAAAAATGCCAATGAAAAATTACGTGCCTCATACTTGCACTTTACAATCTATAATACGTAATGTTAGGCAATAGCACCATATACAGGAGTAAGTTTATTCCCTGGAAAATAAAGATCTTGTAAGTAAAGTGAGACCTTTTCGGTTGTTTATACTGTTATTGTCTATTATCACGGACTAAACACGCTAGTTCAACTGCCTCTTATCTCACGTCTTCGCTGAGAGGCACAACACGCCACTGGCCTCTCTATGGCTAGAATTGCCCCGTGGCAATTCTGCAACTGTTTTAACGCACGAAGGGATATCTACTTACGGCGATGCCGGGTGAAGTGGGCCATCTGGTATATAGAAATATATAAAACTGCAGGTGATTCTTCCATCGTTTTGCCTATAATTACAAACTTTTCTATAGGCTACAATTCAAGATTTCCTTGACCATACTAACATTTTTGTTGACAATTCCACATCTAATTACGCACAGATATCCTGGCGCACAGTCGCGAATATACATTAGAAAAGGTTTTCTTCAGCAATTACAACTTTTTCTGCTACCGAAAAGAAATACTTCTGCATGTTTTTAATTCAATTTCTTTTTTCACATCAAGCACTCTACAACACACTTATTTTCCTTTTTATGAAGTTTTCTCGAAAGTACGTTGTAACTGGACTAAATATACGTAAGTTTATGTTGCGCTTTGCAAACATTTTAAGGTTAAAGTACTATTTTCCCATTAATTTTCTCTACCTTCTTGACAGAAGTGACAAATGAAACTCGTATAGAGTGCAGAATATGTCGAGTCTTACTGCTAAATCAAAATTAATCTAGCGCCAAAAATGAGAAAATACCAACACAGAGATATCGTTTGGCTAGAAAAGTATAGAATGACCTGCATCTGTTGCCATTTCGCAGCTTCAAACCAATTATTATTCTGTGTTCTCTTTCTCTTTTCTTTTTTGGAAGAGGGGCTGGACCTTTCATTGTAAAATTGTTAATAAGACAGAATGCCATAGACTGGACACAGAAGCTATGAAGTGTAGATCAGATTGCCTTTAATATAGCAGACAAATTTGTGCGGAGTTTTCAGCAGTTAATTATTAAACACCGTTGGCAGTTGACCTTTAGTTCAAAAAACTTGATCTACTGTTTAGAATGGAAACAACTGCATTGGATCCAAACATTTAATATCGAAATTTCGGTCAATTGGGCTTTCAAGTGCATTACAGATCTGGAAAAAGGTTTCTCTCTCGCTATCTTCTGTTTAAGTGTAAACAGCGTAAAGCAAGAGCCAAAATAGAGACATTCAGAATTTTATATAATGAGAAATTCGAGAGAAAATAAGTTTATTACAAGGGATAATGTAGCTCCTAAAAATAATATACATTTCACACACACACACACACACACACACACACACACACACACACACACACACACACACACACACACACACACACACACACACACACACACACACACACACACAAAGGAGAGAGGGGGGAGAAACGAGAAAAGAACGTTTTTTTTAAAAATGCCTTTATGCAAGACCATGTCAAAAATCAGCGCTTATCGCCACTGTAATGGACCTCATTATATCCACCTTTTCATAACGACACTGCTATCCACCAATCAAAGGTGCCCCTCCTCATAACAACACCCTATTCCCCAATCAAAAGATCCGCATGTAGTATTCAATACGTTGCCATCTGCACACGTTCCCACGCTGTTGAAAGCGAAACTGTAGATTCTTGTATGTACAATTGAATAACAAATACATGATTAAAATGTGGAACACCAGTGACAACAACATGCAGTATAGAATACTAAAAACATTTTATAAATGTTTTAAAGTTACACACGTGGTCGAGTATAAATAGCCGTATGAAAATTGAGTGTAATGACAATTATGCATAATGTACCAGTTTCTGTTCCATAGATCTTCAACAGCCCGAAATTACTCGTTCCAGTTATTGGTAGTTCATTATCTCCTTGGGAACTTAATGTAATAAAGTTATTAATTCCATTTTGCTACCATAATCTAAACTGAACGAGATGACTCCGCGGTAACTGGGAGGTCCCGGGTTCGAGTCCCGTCGACGTTCGGTAGGCGAATGCTGGGGTGGTTTCCTGTCTACCGTGATTTACATTCCATCATTTCGCTTTCATTTCCTCTCCTCCTCGTATTTCAAGTATATTTTTCGTGACATATGACTGTGCCGGATAAATTGGATGGGTGTCCAAATGAAATACTAGAGGACCACTTTGTCCATAGGTCACTTATTGCCCTCTTTAAAAAAAAATTATTTTCTTGTTTAACCACGCTGTCAATTGCCAGGATCACATCAGCGTCGTCAGTGTGCCGGAAGTTTGTCCCGCAGGAGTTCGTTTACATGCCAGTAAATCTACTGACATGGAGCTGTCGTTTTTAAGCACACTTAAAAACCATCGGCCTGGGCCGGGTTTGAACCCGCGATCTTGGGATCCGTAGGCCAGCGTCTAACCAACTGAGCCACTCAGGCCGACTTATTGCCCTCTCTAAGTAACTTCGGCATTGAGACGGTTCTTCGAATCTGGAACTGTTAGGGACTTCCGTGCATCCCTGTGTCCTCTCTGTCTACGAACCTCCTGTGGTTCCTTCGCTGCGCCGTGGCCGAGCGGTTAGCGTGCTCGTCTACCACCTAGGCTGCCTGGGTTCGATCCCAGGGACCCGCATGTGGTATTCGTGGTGGACGAAGCGGCGTCAGGGCGGGTTTTCTCCGGGTGCTCCGGTTTCCCCCGCCATCTCATTCCACCGGTGCTCCATCTTCATTCCATGTATCATCAGTGTCACCGCCTGCGGTGCCGTAGTAGTAAAAGCGGGCGTTGAACATTACAACAACTGTGGTTCCTTCACTTCATCCCTTCATTTTGGGGATAGTAATGACAACAGGTCTACATATGTAAGTCGTAGTGGTTGTATTTTTATGTTCTGCTAACTTAGGTATCTATCAATCTATCACAGTTATAAAGGATCAACTAAGAAAATACATTACAATAGCAGATCGGCAAGAAAGCTTACTAAGTTTGAACTCGTGTATTTAACTTGCAAGTATTGAAACACATGAGAGATGTCCCAAGGGGTTCTCAACTCCCGTTATCTCCATTAAGTGCGTCACATTTATGAGCTTAAATCAAAGTTAAGAACTTACCGTCTAAAGGTAAAATTGAAACACTCTAATGGCTGCGTAGCTTAACTGTAACTACACTCCTAAATTATTCATGTCTATATCTAATGCATTTCTCTCTGTTCTCTACATATATGAAAACACAGTTTTGTGTGAAAACTTGATGATTATATAGTTAGTTCCAGGCACATCACAATGCTATTTACACGGAGTATTAATATTTTATACCTGAAAATTAAGTTGTTCTATAATATTGTTAGCAACATTTATAATGACTAGTGCGTATATAATAAAAATAAAGGTATATCTTAATTCTCTGTACATGAAAATGTGGCACTTCCAATAAAATGTTTATTATAAAATATATACATTTAAAGAGGATATTACTGTTATTACTTGCATTTGGTAAGATTTTTTAAATTGTTTCATTTGTATAGACAGTCTCCTTCGATCATTTTGGAGGCTCTGACTTGAGAAACAACTGATAGTGTTATTACTCAGTGAACTGTGGAGTTTCTTAACGTGACTTTTATATTATTTTAAACATTACACACACTCACATTCTGTGGGGGACAGGGAATAATTCTGATTAAAGAAAACTTCCCAACCCCAGGATTGAAAAACCAGAACGCCCAGAGGAAATATGTTAAGACTTTTATGGTATTTTGGGGTCAGTTTGTCTTTTATTAAGTTTAAGCATATTTGGGTTCTGTATATTACAAGAAATCTTCCTCTCAAATATTACATCCAAGAATCTAATTAGTATTAAGTTATAATTATGAATTGAAAAAGCGTATTTAAGAAAAAGAAAACTAAACCATGTTTTGAAGCTCTAATTAATAATATTGTTTTGAAAGTGTTATTTTTTATAAACCGCACGATTTGATAAAGTTAATTTCACAACAGCCACATTTTTTCCCTTTAGGATCCAAATTTTCCAATAAAGAGAATAAAGTGGTTGCAATTTCCATCTTAAGAACTCCGATGTACCTCAAAATTATATTAAACCATTCTGTTGCATTTATTTAAGTAGTTATATTTATTTCTCCGGTTCAGTAACTTGCAGACTTGAAATATCCTGCATATATCCGTAGAAAAATCTAAAATCTAAATAGGATTTATGAAAGTTTAACCACAGCAGCTGTTCAATAAAATATGTATAATTTTAATTACGTCTATTCTAGATATTATAAGCCAAAATGGACATTCAAAGTGCAGAATTAGGTTGTGGCAGTAAACGAAAAGGCTGCACATAACTAAAAGGTCACAAATAAAACAAAAATTACACCAAGCAGTGGGTAAATTTGTGGATTCATAAGGAAGAAAAATTTTGTTATAACAAGAAAGCAAAATCAAAGACTGACGCACAAGCTCTAAGACCAATAATATTGTAGACTACTCTAAAACCCTTAATGCAAATTAAGGTGATAAATTTCTGAGAGGCGTCACCGTGGCCGAGCAGTTAGACTGTTCGCCCAATACGTAGGCGGCCCGGGTTCTATTCCAGGGACCCGCATGTGGTATTCGAAGTGGACGAAGCGACGTCTGGGCGGGTTTTCTCCGGGTCCTCCGGTTTCCCCCGCTACTCATTCCACCAAATGCTCCATCATCACTTTTCCAATCATCCATTTCGCTCGTATTTCATGTGATCCTCTTCCTCACCATCATACCTGATGCTTAGCTGACCACCCGCTTCCAGGTCTTCACTCTGTCCGGTCCATAGGTTCCTGTGCTCCCCGATAGCCGTCTGACCCTAGGCACTGGCTTGTAAGTCCGGGGTGTGTAAGTCCTACATAAAGGGAAGGTATTCTGGTAAAGAAGAAGAAATACATTTTTGAAATGCTTTGAGAAAGAAATTGTCTATATCTAAATGTAGAGTACCTCTCCAATATTTTGTCATTTATGAGATTGAGAAAATTAGTGGAATGAACTAAAGTGCACTTCCAATATTATTTTGAATAAATGAAAACTATATTTCTCTTGACTTTATTACAATTCACTAGATTGTACTATGATTAATTACCGAGCCGGATGTCTCAGGCGGTGACGTCTGTAGCCCACATTCGGGAGGTCGCGCGTTTGATCCTCGAGGTCGCGCACTCTGACATGGGTTTTTTCGTGGTTTCCCCAACCCATGTCACTTAGGCGAATGCTGTTGTGACTTCTCTTCTCCACTGATTCCTTTCACTTCATGTCTCATTTCCCTCCCTTGTCATCTTTCAGGTTTAGTTGTTAGCGCGGTACGTTCCGGCGAACGCGGACATATCGCATGGTTGTTTGCGCAGTGGAACTTCTTCCCTGGTCCTCTCTGGGAGTTGCTACCCGGGCCGGAAGACTCGCCTCGTCGCCCTCTCCCTGGGTAGAGGAAACACTTTTGTTGTGCGCCAGGTGTCAATATCTGTAACTGTTAGGGACTTCTGTGCGTCTCTGGGCTTCGCTGGCTCCGCTCTCTGACAAGCCTACGGTCTCACTTCGCCTCATCCCTCCCACCTGGAGAGGGTGTGGTAGGCCACAATAGATCCATGTTGGGGTCGCGGTGGGTCGAGGTGTCCCCCCTCCGTTCCTTAAACACACATACTATTATTAATTATTATTTTTCTCTTTTGCTCCTGTATGTGTCTTCTTAAACAGAAAACACTGAAATTGTATTGAAATGCAACAAGTACATTAAAGCTGGCATGCAATATTTTAACAAAATTAGTTTTGACAGCTATTATTTTTAAGTTCCTGTGCTACCTCTCAAACTTTGCCCACACACAGCTTGTATGTTTAAAAACACCAACAGTAAGTTTGTTGGCATAAATAAATAATATTATTTAAATGTTAATATGAAAGTATTGATACCTACTATTTATATTTCCTTTAAGTTTATTACCTAATTTAATAAGTTATAACAAATTTTACATAATTCTAAATTTTTTATTAGAAAAAGTTTAACTATAGTCTTATGTATACGTTATATTCTTGGCAGACCTCAAATGAGGAAAGTACTTTATTGTTTCAGAATGATAAAGCTTTACAGTTAATTTAAATTACTGAAAAAAAATGCTTTGGGTCAAACTATTTTCTGTACTCAGTAGGTAGCCGTTCATTACATTAGCTCTGAATGTATATCTGTATTTTGTGTCTTACAGAATTTTAAAGGTAATATTTTTACCAGTAAAGACATAGCCTTCTCTTTTAAGTTTTCAGATTTAAATTATTTGGACAACCTCTCTTGAGTCCTCCTGTTCAGACTGTAAAATAGGGAACTAAACAAATAAAAACTGGAAATATTCTGCATGTAAAACATATGTTGTGTTGCACTCACATGACTTTCTCTTCTCTTGGTAAACTATGCTTAAAAACACGTATTGCTCTATCTACTATGTACATGTTAACCGAAATAAACATTTGTAGAATTTATCTTATTAATAATTTTCTTGTAGTTGTAATGGGAATGTGGGAATACAGTAGGCTTTGTATGTTTTAACAGTGGTCGCTATATCATGACTTTGAAATTTCGTTCTCTTTGCATAACCAAGAGAAAAAATATGAATAACTGAATAACGATCTCCCATTTGACAACGTGTATTAAGTATTGCAAAAGTCTGACAAATAACAAGGAATATCTCCGAAATGATTCACTCCACAAAAATATCATTTAACATATACGATCTACATTTTTATATAGAACTAGTTGTATCTTTCACGGTTTACCAATTATACAAAAGTCATCAAGAGTACACGGGACTACATGCCTACAGCCAGAAAGTTAAACATATACATTTCATTTGCCATAAAAATATCTTAAACACATGGCAGCTTAATCAAAATGGGTAGAGCCATTTCTTTAAAAACTTTTCCACGGAAAGGGTAGTTTAGTATGAAGGAAATTTCTTCAAAATCTTCGCGTCGCATCCTTGAAAGATATTAAACTTAAATACCAACTTTAGTTTTTAACTGACTTTTCGTTTTTGAGTTTTTCTGTTTACAGATAGGCGCGCGCGCACACCCACCCACAGACACAGACACAGACACAGACACACACACACACACACACACACACACACACACACACACACACACGCACACACACACACACACACACACTTTTTCTCTAACTATACTTTTTTTCATTCGGGGTGCCTCAAAATGTATATTTCTAGTGAAATCTTGATATAGAATTTGGGTTGAAAAAATTTAATTAGACCCAAATAATTTTGATAGGGACAACGTCCTATGATCACAGCTTGGACAGGAATACTTAAAGAAAGACCATGATTTTAGAGATGGCCGTTTATTTCTTATGCAGTCTTCCGACAGTTCAAGGCAGTGGTGAAGCAGATTGAAGATCACAATATCCTTAACAACTCTCAGGTCACGCCACCGCTGAGGGATTCATTTTCATTGCTAATGTGTGTTCTACCAATCAGTTCTGTTCTCCAGTCTTCGCAGACTTCAATACCCCTGGACTGTAGTTGGATATGATTCCTTCAGACCACGGAAGTTTCAAACACCTTCCGAAAGTATTTTTGATGTTCAAAGGCATAGTGACTCGTAAGACTGGTTAGTTACTCCTACTGTGATAAACAACAAACTGTGTATTCGGCACTTTATACTCTGTGGACATTTTCATCTTTTGTCCATTTTTCAACCCGGTGACTCAACATGCGCCAAATTGTGAAGTGCAATATAATTGTCAATGACAAATATTGTGCTCATATTTGTAACGTACGTTTGAAACTCTTACATGTAAAACACAACTTGTTGGCAATTGCGATCGCAACTTGCGCCAATTCCTTTATTAGTAGGTACCAATTTGTCGTTTATTCCCACCCCAGGATGTTTTGTATAAGACAGGCGTCTCTCTCTCTCGCCAAGGACCGGGGTGAAGCTATTGCTGGATCATTCCTGCATAACATTTCAGAAACGCAGTGTTAATTCGTACTTTCTTTGATACTCTCAAGTAGTTTCTGTGGCTTTTGAACAAGGAAATGTTCGTGATTCAGCGGGAAGCGAAAAATATAAGGGACGCATGAAGCAGCAAAGCAACATAAGCCACGAGTGAGTGTAAAAGTATCCTTAATAACGTTGATTGAGTTAGCTACAAGGTGGGCGACAGGCGGTAACGGCAGGCTAAATTAATCATTACAATGTAAATTACTCGTTAGGATCTCGGCGCCAGCAAAGCGACTGTAACGGGGACGAGGAGATTTTGCTGAATGTGTCTTTATTATCTTTCTCGTCTCCACATTACCCATCATCCAAATTGATGGGTTCTGCGTTTTTTGAACCATGCTTTTTCATTCCATGTTTCCCTCTGGCATGAAAAGCACTGCATTCTCTAATGCATACTCTTTGTGTTTTTCTTTCTCCCCAGATTAACAGAGATCATAGGAGAATGTCAGCATGTTATGGTGGGGGTGAAAGTAATTAAAACGGATTTACCCACATCAACATTTCAGCTAGCAATCGTACATTAGTTTTTATTCCTATGAGGTTATTATACTTGTAAAAATATTATAACTCTAAAATTGCAATAAAACATGTCCGTATCACATCAATTTTAATACCCAAATTTCTTTGCAAATGAAAATCTCCGTATAACAAACAAGAACAAAAATCGTTACTTTAATGTGACATTTAAAGCAGCTAATAAGCATCCCTTTAAGTTTTAAAGAATGTAAAACATACAATCAAACATTTGTAAGATAAAAATATAACAAAATGTTGCTAAAAGAAACCTTTATTGCTTTGTAGGACAGTGCTATTGTCCAAAATAATAACAATAACCATATGTATCGGAAATGGTAAATTTAAAAATTAAGTCCGATCAACTTAGTGATGTTTTTAAACAAACAAACCGTGCTTAGGATTTTTGATAAGTAGAATCAGGACTGAAAAATTTTCGGGATTTGAACCACGGATCTTCTGCTTCACAGATGATTGTTTTACCCACTGAGCTACCATGGCCGACTTGCCAGTATGGCATTAAATTCTCCAACCGATTCGTATTTTTTCCATTTAAGGCTTTCTTAATTAAAAACCACGGACAATAGTATTTAGGAGTTTAAGTCGCGCTTGGGGTACGTGAGATTCCTTAGAGATCTACCGGAAATCGTTTAGGATATTTAATGTCATACTGGTAAGTTGGCCAAGCAGCTCAGTGGTTATAGCAGCCGCGCGTGAAACGAAAGACCCGTGATCAAATCCCGACTATGACACTGAATTTTTCAGTACTGGTTCTATCTCCCAAATATGTATCGTAATTTGATCCCGCAATTGATATCTTCTGATAGACCAAAAACTCAAATATTTTATTCCAACAAGAGCACATTTACTTCTTTGAGCTATTTATTTAATTATTCTGAAAAACTTGTACGTACCTTATTATATAAAACACGTTATAACCAGTTCTTTTTATGTTTTGTAGAAACTAACAAACAGTGTAATTGTGATCTAATGAATTCTTGAAGTTGTTTCATACTTTTCCCATTTACCTGCAGTAATCACCGAAGATACATGTTCTGAGATCTGAATCCAGAAAAAAAGCATTTTTAGAAAACTATCCGTGTGTGTGTGTGTGTGTGGTTGTTTTTTTTTTTTTTTTTTTTTTTTTTTTTTTTTTTTAAATTGCATGCCCCATTCCGTATGAATACTACATGCTTGCATTTATTTACATACAATTTTCATTTTATATACATGTATATATTGTTGATGTTCTATTTGAACATTCACACTTTTAGTTACCTCTAATTTTTTTATCTACCTTAGTCTAATTGAATACTTCTCTATTGTGCATTTTCACAGTTTTTTTTTTTTTATTTGATGTTTGTTCTTTAATGCTGTTTTATTTTGTTTGACCTTATTTCTTTAACCTAATGCTATTTTACAAATCATAAATCTAGTACTTATATAGTGAAAGGCAAATATAATTATACTCGTAACAGCAGTAGAGTATTGAAATGTGTTTGGACAATGATACTGGTTGCAATCTTGGTAAGGAGTAGAAATTATAAATATTTGGACTTAAGTCATTCCATTTCTGTGAATTTTATAGCATTCATGAAGTTAGCGAAAGGCTGTATGAAATTGTTTCCAAGTTCTTCTTTGTTTATGGGCCAAGTAGCACCTTTACTTTGTATTTTCCTAATCATGTCCTTTCTCTAGTTGTTTAGTATTTTGCATCGAAATATGTGTGGTTTACTGTTTCGTCCTCTTCTTCACATTTGCACATTGGGTTATCTAAATCCAAACCTGTGGCGATATGCTCTTAGCTTTCCATGTCCTGTTATCATTGCTGTGAACTCCGGAGATATTGGTAACCGTTGCTTCAATCTTCTTCACACGGATGAGAAATATTCTTTGGTTACGGCTCCTTTCCTTGATGCTGTCCATTGTTGTTGCCATTCTTCGAGTCCAGTTTCTTTCTCTCTAGTTACTATAGCTTATTTTGACACTTTGTCATATATTATTTCAGTGTCTTCCGCGGCAGCTTCTTTTGCTAGTCTGTCCACAAGTTCATTTCCGTGTATTAATGCATGTTCTTTCACCCAGCCGAAATGTAGTGTCCACTTTGATTTTGAAAGTTCAAGGATTTTGCTTCTATCAGCTGGTTATGTTTTATGTTGTTCCTGAGCAGATCTAGAGTTATCTTACAGCTCGTTTTTCATCGCATTCTCCATATCCAAGCTCATCTAGTTTTTTAAGTGTTTTTAATATTGCCAGTTGTTCAGCCTGGTTATTCGTGCATCGTGGTTGCAACTTGAACTTTAATTTATATGCTAGGTTGCCATGGATGAAGATGATCCCTGCTGCCCCAACTTTATCACCAGTTTTGCTACCATCGGTGTACATTTCAACTGCATATTCACTGTTATCTACCTCATCTATTAGGGGTATTTCCGCAGGGTGTCTCCAATACCTGACTTCTAGCGGTGCGTCATATTCTTGATTGTTGACTTTTGTTGCCAGGTAGGTTCTTACATATTGTTCTATGGTTATTTGTAAGGGTGGAACGCCTGTTACTACGCATGATGCCTCGTATAAGATAGTACGGTAGGCTTTAGCAATTTTTATATTAATCAATCTTTGTATCCTTTTATATTTTGTTAGATTTTTTATTTTTCTTATAGCGTCTATCCACACTGGTGAGCCATATGTCATTATTGGGACTATAGCTCCTTCGTATATTGTTTTTAGTGCTTTGTGTCCTAATCCCCATTATAGTTTAGCTGTCCGTGAAAACATGTGGATGAGTGTGATTGATTTCCCTGCAGTGTGGTCTATGTGTGCATTGAAGTTAAACTTACTGTCAAACCATATGCCCAGGTATTTCATTTCTTCACTTTGGTTAAGCTTCTTGTTGTTTAAGTAGATATTGACGTCCCAATTATCCGTTCGCTTTCTTGATATGACTAGAGTCTTCGACTTCTTTTCGTTGAATTCTATTTTGTTGTCAGTGGCCCAGTTCTGAATTTTGATTAAATCCTGATTCGCTATGTTTTCTGCTTCTACTTTCCTTGAGCCTCTTGTTAATATGACAAGGTCGTCTGCGAATGCCATGACTTTAGTTTTCCTATTGAAATCAGTATTTAATAGGGAATTATACATTATGTTCCAAAAGCCTAGGCCACAGCAGAATCCTTGTGGACAGCCCTTCTGAACTTCCTTTTCCATTGTGTAATTGTTTATTGTGATTTTTGCTTTCCTGTGTGTGTGTGTGTGTGTGTGTGTGTGTGTGTGTGTGTGTGTGTGTGTCTGTGTCTGTGTGTCTTGTGGGTCTCTCTGTGAACAGTATAACTCAAAAAATGAAAAGTTAATTAAAAACTAAAGTTGGTATTTAAGTTTAATATCTTTCAAGGATGCCACACAAAGACAAAGGTAAGGTGAGGAAGATTGAACTTCAGTGTTGAAATATTTCATTGCAGCTAATGGTGGAAGAAGCAGTAGTGAAATCGTGGAACAAAACAGTAGGCATTACTTGAGAGTCCCTAATCCTTATCTCTAGTCCTTGTTATTGGAAGTTTCACGGTAATGTATCGTTAATTGATGCATAACTCCAAGATTTAGTAATATTTTCCATATGCTGCATTGCTTAGTCTGTTTTTTCAAATGAGAAATCTTAATATTTTCTTGAAAGTCTTACGAACCTTAATTCCACATTTCTGAAATACAATTATGTTTTCCAGAATACATAGGCCCTTGTAATGACACTAAGCTTTGTTTTGATGACCATATCAACATAATATTGCTTTTTTCACCAGAGAAGTTGCATTTTATTTTTGGAGTAACTCAAATGAGAATAGTCCATGACTCGATAAAACTGTGTGTATGAAATCATTCGGTATTCTATCGATGCCTATTATTTTTTAAAATGCCTTTCGACAAGATATTTCCCGTTTGTTCCTGAACAGTAAGCTTCTATCTACTACTTTCTTAAAGTTTTCACTTCTAAATGATGAGGACATTGAGAAAATGATGAGGATAGTGCTTCTACTTCAAACACAATTCGAAGGAATTTTCTAAATCTGCGGAGTAGTTCTGCATAGAACTGTGAGAATCAAGAGTCACTCTGTAATGTGTGCTTGTGAGTGAGAAACTGTTCAATAAATCCTCCTGCTGCAGTATTTTCATTAAACATCAATTTTTATGACTATCAAAGATGAGGGATCGGAGAACTGATGCGAGTCGGGCTTGATAGGTGTACCTTTAGGGAGATTGATGCGAGTAAAGAACTAGGATAGCTATTGCTTCGATAGGCGTTGAAGGGCAGAGAAACGCATGCTTTTTCAAACATACAGCGACTCAGCCACTAGCATTTAAACATGTAATTCCATTTTAGCAATGGTAAACATTTGAAGGGGTTGCTAGTTTTAAATATCTTGGCACGCTGATTAAATCAAATAAACTTATGCGTCATACAATTAGAGAAAATTCAGGCTGGAAACCGAGCCTATCATGCAAATTCACTCCTCCTCAGAAATAGACTAATTTCTCGTAACACCAAAGTAAAAGTCTACAGGCCTCTGGTTCGGCTTATTACCTACGGCTCAAGGGCATGTCCTCTAACTCTTGCTGATGTTAATGCCCTTAGATCCTTTGAAAGAACAACACTTAGAAAAAATTTTGGACATTTGAGGGAAGATGAAAACACACGGAGAATTGGTACTAACCAGGAGCTGAATGGTCTAATTAATGGCTAGATATTGTTATGTTTACAAAGTCTCAAAGATTAAAATGGCTGGGCCATCTTAAAAGAATGGATGATAATCGACTGCCACAGAAAATGTGGAAGGGAAGACTTTATTGGAGAAGACGAAATGGACGCCCAGAACTAGATGAATGGATGTATAGTATGGAGGGGGATTAATGGCTATGAGGACTCGAGGATGGAGGACTGTGGCAGAAAACAGAGATGACTGGAAACATCTAGTAGCGGAGGCCAAGGCTCACACCGAGCTGTACTGCCTAATGAAGAAGAAAGAAGAAGAATTCCATTTTATGATAGGATGTAAAAAATGGTAACGGGAACAGACACAGAGGAGACACCTCGCTCACTTCGACCTACACAGATGTATTGTGGCTACCAGCCCCCAGGAGGCAGGGATGAAATGAGGGAACCGAAGGTGCCACATAGGGTCGCAGCTAGACAGGCCACAGAGGCGCGCGGAAGTCCCTAACAAGTGCTGAGATCCCTTCATCCCGGCGCCAGGCCTCACCGAGCAGCCATCACACCGTGGTTCCGGTGCGTGGTTCCTGAGCGCTCGACGGAGGACAAGGTGGGCCAAACGCCACCTAGCGCCGAGAACAGCAGTTACCTTGCGCAAACATCCGCGCCATCTGCCCGGCACTGCCAACACTACACGCCTGGAAGTACACCTGAAAGATGATAAGGAAATGGAATGAAGAGAAATGATGGAAAGGAAACCGTGGTATGAAATAATGCACCACATCATTCGCCTAAGTGTCATGGGTTAACCACGGAAAATCCCATGTCACGGAGGTGGAACCCTTGACCTCCCGAATGCGGACATCAGATGTTACGGCCTGAGCCATCCCACTCTGTATAGGATGTGTAATTGCGGATACCAGCTACAAAGTCATTTTACGGTTGTTTCTATTATTTTTATTGTTAATCATTTATTTCATTGCACTCATAATTATACTTTTTCAAAGTAACTCATTTTATGTTGCCAAGTCGAGATCTTACTTTCCATTGGTCTGCAGAGTATGGACACGCCCAACTCTTCCTCTTGAAGTTAATCATACAGCATTAAACCTAACAGAACAACGCTCAAACTGTTGTTAGATGAGCTGGGTTATGCAGTTTATCACTGTCGCTCACAGGCCTAGTGTTTGACAAGTAGTAGACAAAGTTCATGTTCCCAGTTGAAACAAGCAACCAGGGAATTGTAACTTTACCTTGTTAGTCGCCGAGGATTCAAGTTCTGCGATGCCTTCATGTTCATCCTACGATTGAAATTAACTCCTATGTTCACCCTCCTGCTCCCTGGGCCAAATATTTTTCTGTGACCAAATTATTTAAAATCTGTTGCCTGTCCAAAGTTAAACTTCCAGATGGTACAAATATGTTAGGTGTAATTCTGAAAGTACGATGTTGCTCAATATTTCGTCGCAGCAAGAGCTCATTTTGGCCTGATGGATTGGTGGTAAGTGTGAGCAAAATCATAACCTTACCCACCTTTGTGGTCGTGAACATGACATGTTTACTCCATGTGACATGCAGCATATTAGGTGCTTTGATCATATGTCCGTCCATACGTATGACACTTTTCACCAACCGCGTTGAGATATTAGATACAGGAGTAAGAAGTAAACCTCTACAAGCTTTTCAAATTTGGTTTAAATGGGTACATAAAGCTAAAGGTAATTAAAGCTAGTTTAAATATATTACTTTATCTTCTTACTACGTATAGTAAGTAGGGGAAATATACTACTCGACCCAAAAATTCGATGCCGAGATTTCACCGGAAATATATGTTTTGAGGCCCCCTGAATCCAATAAAAGACATTTTTAAAAAAAGGTCCGTGTGTGTGTTTGTGGTTCTATGTGTCTGTCTGTCTGTCTGTCTGTCTGTCTGTCTGTCTGTCTGTCTGTCTGTGAACAGCTAGCTCAAAAACCAAAAGTCGGTTAAAAACCAAAGTTGATATTTAACATTAATATCTTTCAAGGTTGCAACACAAAGGTTTTTAAGAAATTTATTTCACCCAAAACTGCCCTATAATGGAAGTTTTTTCGAAAATTTTTATTTTCTCAAAAATGTTCTAACGGTTTTGATTAAAATGCCATATTTTGAGATACTTTTATGACAAATGAAATGTATATCTTGAATTTTCTGGCTATAGCCCATGAATTCCTATTTACTCTGGATGACTTCTGCATAACTGGTAAACCGTAAATGATACGAATAGACAGATCTTACTATACAAAAAAATGTAGATCCGATTAAAACACAGAATTTATGTCAAATGATCTTTTTGTGAAGGGAACCATTTCGGAGATATTCATTGTTATTTGTCAGACTTTTGCAATACTTAATACACGTTGTCAAACGGGAGATCGTTATTCAGTTTTTTATCTCTTCGTCAAGCAAAGAGAAGTCATTATATAGCAACCACTCTTAAAATATTTTATTATCGCTTAAAGCCTACTTAATTCCTATATTTCCTTCTGCATATTTAGGGTTGAAATAAAAAAGAATTTGATCAAAAGTTGTGACTTCAAAGTTGGTTGAACTGGTTAAAAACAAAATCTGTTGAGTTGCACTAACATGACTTTCTCTACTCTTGTGCTAATTATTGTTTACTTTCTTGTAGTTACAATGGTAATATGGGAATACAATAGGCTTTGAGCGATAATCAAATCACTTAAAGCTTTGAGATTTCGTTCTCTTTACACGGTTAATGTATACAAAATTAATCAGCATCTTCCATTTGACGAAAGCTTAAGTTTTCCAAAACTCACACAAATAACAAGGAATATCTCCCAAATGGTTCACTCTACAAAAAATTTATTGCGACATAATTGTGTGTATTAACAAGATCTACATTTTTGTATAGTAACATCTAATCTATCTCTTACGGTTTACCAGTTATGCAAAAGTCATCCAGAGGACTACATAGGCTATAGCCTGAAAATTCAAAATATACATTCTATTTTTCATAAATATAGCTTAAACATACAACATTTTAATCAAAATCGTTAGAGCCATTTTCGAGAAAATCAAAATTTTCGAAAAATTTCCCATGGAAAGGGTAGTTTTGGCTGGAGGAATTTTCTTCAAAACCTCCGTGTCGCATTCTTAAAACAAATTAAACTTAAATATAAACTTTGGATTGAAACCGATTTTTCGTTTTTGAGTTATGCTGTTCACGTACATCCACACATACAAAACACACACACACACACACACGAACGTTTTTCTAAAAATCTGATGTGTTGCACTCGCATAACTTTCCCTACTCTTGTACTAACCATTCTTACAAACTCCCATTCCTTTTTTTTTTTTTTTTTTTTTTTTTTTTTTTTTTTTTTTTTTTTAATTTATTAAAGTCGCTTCAACTATGCATGTCGTATCGCCACTACAGTATTACATTGAAACTAATATAAAGGTGTACCAGTTTGTCTGTTTTATAAACTGAAGAACTGTCTTGAAGTTGTCCAGAGTTCTCCTGTAGATTTTCAGGAATATCACGCTGTCTTCGTTGATTTTTATATTGACGACAGTTAAGGATGAAGCGAACAGTAAGACTAGCATACCAGTAGTCACATAACAGTGGAGGATTGTGGGATATACGGTGGGCGTGGGTAATTGCAGTATGACCAATATGCAGACGGGTTATAATAGTTTGATGTTTTCGAGAGAGTTGAACAAGATAATCGGAGTGATGAACAGGACTTATTTCTTGTATAGTTGAGATAAACATTTGCAGAAATTATCTTATTGCATATTTCCTTGCAGGTGTAAGGGGAATATGGGAATACAGTAGGCTTTGAGCGATAGTCAAATCATTTAAAGCTTTGAGATTCCGTTCTCTTTCCACGGCTGAAATATAAGAAATAAATAACAATGTTCCATTTGAGGAAAGTTAAGGTATTCCAGAACTCACACAGATAACAAGGAATATTTCCGAAATGGTTCAATCTACAAAAGGAAAATTATTATAAAGTTATAAAAGTTCTCCAAAACTTACACAAATAACGAGGAATATCTCCGAATTGGTTCACTCTACAAAAAAAAGAATTATCCAGAAATAAATTGTGTGTTTTAGCAAGATCTACATTTTTTTATATCAAGATTTGGTCTATCTCTTACGGTTTACCAGCTATACCAAAGTCATCCAGAGTAAACAGGACTGCATGTGCTATAGCCAGAAAATTCAAAATATACATTTCACTTTTTATAAAAATATCTCAAACATACGGCATTTTAATCAAAATAGGGTCGTTTTCGAGAAAATCAAAATTTTCGAGAAATTTTCCATTTAAAGGGTAGAACAATTTTCTTCAAAATCTTCATGCCGCATCCTTAAAAGATATTAAACATACATACCAACTTTGGTTTTTAACTTATCGTTTTCTAGTTATGCTGTCCACAGACTGATACACACACACAGACTGACACGCGCACAAACGCACGCACGTACGCACGCACGTACGCACGCGCGCGGGGACCTTTTTCTAAAAATGCTTAATTTTATTCAGGGGGCCTCAAAACATATTTCCGGTGAAATCTCGACATCGTAGTTTTGGATGGAATACAATACCTCGTCTACTTACTTTACGTAGCAGAGAAAGTAATAAGGGTAGTTCAGAAAGAGCCTTCGAATCAAGATGATACTGAATATTTCATAATCGAGTGAATATCGCTCCAATGGACCTGAGTAACTCTGGTGACCAAAGTCAATCCGTGCAACAGAAGCTGATTTGTTTGTGTTAGCAGAATAACGTACAACTTTTGGAGAAAGCCAATAGTATCCCTGAGTCAAAGTGAATTTAATGTTTACTTTTCAGAGTGGAAATATAGAATCAACAAACAGCAGAGATGAAAACATTTGCTGACTCCGTGAATGGAAATCCGGAAAATATTAGAAAGGAAGTGTCGACAGAAGAATGGAATGGGGGAAATAAAAATATGGATTGTAGCATACGAGCTCTGAATGGAAAGGTTACAGAGCAGACGTGTTATTGAAAGCACGTGCTTCTTCACATGTTCAGAAACATTTGTTTTCAAACAATGGTTATAAAAGTGTCTCACAAATTAAGGTCATTTATGTAGCCAAAATACTTCACAGAATTAAACGACATATTGCTGCATATGGTATACTAGTAAAATATCCGATTCATTGGCCCTAAACGCTACATTTTTCCTGAGTAATTTTTGCATTTTATGACATTCCGGCTAACGGCCACGCCATAGCCTAGTGGTTAGACCATTCACTTCTCACCAAAGCGGCCCGGGTTCGATCCAAGGCAATCACATGTGGGATTTGTGGTGGAGGAAGCGGCGCTGGGGCGGGTTTCCTCCGGGTTCTCCGGTTTCCCCCGCCATCTCATTCCACTGGTGTTCCATCTTCATTCCATGCATCATCAGTGTCACCACCTGCGGTGCCATATGTAGTAAAATCGGGCGTTAAACACTACAAAAAGAAAATATTCCAGCAATACCAAAATCCCAAATGACCCAGCTGTCGACGGGCCCTTAAACTCCACACTCCACTCCAGTGGATGTCGCCAGCTAGTTGGAGAGAATTGAAGATATACATTTGATTTAGCTTTATTTGTTTAATTTCAAGTGAGTTAATGTATTCCTGACAGTTTAAAGAGTATTTAAAGTTATTTTTTATGTTTCGATCGTATTTGTATCTTCATATAAGATTATAGTGATGAATAATTTATTTATGCTCATAAACAACACAATTTCACCTACTAAAAACAAAAATAAAATGCCTAAAAAAATGAATAAGTATATATTATCTAATATCCTCCTTCATCTTGGAGCTGCTTATATCTATAGCTTTAACATTTTGTTTTACATGAGAATGGGGAAGTTTCTTAGGACCACTAATTACTTTTACCCCTCGTTATCCTTTTCCATTTTCCGTGTTTCCTCACAGTTCTTTTAACCATTTCCATCTCATTTTTCCTAAATACTTCCCTGCTTTCTCATTCCATTGTTTGGGTACTAGATTATTTTCCTTTCTAGCCATACAATTTTCATTTATGGTATTTTTGACACATGCTCCAATTACCTGTATTGACTATTTCCCCTTTGCCAATATTTTTGTTCTTCTGTTCACCCCAATCCCCTACACTACTGAGCCTAACTCCTAAGTAGTCCATTTGTCTCACTACCTCCAAGTTTGTTTCCTCTCAATACCACTTTTCAATCTTGCTTAATTTATATCCTTTCTTGAAGTTCATAATTTTTTATTTCGGTTTATTTATTTTTTATTTCTTTACAGTATTTGCCAATAGCTTCAATGGCTTTATTTAGTTCCACAACTGAAACGAAACCTGCCACTAGATCGTCTACAAACAGTAGCCCTGGTATTTCCTTATTGTTAATAATTGGTGCATATTTGTTTCCTATCTCTTCTGTAATATCATCTATAAATAGGTTAAATAACACTGGACTGAGTGTACATCCCTGTCTTTCTCCTAAAATACTCTGTACACATTCGGCAATTTTACAGTGAACGCATTCTCCTGATATACCTTACGCAATAATAATAATAATAATAATAATAATAATAATAATAATAATAATAATAATAATAATCATCATCATCATCATCATTATCATCATCACGGTATAAGCCTTGTGGCTCGTTCCGACTTCAAGGAAATTGATCGGACCATCTCATTCGTGGCCTGCCAACATTTCTTCTACCTACAGGTTTATACTTGTGCACTATTTGTGGTGTACGATCTTCAATCTTTTGCCTGTATGCAATGATTGTTTCATTTAGACTCTGAATTTCCAATTCTCTTCTAATATCCTCGTTTCTTTTCGCAATAATCATAAAGCATTTTATTTATCATTTCAATATCTCGTATACTAAAACCAATATACCCAATTTAATAAAATGAAAAATAAAGACGGAATTTTCATGTGATAGATATTTGAAGTACTAATTACCAATCCTGTTTTGTAACGTGTTGTATTCAATATTTTATCTACTTTAATTTTATTTAAATGTAGTATATTTAGCATATTCAATGAGATTTATTTATTGTGGAAACGTTATGTTTACAGAAAGAGTAATGTGGGCTTTGGAATATAAAGATGCGATATATTAACAAATATTACTGTTATATTCTGCAATTTTAGATGCTAACTTCATATGTGAATTTAAAGTAAAAGGGGCGAAAAACTGATTTTCATGGTTCGTCAGGAAACATTTTTAAAACTATCTAAAATGCACTTATTAATATACTTCCAGAAAAATCAAGAAAAGTTTATATAGTTATATGAAATTCAAGGACTAGTTTTTGGGTAATGAAGCAGACGTAAATGAAAATTATTTGTTCAATTACAGGCAAAGTTGTGAAATTCACACTTCTGATAATAGAGAAATGTGCCTCCAATAAGTATTACAAATTGTAATTGTAATATTGTAATCACTATCAATTAGGGGAGAAAGGTTTTGCTTCAATGCACATTATTATTAAGAAAAATAAAATATAGATTATCACCATTAAAGTGTATTTTACGTTTTGTTGAAACTGTACCTTGTTTTGATAGCGTGTTTTTTAGAATATAAACTACAGCTTTTGTTGCCTAGTCCTCGTAACTACGGATTAAAGCATTACTGATGATGATGATGATTATTATTATTATTATTATCATTATCATTATCATTATCATTATCATTATCATTATCATTATCATTATCATTATCATCATCATCATTATCATTATCATTATCATTATCATTATCATCATTATCATTATCATTATCATTATCATTATCATCATTATCATTATAGTAGTAGTAGATAAAGGCTATTCGGGCAGAGGACATTTAATCTTTACAATTTATGAGTAAATAAGAGGAGTTACATTTATCCAACTTTTCGTTCATCAGGAGGAGAAAACACATCTGAGAATCTGTTTGTTAAAATGCGGTTACTGGATTCATATATACCTGTGTTTCTGGTGAAGTTTTTGGTTTGGTGAGATAAAGTATTTACTGTTCTTGACTTATTTGTGGAGAAAGTAGTATTATACTTTACACATAAAGGACAACATAGCCCATTCTTGGTTACTTTTAAATGTTTTACCCCTTTCTTTTCTTCTGAATAAGCATACAAACTTACAAACTTGAAATGAATTGTGGTTCATTTTCACGGTGAAACTTCTCCAAGCTTGTGTATACAAATCAGAGATGCTGTCCTATTTATACGTTCATTTACTTACTAGCAGAAAACGTAGCTCTGCTCGCATTATTACATTAAATCTCTATCTGTGTTTGTGTATGTGTGTGACCCTTTCCTCTCTCCCTCTCTCTCTCTTATCTCCCTTCCTTCTCACTGTGTAACATATCAAATGTTTTGAACATCGTTAATGAACTGCTTTCTCCGAAAATTAATGTAAGTTACACCACCTCTTCCTTATACCTGCAATGCAATTATAACTGTAGTTTCTAACGCCATACAGATCTCCAACTATTGTGGTGTTATTATTTTCTTGTACATATCAGTGTTCATTCTTCCTTTAGACTTTGAGGGCAAGTGTTGTATTGTATCCTTAACACAAGTATTGTTTCTTAGAATTCTTTTGTTTTATTGGCAAAACAGTAAAATAACAATATTGTATAATCGTATTAACGTTAACTAAATTCTAAAAATTGATGTGTTGCACTCACATGACTTTCTTTTCTCTTGTACTAACCATTCTTACAAACTCATACTTCTATCTTCTTCGTGTTAGTTGAGATAAACATTTGCAGAAATTATCTTATTCCTTATTTCCTTGTAGATACAAGGACAATATGGGAATACAGTAGGCTTTGAGCGACAGTCAAACCTTTTAAAACCTTCAAATTCCGTTCTCTTTGCACGGGTAACATAAAAAAATGACTAGCGATATTCCATTTGAAGGAAGTATAAGTTCTCCAAAACTTACACAAATAACGAGGAATATCTCCGAATTGGTTCACTCTACAAAAAAAAAATTATCCAGAAATAAATTGTGTGTTTGAGCAAGATCTACATTTTTTGTATAGTAAGATTTAGTCTATCTCTTACGGTTTACCAGTTATGCAAAAGTCATCCAGAGTAAATAGGACTTCTAGGACTATAGTCACAAAATTAAAGATACACATTTCACTTTTTACTTTCTCTACTGGTAAGTAGGGGAAGTATTGTATTCCACCCAAAAATTCGATGTCGAGATTTCACCGGAAATACATGTTTTGAGGCCCCTGAATCCAAAAAAAAGCATTTTTAGAAAAAGGTCCGTGTGTGTCTGTGTGTGTCAGTCTGTCAGTCTGTGGATAGCATAACTCAAAAACGAAAAGTCGGTTAAAAACCAAAATTGGTATTTAAGTTTAATGTCTTTCAAGGATGCGACACGAAGATTTTGAAGAAAATAGTCCCACCCTAAACTACCCTTTACATGGAAAATTTTTCGAAAATTTTGATTTTCTTGAAAATGGCTCTAGCGATTTTTATTAAAATATCATAAGTTTGAGATATTTTGATGACAAATGACATGTGTATCTTGAATTTTCTGGCTATAGCCCCTGTAGTCGTATTTACTCTGGACGACTTTTGCGTAACTGGTAAACCGTTAGAGATAGACCAAATCATACTATACAAAAAATGTAGATCTTGCTAAAATACACAATTTATGTATCAATAAATTTTCTTTTAGGGTGAACCATTTTGGCGATATTCCTTGTTATGTGTGTGAGTTTCGGAAAACTTAGAACTTTCGTGAAATGGGTCATAGTTATTCATTTTTTTATATGTTACGTGTGCAAAGAGAACGGAATCTCAAAGCTTTAAAAGATTTGACTATCGCACAAAGCCTACTGTATTCCAATATTCCTCTTGCACCTACAAGGAAATAAGCAATAAGATAATTTGTACAAATGTTTATTTTAACTAACACGAAAAAGATATAGGAATAAGAGTTTGTAAGAATGGTTAATACAAAAGTAGAGAAAGTTATGTGAGTGCTACACATCAGATTTTTATAAAAATATCTCAAACATATGGCATTTTAATCAAAATCGTTAGAGCTCTTTTCAAGAAAATCAAAATTTTCGAAAAACTTTCCGTGTAAAGAGTAGTTTAAAGTAGGACTATTTTCTTCAAAATCTTCGTGTCGCATCCTTGAAAGACATTAATCTTAAATACCAAGTTTGGTTTTTAACCGAATTTTCGTTTTTGAATTATGCTGTCCACAGACTGACAAGAAAGTAGAGAAAGTAAAAATATAATAGTTTTCATACTAGTAACGGAAAATTGATATAACTTCTTAGGCACTATCCTATCGAAATTGTGTAACGTTATGCTTATAAACTTTTTTTACTTATACTAGATTTTACAATAAATTCAATAATGAGCCATATACAGATTTTTTGCATTCTATTATGTTGAATATCAAATATCATCAAAGTTGGTTTGGCTATAGTTGCGTGGAAAACCGCATGTACAGGCGCGTACAAATACATCTTCAACGGAAGATGCATGAAAGTTTGCCATTCTCTTTATTATTCTTCAGAGGAGGTGGTTACTACGAATTATGAATTTACTGCTCCAGGCTTCCAATAAATACCTGAATATTATTTTTCGCATGTTGTACACAACTCAGTACTTACTGCTTAATTTGAAATCATTTCCAGACAAAAACGTGTCATGAATAACACAGTGTGTATACAAAAATCACTTTGTAATATGAATACAGCGATATATGGGATATAACTGCGAAACTTTAATACGTAAAAAGAGGTAACTGTAGCACATCATATTTTTACTTTCAGGGTAGGCCATTATGTGCATTAGTATTAATATTCATCCATAATTCAAAATTATTCCAAGTAATATCATAAGAATTCTGATCTAACCGATAAATTCTAGAGAGGAAGAGAGAATTTATCTAGGAAGGCCGTCGAATGATATTTATCAAGACTATTTCATAAATAAAATATTAATTTAAATACTATATCACAAAGATTGGTTAGAAAATGTTAAATTATATAAAACTAATCTAAAATAAAATCTCGTATATTTGAGAGGTAGAACTGGAACTTAAAAATTCAATGCCACAACTGGGATTTGAACCACAGACCTTCCGCTTACCGGGCGGACGCTCTAACCACTGAGCTATTGTGACAAACTGCCAGAATGGCATTAAATTCTCAAACCAGTTCGTATTTCTGCTGGTAAACCGCAAAGGCAGTCTCACATCAGAGACAAATTACCCCAATGGTGACTTACTATTGTAAGTACTTTATATCCCAGGATTAAATAACCTTCAGATGGTAATTATTATTTATTTATGCCAACAAACTTACTGTTGGTGTTTTTAAACATACAAGCCGTGTGTGGGCAAAGTTTGAGAGGTAGAACTGGAACTTAAAAATTCAATGCCACAACTGGGATTTGAACCACAGACCTTCCGCCTTTGTGGTTTACCAGGAGAAATACGAACTGGTTTGAGAATTTAATGCCATTCTGGCAGTTTGTCACAATAGCTCAGTGGTAGAGCAGCCGCCCGGTAAGCGGAAGGTCTGTGGTTCAAATCCCAGTTGTGGCATTGCATTTTTAAGTTCCAGTTCTACCTCTCAAACTTTGCCCACACACGGCTTGTGTGTTTAAAAACACCAACAGTAAGTTTGTTGGCATAAATAAATAATAATTACCATCTCGTATATGTATTACGATTAGTGCAGTTCGACTTAATCAGTCCTGCCAACTGAGGACAACGAAATCCAAGAAGTGATATTCTGTATAGTACTTCTCTTGGATCACTTTGGTCACTACGTTTCGCATTGTTTTCATAGCTTTGTATTCTTTTCCATTACTTTTTGTCATCTTCATCGCCCAGACTCTTAGAATATAAACAATATCTTAAATTGAAGTATCTGACAAACGTTTGTATCCCCGTTCACATGGGCGTCGCGAAGGGGGGGCAAGGGAGGGCCGCGGCCCCCCCTTGGAAATTAACGAACTTAATGCGAAACTATTATTTTAATTTTTATGTAAAGAAAAATTTCAATTTATATGGTTATCCGCAACAAATACTGTAACTTTTGACAGCAAAATAATGAATTAATATTATCTGATTGCAAAATTCTAACATTTGCCCCCCCCCCCCTGGAAAAAAGTCTGCCGACGTTCATGTCCGTTCATTTCAGAAATAATTGAATTGGTTCCACACAGCCGTTCTATTTATATATTTATATACGTATTTATTCATATATTTACTTATTTATTTAATGTACTTTTCTCATTTAAGGGCAGCCAAGAAGACAAATTTTAACTCTACGATGAATATGTTCTTTAAGTATGTTACAATTACATAAAATTAGTTACAACACAATAAATCAGTAAGTAACTTCAAGGAAATATAAATAATAGGTATCAAAGATATTACTTGGTATATAATTTTTAATTATTTTTTCAGTTTCATGGTTGGATGCATCGTCAAACATTTTGAATTGCTCTGCATTTTGAATTTTGATTGTTAATCGATAGCAATGTCCAATAAATTGTTTTTAATAAGTTGTAGGAATACAGTTGGCGACACTTGAGTAAAGAAAAGAATACTTAATGATAAATGGCCCAAAACAAAATAATGACCAGGTAGTAAATATATATTGTCAACACCAAGAACAAAAGGTGCCATTTGAATGGTAATAGCTTCAGATTCGTATCTTTCTGTTTCTCTTTTGGTTCGAATAAAAGGATCACAAAAAGACGACTGTCTAAAACTATTTGTTCAGCAAAGCATATCTTGCTGCTGTCTCGTAACATCACGTTATCGGCTTAGGAAAGATTGGAATCATGTCGCAAGAGCTCAAGAGATCTGTGCAGAGAATTTGTGTTTTCAATGACACCGACTACGTCAAACAACTGGTCTTGTTAGACCTTTTGTATCGTCTGTGTAGGTGGCGTTGCTGATTAATCTATTGCAAGAAAACAGCAAAAAAAGAAGGGAAGAAAATACAAGCCAGACGCTACATAAAGTGGTGCACAGAGATACAAGCAGATACAAGACAATAGGAGCATTAATGAAGGAGAAGCGTGGGGACAATAATAAATTAAGAAAAAGCTGGGGATGAAGAAAAGTGTTCGTTGAAGCATAAGGGTTTCTTAGATTTCATTAACCCACTTCCTAAGGTTTCTGTTTGCCTTCTCATTGACGCTTTTAAAAACACGAGGAAATGAAAGAGAGGTGCGTTTCTAAATCACACAGATTGCACATAAAAAGGTGGCGCTTGTGTAGACAACACGGAAATTAAGCGCTTTGGATTACAAGTTGCAGCCTTAGAATTATAGGCAGATACTTGCTTCATAATTATTTGGAGATAATTATATGTTCTGTCTTTTCAACTGTATCATAAAGGTCATTACTCCATAGGGCAAGAACCACATAGCATAGTAGTAGCTAATAAAGCTTTGGAATGGTGAACTTTAATCCAAAATGCTTTGAAGTTTGTACACATCCATATTATAATACCAACCACTATCTTTAGCCTTGATTATTTTAACTGTTTTTCCCAGGCAGTAAATCAGGTTTCAACAAGCTTTTCACTTAAAACCCAAACTTCCCAATTTTCCTCTTGGTCTACAAATAATTTCTATTAAATAACTTATTTTCGCACCAGCGTTTTCACCTTCATCATAGCCGGTACTCAATTTTCTAGTTGCTTTTATGAAAACTACCATGGTGACAAGAGTGTGTGTGTGTGTGTATGTCTTTAAGTCTATGGACAGCATAAGTCAAAAACATATATGTTGCTTTAACGCAACAATCAAATTAACGTCATTGACAAGAAAATAATTAATATTTTATATTTGGTGGCTTGATGATAATTTCTGATTTCTTTCTGGATTCACAATCTGCCTCAGATATCAGTATATCTCAGCGTATAAAATAGCTGTAAGAAAGTGAAAGGGTTTTCTCTCTCGAAATAACAGATTCCACATTCAAGGAAAGTGCATGCCACTATATTATTGATAAACACAGGAACGGATTTGCCTGGGACGCACTTACATTATCGGAGAATAAATCAGTAGAAACGAAGCTTGCAATCACAAATATAAATTGAGTGGGTGGGGGGAAATCCCTTCCGTTGTCTCTTCGAGATTTCAAAGATGGTTGAGATAAAGAGAGGTGGAAAATCCCTGTGCTGATGAGAAGCTTTTCACAGATGAACACCTCTTTTTCTGACGCCAGTTTTTCATCTGAAGCTAATAGCGATAGTATTGGCATAAAACTTTGTGACAGCAGCGCCGGCTTAAAGTATAGTGTAGGCTGAGTACGGAACGCCTACAGGGAGATTACCGCAGTGAGCACAGCACTTACATCTCGCAATGCTGAGCGATTTTCTCCACTAGGGAAGTAAAGTTAAAAGATCAACAGAGCAGATATTACAAGAGCTAACAAAATGGTGTTTACTTTTATTATAATTCAGCACTTAGATGAAGCGCGTGGAAACTTCCACAAGTCCCAGATACAGTAGTCCATATTAATTACCTTCTCTCCTAACTCATTGCTAGAGTTCCACATTTCTTTATTTTCCTATTTTGTTCCTTTCTTCAAAATTGTGGGTTTTGTACGTACAAATGTGTCTTATGCTTAACTGGAACAAACTTATCAATATTATAGTCCCTAAAATTGCCTATTTGCAGTGTGCCAATAGCTTAAGAATGTACTGCAGCGATGTCCAACCTTGTCTCTTTGGAGACGCTTACATAATTAGCTGTCACTCCCCGACCCCACACCTTCAATCAGCTCTTGCCTAAGATGCAAGTTAGTTTATACTATAGCAGACACAAAATTTAATGGCGGCTGATACCTGACCACTACTATTCTCTTTCCTGTACAAATATGTTTTGTGGGTGCAAATGTTATTTATATCAACAGCTTTACAGCATGATTTCATAGCGTGGCGAGAAACACAAGGAGACAGTCAGTATCCAGTAACGGACAGAAACAGGCGTTTCCGTGGCAGTTTCTAAGCCATAACTTGAAGTTTCTGGGAATGTTCTCAAAAGATGACTTTTGCAAAAATGGTAAACAGTAGGAGACAAACTCTTACTGAACACAAAATGTGAATCCCGTTAAGACATACAGTTTGCCAAATACTTTTTTCTTTTGATTGAACCATTTCGGAATATTCTTTATTATTTGTTTAAATTTGTCAATACTTATACTTTTTTCAAATAGGAATATGTTGTTTTTCTTTTTTATCTCTTGGCCTTGCAAAGAGAACGGAATTTCAAAGACATTATCATTACCATTATCATGGTTATTATAATTATCATTGTTATTGTTATTATAATTATTTTATTGCTTAACCACGTTGTCAATTGCCAGGATCACATCAGCGTCGCCGGTGTGGCGGAATTTCGTCCCGCAGGAGTTCTTTTACATGCCAGTAAATCTACTGACATGGAGCATACTTAAAAACCCTCGCTCTAGGCCGGATTTGAACCCGCGGCCTTCGGATCACTAGGCCAGCGTCTAACCAACTGAGCCACCCAGACCGACTTCAAAGATACCACATAGCAACCAGCTCTTAAAACACTTCGTTATCACTTACGGTCTACCGTATTCCCATATTCCCCTTGCACCTACAAGCAAATTAGCAATAAGATAATTGGTGCAAATGTTTATGTCGATTAAAATGTAGTAGATAGAAAAATAAGCATTTGTAAAAATAGTTTGTATAAGAGTATAGCTCTACATGTATTTGCGAACAGTTTCTCCAAATTGAACTACATTAAAAGTCTCTATCGCAACAGGTTTTGCGACGATCACTTGGTGGATCTTCTAAAGCTATGCATTTCGGCTTTGTCGCCAAATACTAATAAACTTCTTAAACGTAAGGTAAATCCAACCTCCCCTCTTTCGTAAAGGTTGGACATTGAGTTCCGTCAGAGCCGTACTAAAATCCTTACCTGATGTTGGAAATATTGACCTTCTGCTCTCAAACAGGCAGCGTATATCATAAAAACGATCTCGCTCTCGTTCTCGCCTGAGCTCAGTAGCAAAATCCTTGTTTTTTCTTGCATGTTGTTATCACGACGACACTAGAATTCCTGCTACTGAGCTTAGGTGAATGAGCCAGAACTATTTTTATGAGATATCTGCCGTTTGAGAGCAGAAACTCGACATTTCCAGCATCTACAATAATATAAAGCAGAGTCTCTCAAAGCTTAAAGTCGCATCAGGTGCGACTCGGTTAAACTCGACTTGACGAGCGCTGCAGAGCGAAGAAGCGAGGAAGCGTGTGTTGATAGCCGGCTTGCTTTATCAGGAAATAGATAGGCGCAATACAACTACTTAATGGTGCAGCAGCCTGCTCCAAAGAAAGCAAAGAATGCCGAAACTCCATTTAAATCAGAGTGGGAACTTTCTTACTTTCTTGAACGTCGTAGCTATAACACCAAACATCCCATCTACGGTACAATAATTACGTGTGTAAGAAAATATTTGATGAAAGACACTACAACAAAGCACACGCAGAAATATATAGTGAAATGTCACTAGTGAGGAACAATTGAAGAGATTACTACATCTAGCAGAGCATTCTTTATCCAAAAGTGTGGTTTCTGCCTGTGCTTTCTAGATTATTAAAACAAAAAATCAGATTTGATCATAAAAAAAGAACCAAATTAACCCTTTCAATCCTGAATTATTATTAATGATAAAAAAATCCAATTACGATGGAACCTATTAGATAATGGATAGAGAAAGTGTGATAAATAAATTTTATTGATTTTCCCTCATAGATTAATTTTTTAAGGGTTGTTGCCAAATGGCAACATTGGGAAATGATGACAACATTTGTGCATTTAGAGGAAAATATTTTATTAAACTTTTTCATATTAAAAGATAGTTTTAGCATAATATAAACATATTTTACGGTACCTGCTATTTAGAAACTCAAAAATTAACACTATTTGGAAAACTAGTTCACGGTATTACTGGATTTTGGCTACCACATTACTTGTGATGCCAAATGTAGAAACAGTTTTTGTCTTTGGTCAAACATAACATAGTGTCACATTTTGAGCAAGCTGTACTGGAGAATCCACTTGAACAATTCTTGCATCTTCCCCCTTTTTTTTTTTCTGATGGAATCCGCCAATGACCTGTAGCATCATAGCGGACATCATCAACAGGCCTTACAGTAACTGCGCGTTTATTCTTTTCTGCAGCAGTTTCATGAACACTTGGCCTTCCTCGCTTCCTTCCTGTTTCTTTTCCTACAGACACAATACCATAAGTCCTTTCTCTGCGATGAACTCTTCTATTTTCTTATGAATCTCCAAATTACTTGAAATTCTAGTTCCCTGATTGCTGGGATGGCTTTCAGGTCCGTCTTCATTATGTGAAGAAAATCTGCTAAATTCCGATAGTTCCCCATCAGGTAGTAAAATCAACTCCATCTCTTCATCAGAAAGGGATTTATTCATTGTGTTATATTAGATAATCCTAGAAATAAAATAAAACTCTGTGGAAACATGCTTCTCATATGGCTAAATGTTAGGTTATGTAGCTCAGCACTTCGCAGGGAAGCTCCTGTTGTAGCCAATTGGCAACAACCTATTTTAAATCCCACTAGTTATTTATTATAGATGATTAGCAGCTTATTATATCAATATGACCTAACTTTAGGGCTTCTATTATGATAAAAGCCACTAGTTAGAGTTGCAGATGCAATTAAATTCACACTAAAGGCTTTACACGAATTACAACTGCAGGAGAATGTTCTGAGATGGGAACTGTCTACACTAGACCATGTTTAATATCATGTTGCCATTTGGCTACGATAGGACTGAAAGGGCCAGTTTAACACTGTGCACCGCAGTAAACTTCCGTAGTAAGGAAAACACCGCGCTGAAAGTGTGGAAGAGGGAAATGGTAAAGCGAGCGAGACAAGCGTAAGTAGAGAGCGAGTGGATGTTTGAACCGAGGCCAACTTTTCATAGTCGCATTTTGCACCTTGCACTATGCCATGCACTGGTTCATTCACCTTGAGAGACCCTGGGTTGAAGATTTTCGTACGCTTCTGACGGCACAAGGAGATGTAACATGCATTACAATTTTCGCTTCTTGATTATTTTCCGTAGATTCTTAATTATAAACTGTCTCTGAATTTTTCTTTGTGTCTTTTACAACTTTGTCTACTATTTTAGACGTAATGAACAACATGAAAGGCTCCATAATCGAAATACGCTACTAGAATCTACCCTGCTAGATTTAGACAAAGCACCCTGTTTCTAATGCCTGCTTGGTCTTTCCAGCATTTGAATCTCAACAATCACTTCGTTGCATCTTCCTTCGATAACCATGTCCATTTCCACAGTATCTTATCTTCTATTTCTGAACACACAGACTCCACATCACTATCTCCTGTTTCTGATTCTGGTTCCATTGTTTGCATTACTTCTATATCCGTTCATTGTGTAAATCATATGTCTTCTGTATAACTAGGTTTTTCAACATGTTCGTTTAGCAACACATCGTACTATAGCAACAGAAGTAAAGATGTCTAACAGAGAAGAGTATTTATTGAACATTATTACAGATAACAATCCACATTCATTTAAAACTTGTACCACCACTTGCGTTTTCTTGTCACAGAATCCCAAGTGGGCTACCACAGGATCCCAATAAATATTTCAATAATAATTATGTATTATAATGTCTGAAAAATATACTGTTTCAGACTGTGCGAAATTCAGAATGAAATAGTCAACTTGGGGTCGTGCAGTATCCTACTTGGTATGCGGAAGCTTAATACTATACCTTTATTGGTTTCTATTTCCCACGTGCGAAAACACGCATCTCAAAAGACAAGGCTTCTGTCATTGCAAGGCTACAATAGCCAGTCTTACAATACATAACAAATTCAATAACAATTACGAAGCAGCGTGGGAGTATAAAAGTATTTAAGAGAGAAATTACAACTCAGAATAGGGTTTGCCATAAAAATACATAGTAACTGAAGAGTGCAAATTGAAAGGAAAATGTTGACAGCTTACCCTTCATTGTGACAATAGTGAAATTTAATACAAATTATTAAATTACACTGTTCTTTAACGATGTTATTAATTGCCAGGATCACATCAGCGTCGCCGGTGTGCTGGAATTTGGTCCCTCAGGAATCATTTTACATACCAGTAAATCTACTGACATCGAGCTGTCGTTTTTAAACACACTTAGAAACCATCGGTTGGACCGGATTTGAACCCGCGACCTTGGAATCAGTAGACTAGCTTCTAACCAACTGAGCCACCCAGACCGATAAAAATTTAGTACATTTAATATATGGATGTATATTGCTATACTCTTCTTTCATATCAAAATTTGTTTTAAGTGTAAATGATTGACTTTACTTCAATGCGGATTTATCAAACCGTTCTCATATTTCGAAGAAATAAAAACACTGCTCTCACATCATTTTCAATATTTACCATCACATTGTCTGCGTACTGCATCACTGAATGTGGAAGATATGTATAGATCTAAATGATATCAGTATAATGGTGCAAACACACGAGTACAAATTATCTACTTCCATATATCAGTTGATACAAGTTCTCAATACTATAAAATTAAGTGTATTTCTGTTAACGGCCATAGCTTTCAGGTAAATACGAAGGTTCAATTAACGATTCGCCTGTCGCGATTCACCTGAAAACATTTTTATCTGTTGCCAGATTTGCCTTTTGAAATAATTTTGGGCTCGGACTTTATGGCTCGAGTGGGGTTAAGGCTTGATTTTCGTGCAAAGGAAGTTTCGTTTGATTTTGCGCCAGATGAGTGCGTTCGATTTCAGGACGGGCAGTTATCCAAACAGGTCCCTGTTGCTCCAAGTGACCTGGTAGAGCAGGTTAACAGCGAGTGTTTTCTCCAATTTGACCGTAGATCAGGCTCATTCATTGGAACAGTTGTGCGCTAAACACGCGGCGTTGTTTACAAATCGATTGGGGGTCACGGATTTAGTTGAATATGACATCCAGTTAACAGACACCACTCCTGTGAAGTTAGCTCCATATAGGCTGACTCCGCCCAAAATGGCTATACTTAGGAGCAAAATTGAGGACATGTTGGAGAAAGCGGTGATTCGTCCGTGTCTAATTATAGTAGTCCGGTATTTATGGTTCCGAAGGGCAATAATGATTTTACGGTAGTGGTGGACTATCGACACCTAAATAAGAGGATCAAAATTGAGGCCCAACCCATGCCGCATTTAAACTCCGCGGCTCATTATTTTGCTGACGCGAAGGTGTTCACCACTTTAGATTTAAATAATGCTTATTACCAGATACCTTTATCAGAATCGTCTAAACCGGTGACGGCATTTTCCACCCCTTGGCGATTATGAGTTTCAAAGGGTGCCCTTTGGTTTAGCGACCGGTGCCCAAGTTTTGTCACGGCTGTTCACTTGTTTTCGGATATTAAGTTTAAGTATGTTTTTCACTATTTAGATGATGTGATTTACTCGCCCGATTTTGACACGCATTGCTGCCATCTTTCAGAAGTCTTTTCGCGTATAGAACGTGCAGGCCTAACGTTACGTAAGGAGAAATGTGTTTTCGCTACAGGTCAAATTTCGTTTTTGTGTCATATCGTCTCTCCGGCAGGGCTAACCATCGATCCCGATCGAACTAAAGCAATGCGGAACTTTCCTCCATCGAAGACCGTTAGGGTTTTAGCCAGATATATAGGAATGGTCAATTTTTTTAGTAAATTTATCCCTAATTTCGCTGCTCGCGCTGAACCACTTCATCGACTCCGGCGAAAGGGAACCCAATTCTGCTGGCATGAAGAGCAACAACACGCATTTGAGAATCTCGAGCAGGCTATTATGAATCCTCCTGTTTTGGCTTTTCCTGATTTTTCTCCTCAGTTCGTCTTACAAACTGATGCTAGTAAAGGGTCATTGGCCGCTGTTGTGTTCCAGGATTTTCCGGAGGGGCGTCGCGCCATTGCCTATAATTCCCGCACTCTTACCCCGGCCAAACGTAAACACTCGGTGTATGAGCTGGAGACCGTAGCCGTCCTGTTTGGATTGGGAAAATATCAGGAGTATCTTGAACATGTGGAGTTTACGCTCGAGGTGATAATCAGGCACTCACGTGGTCGCTGGCATCTCCTCGATCCACTGGAAGGTTAGCGCGTTGAGCGGTGCGTATTTCCGCGTTTAAGTTTGTTCCTGTTGATATAAGAAGTTCTGAAAATTGCGTAGCAGACGCATTAACCAGAGTGTTTACAGAGCCGGTGGATAGTAAATCAGATAGGGATGATGTTGCAGCGGTGTGTACCTTTCCCGAATTGTTTGAAGGGTTGCCAATACATCAGAGACGAGACTCGGATTTACGGACTATTACTGACCAATTGGAGGCCGGTCAAACAGTGCCTTCGTATCATCTAAGGGATGGTGTACTTTTAACAGGTGCCACATTTGACGGCAAGGATAAAGTAGTTTTGCCGCGTGCTCTAGTGCCAATGGTATGCGAATATTTCCATTCATCACCTGTGGGGGGACATTTGGGTACAACAAAGACTAAAGGTAAAATTCGAGAACATTTTGTGTGGCCAGGGGTGTATAAAGGTGTTACTGCGCGAGTTAAGGCATGTCAACTTTGTGCCATGGGAAAATCGGCACAATGTACGGTGTGGAGGGGATTAGCGTCTGAAGTTGCAACCAAGCCTTTGGAGAAATTGTTTGTAGATTTTGTGGGTCCTTTCCCGCGTTCGGTGTAACACTTACGCGTTGGTTACGGTGGACGCATTCACAAAGTTCGCATGGCTGAGCTCTATTCCCAACGCCACGTCGCATAATGCAATTAACGAATTGTCAAAGATTTTTGCGGCCTTCGGAGCACCTCGCATTTTGGTGTCCGATAATGGAACACAATTTACCTCCGGTCAACTTAAGAATTTTTGTTTCACGTGGGGCGTTAAAGCAATTACAACCTCACCCTACTACCCTCCTCATGCTGAGAGGTTTAATAGGAATTTAAAGTCGGCTTTAATAGCCTTTCACCATCAAAATCACAAAAGGTGGGATTGTAATTTTGCGCATTTGCAATTAGCCTTTAATACTGCCCGACATGAATTCCATGACATCACCCCGTTGAAGTTGATGTTAGTTTTTGCTCCAAATTTTCCTTTAGCAAACCTTTAGGCTCTGGAAGATCTTTTACCACAGCATTTTGATGCCGAAGTTATTCGTGCTAATTGGCAACGCGCTTTCAATAATCTTAAAAGAGCACAACTCCGTGTGAAGCAGAGACATGATGTAAATAAAAGGCCCTCTCCGTTTGCGCTTGGCCAACGGGTTATGTGTAGGACTTATCCTGTAAGCTCGAAGGCCAATGCGTATGCAGCTACGCGCCACGATATACTGGGCCATGGGAAATAATTCCTTTGTATAAAGGTGTATCTGCCACGATCAAGGATCTCTCTTCTGCACATACACGTCGAGCTTGTATTTCCCAACTCAAACCTTTTCCTTGATTCCCAGGGTTAGATGGAAGGGTTTATGTCCTGTGTTATGTTGCTTTTCTTGTTTTGAAGTATTTGAGTAAGTTTGTTTAAATTGTGTTTTTGTGTGTTGAGACAGGATATTGTAAGATCCCAAAAGAAAATCGTTTATGTGAATATTTGTTAAGAGTGTAATTTGTTTTTGATGTTGGTATGAGTTGGTTAAATGACGAAAACGTGTTACTAATGTTCATTGTTACAAACAATTAAGTTTGTTTAAAGACGTCATAAATATTTCCATATTTAATTTTAATATATATGTATAAATAAAAATTATGTGTTCAATATTGAAAGCGAAGGGAGAATGGCTAAGGATCGCTTCCCTAACAATGCGGGAACTATTTGATGAACGCATACGCGGATGTACACAACAAGAAGTGTAATGCGGCGCCAATTGTCTAGTTAATAGCGTCTGTGTCTTTGGTGTAGATCAGGCATGTCAAACATCACTCCCAGGGTGTGAAGAGAGGAGTCCACCCCTCTTTAACTGCAGTAGCACGCGCTAGTAGAACCGGTTTTCGCTTTGTTTTTCTCGTTCTCCGATTTGAAGGGAGGGAAAATAGGGGAATATTTTCACACTTGGCGAGTGCTGTTTGACATGCCTGGTGTAGATGGACGCATTTTTATATGTGCGCGTCATAAAATAGTGAAAGTAAATTTACTAAGTGTTTAAAGACCGTTAATTTGTGTAAAATAAGTGAAACATTAGCTAACTTTAACAAGTTAGTTAATACGAAGTGTGCGATTAAATAAAAGGACGTAAAATAGACGAAGTGTAAAGTGATAGAAAACACATTTAGGAAATATCGCTAAATTTTCAGACATTAAATCTCGGCGATGCTAGGGAAGTCGATCCACTGAAATAAAAGACTTGCTACTATGATACGATTTAAATACTGTGAATAAGAAGGTGCGAATAAAATATTTCACTGAAGTTAACCCTGAGTGTATGTTCATTCCATCCAGTACCACGACCCGAGATAACGAAAGAGTCAAAAGCTCATCACCTCACCCTATTAATTATAAAAACAGCACCAGTGTCCAATGTTTTGGTTCCTTTGGGGATCGTGTACTGATCTCCCTGCTAAATTGTTGACCGTAAACGAAAGCAGGCCACACGCGTTTCCTGGTTTCCCTCACTTTGGCAGGCTTATCTGTCGTTCGGCGGCAGGTATGGAGCATCACCTCGTGTCGAGTGACGTGTACCAGCTAGCTGCCGGGATTTGAAGGGTGTGCTGGTTGCTCACCATTCGGAGGTTTGTTACGTTGACCGAGTTTTCGGTATGTGTTTGTCTGTGTGTAGACTGTCGCCGGCGTTTGTGTTGTAGTTTCGTTTTTTGTATGTTGTGGTTGTGCTATGTGTTAGTGGTTGTAATCTTTGGTGTAGTGTGCGACTGATATATGCTCTAGGCCACAAAGTATTTTAAGTGATTGCTAGCAAACTTACTGTGCACAGAATCTATTATATGAAAGCAAATAAATATATAATAAGTTTCGTTGTTCATTTCTTTTTCCTACTCTGTGGTGTGTGAGAAGTAATTGTTAGTTAACACCATTTGTTGTCTCAAGTTCAAATTTCTCTTATGAATTTTACTTATATTACTATAAAGATGTTTATTGTGATTTATAATTGTTAACGCTTTCTGTTTCACAGTTAGATTTTCATTATGAAGTTTATTAAATTGATGTATTTCCTATGAATTCTAATCATAGTTATCGCTCTTGGCCAAATTTCATAATTCTGGTTATATTGTTGCTGATTTAATGTATGTATATCATACACATTGTTGTATTTCTTACGTTGGCTGTCTATTTTATTTTGCAGTGGGATTTTGAGAGTTTGTGCCGCCTTCCTTCCTGTCCTGCCGCTCCCTGGCGTGACTTCACCTATGCTACGAATTATGCTGATGGAAGACAGTCCTGGGAATATGAGCCGAAACCTATGTTGGCTCTAGCTTGGTGGTCAACTAGCCTTGGAAGCATGTGGGAGACACGCTTGGCTCAACTGGAAATTTGGTTTCCTGTACTTTCACAACTGCTTGGGTCATCCACCTTAGTAATGGCTTCCGGACACACTGACGTCTGGAATCTTCTGGCAGTAAGGTACTGCCTTCCGGACCCTCTGGCATCTGGAATCTTCTGGCAGTGTAAGGTACTGGCTCCTGGACACACTGACTTCTGAAATTTCTGTCAGTGTAAGGCGATAGTGAACTGTCATCAAGTAAGGAGGGTGACAGTATCGGCTTTCCTCCTGTTTGTGTGTGGTGGAAAAACCAAGATTGGTGGTGTAGTTTATTGTTGACATAAGTGTTGGTGCCAAGGAGTGCTGAGATACAAAACATTTCCTTGTTTTTTCCTATGTCTATTGGCGGCCCTTTGGCTGTGTTTTGGGGGGAGGGAGTATTTGAGCCAGTCGTAGAGTATTAGAGTTGACTCTCGTAGTATTGTTTTGTTTGATGCCCGCTAGGAGCATGACTGTTGCTGGCAGGCTGTTGCCAGAAAGCCCTGGTGCCAGTTAGTCTCAACGTGGCTTTCAGGGGAGAGAGGCCCTTGTATACTTGGTAAGTGGCGACTTTCTAGTCTGCCCGTAATATGGCGACTTCCTGATACTCTGCAAGTGTGCTCAATTATACTTAAGTACAGTGAAATTGACATTGTGTATAGTCGAGAGCCAAAGGGAGAGAAAATGAATGTCATTGTAGCTGTCAAATATGATTTTTAGGCCGCAATTATTCTGAATAAAAGATAAAGATTGCACACTACTTTTATTGAAAAACAGGGTGGAGCATTCCACTCTCTTGTTTAGGTTTGCCGTTAACCACCCCATCAGATCCTTACTAACTATAGTTAAAATCACATAAGAAAAATGGTGCACATGTTATAGCTGTATTGTACTGACCTCTAAAAAGAAACATGTACCAGGATACATACAGCAATGTGCATTGGAACGTCCTATAAGATTATCATATCGATGCTCCAATATTTTAAGATGTTAGCAATGACAGCAGTTAGAGTATCTGCTGCTGATTTATATTTTTGTTCAATACAAAATTTGTCAAATTGATTCCAAGCATATTTCCTATTGCAGTTTGTATTCTGCAGTGAGAGTCAGCCATTTTGACCTTTGATAATGACTCTTGCGTCAAAGTATGTAATGTAACCTGTTGCACATCTGTAGAGCAGTGCCACTAGATTCTATAACCTGATCATAACATAAGAAAAGCAGAGGAGGTGATAATGAAATGTAATAATGTTTTGGTGAATGAAGGCTGTTATTGGTTGAAATTTGAAATTATTATGCACATGATTGGTTGATTTCAACGAAGACACGCATGAGTAAAATAGTTTAATTGTGCACGTTATTACCAAACATATAAGACAAAAGATATTGCTATATTGTCTCAGATGTTTAAAGGGTATAAGTATCAACTGAGAATAAATGAGGTCTAAATGTGTTAAAAAAAAATAGTTTATGCATCACAGTTATATTTATTTGCCTTTAACACTGATCATGGAACAGAGATCTGATTCAAATATACTTTGAGAATCACCACAAAAGCTACATATATCAATGTAAAGAACTTAAAGCTCCTGGTGTTTGACCAGAGTTCCTCTGTAGTTCAATACATATAAGGTGTACATAATCAAAACAAAGAATTTTACTTAGATGATTTCTGATCTTTGATGAAAGATTTTAAAATTCCCACATACTGTGCGTCGCAAGTATGAAACACGCGATTCAGTAGCTCTTCATCAGCCCATTCCACCACTGCATCAAAATACTGCTCTAGGCTGACCAGAACTTCTATCTCAATTTCTCTGTCAATATTATTTGAATCCTCTTCTGTTTCTTCCACCTGCGTATACAGTTTACCTAGCAAAGAAACCAAACCTGTCAGTTTCATTAACATAAAAAAAACATTGAAATAATAGGGATGGGACTTTGATCTTGTCAGTACCATGATACTCTTAATGCTCAGTGATATTGAATTATGTCTAATATTTGCCAAAATGCATATTCCTCCACAAATGCTTATATTAGTGAATGATAGGTACAGCCATGCAAAAATGTGCAGTTTACACAAATTAATATTTCCAATATGTAGCTGAGTTTAATAGTTTGCCCCATACGTAATAGCCTGACATACACACAAATAGAAATTTCTTACACCATCCCTTTCTTTATCAACAACAAATACAAATGCAATTCAAGACACAGCCTGTTTGTGTATCTCCATAGTCTATACTTTTCTACAGATCTGGTGAAGCCAATCTGAGCCTATACTAGCCCATCTCCTCAGCCTATACTTATATACAGATCTAGTGCAGCCTATGTGAGCCTATACTAGCCTATATCCTCAGCCTATACTTATATACAGATCTGGTGCAGCCTATGTGAGCCTATACTAGCCTATCTCCTCAGCCTATACTTATATACAGATCTGGTGCAGCCTATGTGAGCCTATACTAGCCTATCTCCTCAGCCTATACTTATATACAGATCTGGTGCAGCCTATGTGAGCCTATACTAGCCTATCTCCTCAGTCTATACTTATATACAGATCTGGTATAGCCTATGTGAGCCTATCTCCTCAGCCTATACTTATATACAGATCTGGTGCAGCCTATGTGAGCCTATACTAGCCTATCTCCTCAGTCTATACTTATATACAGATCTGGTGTAGCCTATGTGAGCCTATCTCCTCAGTCTATACTTATATACACATCTGGTGCAACCTATGTGAGCCTACCTCCACAGTCTATACTTACATACAGATCCGGTGTGGCCTATACTAGCCTATCTCCTCAGTCTGTACTTACATACAGATCCGGTGTGGCCTATACTAGCCTATCTCCTCAGCCTATACTTATATACAGATCTGGTGCAGCCTATGTGAGCCTATACTAGCCTATCTATTCAGCCTATACTTATATACAGATCTGGTGTAGCCTATGTGAGCCTATACTAGCCTATCTCCTCAGCCTATACTTACATACAGATCTGGTGTAGCCTATGTGAGCCTATACTTATATACACATCTGGTGCAACCTATGTGAGCCTACCTCCACAGTCTATACTTATATACAGATCCGGTGTGGCCTATACTAGCCTATCTCCTCAGTCTATACTTACATACAGATCCGGTGTGGCCTATACTAGCCCATCTCCTCAGCCTATACTTATATACAGATCTGGTGCAGCCTATCTCCTCAGTCTATACTTATATACAGATCTGGTGCAGCCTATGTGAGCCTACCTCCACAGTCTATACTTACATACAGATCCGGTGTGGCCTATACTAGCCTATCTCCTCAGTCTATACTTATATACAGATCTGGTGTAGCCTATACTAGCCTATCTCCTCAGCCTATACTTATATACAGATCTGGTGCAGCCTATGTGAGCCTATACTAGCCTATCTCCTCAGCCTATACTTATATACAGATCTGGTGCAGCCTATGTGAGCCTATACTAGCCTATCTCCTCAGTCTATACTTATATACAGATCTGGTGTAGCCTATGTGAGCCTATACTAGCCTATCTCCTCAGCCTATACTTATATACAGATCTGGTGTAGCCTATGTGAGCCTATACTAGCCTATCTCCTCAGCCTATACTTACATACAGATCCGGTGTAGCCTATGTGAGCCTATACTTATATACAGATCTGGTGCAGCCTATGTGAGCCTATACTAGCCTATCTCTTCAGCCTATACTTATATACAGATCTGGTGTAGCCTATGTGAGCCTATACTAGCCTATCTCCTCAGCCTATACTTACATACAGATCTGGTGTAGCCTATGTGAGCCTATACTTATATACAGATCTGGTGCAGCCTATGTGAGCCTATACTAGCCTATCTCCTCAGTCTATACTTATATACAGATCCAGTGTGGCCTATACTAGCCTATCTCCTCAGTCTATACTTATATACAGATCTGGTGTAGCCTATGTGAGCCTATACTAGCCTATCTCCTCAGCCTATACTTATATACAGATCTGGTGCAGCCTATGTGAGCCTATACTAGCCTATCTCTTCAGCTTATACTTATATACAGATCTGGTGTAGCCTATGTGAGCCTATACTAGCCTATCTCCTCAGCCTATACTTACATACAGATCTGGTGTAGCCTATGTGAGCCTATACTTATATACAGATCTGGTGCAGCCTATGTGAGCCTATACTAGCCTATCTCTTCAGCCTATACTTATATACAGATCTGGTGTAGCCTATGTGAGCCTATACTAGCCTATCTCCTCAGCCTATACTTACATACAGATCTGGTGTAGCCTATGTGAGCCTATACTTATATACAGATCTGGTGCAGCCTATACTAGCCTATCTCCTCAGCCTATACTTATATACAGATCTGGTGCAGCCTATGTGAGCCTATACTAGCCTATCTCCTCAGCCTATACTTACATACAGATCTGGTGTAGCCTATGTGAGCCTATACTTATATACAGATCTGGTGCAGCCTATGTGAGCCTATACTAGCCTATCTCCTCAGTCTATACTTATATACAGATCCAGTGTGGCCTATACTAGCCTATCTCCTCAGTCTATACTTATATACAGATCTGGTGTAGCCTATGTGAGCCTATACTAGCCTATCTCCTCAGCCTATACTTATATACAGATCTGGTGCAGCCTATGTGAGCCTATACTAGCCTATCTCTTCAGCTTATACTTATATACAGATCTGGTGTAGCCTATGTGAGCCTATCTCCTCAGCCTATACTTACATACAGATCTGGTGTAGCCTATGTGAGCCTATACTTATATACAGATCTGGTGCAGCCTATGTGAGCCTATACTAGCCTATCTCTTCAGCCTATACTTATATACAGATCTGGTGTAGCCTATGTGAGCCTATACTAGCCTATCTCCTCAGCCTATACTTACATACAGATCTGGTGTAGCCTATGTGAGCCTATACTTATATACAGATCTGGTGCAGCCTATACTAGCCTATCTCCTCAGCCTATACTTATATACAGATCTGGTGCAGCCTATGTGAGCCTATACTAGCCTATCTCCTCAGCCTATACTTATATACACATCTGGTGCAACCTATGTGAGCCTACCTCCACAGTCTATACTTACATACAGATCCGGTGTGGCCTATACTAGCCTATCTCCTCAGCCTATACTTATATACAGATCTGGTGTAGCCTATGTGAGCCTATACTAGCCCATCTCCTCAGCCTATACTTATATACAGATCTGGTGTAGCCTATACTAGCCTATCTCCTCAGCCTATACTTATATACAGATCTGGTGCAGCCTATGTGAGCCTATACTAGCCTATCTCCTCAGTCTATACTTATATACAGATCTGGTGCAGCCTATCTCCTCAGTCTATACTTATATACAGATCTGGTGCAGCCTATGTGAGCCTACCTCCACAGTCTATACTTACATACAGATCCGGTGTGGCCTATACTAGCCTATCTCCTCAGTCTATACTTATATACAGATCTGGTGTAGCCTATACTAGCCTATCTCCTCAGCCTATACTTATATACAGATCTGGTGCAGCCTATGTGAGCCTATACTAGCCTATACTTATATACAGATCTGGTGCAGCCTATGTGAGCCTATACTAGCCTATCTCCTCAGTCTATACTTATATACAGATCTGGTGTAGCCTATGTGAGCCTATACTAGCCTATCTCCTCAGCCTATACTTATATACAGATCTGGTGTAGCCTATGTGAGCCTATACTAGCCTATCTCCTCAGCCTATACTTACATACAGATCCGGTGTAGCCTATGTGAGCCTATACTTATATACAGATCTGGTGCAGCCTATGTGAGCCTATACTAGCCTATCTCTTCAGCCTATACTTATATACAGATCTGGTGTAGCCTATGTGAGCCTATACTAGCCTATCTCCTCAGCCTATACTTACATACAGATCTGGTGTAGCCTATGTGAGCCTATACTTATATACAGATCTGGTGCAGCCTATGTGAGCCTATACTAGCCTATCTCCTCAGTCTATACTTATATACAGATCCAGTGTGGCCTATACTAGCCTATCTCCTCAGTCTATACTTATATACAGATCTGGTGTAGCCTATGTGAGCCTATACTAGCCTATCTCCTCAGCCTATACTTATATACAGATCTGGTGCAGCCTATGTGAGCCTATACTAGCCTATCTCTTCAGCTTATACTTATATACAGATCTGGTGTAGCCTATGTGAGCCTATACTAGCCTATCTCCTCAGCCTATACTTACATACAGATCTGGTGTAGCCTATGTGAGCCTATACTTATATACAGATCTGGTGCAGCCTATGTGAGCCTATACTAGCCTATCTCTTCAGCCTATACTTATATACAGATCTGGTGTAGCCTATGTGAGCCTATACTAGCCTATCTCCTCAGCCTATACTTACATACAGATCTGGTGTAGCCTATGTGAGCCTATACTTATATACAGATCTGGTGCAGCCTATACTAGCCTATCTCCTCAGCCTATACTTATATACAGATCTGGTGCAGCCTATGTGAGCCTATACTAGCCTATCTCCTCAGCCTATACTTACATACAGATCTGGTGTAGCCTATGTGAGCCTATACTTATATACAGATCTGGTGCAGCCTATGTGAGCCTATACTAGCCTATCTCCTCAGTCTATACTTATATACAGATCCAGTGTGGCCTATACTAGCCTATCTCCTCAGTCTATACTTATATACAGATCTGGTGTAGCCTATGTGAGCCTATACTAGCCTATCTCCTCAGCCTATACTTATATACAGATCTGGTGCAGCCTATGTGAGCCTATACTAGCCTATCTCTTCAGCTTATACTTATATACAGATCTGGTGTAGCCTATGTGAGCCTATACTAGCCTATCTCCTCAGCCTATACTTACATACAGATCTGGTGTAGCCTATGTGAGCCTATACTTATATACAGATCTGGTGCAGCCTATGTGAGCCTATACTAGCCTATCTCTTCAGCCTATACTTATATACAGATCTGGTGTAGCCTATGTGAGCCTATACTAGCCTATCTCCTCAGCCTATACTTACATACAGATCTGGTGTAGCCTATGTGAGCCTATACTTATATACAGATCTGGTGCAGCCTATACTAGCCTATCTCCTCAGCCTATACTTATATACAGATCTGGTGCAGCCTATGTGAGCCTATACTAGCCTATCTCCTCAGCCTATACTTATATACACATCTGGTGCAACCTATGTGAGCCTACCTCCACAGTCTATACTTACATACAGATCCGGTGTGGCCTATACTAGCCTATCTCCTCAGCCTATACTTATATACAGATCTGGTGTAGCCTATGTGAGCCTATACTAGCCCATCTCCTCAGCCTATACTTATATACAGATCTGGTGTAGCCTATACTAGCCTATCTCCTCAGCCTATACTTATATACAGATCTGGTGCAGCCTATGTGAGCCTATACTAGCCTATCTCCTCAGTCTATACTTATATACAGATCTGGTGCAGCCTATGTGAGCCTATACTAGCCTATCTCCTCAGTCTATACTTATATACAGATCTGGTGCAGCCTATGTGAGCCTATCTCCTCAGCCTATACTTATATACAGATCTGGTGCAGTCTATGTGAGCCTATACCAGCCTATCTCCACATTTTTATGATTATATACAGATCTGGTGTAGCCTAGTGAGCCTATACAAATCTCTCTCCTCAGTCTATACTTATATGCAGAACTGGTGTAGCCTATGTGAGCCTACTCTAGCCTATCTCCTCAGTCTATACTTATATATCGATCTGGTGTAACCTATGTGAGCCTATGCTAGCCCATCTCCTCAGTCTATACTTATATGCAGAACTGGTGCAGCCTATGTGAGCCTATACTAGCCTATCTCCTCAGTCTATACTTATATACAGATCTGGTGTGGCCTATACTAGCCTATCTCCTCAGTCTATACTTATATACAGATCTGGTGTAGCCTATGTGAGCCTATACTAGCCTATCTCCTCAGCCTATACTTATATACAGATCTGGTGCAGCCTATGTGAGCCTATACTAGCCTATCTCTTCAGCCTATACTTATATACAGATCTGGTGTAGCCTATGTGAGCCTATACTAGCCTATCTCCTCAGCCTATACTTACATACAGATCTGGTGTAGCCTATGTGAGCCTATACTTATATACAGATCTGGTGCAGCCTATGTGAGCCTATACTAGCCTATCTCTTCAGCCTATACTTATATACAGATCTGGTGTAGCCTATGTGAGCCTATACTAGCCTATCTCCTCAGCCTATACTTACATACAGATCTGGTGTAGCCTATGTGAGCCTATACTTATATACAGATCTGGTGCAGCCTATCTCCTCAGCCTATTCTTATATACAGATCTGGTGCAGCCTATGTGAGCCTATACTAGCCTATCTCCTCAGCCTATACTTATATACAGATCTGGTGCAGCCTATGTGAGCCTATACTAGCCTATCTCCTCAGTCTATACTTATATACAGATCTGGTGTAGCCTATGTGAGCCTATCTCCTCAGTCTATACTTATATACACATCTGGTGCAACCTATGTGAGCCTACCTCCACAGTCTATACTTACATACAGATCCGGTGTGGCCTATACTAGCCTATCTCCTCAGCCTATACTTATATACAGATCTGCTGTAGCCTATGTGAGCGTATACTAGCCCATCTCCTCAGCCTATACTTATATACAGATCTGGTGTAGCCTATACTAGCCTATCTCCTCAGCCTATACTTATATACAGATCTGGTGCAGCCTATGTGAGCCTATACTAGCCTATCTCCTCAGTCTATACTTATATACAGATCTGGTGCAGCCTATGTGAGCCTATACTAGCCTATCTCCTCAGTCTATACTTATATACAGATCTGGTGCAGCCTATGTGAGCCTACCTCCACAGTCTATACTTACATACAGATCCGGTGTGGCCTATACTAGCCTATCTCCTCAGCCTATACTTATATACAGATCTGGTGCAGCCTATGTGAGCCTATACTAGCCTATCTCCACATTTTTATGATTATATACAGATCTGGTGTAGCCTAGTGAGCCTATACAAATCTCTCTCCTCAGTCTATACTTATATGCAGATCTGGTGTAACCTATGTGAGCCTATACTAGCCCATCTCCTCAGTCTAGACTTATATACAGATCTGGTGTAGCCTATGTGAGCCTATACTAGCCTATCTCCTCAGCCTATACTTGTATACACAGATTTGGTGTAGCCTATGTGAGCCTATACTAGCCCATCTCCTCAGTCTATACTTATATGCAGAACTGGTGTAGCCTATGTGAGCCTATACTAGCCTATCTCCTCAGCCTATACTTGTATACACAGATTTGGTGTAGCCAAATATATACTACTAGCCTATCTCCTCAGTCTAGACTTATATACAGATCTGGTGTAGCCTATGTGAGCCTATACTAGCCCATCTCCTCAGCCTATACTTATATACAGATCTGGTGTAGCCTATGTGAGCCTATACTAGCCCATCTCCTCAGTCTATACTTATACAGATGTGGTGTAGCATATGTGAGCCTATACTAGCCCACCTCCACTGTCTATACTTATATACAGATCTTGTGTAGCCTATGTGGAGCCTATACTAGCCCACCTCCACTGTCTATACTTCTATACAGATCTGGTGTAGCCTATACTAGCCTATCTCCTCAGTCTATACTTATATACAGATCTGGTATAGCCTATGTGAGCCTATACTAGCCTATCTCCTCAGCCTATACTTATATACAGATCTGGTGCAGCCTATGTGAGCCTATACTACCCTATCTCCTGAGTCTACACTTACATACAGATCTGGTGTAGCCTATGTGAGCCTATAGTAGCCTATCTCCTCAGCTTATACTTATATATAGATCTGGTGTAGCCTATGTGAGCCTATAGTAGCCTATCTCCTCAGCCTATCAGTGGCGGCTCGCAGTCAAAATTTTAGGGTAGGCAAAGTGTAACAGCAGCAGCAACGGCAATAATAAACCCCGTTTATCCGAAATATAGCAGGCGAAGTCATTGCGGATAACGCAAACAATATACTGTTTGGTTGTTTAATAAGAGCAGAATGAATGAGTGTGACTTACGGACGAATTACCTCCAAAACTAAAATCACGAGTGCCGGCAGACTTTTTTCCGGGGGGGGGGGGGGGGGGGCACATGTTGGAAATTTGCAATCATATAATATTAAATCATTATTTTACTGTCAAAATTTATAGTATTTGTTGCAGATAACCGTATTAATTTGTGCTAAACAAAAATTGTTCTTTACGCCAAAATTAAAATAATAGTTTAATAGTCAGTAACTGACTGCACATTAAGTTCACCAACTTCCAAGGGGGGGCCGTGGCCCCCCTTGCCCCCGTTTCGCGACGCCCATGACTAAAATGGATTAAGAAATTGAAAAATTGTCTGACTGCAGCTTTGTGTTAAATAGCTGAAACACTCCTCTTTTCATTGTCAGTGCGCCACGAAAGCGGAATTTGTAACAGTTCACTAATTAAGTCGGTCATACTGGTATTACACAAAGTGATAGCGGCACCATTCAGATCTCTGAGATCTTCGTTCGTGGAGTATGGCTGTTCAGAAGATGTCGCATAAATTCGGATTTGGGCAGGCAAGTGTTCGGAGTGCTGGCAGACGCGTCTATGCATGCTGGGAGTGCGTATACAGACGGAATGCATCCTTATCCCGGTTCAAGGGCCTTGTAGTGAGCAAATGGGGCCGGGCAGGCAGAGGTCAAGCTAGCTGGCTCTCCACTACCTAGGTTCCATGTGTATCATTTCTGCCACGCGTTTCAAACAGGCACCTCAGTTTTCATGAATCGGAATTGAAATTAAAGGATTTGACCATGCGCTGGTCATTATAACTGAGAAAACTTTTCTTGAACTGCAATTAGGGGAAAATGACGGTTCAAATGATAAAATGCAGAATCATAGTTAAACATTATTTGTGTATGTATTACGATAGGGCAGGCAATGCCTACCCTGCCTACCCTGAGGACCCGCGCCTGCAGCCTATACTTACATACAGAACTGGTGTAGCCTATGTGAGTCTATGCTAGCCTACCTCCACAGTCTATACTTATATACAGATCTGGTGTAGCCTATGTGAGCCTATAGTAGCCTATCTCCTGAGTCTATACTTATATACAGAACTGGTGTAGCCTATGCTAGCCTACCTCCACAGTCTATACTTGTATACAGATCTGGTGTAGCCTATGTCCTCAGCCTATACTTATATACAGATCTGGTGTAGCCTAACTCCACAGTTTATACTTATATACAGATCTGGTGTAGCCTATGTGAGCCTACCTTCTCAGTCTATAGTTATATACAGATCCGGTGTAGCCTATGTGAGCCTATGCTAGCCAACCTCCTCAGCCTATACTTATATACAGATCTGGTGTAGCCTATGTGAGCTTAAAATAGCCTATTTCCATAGTCTATACTAGCCTATCTCCTCAGTATATACTTATATACAGATCTGTTGTAGCCTACGTGAGCCTATATTAGCCTGTCTCCATAGTCTATACTTTTCTATAGATCTGGTGTAGGCTAGTATAGGTTCAAATAGGCTACACCAGAGCTGTATATAAGTATAGACTGAGGAGATATGCTAGTATGGGCTCAAATAGGCTACACCAGAACTGTATATAAGTATAGACTGAGGAGATAGGCTAGCATAGGCTCACATAGACTACACCAGATCTGTATATAAGTATAGACTGAGGAGATAGCCAACTATCGGCTCACATAGGCTACACCAGATCTGTATATAAGTATAGGCTGAGGAGATGGGCTAGTATATGCTCACATATTCTACACCAGATCTGTATATCATTATAGACTGAGTAGATGGGCTAGTGTAGGCTCTCATAGGCTACACCAGATCTGTATATAAGTATAGACTGTGTAGTTAGGCTAGTATAGGCTGAGATTGGCTACACCAGATCTGTGTATAGGTATAGGCTGAGGAGGTAGGCTAGTATAGGCTCACATAGGGTACACCAGATCTGTATGTATCGACTGAGGAGATAGCCAACTATCGGCTCACATAGGCTACACCAGATCTGTGTTTAAGTATAGTCGGAGGAGATAGGCTAGTATAGGCTCACATAGGTTATACCAGATCTGTATATAAGTACAGACTGAGGAGATAGGCTAGTATAGTCTGACATATGCTACTCTAGATCTGTATGTAAGTATAGACTGAGGAGAGAGATGATGCTATGAATTGTTTGTATTCTTTTAAACAGATAATAAATTAATAAATCCCGCTTGATAGAATCTGGTGGTGGCATCCACTAAGGAAGTTCCTCACCCCACAAATAACCATCACAAGCCGGGTGCCACTAGGACTCAGTCGGTCAGTTTTGGTGACGGGAGCAATAGCTCTTAAAATCAGAGTGTTAGTGATGTATTCCAATGTCCGACCCAACTTGTAATTTAAATTTACATCACAACTAGCTTCTTTAAATATTACAAAACATATCCTGAATATTAAATCTATGATGAAAATGTGTATCTTACCTCTTAGTGCCTTAAGTATGGCCAGCAGTCGATTTAAAGTTTTAGGATGGAAGTAACCAACATCCAAAAGCAAAGCTCCAACTACAGTAACAGACAACATAATAAACTGGGCTTGTTCATTATGGAGAGGATCATCCAAATATTCCATTGAAAGATGTCTACATAGGCCTGTATTTAATGCTCTTGCATTGGTTCCTAGAAAACACAAAAGTGGATCATTTCAAAATATTTACTTTCAGAATAATAATTTTATATACTACCATTCAAGAATTTCATAGACACATAAGCTTGGCTCTCCATTACTTCAGCAAGTTATATAATTATTATTATTATTAGGTGCACAAATCAAGGGTTTATGGAATTGTATGAACTTGATAAAATCTCAGTAAAGGTCGACACACACTGGTCCGTCAGGAACAGAACGGAAATTTGCAACCTTCCGTCTTCCACAGAAGCTTAAACACTCTCTGCTTAAAACACTAACCAGAAAACTTAGTTGGTCATCAAAATATTTGGATGGATACAACACCTCCTGGTATGTGGAAATTGCAGCATTGGTTCTAACAATTGAAGGAGAGAGAAAGAGAAGAAGAAAGGGTTGGTCCACAGCATACTTGGAAATCAGATCAGTATTGTGAATCTAGTCATATTTTTCCAGACTTGCGAGAAGACTCAAAGAAAGTTTTTCAGTGTAAGTGGTTATGACAGCATCTGTACATCATATAATTCTTTATAATTTTGCACATTGCATTAATAATGTATAAAACTGCTCATTGTGGACAATAGGAAATGAGAAAGCCGACCAACTAGCAAAACAAGGTACAAAAATACTGCAGTTCACACAATATGAACTCCCATATCAATCAGCAAAAATCATAATCAACAGAAAGAATAAGGAAGAAATAATAACAAAATATCTAGTCACAACAAAACATGGGCCACCCTGAATATCAAAGATACTGTTCCTGATTCACCCAGACAAGAAGCAGTAGCTGTATTCTGCACAGAAACAGGACATGATTGTTTGGTAGCACATTTGTACAAAATATCAATATATCACCAAAGTGTCCTGTGCAACAATAAAATCACCATTATGACAGCAGAAAATCTTCATGTGTGTCTAGTCAGATTCAACTTCATCACAACTATATTGGAAAGCAAGAAGGAGAATGGAGTTCTCCCAAGTTCCTGGGCGTTAGACTACTACATTAATAATTTCTCATTCATTGTAGCAGACATCTCGTTTTGGCATCTCCAAGCAAAGCTTTTGACGAAGTCGAATGCATACATAATGTGTTGTTATGAAATATTTTGCAATAATCTTTTGAATTCAGAGTTGACTAATCTTTTAGCTGCATAAAATGGTAGATTTACGAGAGATTTTTGTACACTGCTGGTACACTTTTTTGCAAGAAAATCAGCTTTCTCATTACCACTCAGTCCACAGAGAGCTGGTATCCACTGGAAGACTAGGTGTTTTTGAAGTGCTGTTATGGGTAAGGATTTTCCAACATTCTATAATTGTTTGGGTTTTTGGTGACAACTTGGAAGTAATTGCTATAATTGCTGCCCTGGAATCTGAGAGAATAACTGCTTGCTGAAAATTTGAAATTCTGTACAAAAGATTTTGTAGGGCCATTCGAATTGCTTCAATTTCTCCATCAAAGTTTGTAGTTCCGTAACTTATAGATTTGTAATAGGAAAAGAGCTGACACGTGACTCCAGCCCCTGCTCCATCTCGGTTTGATATTAATGATCCATCAGTATAAATATGGAGACATTCGTGTTCTGGAAATCTAGTATGGATTGTCTCTAATGCCAATAATTTTAGAACACTAGTTGGAGTATCACTTTTAACTTCTTCTGTCAGGTGTAAATAATATGTGATGTCTAATGTTTGTGTCAGATTGACTTTAGATGTGAAGTTTTCCTTTGAATTAGGAAGGTATATATATATATATATATATATATATATATATATATATATATATATTCTTTTTGATGTCTTGAATTTTGGAAAGAAAGCTCTCTTGAGTCTTCAGTGTATGTGTAAAATTTCTCTTGTTCCATGTATTGAATGGGAGTATGATCAACTTTTCGTGTTGTGTAAGAGGTGCTTTTTCTATTTCATATTCAATGGGGTATTGGTTGGTTAGTATTTCCATAGCTGCTATTGGTGTGGTTTTGATAGCACCTGTAATTAGTCTCAGACTTTGGTTTTGAAAGATTTGAATTTTTTTTGTGTTTGCTGTTATAAGAACTTCACTGCAGTAAATAATGGCTTTATATATACACTGTATGTTGTGTTATGAGTTGCTCTGGAACATCCCCACTTCATTCCTATTAGAAGTTTTAACAGTGAAAGGCACCTTTCTGCTCTTTGTATTTTAGTTTCTATTTGTTTGGGTCATGTAAGTATGGTATCAAATGTAACTCCTAAATACTTTGCTTCCTTTGTTTCTGGTAATTGTTGACTCTCAAAATTTAGTTTGATATCAATGTGTAGTGCATATATCAGAACTCCTGTGGAACGATCATTTTCAGTGTATAAACTTAACTCTGTCTGACAATAGAAAATCCTTGACGCTTGAAAACACTGAGAGACTTTTCGATATACCGTAATTCATCATTTGGCAAGGAATGACACATGTATTGGTGAGTTAAAATAAAATATTTACTGTATAAGTGCATATTCTTACATTTTTAGTGCATATTTTTGACATTTTTAATGCATATTTGCACATATATTTGATGTTTTTAGTGCATATATGAGGGGGTGTCAAAAAATAACTGGAATTATTTTTTTGCATTTTAAAGCACCTGCACATGAGATGGGTGTTGGTAGTAACGGAGAGGTCTGACCTTGAGTGACGAAATGGCATACACATCATTGGCCTGGAGGTGTTCAGTTGGAGGATAGCAGGAGAAGTGTGAGGCCGTGTTTACTGTACCCAACATGGGTTTCAAGTTGTAGCAGTGCGCATCAATTAGATTTTGCATTCTTCTTGACAAAACTGCATCACAAACATTGGAAATGTTGCAGCAAGCCTACAAAGAGCAAGCAATGGGGAAAACTCAAGTGTTTGAATGGTATAAACGATTTCGGGAAGGTAAAAATGACCTTGAAGATGCTCCACATCTCGGAAGACCGTCAACTTCAAAAACAGACATCAACGTCAACACAATTGATATCATGTTGCGATCATGTGGTGGATAAGCAATGTACTTGTTACTGTGAATTACTATTGTGAGGTGCTGAAGGGGCCATTGAGGAGGAAAATTGCAACAAAACGACCAAATCTTGCTCAAACGGCATGGATCTTTCATCAGGATAATGCCCTCGCTCATCGTGCCATCAAGACTCAGGAAACAATCACTGAATTAGGCATTCAGGTATTGCCACATCCACCTTGTTCACCGGACCTAGCCCATTGTGACTTCCACCTATTTCCTGCAGTAAAAAAAGAGCTTCGGGGTCATCATTTTCAGAGTGACGGAGAGCTAAACAAGAAAATTTTGGTTGTACTCAACAGACTATCAAAAGGGGGCTTCAGAGAGTGTTTTGAACATTGGATTGAACGCTGGAATTGTTGTATTGTGTCCAAGGGAGAATACTTTGAAGGTGTGTAATGGAATTTGAATAAAGGTGATCAGCATTTTCCAGTAAAAAAACAATTCCGGTTATTTTTTGATACCCCCTCGTAGATACAGGTGCTAGTGATCACCCATTAAATAACACAAATATGACCCTCATGGAAACTTACTGCTCCATTCCATTCTGTTCATGACAGGTCAGTGTGCATGAACCTTAAGAAAGCCAGACTCTTTTATAAAGGACACAGCATTTTGAGAGACTAGAATAAGAGGTGCACAAGGGAACAGCAAAGTTGAAGTGCTTGGCTTCTGTAGCCTTGAAAACATACCAAAACCTAGGTCCACAAGGAAACAATTTTTTTTTTACAGTGTTTCAAATAGTAACCACATGAGTGCTCAAAACATCTAAATTACTGTAGGAATCATTCCTGCCAAAACCACATAGTTCCATGTACAGTAGAATCCCAATAACTTGACCTAATGTGGACTGAGAGGGTGTCAAGTACCCGATATGTCTAGTTTTACAGAATAAGGGGCCTGGTATTTTCAAATCATAATATTGCAAATTACACAAATGCACAATATGGGAAACAGAGAAATATAACATATCCTAAAATTGATTACATATTATTATGTTCCCTTTTGTCAGATCTCTTTAACACATGCAATTTAATTTCCATTGTCATGTTGTCTTGTTGTTTCTTCTCGTTCAGCATTTTCACTGACACACACACAATTGTAACAGGAAAAGTTTCTGTACTGTAACCAGAAATATGTAATTGAAGGTTTATCTTATCACGTATGTACTGGGTAGAGCAATAAACCTTCTACCCAAGTGTTTGTACCAAGTGCTCACATTACTAGCAGCAAGCTTTTGATGTTCTGACCAGATATCGAAGATCGGTCCTTTTGTTACTACATATGAGTGAGAATGCGGTAAGTTATATAGGTACAAGACTAATCAAAATTTACCACATTTAAATTATACCGTATAGTGGATTATAGAAATGATTACAGTGAAGTTTAAGGATAAAAAATAAAAATATTAAAATAAAAAAGTTGTAAAGTTATACAGAATGTTCAGTTACGAGAGACGAGTTATCAAGGCTCTAGTGCAGTAGGAAACTATTGCATGTGAGAGTTTGTTCACTAATGATATTACCAAATCAAAAGGAACCTGATATAAAATGACATTTATTAATTTCACAAGAGCTAATTTGAATAGGTAATAAATACTTATAATTGAATTCTACTCTTTTTATTATCTTATAGTCTCCTGCAATACTACATTCACCTTGTATTATTTTTGCCAAAGGCAAGAAAGGAAAGACACAATGAGCAAAACTTTTTAACTGTTCTAGCTTTAAATGTTTATACTTTTCAATTTTCTTAAATCTTAAATAAAATGGTAAACACAAACTTACCTAGTGCTTTTCTTCCTTCAGCAATTGAAGTGAAAGCAGACAACACAGATACCCAATGGCAAGCAGCTCTTCGTAGTTTTGCATTAGGATATCTATCATCAGTCCTATATTCTCTGTCCAGTTGATCCAGTGTTTCAACTAGTGCCATTACCAAAGCTATGTAACAATACCACAGCATTTTAAAATAATTCTTCTATTTAAAGAAAAACAGAAAATAAGACAAACAAAACAAAAATGCCTTAAAAATATGAACTATTATACTCACAAGACTTTCCCTGCCTATTACTGTTTATTTTTACATAGTTTCTAGAACTATCTAAAATAAGAACACATCAGAAACTAATAGCTTCACTTATCTTAGTAATATTGCAAGATCTTCCAGAGCTGACATGTTTCAAGTCGTATCCAACTTATTTTCAAACATGTACAACTTGAAACATGTCAGCTCTGGAAGATCTTGCAATATTACTAAGATAAGTGAAGCTATTAGTTTCTAATTTGTTCTTATTTTAGATTCTGTTGCTTCACTGTTAATAGCTTCAATTTTTCCTTAATTCTAGAACTATTCTTACTTCTTCTGTTTACCCTCCCCGTATGTAGGACTTACACCCCCTACGACTCACAAGCCTGTGCCTTAGATTAGATGCCTATTGGGGAGCAGATGAACCTATGGACCAGAGTGAAGACCTGAAAGCGGGTGGTCAGCCCAGCACCAAGTATGATGGTGAGGAAGAGAATGATATGAAATACAGTCAAAACGGATGATTGAAAAGGTGATGGAGCAATTGGTGGAATGAGTGGCAGGGGAAACCGGACAACCTGGAGAAAACCCATCCTTACACCGCTTTGTCCTTTGTCCAACACAAATACCACATGCTGTGCCGCCTCAGTGATAGATGGTCTAAACCACTTGGCCACTGCACCACCCGAACTATTCTTACAAGTATTATTTATTTATGCCAACAAACTTACTGTTGGTGTTTTTAAACACACAAGCCATGTGTGGGCAAAGTTTGAGAGGTAGAACTGGAACTTAAAAATTCAATGCTACAACTGGGATTTGAACCACAGACCTTCCGCTTACCGGGCGGCTGCTCTAACCACTGAGCTAGTGTGACAAACTGCCAGAATGGCATTAAATTCTCAAACCAGTTTGTATTTCTCCTGGTAAACCACAAAGGCAGTCTCACATCAGAGACAAATTACCCCAATGGTGACCTACTATTGTAAGTACTTTATATCCCAGGATTAAATAACCTTCAGGTGGTAATTATTATTTATTTATGCCAACAAACTTACTGTTGGTGCTTTTAAACACACAAACCGTGTGTGGGCAAAGTTTGAATTTTTAAGTTCCAGTTCTACCTCTCATCTACATTATGTTAATTCAGATAAATGTTTGCATAAATAGTTCCATTACTCATTTTTTGTAGGCACAAGAGGAATACAAGAAATTAAAGCAACTGTCAAATGTTTAACAGTAGTTCGGTATAGGCTGGCCTTGAAATTTCATACTGCTTTCATGACATCACAAACAATATTAATGATGCGACTTGATGTGTTGAAAAAGCCAAACCAATAACAATGACAAAAACAACAATCATAAACAACATCCTTCCAAGGTTTGGCCAAGTGGTCTGTTATGATTTTGTTTTCTCTCTACTTATTTTTATGGTCTACCGTTGGATCTCAGTCAATATGATAAGACTGCTTTACGGAATCTGCTGTTGTTCATTCTACTAGCTTACTTTTTCCAGCTTTCTTGAAATATGTTTTATCACATGTTCAACCTTGGGTCCTCTATGATTCATTTTGTTCGTGGTCAAGTTTTGTATACCATGCAAAACTTCCACATGAATTTAATTTTACATGTGATTTTACTTGTTATGAACTCTTAAGGTCCATGCTTCACCTCCATAATACAGCATTAGTCTTGCAAGAATATTATAGAGTGATTTATGAAGAATTAACACATTTCTTTCTTTAATTACTCTGTTTGATATTCACTCAATTTTAGCATCAAATTAAGCAGAATGTTCTGGAGTTTCTATTGCCTATCACTAGATGTGCGGATGTTTATAATTTATTTGCAATTGTTAGTTTTATTGTCATCAACTGTTTTTGAGATTTTGTTCTAGCTAATGTGAAAACATTAAATGAATAACTCTTCCTTGTCAAGCAATACTGGATTATGAATTCAATTACAGCTATTCAAAGAGCATAACAGGGAGAAATTGGTGTTTGGAATCCTCCCCAAAGAAACGAATACTGCAATTGCTAAACAACTGGATCTCCGGTGACTGAAAAAGGCAAACATTCTTCATCTAGGCTTCCCAGGTTGTTGATGTAAGAGCACAAACTGGAGCAATCACCTAAAAGATCATTAAGACGTTTGTCACAGGTACTCAATGTGTCAGAGAGCTGCAAAAAGTGCAGGCCTAACACCGTATACGATTACAATTGTCCATCAGTGACAGGAACCAGATAAGGATAGACAACAAGAGTTATTGTCGTTGGTTTCAGGTCTTTATTGTGCACAATCCTGCCATATTATCCATCACATGGTTCACAGATGAAACACGATTTCATTTGTCCGGCCATGTGAACTCAAATAACTCACGCTATTGGGCCAGCGAACATCCACATGTTATTCATGAAGCACCTATGAACCCGGTTAAAATCAAAGAATAGTGGGACCAATTTTTTTTTAAACAATATGAACACTGCAGAGTACCAATGGATTTTAATGGAGTTTTCTGAGCAACTAGACCATGTAGAGCTGTCAAGGATATTTTCAGCAGGACAGTGCAACATGCCATACATCAAATGAATCCATGGCACTAATTACAAGTTTCTTTGACGAACGGATAATTTCCAGGAATCTGTGGCCACCGAGATCTCCAGATCTGACACTGCAGACTTATTTCTATGGAGTTAGTTAAAAGGCAGGGTTTATGCAACATGTCTCCAGACATTGGACAATCTGAAGCACTACTTTACATAGGAGATTCAAGCTGTTGAAACAGAGTCCTCCAACTGGCCAGTAACATGGAACGTGTTGGAGTTTGCCTTATGCAGGTAGAGGCAAATAATCTCCCAAAATTTCTCTGAATTTCAGGTATAATAAGTTGTCGCTAGCATAACTCATTTTGAAACAAAGAAATAAATGTGTCAGTTCCTCATAAATCGACCTGTATAAGCACAAACAGATATGTTGTTTGATACTTGGAAATTTATTTTGGTGTATTTGTTGATTTTCTGTGAGAATTCCTTTTCATATTGAAAAGAGATATATCCCAAATAAATGAATTAATTTACTCTTTCTGGTACCATATTTTTCTAAATCAATTGTACTACCAATACTTACAAGAATTAAGAAGTAACTAAACATTTTAGTTCTATGTCTTTAAATAAAATAAATTCATACTGATTATTGAGCCCTCCATGTCATAAGTTGTATGTGTCATGTAAGTAAATGCACCATAATTGCCCTGAATTAAAATTTGAAGCACTAATGCAATTTCAGTTATATCATATATAAATTGATAGTAACTGCAATGTACTGGATTCTGTACTAGAGCACCACTTTTAGATTAGTTATAACAATACTGAAAAGGTTATGCTGGTGCAAAGTTGGAGGAGTATTATTTTGAGATTGTGTAATAGTACCCATGATAACAATAGATTTTTCTCGCCTCTCAAAGTGCCAACCTTAGCCTATTTGAGACAACACATTTTTAAATTTTATGAGCAGCCCTTCTGGAAGGTCTGTCTTTGTAACTTAGTTACTGAAATTGAATTTTATTTACGGATGGTCTTTAACTGCTGTGGTTCTCAGCGTCCCATTCTTTGTCAGGTGTAAGAAACCACTTAATTTTACTCAGAGGTCTCTTTATCAGACTTGAGATTCTTTTATGTGCTGTAAATCTGCGACATGGGACCACAGGTTTTACCTCCCTTCTGAAGAAAGTCATGCTAAGCATTTTTACGTCTGAAAAATCCACCACCCTCTGCTGGGTTTGAACCCACAACCATGGGAATCACAGCTATCATGTTATCCCATGAGAGAAAGACAGCTTAGTTACTGATTTTCTTAATGGCATTGGCTTATAACAATTTTGAAGCTACCCATAAGAACTACTTTATAGTGGGAGAGAAAACATTTCCTGGAGTTACTATTTATGCAATTTGTTTTAATGAATGCAAAACATGTCTCAGGTAGGCACATGAATGGAATTGGAATGAGCAAGAATGTAAATTTGCAACAAAAAAAAAGTCATGGAAATAAGAAAATTTAAAAGGTAGGAGAAGTAGAACCAACCTAGAAAGTCAGGAATATAAATAACTTCTACAGGTACAGCAATTTGTTTGCCAATAAAAAAAAATAGCTGAGAAAATTAGCACTGTATAAAAAGAGGGAATAATTCCATAATATGGCAGAAGTTAAACAATTCTATGTGGTAAAAATCAGGCAGCAAAATTTCTTCCAGCAAGTAGACTACTCTAAAGTAGTATTCAGGAGGTGAATGGGGAGAGCACTGGATGGTGACAGAAGCATAGGTACTCCGAAATACCTGGGCTGGACAGTGAGATTTCAGCTAAGCACATCACACAGACGTGACAATGCTGATATCTAGCATTGTTAAATAAACTTATCAACGATAATGATTATGATACTGACAAATAATGGCTATGAGAGGGAATTTACAACTCACCTGGACCAGCTAAATAGTTCCCCAGAAAACCACGGCCAACAGGAATATAGCAAAGTGTATCCAGTAACGACAATACACTACACAGCAATTGGTCTGAAATAAAGAGTTTTCAATTATGTTTTATTTAAGAATAAAATTCTTAGTTCCATAGAATACAAGCTCAAGTATTAATAACTACATTTAACAAAATATACTTCCATATTACACGGTTTTCATTTTGTCCCCACACCAAGACAGTGTCAAAAGACAGCATTACAGTTGCACATGCACACATACTGCCATGATATTGTGTGGATTATATTTTTGATAGTTATGAATTTGCAGAATTGACATTCTGGATATAATTTGTTGAAGTTAGGTCATGCAATTCCTTTTAGCATTCATGCAAGTCAATCCCAGGTAGCTCACATTAAAGGAGCATATCATATGACTCTAGGAATGATGTTTTCCCTTGTACATGTATATAACATTCACGTGTGCTGAAGAAGGCTCCAAGCTGCTGAATTTGGAATTTAAAATCCTTGATCTTTTATGTAGCAGAGACCATTGCAGATGTGTTGAAAGGATATGTCATTCTGCAGTTTAAAGGTCTCTTTGACTTGTCGTCGACTATCTTTGATTAACTCGATGGAACTTAGGCACCAGCAACCACTGTTCAGATAGCACCCATAGCTGTTTATCACTGACCATTTCTTTTAAAGAAGACCAGAGTTACATCTCAACTTCTATAGGGTTCACCCTTCACTGGACTCCCAGCCATCCTTGGAAAGTAATCCCATGAGTCATCCCTCTTACACTTCCATTTCAGTCATAGTAAGTGACATTTGGTGCAGATGCCATGGCATCGTCGTTGTCGTCCTCATCATCCAGTTTTATATCTAGTGATGCACAACATTTTGTACCACCAGCTGGTGGTGTCATCAGCTTCTCTACAACCACTTTATTGAGAGAGAAGGTTCATATCTCGTACCTCTTGCCATTATTTCACCACAGATCCTTCCATTATATGCTTTCCTGCATGGTCGAGGGTTGTAGCTTTTTTTTATAATTCTTGCTGCTTGATGATTTGATGTGCCTTGCCAAATGTATTTATCTTAATTGAGTAATGCATCTTTCCCCTGTTATTGTAAATGAAGTGGTTAACGTCATATACATCTTCACCAAGGATTATGATTGAAGCTTACCTTACTGCTTTTTTCCTAACTTTTTTCATTTCAATTGTTGCTAGCTTACATTTTAGCCATGGTTGTGTCAATTATACTTTTATTTTTCTATCCTAATATCTCTTCTGCTTATTCCTCATAAATAAATTTTAAAAAATGTTGTTTTCTAGTGCCTTGCATCTGGCAATGAAGCCATTAGCATTCGTGCTTTCCTTTTGAACTGTAGTTTCTTCTGATCTTAATGCTTCACAGGTAGTAAGGGGTAGTGATGCGCCTCCTATAGCCTCTCCTACCCAATTCTCATCCTCATCCTGCCCGTGGTGCACCCTGCTTTTAACAGATGAGGCTCTGGGGACCAAATCACAGCGGTATAACTGTTTCATCTAAAATAGAGGAAATGTCATTTACATATGTGCTGGCCTATCACAGCACAACAGTGTCCCTCAGAGGCACATGAGGGGAAGGTCAGTGGATCTAAATACCACCTATTTAGTCCTCCCGGCTAGGTCCGATGGACCCGTTGACCAACGATAGGTGTGGTCCCCCTTGCAAAATGGGGGTTTAAGTCGGGTGATGTAACTGCCACATTGTAAAACTGGTGCCCGTTAAGAAAACAGTTACATGAAAGCCACATACATGAATTTCAAAAAATAAATACATATATTATTTTCTGGTTATTGACACGAGACACTTGTTTGTTACTTTAGGGTTTTTATTGTAATACTTCTATGTGTATTAAGCTCCCCTTACTTTTTCTCATCTTTTTTTATGCTCTTCCTTAATTTTACTAATCTTTGTACCATTTTTTGTTTCTCCTGAATCTCCTATAATACAGCTATCGCAAAATGAGGCCGCAGGTTACCTGACACATGTACAGAGTATGACATCATTGCACACATACAGGACAGCACAAACAACTGGCTCACTGCCTACAGTGTGCATAGTGTCTCTGAGTGTGTTTGCTAGTTCCACACACAGAGTAAAATATCTCCAACATAAAAATTGAAATATTCACTTATTGCTGAACTTTACAATAATTTGGGAATGAATATTTTACTGTAAATGGTGACAGCGTTGAATGTAAGTTGTGCAGCAAAGTTATCTACAATGTTCCTATGTCGACTGCACCTGCCCTCCTGCATGTTGTGATCATGTGACAGACTGATCCCTCCCACTTTGTACAAACCAAACTCCGCAACCTTTTATTTCTTGTATGAAGGTTCGCTCCCTACTCTTCACTAATGTATTGATAGCCTGTCGCTCCCACAGCTCTACTATACGAATCTATTCATGAAGTAGGCATAGACCAGCCTGCTGTTTCTCCCCTAGATAACGCTTCCAATATGAATGCGTATGGTAAAGAGAAACACTCAGGTCAGTTTTAGATTCTGTGCCCTAAAATGCTACAAACATAATACAAATCTTACAAGCTTTTATAATCATTAATTTATAAGCCTGTCTTTTTAGTTGAACTTACAACCAGTAAGCTGAACTTATAATTACGTTACTGCACATATACATAGCTGATTATCTCTAAAATTAGAAAAATTGACACTTACCATTCGTTGAACTGTTAAGAATGAAGATAATATTAGGAAGCCATTTATTTACATCCATTAATTCTTGCTTCCACAAATTATCAGTGCCATCAACTGGTAGTTCTAGTGCCTTTTGGTATAACTGACCATCAGAGCTGCTTTTTGGTAGATGTGTTTCACGACCATTTCTTTGTAACACACTGCTCTTGGAAGAACTTTCTTTAGGACCATGTTGCCCAACACTGGGTCTCTGTTTCTCAGGAATACTTACTACCTCTGCATTTTTGCTCTCAGGGTTTGCTACAGAATTAGAAGCACCAACATTCAAATCATTCCCCATGTCCTTTTCATCACAATTATCTTTTAGACCTTCTTGGACCTGTGATGCTTCTGAAGTATTATTTTCTGAGCCACTCAAGTCCCAAGCACAGGTTTGTATAAGCCGTATCAACTGAAGTAGTGTTGGTACATCTGGCAAGGACAGAAGCCCAAGTAAATTGCATATCAAATCTCGTCTAGAGGCCAGTTTCTCACGTACTGAAGGAATACAACATATGTTGGCTATGATACCCACCAAAATCTCCTATAAAAAATAAAATAACAATGCATATTAATATCATATAATATTTCAATACTTTTAAAGAATAATGAATTGCAAAATATTCTAATAGCTGTAAAAAGTTCTGCAGTGAAATATTTATCACTAGAAGGCAAAAACAATCTATTGCTTATGAGCAGGACCCGGATGTTTATGAAATGCCATAGTTTTTCTTTGTGTTTTTCCCCCACAGAAAATACAGTAAAGCAGTTTTATCTACGGCGATTAAAATTAAGTAAAAACGGAAATGAGAACAGGAAGCAAAGCAGTATACAATAGTTTACAAGAATCTGGTAATAAGAACAGGAATGCATATTAATGATCATAGCAATCACAAAGTGGAAATGAATTTTGCACATCAGCATTTCATTTGTTTTTAACTCACAATGATATTTTGTCACCTGCTTCCAATTCAGCCTACATAACTCAGATTAGCCAGCCTCAAAATTCAATACAATAAACATTATCTAAATGCAGAACTACTGCTATATTGATTCCTCTAGCTATACCAAGCTTTCATTCTTTGATTAATGGTGTACATTAAAATTGCTTATTGTTCTTTGTTAATTTTACTAGTTTTTGCTATTCTTTGTATAGTTTTTGCTATTGTTTTTGAGGCAATAGCCACTTTTAAGTTCCATGTAAACAGATTACACATGACCCTTTCACTAGAAAAAACAATGCTCAATGGATCTGCAAGTTTCAAGATCTGAAATTAGTATACACATATGCTACACTTTCTTCCAGTTTTATGTTTCCAGCTTGAGAATAGGGAAAGCTCTTCATGTCATAGCTGTTTAGAATAATTACAGTGAATAGCCTAATACCACAATGTGGATCTATTATGCCATGCCTGCTCCACAGCAGAGGCAAATGGTGGTTTAATTACCCATAAGCCCCTAAAGCTGAACTTTGAGAGGGTACTGGATGCACCTGCAGGTTTTTTTTTTTTTTTTTAGCATCCTCCAACGTAATGTCATATCAGACGGTGAGTAAATGAACTGGGTGAAATGATGCTCAAATGAGTCCAAGGTCTATTGAACTTTAAGTTACCTGACATTTGTCTTCTCAGGATATGGGAAAACACTTGGAAAAAAAAACCTTGCCCCGATAACCTACCCTAAGCAAAATTTGATCTTGCAATCTCTTGAACGTGAGGCAGACATGCTAATCATCACGCTACCCAGGCAGGCACTGAGTAGTCGACACCTAATAGAGGACAGCAACCAACACATCTGTTAGGCCTGTCCTGAATAACCAATAGACACCATAAACCAACTCTTCAACCCCTAGGTGTTAGTGCTCTGTGGCAATGGGATGCTAAGTATTTTAACTTTGTCATTCTTGTTCTGGTTACCCTTTTTAGTTATTGTGAACCAGCCTTTATTCATTTGTTGCATCTGAAGCCAGCTACTGAGAAATATACAAAATCAGGTTTTTGTGTTCTTTACACAACTCTACTTCAGACACATTAAGGATGCTTTAACCCTTCCCGGGCGAAATGCACATATATTCGCGACGCATGGTTACGCGTCAGCTTCGCACAAATTCTTTTTATACGTTCGCGTAAGCTATCGTAGCTGGCCTTTACTTCACATGAATGGTCAAAAGATGTCATTAGATGAATTTAAGCGTTCATCTGTGCTTAGGTTTGTGTTTTGTTAGTCGCTACAGAATAATACATCCTGAGCGGGTAATTTTCTGTGTTGTGTTTCATTATTTTGCTCGTTTTGGTTTAATTTGGAGCATGACGCATAAGAGACTGTATGGGGAGGATGAAATAAGGGCTTGTATAGAATCTGTGCTCAATGAAACAGATGAAAGTGACTTTAGTGCGTGGGAAAGTGATGAAAACGAGTCCTGCAAGTGCGCCCAACAGTGACCTATGTAGCAGCAGGTGTTAGGAAAGAAACAATATATTTTTGTGAAACATGTGATCTGAAACCCTATTTACATCCCGATATCTGCTTTGGAGCATACCATACACAAAAAGACCAGTGTCACCCAATAAGATGTCTAGGAACTGATGATGCACTCTGCCCTGTAGATATGGCAAAGTTTCAGTTGTTTTGGTACATATGCCACTTTTCATTTAAATAAGTGTAGCCTCAAAAGAAAATACCTCTAATAAAAAGCAATGTTATGACTTAATGAACATTTATGTGCTTGGTTATACGTTTTTAAACATTTAGTACACAAAATAGTATCATATGTGCCTTATTTTGAATAATATTCATGTTTTAAAATACTTGAGAAAACTAGGAAAATAATTACGCCCAGGAAGGGTTAAGAAGCTTATGCAGGACTGGAAATTCATATTTAACACTAAGTTCTCAATATACAAAATGACTGAAAAATATTGGAGTGTAAAAAGACTAATGGATTCATTGTCGAATGTCGGATATTAGAAAACAACAACATATTTAGCATCAATGTTTTTCTTAATGATAATGTATCAACAAGCACTGGAAATCAATGCAAATATAATCATTTTAGTTCCTTAAAATAAACATAATAAAAAAATTGCAAAGCTTTTCTAAAAAGGATAAAATTTCAAATTATAAAAATGTTGGCATACATCAACTGAGCTGCTTAGACTCATAAGATTTACAGTGAAAAGATTAAACTTCATTTGGAAACCAAAATAAAAGAACATTTTAAGAATATTAGATATAAACAAATTGATATATCAGCTGTGACACCATTTTTGATCATTTAAGCCTTGCTTTCCTCCAATCTGAAAACTGAACTGAACTAGAACTTAAACTGAAAAGTTCAGTTCAGTTCAGTTTTCAGTTATACTGAACTGAAAGCACCACACTATAATGCTGAAATGTGGTTGAGAATGTTGCATGGCAGTGAAGAAAGTGAGTTAGAGTTGGATACTTTGCTGTTTGTTCTGGTTGATGAACTAACTGATAATACTGATAATGAGCAAAGTTGTGAAAAACGCTTTGAGGTACATCCCATGTTTGCAAATCGTAGTTCAGAAGGAGCCTGTGAGATTTTGGTTATGAGGCACCTGAAGGACAGTGACACTAAGTTCATGGAGTACTTCAGATTAACACCAATGCTGTTTCATTACATCTTAAGAGAGAGAATTAAACCAGATATTGAAGCTACACCATACAACAGAAGTAACAAACCAATTACACCTGAAGGAAAACTGTGTGTTACCCTTGAGGTGAGTGAAACAATTGATTAAAGGTTACTATATTAAATGTTTATTTATGTATAATACACATTTCTTAATAAATAGAGCTAGGATTTTTATGTAAATACATGTACTTTTCCTATGCTTATACATAACTAAAAAGGATAAATGTCCATAAAGTAGAACTGTAGCTATCATATGACATGTCATTGTTGCATATTTTACATATTTGAGCATAATGGCATCTTTTTTTACATATTTGTAAATGGTTTTGCCTTTAGTGGACAAATAGTTTAAACATGACTATGAAAATAATGCAATAGACATATTTTACCTAATATTATTACATAAATATGTATTTTTTTTTAAATTAATGTCCTCCAACATTGTGTCATATCGGACGATGAATGAATAAAATGGGTGAAAAGATGCTCAAATGAGTCCGAGGTCCATGGAGCTTTAAGTTACCTGACATTCGTCTTCTCAGGATAAGGAAAAACCTCAGAAAAAACCTTACCTGGATAACTTACCCTAAGCGAGATTCGAACTCGCAACCTCTTGAACATGAGGCAGACCTGCTAACCATCACGCTACCGAGGTGGGCATATAAATATGTACTCGTATATGTTCATGTCAATATTACACGATTCTGTGTCGATTCATTATGTATTATTATATTACTTGATTTGACAAAGCTGATATTTCTATATTGAAAGCACATGGTGAATAAAATGAATTGAATACATGAAAATGCAAGTTATAAAAATGCTTTTTTTTGTTTTTCCTAATTCCTCTGCCACTTCCTTCCACAGCACCATTTTATTTTTTTTTTATTTTTTATTTTTTTTTTTTTTTTTTTTTTTTTTTTTTTTTTTTTTTTTTTTTTTTTTTTTTTTTTTTCCACTATTTCTATACTCCGTATGCTGTAGATTGTATAGAAGTTCATTCTGTCAAACAAAATCAATAATCCTTTACTCTTCCAGGTATGAGAACTTACCTTTTACACTCATTTTGTCAGCGCGCTACCACCTAGGCGGTCCGGGTTCGATCCCAGGGACCCGCATGTGGTATTCGTGGTGGATGAAGTGGCGTCAGGGCAGGTTTTCTCCAGGTACTCCGGTTTCCCCGCCATCTCATTCCTCCATCTTCATTCCATGTATCATCAGTGTCACCGCCTGTGGTGCCGCAGTAGTAAAAGCGGGCATTAAACACTACAAACAACTCATTTTGTCCAAACTTGATAGTAAACAAAACGATATCACCATTATAACCTCACTTCTGATCACAGAACACCTATTTAGATTGCTCAAGTTCAACTGAACTGAACTGAAAAAATGACTACCTAGTCGCCTAGATTTCTGGTGGAGAACTGAAAAATCTAGTGACAAACGAATAAGAGGAGGTTCAGTTCTCAGTTCAGTTCAGTTCAGTTCTCGGCCGGAGGAAAGCATTTCCATAACAAACAAGGCATCCATTCATAATCACCTGACCCTCAACTGAAAAATCTTAAGTCTAGTTCAGTTCAGTTTTCAGATTGGAAGAAAGAAAGGCTTTAATCATGAAATAAATTCAAATATTAAAATTAATTAAAATTATTAAAATAAATGCTCCCATTGATTTAATGATTTGGAAAAACATTTATTTTGAAGAATAAGGATCGTGCAATGAACTTTGAAATACTACCCATTGATACTGTGAATAAATAAAATTAATGGCTGTGGACTTGTAAGTATGCGATCACCCAAGAACCACCACTGCATCAAGTGTATCTAATAACCAACTAATCTTGCATATGACATACTGAAACAAGTATAGCTGTGGCTCAGATTCCCTCTCCTGGTTCTTTCCCCGCTCCTTTCCCCACCTCCTGAACAGAAAATTGATAAAATGAAAATAACAAAACTTAGTTCACACTCTACCATTTTGATTTGAATTTCAGTATAATTTTGAAATGATTTTTGTTTATGTTAATACTAAATATTTTTCAAGCATAAGCCATGCACAAGTAATCTGCAAACCGAATAAAACTGTGCATGGATATTCGAAAGTATACTTACTGTAGAGCTATTATTGGAATGTTCCTTCACAATAACTGAAATAAGATAAATGTAGGTAAGGAGAATCATATTTGAATAATGATGGGAATAGTAGGCAGTCTATAGAGCTAACAATCATCAATAAGAAGAAATAATTACTTACAGTCAGCCTTGGAACGGTGGTTGCTCTAATTACATCACAGGCCAGGTCTAAAAAATTATGCTCCATAAGAAGTTGCACAACATCAGGCTCAATTGTCATGTCCCAAAGTAGGCACAGCTCTATTTCCACATCCTTTGACCAACACTCTGAATTAAACTGCAAAAGAAATAAATGTTTACAGAACTAAAAGAGGAAAGAATGTAAGAGAAATCAACACACCATACCACTCATTCCAAGCATTGGAGTACCCAGTAGAATCTGAAACTACTGGACAATAAGCATAAAGCTTTTACTGTTTCATATAATACTTTATAAGAATATTTTTCTTGCAATTTATAAAAGTTTTCAATATAAAGAGGTAACCTGTACAGCTAAAGTGAGCTTTAGTTTACTTTAATGGATGTCATGCCTGCAAATGATACAAAAGAATTTGTGATTTGATGAACTTGTAACATATAATGCTAAGGTATGTTGTGTATCATACCTTAATGGCTGATTGCCACGCTGATATACAGAGCATCCCAAAAACACATCTACAACACTTAGCATGTTGTGGAGGGAGGCAAACTGATCGCTTTTCAAGATGGAACCCCTGTCTCGAAATGCACAGCTTGAGTGCTGGATAGCGTCAAAGTGTGAGATGGACATGCTAACATTTCGTTGATAAAACCAATATGAGTAGCACATCGAGCTGTCTATATTATAAACAGGCTTTGACTTGTACCTCCTATGTCATTGCAGAGCCCATGTTGGTGGTGCTGAGCCTCACACACAAGATCCAATGCATGCAGTTGTCTTTTAAGATTTTCAATTGCTGCATGGACTCAAGCAATAAAGTCTTCCGCTGACATTACAGGGGTGTCATATACTATACTCTTTACATAACTTCACAGAAAATAGTCAAGAGGTGTCAGATTTGGTGACTGTATTGGCCATGGAACTGGTCCACCTCTACCAATCCATCAATTTGGACATGCGACGTTGAGGTGATTCCACAAATTGAAGTGTACTGGAGCTCATGTCGGGCATTTCTGCAACGTGTACTGGTACATGTCGCACTACTGTTAAAATGTTCCTATACTGGAAACTACACATGTAATGCAGTAGGATCACAGCTATGTTATTAGACTCAGGTCGTTCATCTGCAGTACACAGATGGCTAAGGGTTGCATACCTTCCATATTAAGGTATCAAAATGGATCTTAACAAATTGTAACAAGCATTTGTTCCTGCACAACATATTAAGCATTATCTGTGCTTTTTGAGACACCTTGTATAAATATAATCTACTGAAGTAAATAAATGATACCTTGATTTCTTGCAAGTTAAGCCTTCTGCCATACCTTAAAAAATGAATTCTGATAAGTCTGTGGTTTCATTTATACCTAAATTTCAGTGATACCCATTATCTTCATGATACAATAAATAGTGTAAGCTATATTTTGCTGGCCCCTATTTGATCAGGGTAAAAGTTGTCATTTCAAAGGCCTCATCTTTTTGGGGTGCCACTTGCTTTTTCTATTAGTGTTACAGTCTCATTAAACAATGTCTAATGTTTGGTTTTGGAAGCACAAGAATAGGATTGATATTTCTGTTATGGTTGAAGTGCTAGCTGAGAGAATTTTCACAATACAGTCAGATTGTCTAGAGCATTATGACACCAGCTATAGAAGCTGTCATGGCATGTATACGTCCTCTGATTGGTAAACAGGGGATATGGTCGGTGAACTTATTTTGATAACTCTCCTGGTCAGGTCGGTGAGACCCGTAAACCAACGACAGGTGTGGTCCTCCAGACATTCTGGGGGTTGTGAGAGAGCGATGTGACCGCCAAAACATAAATATATGGTGCTCTCTAAAAAGCAGTTACTATTACTGCTATTGCTCTCTTCAATATCATTGTGAAAAATATTGGAGAGCAAGAGGATTAATGACTTCATTGTCAGAAATCCAGCATTAGCTAACAACAGCAACATATTTATAATTTTCCGGAATGCGTTAACTTTCCTCCATTATCAACCAGACAATGACTAGGTTTCCATGGAGCGATGGCGATGCTTCTTCTGATGTTTCTTCTGGTAACAGTTCAAGGAACTTGCTGAAAATATCTTTCTGGGGAATGTCTAAATTAAATGCTCAGTTTCTATTTTTTAAAATGAAGATTTCTTCCCACGTGGACAGCTCTTGTTTTCCGGTTATGTGTTTGAGGAGAAGCATCACCATCCGCACCATGAAAACCCAGTCATTGTCCGGGTGATAATGGAGGAAAGTTAACCTCCGAAACGCGTTCCAGTAAATTATAAATGTAAGTGTTGTTTAGTGTTATTAATTGACTCACCTTTGAAATTAAATTGATTAGAACAACACTGTTTTCAAACTTCTAAGAAAGGAAGATATTTAATTAAATATTTCTGATAAATAAAACAGCATTCCTCCAGAAGGTAAAAGATCCAAAATATACAAGATTGATTGCTTGCATTACAATAAGTTATACACTGGGAATACAAAGAGAAATGTGAAAACTTAGCAGCATAACAGCACATTTCTGGGACAGGGCTATGAGATATGCAGAGAAATTAAATTATACTAAAATCAGTAAATAAAGTCATCAGCATCAGGATTTTTCAGAAGATCCATTTAAAGAAGTTTGACGATAACATTATGACCTTTGACAGCCCAGAGGATAACGTGATTTTCATGTTCAACTACTCACCAACAGTGCTCATGAGTTCCTATACTAAATAATGTATCATCAGCAGGTGATGATGCAGACAACTGTCTGTGGAACATGTCCTCAAAATTTGCGAGTAAATGATGCAGTAGGAGTGTGTTAAGTCATCTCATTTATCTCATAAAGTAATCAGTGTTGACAGAACATTATACCTGAAGTGCATACCAGCTCAAACTAAATTACTACAGGCATTTGCAAAATGGAAGAGGTTTATTTAATTTACCTTGGAAAGTTTTAGCAGTACTTTTAGTACCCAACATTCACTGTAAAGTGTGTTCCCAATGGCATCTCCCCTCATTTTATCTGCATCAATTTCCATTTCCACTGGCAGCGATGGGTTGCACTGCCTTGCATCTTCTTCTTCTGGTTTACTATCATCAGTTCTAAAAGAAGAGAGAAACATTACTGCATTAAATTTACCATTACATCATATAATATTGGATTTCATGTATTGTAGGTATTTGCCATGGTGTTGTGTACTCCATAGGGTTGCTGAGCTTAGAACTGTAGTTCTCTACAGCTTCCAAAAGCCACTCTGCCTAAATATAGCAATTTTCTAACAGTAAGAATCATATATGCATTAAACAATCACTCTTACCCTAGGTAAGTGACAAATACTAAAGAAACTGTAAAACTCTACACTGAAGAAGCTTAGAAAAAGGTTAAATGTTGTGTCTGTTGAACTTTTCAACACAATTCCTTACAAATATACTTTTAGATATACCTAACTATTCCATTGTGTTTCCTTTCCTTTGGAGGGGGGAGGGAGGGGGGGGACGAGCTTTCCAAAGAGAGAGTTAGTACCAAAAAATGTATGCTACCATTTTTCATAGGAAATATAAATTTTGATGTTCCCTAAACAAAAGAGAAAGAGAGAAACTAAAATTTCAAACACAAAAAGTATGACAAATGGAAGGATCCTATAATTAAATGTTATTAATTTTCTTAAAGAAAAATATCTTTCTGATTTATATTTTAATGTATAAACAATGAAATCCTTAACCAACAAAGGTAATTTACATTTAATCTAACAAAAATTATGAACACATCTTATCCAACTTCTAGTTCAGATTTTTACCAAAAAAAAAAAAGGTACTACTACAGGGAGAGCAAAAACTGTTTGAACAGACTGTGCAGTGTTTTGCATGTCTGCATCCTTGTTGCCGTCTGCCGCTATCATAGAAAGACAGATGAAACCATACAACATTTTTAAAATTGCTTTTAAAGGCTTTACTTACCAACTTTATGAAAGGAAATGCTGAAACTGGCCACTATCATTACCCATACATTTTTGGCACCTCTTTAGGAAACTATCCATTACTCGCTGTAGTTCACATTGACAAATGCTGGCATTTCCTGATATATTTTATTTTAATTCTTCCAGGGTGTGTGGGTTATCTTGTACACTTTATTTTTAAGTTACCCCAGAGATAGGGGGTTAGGTGGGGGGACCACAAATCACTACCAATAATTCTATCCTGAAACACATTTTCAGTTGTTCTCATCAAAAGATTGGCCATATGAGCTGTTGCAAAGTCTTGTTGAAAAAAAGGCAAATTAACACTCTCTGTCAATTAATTCTCTAAAAAAGGGGGCTAAATTGTACTCATGTATGTGCGGGCGTCAACTGTTGACTTGAAAAAAATTAGCCCTATAACTCAGAACCTAATACTGTTCATGAAGTAACCCTTCATGACGAAATAATTGGTTATAGTGCACCAGTAGCAGAGAAAGGTTTCTCACAGCTGTAATAAGTGATTTCTATCTCTGGGATAACACAAAACATAAAATGTACAAGACAAACCCCCACAAACAAGATTGTGGCCAGGAAATTGGCAGCATTTGTCAACGTGAAGTATGGCGAGTGATGGATGGTTTCCCAAAGAGGTGCCAAAATGTATGGACGACAGTGGCCAGTTTCAGCATCTCCTTTGCTCTTTGGTAAGTAAAGCCTTTAAAAGTAGTTTTTAAAATGTTATATGGTCTCATCTGCACCTTTCTGTGATAGTGGCAGGCGGCAACAAACACCGTGGATCTGGACAGTAAAACACAGCGCAGCCCATTCAAACTTTTTTTTTGCTCTCCCAGTATATTCTAAAGTAAATACATCAAACTGGTAAATTGAGGGTTCTATGATCTGATGGCTTAATTTAGAAAAGCACAATACCTTAGAATTAAATATACTTTTGAAACCAATGGTTTTGTTGGTATGTATAGATAGAGCAGGAACTGTCTGGTTCCTTGCAAAGCTTCTTCTCAAACGATGGTGTAAAAACACTGCAGCTGTGTAAATGAAACAAACAAAAAAATGTTTAAGCAACTATATCAAAATTTCTAGATGGAAATAGGCAGTGTTTGTGGGTTCAATTGTAACTGCAATTGTGATAAAGTAATTGAAAAGACTACGATGCAAGCAGGATGTTCAATATGTGAAAAGCTCCAAACAACTACATGAGGAAGGGGCAAGAATTATAAATATTTTTCTTTCCCTTCATTCCTGCTTTTTTTTAAATACAAAAATAGGGCTATCTGGTCAATGTAACAAAGATCTGAAAACTCAACTTCCCAGATCCCTAACAAACATTAAGTTTCTTAATTAGTTCTGGCACATTTTAATGGTATGTGGGGAACATTTCCACAAATCCAAATACATCAAAATTTATATTACCTCCACATTCTCAAAAATAATCTTTGAAATATCTACATGAGAATAGGAGATGAATACTGAATTTTCTGTAAATAGCCTCTGAAGTCCTGTTTAATCTTAAAGAATGTTATACAACTGAAAAACAAGTGATACCCAAAATTTTGCTGCAGAAAAAATACAAACCTTGTTAAAATGTTACAGTGTACATATGTCAAATAACTGTTTCTCTAGTGACAGTCATTTCCTAAACATGTAACAAACTTCCCTAATTTTGAAGCATGATACATCTAGATCAAGTTTATTGTGATTCATGTAAAGCACCCAGAAGAATCACTTTTAATGTAGCGCAATATATGTAATACCTGTGAATTGATCATGTATAAACATACTAAAGGGCATGTTTAAACTCATTTTTTAAATATATTTGATTGATTCATGTTCAGTTTTCATTGTCTATTAAAATGAAAAATTAATTATCTGCGTATCTAGTGATTACAAAACTCATTTAAACTTTAAGCTCCTTAAGTTACGTTATTTATTATACAGAGCTGTGATAGCATTAGTATAGATTCAAACTTTCTCAGCTATCTAATTTTGTGACTTACAGAAAATCCCAAGCAATAGGAATCTTTCATTAGAACTCATAGCTGCAACTTTCAATTCTTTTTTAAAAGAGTTATGTTTATTGCTTATTTCATATCGTTTAATAACTTAGAGTGAAAATGTTTTTGTGTTCCCTTTCGTGCAATTGGTTAAAAAGCTCATAAGATGTATTACACTTGGACTTTGCAACACACACATTTCTACAGAAACAAATAAAGGAGAAACTGAAAGACTGAATGAGGAACTGAGGGAGTAAGTTTTAGCAAGTTTTGACATTTAACAATAGATAAGAACTGAGGAGGAAAGGAAAAATATTAAAGTATACTCCATTTAAAACAGCTATGTCCAAATGCCAAGCCACCTTTGATACTTCCCATGACAGATTGTATTTGGAAGGAGGGAGCAGAGAAAATTGACCTTTGCCTGTCAAGTGGTGCTATCTTAAGTTACAACTAAACATTGTGGATAAGCAAGGCTTACTATGCACTCACAAGACCAAGAAATATAAGACATGTTGTATCATAAACAATAATCTTCAATAAACAATAAATTAAGCATTAGATACATTCTAGAACATTCCAAAATACAACTGTGGCACACAGAAATACACACACATTTCTATTCTTAACTTATTTCCTGTATGTGTGCTACATCATTGGAAGTCACAATAGCTTCCAAATTCAGCATAATATCTTATAGATATTTTTAGCTGTGCCAATGGATGGGAATCTGATATTCTAGTTCTATTTTTACATTTTATTTGCTTCATTCAAGAAAAAGATTCTTGCAAATGTATGTTTAAGCAAACATTACCAATATACAAGTGCTAAATGTCCTAACATGAGGATATTTATTTCTAGGAACAAGTTTAAACACTTTGATTCCAAAATGCTCTTTACAAATACTTTTAACAACTGTGTCATTTTGCAATGTAATTAATTCTATCTGCAACTACAACGGTGCTGATTTTGGTTTCATTGCCAAGGAGTTGGCAAAATGAAGGAAGTCATTTTCCAAGCTTTTAAAATCTTTGAATCTTTGGACAATAAATTTAACCTTTCTATTGGTTAAAAACAACACTCCTCTTTGAATTTGCATTTGTAACATTTGGAGGGTTTAGACAGCAACATCACTTCATTAGAATCCACCACTGTTTACAAGAATGGTGGCATTCATGGCAAGTGAAGGGGTGTGTCGATAGATACAAAGTTCATGTGACATGCTGGGACAGTGAGCCCGCATTTGGAAATGGCTGATTTAAAATACTGAGACAAAGAAAGTTAAGAAATTATACTGGAAGGGGCACCCCATGCTTATCAGTGAGATGTTCGTTATTAATTATTTTCATTTTGAAGCCAAGTTAATTAAAATATGCAATGTTTATTTTATTAAATACTTGTAAAGATATGTCTGAAGAATAGACATCTTCAATAAGCAGAACTCTGAAAATTACTTTGAAAATTAATTATTTATGGTGTAGAAAGAGAAGCTAGAGTAATAAACACCTCATTTGTACATATAAATGTGAATTGCTTAACTTCAAACAGGTGGCACTTTTCTGACATCTTTACACCCAAGGGGATTTCGACCCAAAAGTTTGTAAAGGAAGTTGAGAACTGAATTTAAATATTTTAATTCAATATTTATTAGATAAATAACATAAAATAAAAAATAAAAGGACTTACAAGTCGGTGACTAAGGTAAGACACCTGTCGGGGAGCACAGGAACCTATGGACCAGACGAGTGAAGACCTGGAAGCGGGTGGTCAGCCAAGCACCAGGTATGATATGAAATGCAGGCAAAATCAATGATTGGTAAGGTGATAATGGAGCAATTGGTGGAATGAGTGGTGGAGGAAACCGGAGAATTTGGAGAAAACCCACCCTGACACCACTTTGTCCACAGCAAATACCACATGTGGGTCTCTGGGATCGAACAGGTGGTAGACAAACGGTTTAACCATTTGGCCATGGCGCCGCCTTTTAGTACAGATTACCTAATGTAATACCTTTTGTTTAGCAGTTCAAAATGTAATAATTATTATTAGAGTAATGGTGAACAATACTGGTCTGGAGCCTTAAACTCACTTAACACTTCTCCTCTGAACAAGCTGAGGAGGTAGGACTTGCCTCCACTACCTTTGTATCCATCACTGCATGCTAGGAATACAAAGTAATGGAAAAAGCTTCCACATGGGGAAACAAGTTGCAGTGAGGAAAGAAATACACAGCAGTGCAAGAATGTGATGGAAATGCCATTAAATGACTATTGTCACTTTGGGTATCCACTGATTTATTTTTTATATCTTGTAATATTCAGTTGCTTATTTTTAAGGGATTAGAACAGAGAAAGAATTATTTGTATGTTAATGTATTGTTATTTGAATAGGGAAAAATTTGACACAATATGCTTCAACATGGTAAGTCTGCCATTAGACTGTTCTTAATAATGTGCATCAATAATGTGATAAATTTGTTATTGGACTATTCTCATGTTCACATAGTATCCATAGATTTATTATTTACTTATTTTAAAGAATAGTGACAAAGGATAATTTGCACATAAAACCAATACATGTTATTAGTTGACAAAGTGAACAAGTGTATCGGAAAATATGCACACCAGACAGAGGAAGAGAAACATAGTAAGACCAAGGCGAAGATCAGCACAAAATTTCAGAACAGTAATAGGACCTCAGTGGACAAGAGAAGTGTGTGGTATAGTGAAGTGGAAGCAAATTATAGGACAACTAACTTAAGGTAAAAATAGGAATAAGTGGACATGAAAAGTGAGTGTTAACATGAAGACACTAGAAGAGGTGGAGCTCCCTGGGACAACCTAGCTCACCCTGACGGTGTGTTTGAGGTAATCCCTACAATGTGAGTGACATAACATGTTATAATGATGCTCGTCTGACTTCTTGTGATGTGGAGTGATCGTTTTCGAAATTCAAGACAATTTTTTGTGACAATCGTCAAATCTTTCGAGATGGAAAATTTGAGGAATCATGCGGTCTATACTGTACTGCTACAATACCTGGTGATCCCTTACAAAAATAATATCTGGTGAGTAATAGGTACATTTATATTAGGTAGTTCAGCCATTCAGATCTTAAAAATATTTTATTTGTCTCAGCATATATTTTTTTCTTTTTAGCATATATTTTCAATATTTTTAGCTCATAAAAAATAAATATTTACCAAGGTAATTATTATTTATTTATGCCAACAAACTTACTGTTGGTGTTTTTAAACACACAAGCTGTGTGTGGGCAAAGTTTAAGAGGTAGAACTGTGGCAGTTTGTCACAATGGCTCAGTGGTTAGAGCGTCCGCCCGGTAAGCGGAAGGTCTGTGGTTCAAATCCCAGTTGTGGCATTGAATTTTTAAGTTCCAGTTCTACCTCTTAAACTTTGCCCACACACGGCTTGTGTGTTTAAAAACACCAACAGTAAGTTTGTTGGCATAAATAAATAATAATTACCATGTGAAGGTTATTTAATCCTGGGATATAAAGTACTTGCAATAGTAAGTCACCATTGGGGTAATTGTCTCTGATGTGAGACTGCCTTTGTGGTTTACCAGGAGAAATACGAACTGGCTTGAGAATTTAATGCCATTCTGGCAGTTTGTCACAATGGCTCAGTGGTTAGAGCGTCCGCCCGGTAAGCGGAAGGTCTGTGGTTCAAATCCCAGTTGTGGCATTGAATTTTTAAGTTCCAGTTCTACCTCTTAAATATTTACCAAGTTTTTAGCACCTAAAAATCCAAGCCCCACTGATGATTGTATGTGGTGTGGTATAAGCAACTGCTAAGTCTGAAGCAATTTTGGTTTCGGTTTTGTGTGGATTAAGTTCCACCTCTTGTGTGAATTCTACTTTCTGATCTAGTGTATAACATTTCCTTTTTCTGTTCTCCATGACTTATTAAAAGCAAACGAGAACTGAAAGACAAAACTGCTATTAATCAGTTAACACCAGATACTGAAAATTGTTATCTTTACTTCTCCTTTGTTGCTACACTGTCATGTCTAAAGCTCTAAATGCAAACATCTTTGTCTTTTGTTTCCACAGCTCAAAAGGGGGCCACTTTGCAGAAATCTTGGACTCACCCTTGTCTTATGACAACTTCACAATCTTGCATTAATTTAATACATATACAACAATCACATTCAGCTGAATTATACACAATTTTTATTATAGTCCACATTGTTTTAACTTTATTATTGGATTCATTTCGGGTATAAAGATCCTTAGCATGGCTTCCTACAGAAGGAAAATAAAATAGGTGGTTCTGTGTTGTAGATTTATGGCATGCTAAAGAACTTCAAGCCTGATAAGTCTCTGAACAAAACTATGTGGTCTTTCATGCCCAGTGTAAATCAGGATGCTGAGAACAACAGTTAATGAGCATGCATAAATAACACTCAATTTCAACAGCTAGTGAATAATGCCTTCTTTTCATTTCATCAATTACTCTTTTAAGTATTTTACAATATGTTCTCTAGTATACTTGTGCGATACAGTAAGGGCAAATTTCTTTTATTTATGCAGGATTTCTCCTTACCTAAGTAACCCAATATTTGACCACTGAAAGTTACTACTCACTATGTTTTCATGGGGAACTGAACTCAATTTGAGTCCATTCCCATTTCCATGTTTCCATATTGAATTCAATCTGGAAATGAGATCAAACAACATCCATGCAACAAGATTTCAATCTAATCCCACTAATAAGCGGGTTGGATCCAGTGATTCAGTTTGATTTCAATCCATGTTTCCATGAAATTTAAATAAATTTAAGTCCAATCGCATTCTCAATAGTATCTGCATTTCCATATTGAATTCAATCTGGAATGAGATCGATTTGGCTATGCAAGACTCCAGCACAAATAATACAAGCTTTTATGTTGTACACTTGGCTTATATTGGTGAACCTGTAAAAGATGTGTTTTCTGCATATTTTAAGTAGACTTTGAGGTTAATGAATATTTTTTTTAGATTATATTGCAAGATTGTAAAAACAATAACAAAAACAATGTGTTTTATTACACTCCTTTTGCCAAGAAAACAAAATTATGTGCGTGCAGCAAGTTACGAGTACAGTAGAGGTTAGCATCTGTGTTTCCATGCCACAAAATGTCAATCTGATCTCACTTCTATGAGGATCGGATCCAAGGATTCAGTTTGATCTGAATCTGTTTCCACAGAGTGTTCGATCTGGAATGACATCTCAAACCAATTTTAATTCCCCATGGAAACACAGTGTATGATGAATTTGTTGTCTTCTTAGAGAAAATAGCTTCGAACAGCACAATTTTGAGGAATTCATCAAATTTGTCATTTACAAAATGGTATAAACATTAGTCCACTTTTTGTTTTTTAACAACTAGTTCAAATTTACTGATGTGCTTATCTTTATAGCTGTCACAAAAATTTAATGGCAGGTGGCTCACCACAAAATCCACTCATAGGCGTGCCATGCCTTGCGGTGTGTAGATATACATGCTGTTAAATCACGCTGTAAAGCAGGTGATATAAATATCACAAAGTTTATTTGTACAACAGAAAATATAGTAATGGTCAGCTATCAGCTGCCATTAAATTTTGCAACAGGCATAATAATTCTTGTAATTTTACTTTACCTATTATCAGTCTGATTGGTTACTATGGCAAGCAATAACAATACCTGAGCATTCTGATCTGTCATGCCATTAAGAATACACTATGATGGTGGGAAAGAGTTATGTTTGTGATTCCAGCATATGTGCATAGTAATGCTGAGTTAATATGTAGTTGGCGATCATTGGCTTTTAGCTACACTGATGTTTTGGCTATGCTTTCCCGACGTTTCACTTCGCCCACAACTGCTTCACTCCACTGCTTGTAAAAAAAATTGCCCGGCCATGCTTTGCGGCTTAGAACCCTCAATATCCTGCCTCGGCTTTCTGGCTTAGGACCCCCAGTGCATTCGCTATAGTTGCGGTTAATTACGTGTATACTTGTGCAATAAAGGAATGATGTATATACACATTACATAGCTACTCCGAGACCATGCTATATACGGAACCGTAACCAAAACATTTTGTTGTATTTAATATACCTGGTGTTTTTATATGAAAGATCATGATTTTTGCAATGAGGAAGGAAATTAAGGGATAAAAGTATGACTGCTGTATGACGTGTTCATACCCCAAAGCACTATTCGCCATAGAATATCATGAACGTAAGGAATAAATCTGACATCGAAAGTAATTAAAACACTTGTTATAGCTGCAAATATATACTTTGTTATAAGACCTATCTCCTATCATATTACTATGTTCCTCTATATTAATGTTTTGGCGAAGAGAGATATGCTGTTTATGGTTTTTGCAACGTACACTGATAACATATTGACAGTTGTGCAATGTTTGTTTTGGTGTCCTTAATTATTTCATATTTTACGCAAAGAACCACTGAAAACTGTGAAGTAAATAGACTTACAGGCCGTCACAAGACTTCCCTGCAGCATCCATTTTCTCGATCAAAGTAAATCTAAATATTACAACGTTTATTTTATCACATAGCGATGGACAGACATAACCTAGTCTCTTTGTTTCGACTTAGAACCAGCAACTACGGAGTTGAAGGTTGGCAACCATGGAACAATGCTGCAAGCAGGAATGGTGCTATCTATGGGGGGTGTAGAATCATACATTGCAATATGGACTAAATCCATGGTATGGACTATTCTACCCCATCAGTGGTAGCTCGTGACTTGTAAATCTATGAGTGCGGCATATGATATTTTCAGAAGCAGCACCTTCTACATGGCAGCTTTACAAAACATTTTTTTCTCAAATGTCGGAATCATTACATATTTTTCTACACGTTGCACGGATTCTGAATTTGCACAATCATCAACGTTGGTCTTGGCGGCCCGAGCGTCTTCAGTTCCAATCGAGACGCAAACTCCAATTGGTTACACGCGCACTGATTATAATAACAACAATAACAATAATAACAATAACAACAACAACAACAACAACAACAACAATAATAATAATAATAATAATAATAATAATAATAATAATAATAATAATAATAATAATAATAATAATAATAATAATAATAATAATAATAATAATAATAATAATAATAATAATAATGGTGATGGTGATGATAATATCAATTACAATAACAAGAGGGACGATGATGGTGGCGATGGCGACGGCGACGGCGGTGGCGGCGGTGGCGGCGGTGGTGGTGGTGGTGGTGGTGGTGGTGGTGGTGGTGGTGGTGGTGATGGTGATGATACCATACTACTTGTTTTCTACTGTAAGCTGTTACTTATTGCGCGGTTGACTTGAAATGTTGTGTGAAAAATTTCGGCAATGTGAAATTACGTCATACATGAAGTTAAGAACCAAATTTTATTCTCCCAAAAACGAATTAATTTCTCAAAAAAAAAATCACCTGCCTGATTTGCCCTGCTTGCAGAAGTCTTCCTCAGCTGGCACGCAGGTTGTAGGCACATCGAATACTCTGCAAATCAGATAATGGTATTATGGAAATATATTTATCTTAATTATGTTTACCTAATTTTGATTGGCCTCAATTTGTTTTGCACTGCAGAAAAGAAGACCACTAACAGGTACTTAAATACGAGTCAAACTTGTTCGCAGTCGCAGTTCCGTATAATGACATATAATGGCCATGTGTTGTGTATTACCTATGGATAAAACTCGTGTACAGTGGGTCCTTGAGCTTGCACATTATATCACACACATTCTCATGTGCAGACTCCAAAGCGTACTTTACTTCCCTTATAAGCTTTGATAATTGCAGATTACGATTGTGTACCAAATCACCTCAATGTTAATAATGTAAACTTTCTGTTACCAGCACCACAGCGATGGCAAGGATGGGCCAAATGCTGACTTTGAAAAAATATAGTTCTGTTTTTCCCTTACCTGCCCTTATGAACAGGTGCACCTTTGGTTGATGGATAGCACTGTCGTTATGAAGGGGCGCCTTTGATTGATGGATAGCAGTATCGTTATGAAGAGGTGGATTAATGAGGTCCATTACAGTGGCGTATAAGCGCTGCATTATGGCATGGTCGAGCATAACATTTATGCCACTCAAATGTCGGTACCGAATATTTCCGTAGTAAACAGTTGCGACTGAAGTCAAAACTGATACTATATAGGTCATTTATTCTCTCGGTGGTCCTGTATGCATGTGTGGTCTGGGCTAATGCCCCCAAAACTGCCCTGAAACAACTCCAAACCCTCCAAAACCTCTCCCTCAGAAAAATCCTCTCTGCTCCACTCCTCACCACTACCCAAACTCTTCACCTCGAAACCCGGATCCCGTTCATCCCGGAGGCAATAGAAAAACGAGCAATGGCGGCATGGACGCGCATTAGAAATCACGAAAATGACGTAATCGCCAACATTGGCAAAAGCGAGCCGAAGCACCGCAAACATACTAGAATAAAAATGTTCTAGATGCGGCTCGGCTCGCCGACTAATGCGCGTCCACGCAACCTCGTCCCTAGGCCAGATACATGTTCCGGCAGAGGCCCTCGCCTCGGAAAATATTCAGGAGCTGCCACCGCGGGACAGTGTAGGTACATAGTGTAAATAGTGCAGTGCGCGAGCTAGGACGCATATTTCTGGTGTGCCCAGTGAAGATGAATGTGTGTGTATGTGTGTGAGAGTGTGCGTGGGTGAATGCGTGCGTGTATGTGTCTGTAAATAATGTAAATATGTACATATGTATATATAAAACAAGGACAGAACAGAACTCAAAAAAGACAAAAGTAAAACTGTTCTCGGTGACCTAATGATGGTCACCGTATGGGTTTTTGTACATACCACAAAAAAGATGTAAATATGAACAAAGCCAACTGTATGTATATGTAAATTATAGCCTGTAAGCCGGGCCCAATGTACCGGAACCGGGCAAATACCTTGTAATAAAAAAAAATAACTTGTAACCGAATATTTGGGTGGAATGCAATACCTTCTCCAGCTACTATGCACATGTTATAGAAATTAAAAATGAATGAGCTGTACCAGGATTGGATCTTCGGCTTATCATAGTAGGGTTGGAGCTTTTGGCTTACGTTTGGCTTAATGAATACAAAATGCGCTTTTGCAATTGGATGCAAGTGTTCCGCATATGATCACTTAAAGATACGAGCCCTTTATATGAGGTAATAACAGCTGCAGGTCTTTGAACCGCCAGATTGAGAGGGCAGTTTCCCCTTCTCAATTAGAGTCATTAACTATAGTCATGTGTGCCACTAAAGCGTGTTTGTGGGGAGAGGATCGATGTCGGTGTGTATGTCTACAGGAAAAATAAAAAATATTTGAACTATCAGAATCCGCAGTTCTTTTTGAGCTGCGGAGAGTTTTCTTACGCTCTCTACTTTCTCGTTCTTTCTTCATCTTTCTCTCACTCTCTTTCTCTTCATCCTGTTTGTATTGCTTTATCTGGGATGTTAATATGAAAACACAAGCCGATTTACGCGAGGTTTTTCGGATGCATAATTTCTCTCGTCTTTAAGTTCATGACAAACATTAAATATTTCCCACACTGCCTTCTTCAATTTAAAACTTTCAAGTATAGCTTGTTTATTACTCTGATTTACATTTTGAATGTAAAAACAAGTATTTAAACCTTGCAAACCGAGCAAGTATGAGACTCGCATTCAGGAGGTTGTGGATTCGATTCCTTGGCCGATCTTCCTGGGCCATGGGGTTTTACTGGGGTTTCTCCGGGTTGATAGGTGAATGCTGGGAAGAATAATTACGTCCCCGAATTTCCTGTCCCTCTATTTCACTTCACTCCTCATTTCACTTCATCTTTTATCTACTTGGTTGTTTCAGGGTTCTATCGGCGAGTGTTTCGGCATGCATATCAGTGGTGGCTCGTGACATTTAAATGTGGTAGGACACACAAAAATCGACAATCCTGTTCGAAATTTCGGACTATTGATTGTGGGATATAATTTCAAGGTTGTCTGAAAGTCACTTTCAGGAAATATATTGCAGTATTGGGGAAATCCGTCAATCCAAAATAGCTTCGAGACGCTCAAATGATCTGAGAAGTGAAACTTATAAGGAAAATAAAGCAATAAATTATGATGTAAGGCTTACTTGTTATTTTTTTATATCAGCTCAATTCTCCTAATTTTGGCTGTAGAAAATTGCTCAATGACACGTCTGTGGAAGTCTGAATGGTGTTCATCATCTTCTTCTCTATTGATAGCATTGCCAACGCGTTCAGTCTCTCGTTCCCCATGGAATTTCGTAAGAATGTCTTTATTCTACTGAGGGTAGAGAATGATCGTTCGGTTTCTATAGTCGTCATTAGAAGAGTAACGTTATTTTTAAAGCCACCACACAGTCAGAGAATGTTCGTGTCATGTTGTTTTCACATTACACCTGTAGATGAGGCGTTGCACCAGACGATCTACGCAAATCTTCACGACTATACATCTATAATCCTGTTCGAAATTTCGGACTATTGATTGTGGGATATAATTTCAAGGTTGTCTGAAAGGCACTTTCAGGAAATATATTGCAGTATTGGGGAAATCCGTCAACCCAAAATAGCTTCGAGACACTCAAATGATCTGAGAAGTGAAACTTATCGTTGATATTGCTTGTAATCATGTCACAAACTTGTAGAGTTGCCACCCCATTACTCCTACTAGTGCCTCTTACTTGGGGGTTCTTCATGTTCATACACTTTCCTGACTTTCACTATAGCATTAACTAAGTGCTTGACAAACCCACTCACTTTAACAGCATTGGTGTCTTTTTTCTGGATACCTACAGTCAAAGAATAGTGCTACATGAGGCATAATTTTGTGATAGAATTCAAGCCAAAAAGTGAATTCAGAGTCTCTCAATGTTCGTACAAATCCTGTTGCTTGGCTAGACGCTTTTTTATCATTTAATTCGCTGTCTCTTATATGTTCGAAAAATGTAGTAGATTATATTGCTGCTCGAAAACGGTATTAACAGTGCGATACTGAAAATACCACCTTGTCGGTGGGATACTGCCAAGTTTTCTGAACAAATTCAGTTAGATAATTCATCCTTTTTGGAGGCCTCGAAAAGAATGTCCCTATCTCCCGTAAGTCTTGGAAAAATATTCTGCTGTGACATGAAGCTGACGTTGCACACTGAAGGATAAGATTTCCTTGATGTGCATAGCAGTGAATGTAGTTTGCATTAGGATACCTTTCTTTTATCAAACATTGCACCCCATCCTTCTTCCAACTCATAACAGAAGCTCAATCATAAGTTTGGCATGTAAGTTTGACTGGATTTTTCTCTACTCCCATTTCACGTAACTGTTCCACAATAATTGCTGCTAAACCAGTGGTGCTCCTGTCAGTCACTTCGAAATATCCACAAGATCTCTCAAATATCTTCCCTTCAATTTGATATCTTACAATTAAGGACAGTAAAGTTTTACATGTCTGTTGTTTCATCAGCCTGAAGGGATGGAAACTCTACATCACCTAGCTCAGATAAGATATAATTTCTGCAAACTGATAAAATTGCGTCTAAAATGTGATTCTGAACTATTTTTGATGTGCCTTTAAAGACAGTGCAATTTTCTAAATGATCTCTCAACACATTGTCGAGCGCCGCGGTATAGTTTATTATACCTTTAAAAACACCTGGGTTAACGGAATCGTCGGTTTCGTCGTGGCCACGCAGAGCTAGTTAAAATTCGCCACAGAACTTAATAGCATCAATAATGCGTGATAAAATGTACCTATTTTTATCAACAAGTGCATTGTGTTTGCGAACAGACACCTGTAGCTATCACCAACCTGTATTTTAACACCAGTTTTGCCTAGAATAGCGAGGTTCATTTCATTATGTAAATGAGTCTTTGATAAACTACGTTTCTTGCTTCTGTCCGGCAAATGTTTCAAGTCTTCTACGCCGATTTTAGCCCTCGTGTCCTCCCATCCAAATAACACACAAGGAAAGCAAAAAGTGCATTATCTACAGAACACCCGCACATCCATTCCCATTTTTCATACACAGCTTTATTAAATTTCTGTTGTATGTTCTACTTTTATCTTTAAAAACCTAGTTTATGCAAAGATCTGGCCTACGAGGTCCTAATTCCTTTGCTAGCAATCGATCCTCGAAACTTAAGGTTTTAGTTTGTAAGAACTTCACCTGATTCATTTTAATAGTTTCGCTCACTATACATTAGTGATGTTAAATTATATGAGCTTAGCAGTTGAATAAGAAAACTGTTATACACAGTTTTATTCACAGTTAAAACTGAAAAATATATTATCTACACTGCATTACAATGGAAACTACTGCAGCAAACTGGACAATGACGCTTGTTACAAACAAGCCGGTAAAGGAGGTAAAACATTCACAAGTCAGGTCTCATCACTATTGTGACCATATGCAAGCGAATTTCTGATAACCCCCCTGTCACTTCCCGCAGCTAAGAGTGAGGGGATGACGTTAAATACAAGAAGTTGGAAGTCCGCACAGAGACTGTGACCGCGCAGGGTTGCCAAGTTTCGTAAAGCTTACAAACGTGAATATCAAACAAAAATCAATGCAAATAACACATTTAAAGAAAAAATAAAACGTATTACAGTTCTGTCTAGAGCATCAGAACATGATTGGAGGGGCACGTGACCTTGTGACCTAAGGGTAGAACCGCCCCTGATGCATGTATGTGCTTGCTCTCTATAAATACATGTCTTACGGATCGGGATAGATTTGAAAGTCCCGGCCCCCCTAGGGAACCTAGAGCACGTAGGAGGAGGAGAGTAGTCGGAGTACGAACCGCCTCCGGGGAGTTCAAATTCTGTATTGTTAGGAAACCTGCCCTCTGCTGTAGTCTCTCTTCAGATCCGACCACCCTTAGTATCCTCTCACCCTACCCCTCCCTCCCGGGGGCGCCCCGTCAAATATAACTGAAAGACAGTGAAGCACGTGTCAAGCTTACGAAAGGACAGAACAGCTGTGAGTCGCAAGGTCACGACGAATCGTAAATTGTGTTAAGGATAAACTAGAAAACTGTTTTGTAAGTCAGTTTTAGAAGAGAAATAAAGAGACAGAAAAAAAAGTAACTGAAAGTGTCAATTTTGTCACAATAGCAATGAGAACTATCGAGTCCTTAATGCTCATAATATCAAAAGTTACGAACAATCATTCTTATAAAACGCTAATATGTACCAGTTTTTGCAGCATTAAAAAAATAAGCTGATTTTTTTCACATTTTAAATTCGTCTCTCATTTCTGTTCCCATATCTCTAAGTGTGGCTTCATATTATATTCTAGTTTTTATAGTAAAGGATTCAGTTATTCTTCTGCAAAAAGATAGAAGCGCGCGCATTCACACGTCATATAGCCCATACAGGTAGTTGACTCGTGAACTCGTCTACGGTTCATATCCCGTCAGGAGCATACTCCTTAACTGAGATCGTTTTCAAATTTTCCTCAGTCCTCATAACTGACAAATGCTGGGGAGGTATCCTAAACCTAGTCTCGGAACGTTTCCTTCCAAAATGTAATTTCCCAATTATTATTTCATTGCACGTGTCATCAATGCCCATCGCCTGTGGTGCCGTATGAAGAAATAACGGGAGTTGAACATTGCTATGTAGAAAGGGGGATTGGGATTTTGGCAAAAAACAAACATTTTTAATTCTAGAGTATTACATGAATTGAACTGGGCTACAAGCGCAGAGGATCCCTCATTATGCGTACCTAGGGGAATTATGTCAGACTCGTAGGAGGAAGGAATGAGAAGAGCGCCCTTTGGAACCATCATTCGCCAGCGCATAAGTTTCGACATAGGCTACCCCCTGCATATCAGGTGACTACAATGCCACTTCTATGTCGAGAATAGCACTTAGAGTGCGCCAACACTTCCGACCCTCAAAAGACTGGATTGAAATGGAATGTAATTATCCTTCTCAGCTTTCTCCTAGCGACCCGGAGAAACTCTCGGAAAAGAACCCATCGGCCATGGGAATCCACCCACGACCTCCCGAATGCAGGACACAAAGCCTACCGCCGGCGAGTTTTACATGTAAATGCACTTGGAACCAATACTCATCTAAATGGGGAATTATTTATGTATTCTGTCATTTTAAACACGCATTATCAATGGTAAAACGGAAAGTGTGGCCCAAATGAAACCCAAATTGCATTCGTTTAGAAACCTCTTAAAGTTTGTTTGTTTCAATCATCCTGTAAAGATCTGTTTTACACACAGAATTGTCACTCTGAAACCCTCTGCTCTGCAACCATAATATCATAGCAGATTTCACACCACTCCTAGGCGGCGGTTTATCTTCTACACTCATTATTTCGTTACTTCCGAGATAACGCTCGTGACTCGTCCAATTTTTAACTGAAATTAGAGATTTAGCACATTAGCGAGCAAACATAGCGGGAATAACATTGGACGGAACTTGGCAACTTATCGTTTACGTTTTATAAGCTAAATATACTGCATGAAATAAAAATACAATTTAGGTAAGTTCTGCTATTCTGAGGAATTCTTTGCTTTGGTCTAGCGTGGATACAGATTCCAAGGTTGGTACTACTATCGCAAGCGGGACCAGAAGCACGACTGCAACTTGAGATATCGCTGTTTATCTGGAACTGTTTACTGACGTATTGACTGACTGCATTCCTGCCAGGACCATGAGCTGGTGAACAAACTGTACATATACACACACAGCTCTCCCTGCTATGTATCTAATCGTCCGTTGAGAACGTTGACAGAATGCCAATTGAACCTGCAGGGAAGGCATATATGAAATCCAATGTATGTACCTACCTGTGGGTAGAAGATGACAGCGTATTAATGATACAAAGAAAAGCCCAGACGCCAAAAAAGGCAAAACACATGCGTGCGTACAGATGGGCAAGTATGACATTTCATAACTACAAGGTTGCATGAGTCACTGTCGTAAAATAAAACAGGAAACCATCCCTGATGAACTTCCGCAATAGTACTGTCTATGTAATCTAGTATAGTAAAAAATTGCACTCACATGACCTTCTCTACTCTTGTTCCTTACAAACTCTTATTCATTTATCTTCGTGATAATTGAAATAAATATTTGCTGAAATTATCTTACTGCTATTTTCTTGTAGCTGCAAGTAGAATATGGGTATATAGTAGGCTTTGAGCGATAGTCATCTTTTAAAGCTGGTCGCTATATGAAGGCTTTGAAATCCGTTCTCTTTGCACAACTAAGCTATAAAAGTGAATTACGGCCTTCCATTTGAGAGAAGTATAACAAGGAATATCTCCGAAATGACTCACTCCACAAAAAAATTAATTTAGGCATAGACTGTGTATTTTAACAAGATCGACATTTTTTGTAGAGTAAGATTTGGTCTACCTCTTGCGGTTTCGAGTTATTTAAAAGTCATCAAGAGCAAACAGGACTACGTAAGGTGTAGCCACAAAATTAGAAATATACATTTCATTTGTCATAAAAATATCTTAAACATATATAGCATTTTAATCAAAATCGTTAGAGCCATTTTCAAGAAAATCAAAATCTTCATAAATTGTCCATGTAAAGGGTAGTTTAGGGTGGAGGAATTTTGTTCAAAATCTTCATGTCGTATCTTTTATTACACTTAATTATCAACTTTGGTTTTTAAGCGACTTTTCGTTTTTGAGTCATGCTGTTCACACACACACACACATTGGCACACACACACATTGGCACACACACACACACACACACACACACACATACACACACACACACTCACACGAACACACGAACGTTTTTCTAAAAATGCTTTTTTTATTCAGGGGGCCTCAAAACACATTTCCGGTGAAATCTCGACATCGAATTTTTGGGTGGAATACAATATTTCCTTTACTTACTATACATAATAAAGAAAGTAAAAATAAATTAGTGTCATTTAGAATGGTACTTTCTCACTAACTGTCGCTACAATATAAAACAAGTCTCCATTAATGCTGATATACTCCAGTGAACGAAAGGTGTGAGCATAAATAAGTCCGGAGTTCTTGCGCCAGAAGTTACCTTTATTTTTTTTTTTTTAAAGGGAAAGCAAAAGGCCTTTGTATTTTATGCTCGACCATGCCATAACTTAGGGCTTATAAGCCACTGTAATGGAACTCATTAAACCACTTCTTCATAACGACACTGCTATCCACCAATCAAAAGTTCATTCGTTCTTAACGACACTGTTAACCACCAATCAAAATACCCGCATGTAGCAATCAATACTTTGCCGTCTGCGCACATTCCCACGCAGCTGAAAGCGAAATTATCATATCTCGTATGTTAAATCGAATAAACAACTTGTATATGACACAAATCTACTTTGTTTATCTAATAATTAGTGTTAATGTTGTAAATAAGCTCCAATAAATTCAATTTGTCTTCTCAATTTTGAAAGTCTACCTTTTTAAAGATTACAGCATATACCTTGAAACCGAAATTATAATGTCAATATATATTTGATAATGGAAAGAAACAAAACGAGTTCTAGTCAATAGTTAAGGGGAAGACGTAATAAAGCTGAATAGATTAAAGTCTCAAGAATGGAAGCCTAGGCAGATTTAAATGAGTGATAAGGTTACAATTGTTGTATGTACAAAGCCATAGTGATTCAGCGGGCTGATTCCTATCTTACCATGACGTGCTCTAAAGTTAGCCAATGGAAATCGCTTCCCTCGTGTTGCTCGCGCAAAAACAAATGCAACGCAACACACACTCATCTTGAATCGAGTCGAGATAACGCACGTGCAACTTGGGAGTTGTACGTAAGCTAGCACGTATACATAATTCGGCGGTTGCTAAAGGGTGACAAAGTTAAAGTGTTATAACGTTGTAGTTGAAGTTACAAAGTTACATTCTATTTAAATATCGTCGGCAGTTCTCTAAAAATCTGGAAATTTACAAATAAAGTGATATGTTGGTTGATTCTTCGTTTGGTTCCATTCCTACCATAACTCACGCACACCCTGCAGATTGGGACCTCTTGCTAGAGCTAATCCGGACACCAAACACGAGATCTTATAGGTCTTAAAGGCGGCGTCTTCGACGGAGAGGTACGTTTGCGTCAACCTATACTCTGTGTATAATTGTGTTACGGCCACATAACAATAAAATAAAAAATCTCGAAATTGAAGGCATAACTATCTGTTCTCGTATGCACAATCGAATAACAAAAACTTGATTAACCTATCGGACACCAGTGACAATAACATACAGCGTAAAATATTAGAAACAAGTTTTAAACTTGGGTCAAGGGCGAGCATAAATAGTCGTATGAAACTTGAGTATATTGACCATTAATATGTTCGTATGAATATTATAAAACTGGCTACAGCGCGTTTCATAAAATATACTTTCAACTTAATTGCTACCATTATGTTCTCATTACATAATATACTATTAACAATACTAATAGGATGCTGTAGTCGACGATTAAACAATATTGTGAACTTGACGTTTCGACTGTGAAACTGAAAGGCGTTCACAATTTGATGAGACCGATCGTAAAACTTTACTGCGGGATTTGTTGTGGCCAAAGCGGTGTCTGCAGATTTTCTCTGGGTTCTCTAGTCTCTTCCACCATTCATTCCACCAACTTCTCCATCATTAGCTTTCCTTTCATTCATTTCGCCCTCATTCCATTTCATATCCTTCCTCACTCTTATGCCCGGCTTCGGGTTGATCAACCACCCTGATTACTCTCTCTGATCAAGAGTTTGTCTGCTCCCCGGCATCTGACCCAAAGCAACCATTGTATGTTCTGGGGGTGTACATAAGTCCTGCATACGAAGGGGGTAAACAGAGAAAGAATAAGAGCTTAATATTTAGAATCTTAAATACTGCTTCGTTAAGCGACCAGCACTATTTAATAACATCAATTAAATAAATAAATGTGTAAAAATGAGCAAATAAATGGGCAAATAAATGAGCAAATAAATGAGTAAATGAATAAATAAAGTAAGTAATTAATTGAGTAATTAATTTAGTAATTATTAGGTAATTAATTAATTTAGTAATTAATTAGGTAATTAATTACTTTAGTAATTAATTAGGTAATTAGTTTAGCAATTAATTAGGTAATTAATAAGTAATTACGGTAATTATGTAAGTAAATAATTAAGTAAGTAATTAGGTAAGTAAATAAATAAAGTAAATAAATAATTAAACAAATAAATACATAATAAATACACCGTAACGTTTAAAAAATTATAAATTGTTGTTTGTTGTCTGTGTCTTGCATTTACTTAACACATAGAGGCATACATTATATAGCATCCCTCTAAGGTTAGCTATTATATCATGGCCAACTATTATTGCTTAGAATAAATTATAGCTGGCCTTTGCTTTTATATGCATTCTCTCTGAAGCAACAACTTTTAAGGTCAAAGTTAATGTAATATTATGGCTACAATATATTCGTATTCTAATACAGTCAGACCTTGTAAGTCGTTTTATTTCTTCAATACCTGCAGACTTTCACGCAGACGGGGCTTAGCACTTCGAACGAGATGCGATCTTTTGTGCCTTTCCCCTGATAGGGCACTCCCCGGAGGATGGATGAGGCGAACGAATCTGAGGGGCGGCCGGAATGTTGTCACGACAGAGAAGAGGGCAGGGTCTTTCTACTTTCCCAATTAGAAGCACCCCGGTGGAAGCTGGCTCAGCCCAATTACTCTCCCACCCTCCAAAGGGGGGCGCGGGACCCGCAAACCGGTTTCCCTCCCCCCTCGGGCTTGTGACATCCCATGGGGAACCCGGAAACCAGTAGACTCACCTTCCATTCCCGGGAACGAGATTTCCAGAGCGCATTTCTTCCACCTGCCGTGCTGCCGCCACAACGCTTGCCGACGCTTCCAACCCTGAAAGCAAACTAACGAGATATGTAAAGGACGAAATGAAATTATTAATGCAACGAAATGGACGGACAGGAAATTCGGAGGATATGGAAATCCTTCCCAGTATTCACCTCGCGACCCGGGGAAACCTCCGAAAAAAAACCGTGGGAAGGTCGGCCACGGGGATCGAACTCATGACCTCCCAAAGTGGATCAAAAGCGCTACCGCCTGAGCCAGTCCGCTCGGATATAGCAGGTAAGAGGAAGTACAATTCGATATGGAGAATTTTACCGGAAATACACGTTAGGAGGCCTTTGACCTACCCCTCATCCAAAAAAAGGAAACCTAAAAGTTGCGTTTGACTTTAGAGGAAACTCAGACCTGAGCATGGGGTGTAATGAGCCAATAGCCTAGTAGCTCGGTGACTGAAAACTCAATCTTTTGTACAGATTTCCTTCCAAAAATGTTACGTCATTTGTCCAGTCAAACCTGCAGCAGTGATCAGTAAATGTGAGCCAGTCAGCGGGGAAGCAGAAGGGCGTAGCTTTTGTCCGGATCAATGAGATATGCCAGCGCCTGTACCATTTTTGGATGAGGCGAAGTTGTATGGGGTTCAAGGTTCTGTGGAGGTTTCCGTTTGTACGTATGGCACCGTATTTATATTTACAGCCTGTCATCAGCATATTGGGCCTTGCTGTGTAGGTAGTCGACCATGAAAACGCTGAAAGCGTGGATAGCAGCACAGTACCCTCCGGTAGTCTGCCCCTTAGTAGCCAGTGTGTTAGTTTTTTAATGTGTAATACTTTAGTGTTATTAAATCCATATATCATCTTATTCTAGATTTTTAAACTTATATACCTACTCTTATTTCCTCTGTTTATGTTGTCCGTTGGCAGGTCTGGTATGGGGTGCACTCAGCCTCGTTAGGCCCCTGAGGAGCCAATTGAGGAGCTATTCTGATAGAAAGCGTTCCTAAAAGATCAAGTTGTCGCCTTACGGTCGGGGGAGTCGGCGTGCTGACCTCAGCCACCCTCAACCTACACTCCTCCGTGGCTTTGGCTGCGGCTGGAGGACGCCGTGGTCGGGCGATGAGGGTATCCTCTGCACAGGGGAGACGCCCTAGGGAGGTATATTATCATAGCTGGGAAAGATACGTCGCGTCGAAGTGAAGAAGTTTTAACGAGCGTCAAGTGATTGTCAAGGTTACAAGAAGAAACCAATTGGAAGTGTTATACCACGAAATACCTTGCGTTATCGTCAGTAGAAGAGGAATGTTTTTGTGCAAAAGTTTAGAGGAAAAATAAAGCAATAGAAAAATAACTGGACTGGATTTGTCGTTTTGTCACATTGGTGTCAGGAGTGTGATTCGTCGAATTGCCCTTTTGTTACAATATTTTAGGTGAAGCTTTACAAGTGGAACAGAATGTAACAAATGCTTTTATGGTGCAACTACTGGCCCAAATGGTTTAGTTGTCAACGGGCCGTTAAACCACACTCACTCGCTGATGAAAATAAATCACAAAGTCGAGGGAATGGTATTAATTTGGCAATGACCCACAAGTATAATTATTTGAGCAATGAGAACTTACAAGTTCTTGCACATAAATATAGTGGCTATAATTTGCGATGACAGTTCTTCCGATGCAGTGTTTGTTGACGGTTCCTCAAAGAGAATTTCTTTTATGCAAATGACCTTATAATTCTAAACACTTCCACGTTACAAGACTGGCTGAGGAACATCTGGATTTCTTGCTGTGTAGTTTTTTAGGAGATGAAGGTCATTAAAGCAGTTTGCAAGAGCCAGATTTGTTCAAATGCTATCTTTATTTTGCTCCACCAGAACCCGCAACAGCTATGCTTGATTATCCCGTTGTCCGTTTTACCTCTTTTCTTCTTTCTCCATCTCTCTCCTTTTCTATCTTCTCCTCGTTTACATAGTTTCCGTTACAGTTCGATATTTAAGAAATCAACAGTTGCTCCAACTTCAGAAATCATATAATAATAAAACAAAATTTGGATTACTAAACGTATATTATAGTTTTAGTAAATAGAGTGGAGAAAGAAGTAGAAATGATATGTAAACATACTAGTATTAGGTAGTACATTTTTCAAACTGAAAATCTTGCAAATCTTTAATCTTCTACTTTATGCAAAATGATAATGCGTTTACTCTTTACCTTACCATTCTCTTTTTCTCTTCCCACTCCTCTCCCTCACACACACACACACACACACACACACACACACACACACACACACACACACACACACACACACACACACACACACACACACATACATACATACACACACATTTAGGAAATCTGCATTCGTTCAGGTTAAAAGGTTGTCTCGTTGGGATGGACGGTTTCTCAGAAACTTAAACATCTTCGGTCCAAAGTGATATTTAGAACCGATTTTGATCATTGGAGTTTTGAGGGGTGGACTACACAGAGCCTTAAATAAATGGCAAAGATTATACAGGGTGATTCATATAAAGTGTTAAGGTGAATCTCTTAAACAGAAAAAACCAAATGCCAAGAATTCCAAATCTTATAAGAGTAAGGGGCTTCCAAATTGTGATATGGAAAATATGGGGCCAACACACCAATCGTCGTCGCTGCGGTGTGACAGTGGAATCACTCTGTGTAAAGAGTTTTTTTCTGACACTTGGCCAGCTGGTGCTTCTTCCTAGGGGGAGGGGGGGATCTTTTCCGGGACCCCTAGGTTGATGATGCAGGAAGGCTCACGCCGGCGTCAGGATTGGTGACATTCCAAGAATCGTTAAGGACCCCGTCCTTGCTTGCGGATCTGGTCATTCTTAGGGTCTCCTTTTCATCCTGCCTCCTAGCAACAGCCTACTGTAGCTCCAATATCTGGGAGACCTCTCAGTCTGCCTATTCGACTTTATTTCCAACTTCCGAGCATATTGTTTCCTCTTCGTGACAAAAGAGGAACCATCCTGTATTCAGCTATAAACTAGGAAAATCGATCAAAAAGGTAACCGGTGCACCAGAATGGAACCTAGGATCTCCCGAATACATATCTCGTACGTTACTACAGAACTATTTCACTTAATAGATGGATATTCGCTGCTTGCAGCTGAATGGGAATTATAAAAAGGCGTGTATATAAGACCGCGATGGCATTGCAAAGTTATCCGACGTTTTTCTGAATGTAGAATCAAAACATTATTTGCAAGATTCTGCAAAACAGCTCAAAAACATGTATTATATAAGACTTTCACATAATCATTTGGTTTGAACATACAAAACATTAGATACTACGAGATAACTTATCCTTATCAAAACAGCTGAGTAATAAAATATTTCGTTGACAATGTAAATAATGATATTAGGATACATTTAGTGAGAAATTAAAATTAAAATTATTTTATTGTTTAACGACGCTGTCAATTGCCAGGATCACATCAGCGTCGCCGGTGTGCCGGAATTTCGTCCCGCAGGAGTTCTTTTACATGCCACTAAGTCTACTGACATGGAGCTGTCGTTTTTAAGCACACGTAAAAACCATCGGCCTGGGCCGGGTTTGAACCCGCGACCTTGGGATCAATAGGCCAGCGTCTAACCAACTGAGCCACCCAGACCCACACATTTAGTGAGGAGAATATTTCAAAACTCCATACACAGAAGGCAGCGATTTTTATTTGCAACTCAGTCCAATAATGAAACATTTAAACAGCAACATAAATAATAATAATAATAATAATAATAATAATAATAATAATAATAATAATAATAATAATAATAATAATAATAATAATAATAATAATAATAATAATAATAATAATAATAATAATAATAATAATAATAATAATAATAATAATAACATAGGTACCCTAGAGTTCCAGTCTACTTTAGAAGGAAATTATGTGAAGAACTTGTGATACTGAATTATCTGTGGTGAGCTCATTCGCTTTTCTGTCTTTTCTAAGTTGGAAGAGAGGTTAGCAGAGCTAACATTTTGCACTATTTCAGACATAGATACGTTAAATTAGTCTGGTCATTATTTGTTGTGTACAAATTATCACTATGTGATTCTTTTGTTCAGTCAGTGTCGCCGACTGTATCTCATAAATCGCTGAAAAACAATTTATTGCACATTATGATCGATTAACAATTAAAATGGCGCTCCATTCCAATTTTATACCTGTGTTTTTAACAATTATTCTTTCAATAATTAATGTATTTTTTCCAGAAGAAGAGTAATTTGTTGGCGTTAAAAATAAATTGAGGTTTATTTCAGAAAAAGTGGAAAAATCCTCAGTTAGAGAGACTGACCCTGTCGGAGTTAGACCCGCGGACTTCCCGTTTACGAGTTTATGCCTTAACCACCTCTGCTATTCTCGTTGATAATGATTTTGAGAACCTGTTTATCGTATCTTATTTTGGAAAATAACTTAGCAAAGCTACATATGTGAACATCTGTACTCGAGTATTATAGGGCAGTTAACAACTCCATTCCATAAATATGCGTATCCACAAAATGGGAGCAAGGAAAAAGTAGTTTCTTCCCATACGCATCTGTCCATCTTTCAACAAGTCATTATAAGTGTTTTATTTTACGCACGACCACATGACCAACTGAACGCTTCTTTTTTGTTTTGTTAGCCACTCATGTGACCCTACGTGAAGAATACGAACATGTAATTTCCTCATTGTTCCTAAGTTAACCCACCACAATGCTAAGAGTCATTCATTAAGAGTCATCTGAAGCACAGCAGCCATGGATAGGAAGAGAAAACCGGAATATGCGTTCTGTCAATGGGCAGAGTACAAGTTACAAGCAGTATGGTCTGACTCTATTAAGTGTTTCAAACTGTATTCTAAAGGAACAGAAAGAATGTGATGCTAAGTTACTTAATTTAATACTTGAAATGTAGAAGTCTCTAAGAAGATACCAAAGTCGTTAATCTGAGAAAAAGAGGTCGAAGCTCTACCAGAATGGTATAGCTCAAAATGGTGTTACGAGGAGTTAATACGAGCATCTTAATTGCCATTATACTCAAGTTTTCTTTGACTATTTATGCTCTGACATTTATAACATCTTTTAATATTCTATGCAGAATGCTATTGTCACTGGTGTCCGACATTTTAATGGTATAGGTATTTTTCATTCGATTGTATGTACATACGAGAATCGCAGTTGGACCTTCATCTGATTTTATTGTTATGTTGGCCTTGACACACAGAGTATATTATGCTATAACCTTTAAAAATGTAGTATTTCGATAACGAGAAGACAAATTGAATTTAATCACTTTCCTCTTATCAGAAATGTTTAGTTCTTCTAAACTCGAACTACCTGTTATTCGATTAAACATACGAGAATCGGGTTTCGCTTTCAGTTGCGTGGGAATGTGCGCAGACGGTAAAGTATTGATTGCTACATGCGGATCTTTTGATTGATGGATAGTAGTATCGTAATGAACAGGTGCACCTTTGGTCAGTGGGTGGTAGTATCGTTATGTACAGATGGTACTTAGGTACACTACAGTGGCGTAAGCGCTGCATTGTGGTTGGCATGGTGGAGCATAAAAGTGGTTTAACATACGTTAAAATAACGTTTCAAAAATAATAGATTAGTATAACATAATAGCCTGCCGTGACACTGTGGGCTAGACCCCTAGAGCGTGACAGCTCTGGTTCCCAGCCACGGAATATTCCCGGATTCGACCTCACCCACCGCGTGAAGCTTTTAAGTCTAGGTATTCTTCCAGTGTTTACCTCTCCGAACTCCTAGTGGGAGATAAGGGTAGCATAAAGGGTCTCTAGGTCGAGATGCGAGGATCGTTGAACCCTCAATCCCCACAGATACCACCGCCACCGCCACCGCCGCCGCCGCCGCCGCCACCACCACCACAGTGTAAGAAATTCAGTTGTGTTACACATTCAGTGTTTTTTTTTAAAAAAAAGAAAGCAAAACGTGGAGATAACAGCACCGAAAAAACGCATACACACTATGCAATCTAGAAAACTTTTTCATTAGGGTTGAGAAAATAAAATAAGTATTTCTTACAGACAGTAAGAATGAGATAGTTCCTCTGTAAACCCTCAAAAGGAAATTGAAATATGGAGGCTTTAAAAAGCGATCGTGTGATGTTTGGGAAAATAAATAGCAACGCTTCTTAAAAGTGCGAAAAGGTTGCAATGAATATAGAAACTATACGAGAAAAGTTCATCGTAATTTATCCAGTGCACCTGTATTTCAAGAGCGTGCGTTATAAATCCTTATAGATGAAAATAAAGAATAAAAAAGGTCCATGATATACAAGGATTAAGTTTTGTCATTGTATGTAAGGTAATAGTAGCTTTTCCGTGGCCAACGTTTGCAGACAAGTGTTTCATGCAAATATCGACTGGGCTAGAACCGGGCACAGTAAGCAGTAAAAAGATTAGGTACTGAGATTCTGTCTTAGAAATAAAGGTAGAAACAAGAAGCATCTTACCACATACCTACATATGTAGTTTCAAAGAGAGAATCATGCTATACCTTTTTACCCACAGTAGAAGCAAGTAGATACAAGTTTATTGTAATTCTCTGGCAGCGAACTAGAACTATTAATATTGTGCTTGATGATGACAGTCAACATCAAGTCGAAAACATTACAACATGAAGAATCACAAATAGGAAGTGTTGAGTGTTAATACTTCCAGTTCCCTGCCAGAGAATTACAATTCCCATGCCTCAGCGCCAGCGCGGTCTTATTTCATAGCTGTTAACAAAGGTGAACAGTGAATGAAGTGGTCAGACATCTAATGAATTGTGTCTTTCAGAATCTCCGTGTTCAACAGAATGTACATCCTGAAAAAATCTCAAGGTGCTAAAAATCTGGTTCAAGCGCAGGTGATCTTCAACTATTTGTGGGTACTCCGTCCCTTCGTCTCACAGAAAACACTCAGCTGACGTCTCTAACCAGCTTTGAGGGTAGCGAAGACGGCTTTTAACCTGAACATAGCTATACTGGTTACTTGTGTGAGTCAACATGTTTCAACATAATGTGGTGTTGCTATTACTTCTTTACTATATAGACATGTCTATATATGTTAATGATATTGGCAGATGTCTGTGATTTAGTTACACAAAACAATATGGCAAAGTACATAAGATACGAGGATATAAATTAATATTATTCGACATAATTTGGCTCTGTGATGGATTGCAGTAGTGGAGTCATGCAACGTAGCACACTCAGAAAGCAGAGATTTTATAAACAATATGTGATGTCACTTCATGCTATGAGGTTATCTGTAATAATCCATTTCCAATTTGTGCGTCTGTACTATATAACACAAAACAAACAGAATGTTATCCAAAAACGTTACTTCCCATAATCGTCTAATATTTTGGCATTCTACCTCCAGCCAGTATTTTCAAGCAAAGAACTATCAGTTACATAACGTTTATTTTCACAATTATATCCATCGAAACTAGATCATGTTCAATAATCATATATTAATACATTCAGCGAGTTGAACTATTTCGTGGACGTACTTCTGAAAGGGTGGAGTGAAAAATAAACAAGACGAATGTACTCGACATAGAGAACTTAAAACTGCGCTCTCATTTCTTTCAAGTTTATACATGAATCTTCAAGATAATAATTATGCCTCTTCACATAATAAGTGAGGCTTTCTGTTCAATTCCTTGTGATAACATCATCTTCAGGAATAGTATGAACTTTGTTTAAGTTTCAATGATGGAGTCATCTACCTATACCGTCTGTTGCTGTTTGTTGAGGCACTGTAACGTATTTCATATTTTTTCACATTATTCTTTCAGTTGTTTTTGCAATCCTCTATTTTATCCCCTACTGACTTAACTAAAATCTAAATATGATAAAATACCAATGTTTCCTATATATTTTAAAGGGCAACTTTTTCGAGTGTTAAAACTTTCTTTTGGAGGGCTGAAGTTTCTAGAAACTCCCTTTGTCATTTTAAATCATATATTAAAACTCGAGTTGCCATTATTTTGTAGAGTTATAGTCTGTTTATTTCAATGTTTCCTTATATAAAATATTTCTGATTGTACCTAACACTCATGCAACTTCTTTATCGTGTCCATACATGTGAAATGTGAATACAAAGAAGAATGAAACGTATGAAATAATGGAAAAAATAGTCATGAAGCTCTTCTAGAAATGTGGGTGAAGGAAGAATGATGATGAAACTGAACAGAAGGAGGAAAATAAATTAATAATTGTGGCAGTGGATGGAGAAAACTGTTTACTAAGAGATTCACTGGCAGAAATGGTGAATTGGAAGAAAATTTATGCCATAAGTTAATAAATGATAGACAATCTTAAAATAAATTATTCACACGAGAGGCAGTACGGAAAACGGTAAAGGGGAACAAATGCAGGTGGCTGAGTTGTGGTGATTGTTTATTTGATAACTCACTGACTAACTGACTGATTGATTGGTTGATTGATTGGTTGAAACAAAATGTCAGTTTACAGTGGTATTCACAGTAAAGTTTAGACGATTCTCTTGCGACAAAATATTCGTTACAGAGAGTGCACATCCAAGATTCGTGACCGATGCTGCCCCGTGAAGCGAATGGTGGCACTTCCCAGTGGATTACTGTTACAAAAACATTCAAGACGTGGGCTTTGCGTTATGTCTCTTTTTGTCTCTCGCAGCCCCCAAGCCGAATTCACTTCCCTCTCAACTTCGGACTTGATATAATTAATCCGAGGTGAACCATAAGGTCGTTTGCCCCGTTTATCTCCTCTTGCCTAAAGGAGCAGAAATGAATGTTTTGGTTATGTTTAGAAACACTAATGAATAAAGAGAAAGGGCAGATACGCGTGTCTTTAACCTATAGGAACATTCAACTACGACATAATGTTAGTATATCCAATGCAATACGCGCTTTAGCTAAGCCCATGTAGAATCAGCATATTTAGTTTGTATAATATCTTCAAAATAAATTGTAAAACCTGAACCTAACCTGCTTAATTAGTTGAGGCAATCTCCGATAGTAAGTGTATTCCCCCAAAACGCTAAACATAATGCGTATTAATTTCATTCTCTTGTAATTTGTACATCCTAAAAGAAAGTAATTTTTACTCGAATTCAGCCTGTTTACCGTTACGTACAAAAGATTCACACAGGTGTATTCCTCTATCCGGGGTGCTATGCGGAACCCGATCACCACATAATACCATAACATCCATAATTTACTGCACACACACAAACGACATTACTCCATCATTCCGCCCTCATCAATTCATCCATTATTAACAAACAAAGGACGCCTATGACTTTTTGCCGTAGCTGTCCTTTGCAACTTCTGTAATTATCTGCTGTTACTGCCACCGGCAGGCAGCTACCACTCACCTCCATCACCCGAGGTTCTACCTCAGGACTTCCGGTGGGGTTTTTTAGTGAGTAGTGCTGCTCTGGTTCGAAGCTGGGCAGGAGTCTTACACTCGCATGCATGCGGTAAGGGCGTAAGAAGCCTTTTTCCCCACCATTAACAAAACAAAAAAAAACAAAAAAAAAAAAAAAAAAAAAAAAAAAAAACCATCTGTTATACAACATCTCAATTCTAATTTTACCAAAAGCTATGAAAAATACGCACTATCAGACAATAGATATCCATGAATCACTATGCACAAACACCATGCTTCACAAATTTCCAGAGTATGAAATTGATATAGTAATCGCGCAACAATATATCAGGTAGATTTCAAAGGACCCGTTCAGGACTTGTTCAGGGCTATGAAATAGTAGTTTTTACTTAGCGCAAATATGTGCAATACCATTGGTCCGAGCAGACTGCTAGGAGGTCATCACGACATCCACACTGCCCCATGAGTAGACAGATAAGGCAGGGAGAAGGACAAAAGTTCTGTCAAAATGCCTCACTTTTATGGCATAAACTTGATTGTACTCAGTGATGTTTCGCTAGCTATGATAATATACAAAATAACACGGAATGTATATTTGGTTTGTTACCCAGCGATTGTCCCGAAGTTGGTTGTGGGTGTCTCAAAATGAACATAAGGGTTTTAAGACTTTGTAGTATTTGTTAAATTTAACTTAGGTACTATTATAAATCATACATCAAATGAAAGAGCAGTTCATACAGCTTTGTTGGACACACCTGTGCGCATGCACATGCACTGGTTCCTGTCACCTATTAGAAAGCGCTAGTAGTAAACATGGCGAATAGTAAACAGAAGTGTGTGTGTGTGTGTGTGTGTGTGTGTGTGTGTGTGTGTGTGTGTGTGTGTGTGTGTGTCTGTCTGTCTGTCTGTCTGTCTGTCTGTTTTACAAGGACTAGATCTGTAATTACAGTACAACGTGCGTTCCATTACTAAGTGCAGTTGTAATCCTCTCATTGATAATATCCGTAGACGTATCACCAGTTTGAATACGCCGGTTGTCTTTGTAAAGGGAAGAGTATGGGACGGTCAAGATTGACTGAAAAATGTGTTGAACGAGCGAGTCTTTCAAGCGTGGCCCCAGTTTTCAAGTTTCAAGTTTTCTTTATTCATAATTTTGGCCTGGTGCCGGTACAAGGGGCCCGGCTTACAGGCTATAAATTTACATTTATTTACAATTTTTTTTTACAAGCCTATAGTTTTGGGTATCACCAAAAACCCATACGGTGGTCATCTTTAGGCCACCGAGAATAGTTTTCGTTAGTCTTTTGGTGTCTATTCCTATTATTTGTTGTTGTTTTTGTTTTTTTTCCTTATATACATCTATATATATACACACACACGCACGCATTCACCCACACACTCACATTCGCACGCTTACACACACACACGTTCACTGGGCACACCAGAAAAATGCGTCCCAGCTCGCGCAATGCACTATTTACAATATTTACATTTTCCCGCTGTTTTCCTGCGCGGGCAGGGGTGTTTTCGGAGGCGAGGGCCTCTGCCGTAACGTGTGTGTGGCCTAAGAGCGAGATTGCATGGACACGCATTAGTCGGCGAGCCGTGCCGCATCTAGAACATTTTTATTCTAGTATGTTTGCGGTGCTTCGGCTCGCCTTTGCCAATGTTGGCGATCACGTAGTTTTCGTGGTTCCTAATGCGCGTCCATGCTGCCGTTGCTCTTTTTGTTATTGCCTCTGGGATGGACGGGACCTGAGTTTCGAGGTGAAGAGTTTGGTTAGTGGTAAGGAGTGGAGCAGAGAGGATTTTTCTAAGGGAGAGGTTTTGGAGGGTTTGAATTTGTTTGAGGGCGGTTTTAGAGGCATTTGCCCAGGCCACGCATGCTTACAGGACCAGCGAGAGTATAGCAGCTGCAACTTATGTTTCTTACCTTGCTGCGCTATAACTATAGTTCTTCCCTCGGTTGGAGTCAGAGAACTTTATTTGACAGCAAGATGGTGCGCCGCCTCTCTTCCATCACTCAACGATTGGTTAAATGAAGTACTCAACAGCTGGATTGGCCGTAAAGGGCCGGATGACACAGCTTGTTTTGCATGGCCTAAAAGGTTCACCTGATCTGACGCCATGCTGTTTTTACCTTTGGGGATTCATAAAGGATCACGTGCAAGTGCCTGCACTACTAGCTGGCCCACCATAAGATTCAAACAATTAGAACAATCACTCCAGGCAAGGTTTGGGAAGAACACGTTTAATCGTCTGGAGGGGTGTGCCGTGTGATGAACAGTGCTCACATTAAACACCTGTAGCAAAAACTGTTTGAGTTGCTCTTTCATTTAATGCGTGATTTATAATTAAAGTCAAATGTAATAAATACCACTGTACCAACGTCTTTTGAGTCTCCGGGGTGAAGAACGGGAGGGATTAGTGAATTGTAGTGTTAGATACAGTAGATGTACAACATGTTATGGCTTATGCTGGGGATAGGGAGACCCTGTTGAAGTCTCAGATCGTCAGGCAGGTTTGTATCATACGTTCCAGGGTGCTGCAGTAACCAGGCGTAAATATGAAAGTGAAAATGCCGACTCCTGGCATAAACTGATTACCTCTGCCTTCACAACCATAGCTTACGCTTTGTGAAGCAGTTAAGAAATTATATGGATTTTAAAGGTATTTATGTACTACATTTTCAGTCAGTTTTGGTTTAAATTCCTCCCGCAGAGGAAAAGTCCATCTAGTTCTCTGGTCTTAACCTATATATTTACTTGCTGAGAGCCTTTTCGTCTGTTACCTTATTTTGTTTTATTTCAAACTATAAGGCAACATTAAACTATTATAACAAAAGAAATGAAACATAAATGCCATTTCAGCAAAGTATATGATAGCGGTTTATTCTTTTCAGAGATTTCTTAAGAAAAACATGTGCGAGAAAAGGGGAACTGGTCTCCTCTGCCGAGTTGATTGGGTAAGGTCCTCAGTTGTGTTGGAGAGGCGACAATGAAATGGGAGATGGGAAGGAGGGAGCGACTAATGGGGCTGTCACATTTGTAAAACCCTTGTGTAACATGTGATACGACGAACAAACGTCTGCACGCAAACTGAGTTAAAGCAATTGCTGCAATCTGAAGTAAAAAGTCCATGAACCTTCAGACTAAATCTGATGCAATATTATGATGAAGGTTGATGGAATTAGCGTGACTGGATTGTTTTAGATTTTAGACATCTGATAGTCAGTTGACACATGTATATACAGACTACCGCCACATTAAAATAATATATACTTCACGCTGCCCGGAGCTGTATTCCAGTTTGCAAGAATGATTCGTAACTGTATTCCTTCGATTTATGCATCAACTTACATTTTAATTAGTGACCATTCAAAAGAAATGAATAAATACCTCGACATTAAATGGTTCCTCCTGATTTTGTGAGCCGCTTGAGGGACACGTTACTAAGCGATACTTAAACTCTACTAAATCGATAGCAAATAAATAGATGGTATTGGGGTGCGACTGTTCCACTATTTGGGGGGTGACTGCAGGTAGTTAAGGTCTGCCTCTGCAGATGATTCAGATTGAGTTGTCACTGTATAATCCAATCAATTGTTTAAGTAACTTGTTGATAGAAGGCCTTAGGTACGTAGTTCTACTCCTGCATTGGAAGAAGCTATCTACTCTTCGAGAAAGTTCGCCATCTGCATTCTGATAAATTCTGGAACATTTTATTAAAGGGTCTTCCTAGCAGATGGGGAGTATAAATAACTACAGAAAATAAATATAAGATAGTTATGGACAGTTGTAAGCGAGTTACGAAGGATTCGTAAGTCAAAGCTGCAAAACTAGGCTTATAACACACTTTAGTCAACAAATACCATATGTTAAAGCCGGTGTTTGTTTTTGTTTCACATGTTTTGTAATCTGTCCTGTTACGTACCCAACTGTTTACCTCCGGTACAGAAACGTTCACATGATTGCTTTAATTGAGATGCACTGGTAGCGGACTCGCATGACGAAAGAAGCATGTACAGCATATTGCCAAAGTTTTATGTTGTTTACAAAATTGACTTTTGCAATGAAGACATTAACATACATTTATTTGGAGTTTCCCCCGACACATCAAAATTGTGTATATTGTATTATATGTAAGTGAACATACCAAAGCTTTAGAAAATCTTGGGTTTTGTTTATGTGCATTCGGTCAGGTCATAAAGCTCTGTGCTGCTGAAAGTTCGCTCAAAGATTGGCATCTTTATTTTTTTTTTAATTTTTTATTTTTTTAAAATAAACTAACCTATAGCTCAGATTTAACATGTATCCATTTATCCATTAGTGGTATGTGAACTGAGATACCAGACATCACTTACATAGCATAAATTATTTTACAATTAAAATAATAAACAACTTTGTTATAATTAAATTTATATGTACAAATTCGATACTAGCGTTTAGGAAAACTAAAAATAAAGAGGAAGTAGTTTCGATACATCACATATATTCCACATGTTTCCTTTCTAATCTTTAAGGATTCTATAAAATAATCAGCTTCTGCTATAAGTTGCACATTCTCGAAGATCCCTGTTGATTTTGAATTATTTGACTGTTTTATTGGTTTGAACGATTTATAAAATGGAGTTTGTGTTTGACTGCAAGTGATTATTACCTTTATTGCAGTATTTGATTATTGTTATGTCTGTCATTTAAAATTCTGCGATTCTCGGCATTGAGCATTTCAGTCTATTCATAACATCTCATCTTTGAAGTTGGTTAAATGTGAATTACATTAGTTTTGAAGCAGTAATATGATCTGCAATAATCCTGCATATGTCCTTTTGCCACCTTCCTTTCCCTTTCCTAAACACTGCGATAGAGACAAAAATGCGATGCTTTTGTTTTCGTATATCACAAGGGTGCGCGCAGGCTCCAATCTCAACGAAAGCAAGATGAATGAAATAATAGTCAGATGGAAGAGGAAGATAGAACAAATTGGGGAATAAAGGATAGTGCTTAACTCTTAAATTTCCAGACTCCATCCTTAATTATATCCCCCCCCCCCCTCCCAAAAAAAAACACACTGATGTTTCTTCAGTATTTGTTCACCATGAGAGATTACTTCTCCGTAAAATTGGAGAGCATTTAAGATTGAAGACTGCTAAATTCCATTGTCTTTCAATTGACAAAGGAAATATTTGTTTCTCCAAATGTTAGTCTCATTAATGACAAGACTTTACACTTTATTTGCACATTCTGGCTGTATCACCTAGCGGCGCTGTGGCCGAGCGGTTATAGCATTCGCCTACTACCTAGGCGGCCCTGGTTCTATCCCAAAGACCAGATGTGGTGGAGTAAGCGACATCAGGGCGGGTTTTCTCTGGGTTCTCCGGTTCCCCCTGCTACTCATTCCATCACTCATTATCACCTTTCCAACTATCGATTTCACCTGCATTCCATATCATCTTCCGCACTATCATACCTGGTGCTTGGCTGACCAGGTCTTCACTCTGTCCGGCCCATAGGTTCCTGTGCTCCACAACAAGCGTCTGACCCTAGACGCTTGCTTGTAAGTCCTTCTCGCTCCGCTCGAGAATTTATTGGTTAAGTCAGACGTCTTATGATATTATTTGTGATAAAACACTTTGGTCCTTATTACGTTATTTCACACTGAACACATTTCCTTATTTTTACTTAAAATATTAGCACGAAAATATTACTATTTTTGGTATAAATTCAATAGACAACGTTCATGAGCGCATCGATGGAGTCAATATTAATTAGTCGATAGATAATCATGGAAGGAAGTTCACTTGTAGAAAGTGATATTCAACAAGTTATTTTGGAAAACTGGAAGTAACCGGAAAACGAATCTGAAAGGAACGTGAACAATGTTATTGTTGGTAAACAATGAGCAACACGTAACACCCGAAAGAAAATAAGTCTATACTTGAATTTGGATGTGTTGAAAGTTTTCTGAACTTACAATTAGTTAATTGTCATATCACCACCCAGATCATTATGATAGCTCTCAGTACAGTTAGATGAACACAGTGCATCCATTTGCGACGCATCTAAGCACTTGTTTGATGCATTGGAAAGGTTAGTGATATGTTGGTAGAAGTAGTGTTAAGCTCCATTTTACTAATTCTTATGGAATACGCATCATATTAAAGGCTATATAAGCAACTTAAAACATGAAAATCTCAGTGATATACTGACGAGCTGGCTGAGGACATGTATGAATGGTCTATTTTAAGCTCAGCTAGAAATAACTTCCTAACTTTAAAATTGCCTTCTTAGTGACAACAATTATTAACGGCAAGAGGAGGTGTAACAATGAAGTGTAAATGAGAAAGGCTGAACCCTTGTTTACAGAGATAGCAGATTGGGAACTGGTGGTCTATCAGAAGCTTTTGTAACAATGAAGAGGCTCCGCTCAGCAACCTTTGGTTCAGTTGACTAGCCGGAAATGCATCCTTCATGAAGCAGAGCACACAAGGGGACAGAAGAGGGGGGCCGGGGAATGGAATGATGGAGTTAGCAAACAGAAGATGACATACAGCCAACGGCAAGGCACAGTATGAGACACTGGTGACAGTGCGACAGATGCGTGGGCAAGGACTTCCGAAGATCCTGGATCGAACCCGGAGTGGAGTTATGCATGGAGGTAAGTGAAGCGTCGCAGTAGTTTGGGAAAGAGACCGTAACCCGAAGCCAAATTTTGATAGAAACATCCTTTCCAAATCCCCCTCTTTAAAGGCTTTCCGGAGGCTATGCCTCAATTCTTCTTTAATCCATAGATAGCGACAATCAGTTTCAACCTCTTGGAATAGACGGGGCCTAGATTTATGCCACAATTCTAAATGAATTCATTCATACGAATGCATTTAACAGGAACATAATACAACAAAAAATCTGATGTGCTGCACTCACATGACTTTCTCTACTCTTGTTTTAACTATTCTTACAAACTCTTACTCCATTATCTACTACATGCTAGAAGACAAATATTTGCAGAAATTATTTTATTGCTAATTTTTTTTTTGTAGATGTAACGGGAATTTAGGAATACAGTAGGCTTTGAGCGACAATCAAATATTTTAAAGCTTTGAAATTCCATTCTCTTTGCACGGCCAAGAGATAAAAAATGTGATCAGCTACCTTCCATTAGAGAAAAGTTTAAGTATTGTAAAACTCACAAATAACAAGGGACATCTCCGAAATAGTTCACTCCACAAGAAATGCAACTGAACCTAAGTTGTGTGTTTTAAGAATTCTACATTTTCTGTTTAGTAAGATTTGGTCTCTCTCTTACAGTTTACCAGTTATGCAAAAGTCATCAAGAGTAAACAGGACTACATGGGCTATAGCCAGGAAATTCAAAATATACATTTCATTTGCCATAAAAATATCTTAAACATAAGGCATCTTAATCAAAATCGTTAGAGCCATTTTTGAGAAAATAAAAATTTTCGAAAAATGTTCAACGTAAACGGTAGTTTAAGGTGGAAGAATTTTTTTCAAAATCTCCGTGTCACATCCTTGAAAGATATTAAACTCAAATACCAACTTTGGTTATTCACTGACTTTTCGTATTGAGTTATGCTGTTCGCAGACACACACACACACACACACACACACACACACACACACACACACACACACACAAACACGCGTGCGCGTACCCTTTTCTAGAATTTTTTTTTTTTTTTTTTTTTTTTTTAAATTCAGGGGCTTCAAAAAAGCATATTTACAGTGAAATCTCCACATGGAAATTTTGGGTCGAATACAATATTTTCCTACTTGTACGTAGTAGATAATGTAATATGTTAGGTACCGTTTGCAAGGGAAATTTTCAAATTCTAACAAAACTGTATTCCTTAGGTGGAGAGCTACAGTTTGAATCCATACGTTTCTAAAAATTGCAGCTTGTTTTCTAACGGAACCATTTTTAAGTAATTAACATTCTGAAATTTTGTCAAGATTTCACTTCCTCAGCTCATCTTAAAACGAATGCATTAAACTCTTGCCACATTAGAGTATTAAACAGTCATAGTTTTATAAACATTCATAGTTTTATAACAATGTGTAAACATTACAAATATACCCTAAAACATTGCAATTACAAACTATCAGTTTGTGTTTATAGCTCCAGGAAAGCACGTTTTGTAAACAACGGAAGATAAGTTGTCTTTCACTCGCAGCGTTTCGTAGAATAAAATAATTTAAAATAACTCATCTGGAGTATCAATGTTATTTCTCTCTAAATTGTTTTCATATCAGTCATTCAGAAAAAATGCGAAGCAAACATACGAACTAATTGCATTTTTAATACATCAGTAAACATTTCTACAGACATTCGAAGAACGGGGCCATATACAAAAACTTTCCCATATTATAAATCTAGTCACCATCTAAAAGATAGGTATTGATCTAGTGAGTGAACCTTGTATTCTTGCATGCTGCGAAATTTAAATGAGAACACCGAGAAACAGGCTACCCAATAATCGGTCATTGCAATTCTATCTTCTCCTAAGATTAATTTTGCTTCCATTGCCTTTATTTGCGTCCTTAATCCCTTCATTTCGAATTTTTCAGGGTAATAAAACAACCATTACGGTGTACTGTTAACTTTGTCAGTCGTGGCAACCTATTGTGTGTTGCAAGCTGCTAACAGTGAAAATAAATAATAAATAAAAGGTACAAAAATCATACTAAAATACAAATAAGTAATTTATTGATTTAACTATAACTTAGTGAATATGTTAATGTTTAACGTTAAGGATTTGCACAACCTTATTTTTGTAAATTATTTGTTTCAAGGTTATTCTTTTATTGCTTTATCATCATCATTATCACTATTATCACTGTTATCATCATCATTATCACTATTATCACTATTATCATCATTATTATTACTACTATTATTACTACTACTACTATTATTACTACCACCACCGCCACCGCCACCGCCACCGCCACCGCCGCCACCACCACCACTACCACTTTTATTATTATTATTATTATTATTATTATTATTATTATTATTATTATTATTATTATTATTATTATTATTATTATTATTATTATTATTATTATTATTATTATTATTATTATTATTATTATTATTATTATTATTATTATTATTATTATTATTATTATTATTATTATTATTATTATTATTATTATTATTATTATTATTATTATTATTTATTTATTTATTTACCAATTGCTTTCTTTCCTTTACACAGCCGTGTTCAGCTACCGTTATATCGAAGTATTTGAGTTTTCAAAACTACTTGGTACTGTTTGCTTGCTTACTTTGGATTTTAAATTCGTATTGTTAGCTTAGAAAGAAAATAAATTTGCCTTCACATTCACATTGCCCAGATTTTCTGGATGAGAGGGAATAATTGTAATAAAAGAAAATCCGTCAGATCCTGCCAGGAATCCTGAACTTCCGAATTTAGAGGTCAGGACAGCGACCACTAGCTTGCCAATTAGGAGAGCAGGGTTCGATTCCCGATACTAGCGTAGGGATTGTCTCCCACTGGGAGACATGGTCCGGGCTGCACTCAGCCCCGTTAGGTCCCTGAGAGGCCAGTTGAGAAGCTAGTTGATTGAAAAGTAACGGCCCCTGGTCGAGAAGACCGCATAACCGGCCGGGAGGGACTCGGACGGTGACCACGTCCCACCTACGGTACTGTACCCTACTCATGACGACTGTGGTGGACAGAGATGAGGGACGCAGCGGTCGGGCGGTGGGCGTTGGCCCGAATGGGCTATTGTGCGATGGGATTACAGTGACCACTAGGTACAGAGGCAGTCTACGAGGCTAGCTTCTTTTAAATTTGTTTCTATTTGCGAAAAGCATAAAGCAGTTCTCTTTCTAAAGAAATGCCTATTTACCTATAAGCGAATGGCAACTCGCCTTTGAGATACGATATCTTGGTACTTGATATCACTTTGACAATTCACCGGGATAATTGAATCAGATAGGTTTAATGCACGAATGGACATCTTGCTGAGAAAGTTCAGGAGGAAGAACGTCGGCACGAAAAGATGGTTCGTGAATCGAGTTTCGGTGCTCCCGCTGAATTTTTCAGGCGTGATTGAAGTTTCCAAACTGTAGGTATACTTTTATAAATTTTAGTACATTATCTGACCAAACTACTAAGATGCTTTTATGCTCTGTTCTAGCAACCATTTAATCTTCTAAGTGGAATTAACATCCAAAATATAGAATACTTAAAATTGTATGTTTCTGGAAAAGAAATGTTGTTCCGAAAAAGCATATAAGATCGCAAACAAACCTACGCTTTCAAGTAGTAGATGATAATGCATTTTTTTTTTTTTTTTTTGCACTATGAAACATATTACAAAAGGATATCAGTACATTGTTTTCTCTCTACATTATTATTTATAATTGCTTAAATAATTTAATATCACAATCTCATATTTATTTATTTATCTGACAGTACGCAAATGTGTGATGTAAAAATGCAGTCATTGAAAAATGTCAAAGGAAAGAAAATTTGCCTTTAAGAATATAAACAAAGAGAATTTGGGTTGGACAAGTTCAAGGTCCAGAGACATAACCTTGAAGTTGTAGGAGTGGAAGGTCAATAATGAATTACCTGTTCGGCTAAAATGCGTTACGCTCTGCCTAGCAAATCAAAGGCCGTACAAGGTGTCGTTCGGCAAGAGCGGTTTGGATACTGCATTTGTTTTCTTGTAGCAACATACTTACTCATAATGTGCTCATAACTTATCTCCCTGTGATTGTCACTATCACTATCTCTCTCTGTCTGTCTGTCTGTCTGTCTGTCTGTCTGTCTGTCTGTCTGTCTGTGTGTCTGTCTGTCTGTCTGCCTGCCTGCCTGCCTGCCTGCCTGTCTGTCTGTCTGTCTGTCTCTCTCTCTCTCTCTCTCTCTCTCACACACACACACACACACACACACATACACATTTACGCATAGAAACACTTTATAAATCACTTTTAATATATAAGCACATGTTGTGAGCTCCGACTATTGAAAAAATGGCTCATCATTAAGTTATTACTTTTGATTTTGAACGTAATTATAATGTAATGTAACAAATGAGAACACAGCGCTTACTACTAATCACATCTTATTGGTCTTTTATGTAGTTACTGTAGCGCTAATGTTAATGTTACACTCAAGTCACTGTTCCACTAACTCAGAACAACACATCTTATCCTCGACTTGAATCACCACTGAACTGTCACAACTGAACCGCACTCGGCTCGCTGTCCAATGAACACTTTGTAAATGTTTAACTGTCTGACTAGGCGCTCAGCAGCTCCTTATAAAGGTCCCGCACACAATGAGAAGGTTTCTAGAAATGGAATATTCTCAAGTGCCAGAAAACGAAGCCTCGGGAGACCAGAACGACACACCACAGTGACTGTTTTCGTACGGTCTATTGTCCTGTTAGGGAACGGGTCTGTAACGCAGGTAGTATCGCTTTATTTTTCTTCTAAACTTTTGCACAAAACACAGTTCTCTTCTATTGACGTTAACACAATCTATGTCCTTCATGATATTATAACTCAACTTAAGTTCTCATAACCTTGACTCAGTCATTTCGCTATCTCTCATACATTAACTCCGACGATACAATCACTCAACGCTCATTAAGACTTCTTCACTTCGACGCGATGTATCTTTCACGACAACAGTACCACACACACAGCTGTCTCACACTCACTGACACACTGACCGACTGATATCTGTAACCGTAACTCCCTGCTCTGGTGTTTCCACTGGCCGCCGAATGCCTCTCGAAGCTTCCAGCAATCCCTTGCTATGAGCCGAGCTCATTGTTGTTATTCACCTATAGATAAAGTCGCGCGATTCACCTGACCTTGAGCGCCTCTCTTTGCTCACCAGCCTCTTATGTGGTGTGAAGCAGCTTAGCCCTGACCGTCCTTTTGTGCGCCGCGCCCGGCGTCAAAATATCCAAAACTTCCTGAATATTAAAGAGGTCGACAGATAACTGTGCATTTTACCAGTACTACGCAGTTAACATATATCTGCTTCAGTGATTGAGATTGTGCATTTTACTTTTACACAACGAACATATTATAAGGGTCAGCTTATACTACAAAACTTTAGAAAGACATGGATTTGTAATGCATTATGTACCTATTGTTTTAAACGAATCGTATGCATCGTGTTTTGAAATTGTTTGAAATTTTGAAGCTGTCTTCAAAACCTATCCTTCTAATTACTACACACTGCGCCACAAGTATCTATGGGGCCCCGCCGTGGCCGGGCGGTTTGTCCATTCGCCTCTCACCAAAGCAGCCCGGTTTCGGGATTCGTGGTGAACAAAGCGGCGCAGGGACGGGTTTACCCGGGTTCTCCTGTCCCCCCCCCCTCTCGTTCCACTGATGCTCCATCTTCATTCCATGTATATTCAGTGTTACCACCTGCGGTGCCGTATGTAGTAAAAGTGAGCTTTAAACACTGCCCAAAAAAAGTATATATGTAAGACGTCTCAATCTCTATGTTTGTCCTTTGAATTTAAACACAGAGAAGGATAAGGTGACTTTTGTTTGGTTTACATCGAGCCACAAATGTTGACTATGACATTACAAGACTACACTGACGGGTGCATTGGAGCAGCGAACGCACCTAAAACGGTAATATGGGCCAGGCTAAGCTATAGATAATACGTAATATAGATAATACGTAAACTCGTGTCTCTCTTGGACTCAAAAGAGGCGGATTACGTCTTGTTTTTCCTTCGACATTAGCATTGCAAGATAAGACACGAAGAACATTAGCTAATGATCCTTAAGCTGAACACAATACTGAACGTGAATTATCATCACAGTTTATGTTGGCAGATGATGCAATAAACCACTTCCCCTGACCTTGCTTGTTGCGACGGATCATGGATTCCTTATCGTTTTTATCTGGAATTAAATGTGACTGTGCTGCTTGTCACCGACGTTATGTTACCATAAAATCTGAGTTAGGATGAGCTTTTTTTCTTTCTTACTAACAGAATCGGGCTACATAGCTCCGGATAACGTGTGAGGCTCTAATTCAGGAGGTCGTGGGTTCGATCTTCCTGACCCATAGGTCATTTTTCGGGGGGTTTTCCGTGTCATTAGGTGAATGTTGGGAGGGATAATTACAGCCCCCGAATTTCACGTCTCTGTTTCATTTCACCTTCATTTCGATCCGGTTTTTCAAGGTCGGAAATGTTGGCGATGCTGTGTAGGGATTTTGCGCACTGTAACTGCTGTCTCGAAGGAGGGGTGGCATTGTATTTGCCTGACCTTCCGGGGGGGGGGGGGGGCGATATCGAGACCTTTAGGCTGGCGGGTGCTTGGTGAATTATGGTGTTGATATGAAGAACCTCCAGCGCCCCTTAGGGACCCTCAAGCTGGCTCACTCTCTCAACAGGTATCCAATATGTCCGTAGGGCGCTCTCATCTCATCTCTTCCCACCAGGCATCTGACATAGAATAGGCAGACTATCGGCTCAGTGCGAAATCCCCTCCGTCCAAACTCTAACTCTAACCCTACTAAGGGAACCCAGAGGTCTGTTTTGTTACTGCGCTTATTCCTCAGAATTCTACTTGCTCTCTCTCCCCCTCTCACTCCTTCCATTTGCCATTCCCTCTTCTGCTTTCTCAATTTCTTTCCCCTCTCTGTGCACTCAAATTCACGTTTCCCCCTCTCTTCTTTTCCATTCTCTATTTCATTCTCTCACTCTCGGCCCCTGTCGCCTTCTCATCTCTTTCTACCTCTTGTGCATTGTGCAGTCATATGACATTTTCAACACCGGTAATAAAGCTTCTTTTTCTGGGGTGTTAAAAGGTAAGTAACAGTTATCTGCAGACGAACAGAATTGATTAAATTCATTAATATGCCTTCAAGATGACGGTTACAAGCTCGAGATTCTTTGACATCAAACAATGGCATTTCCAGAATTTTCGTTGAAATCTACTTCTGTTAAACATACACCGTTCATCTTGCAAATAAAGAAAATGAGTCAGTACTTGATGTAAGGACCATCAGGGGCTCATTTAATCATTGTAAGTTCTATTCTCAACTCTACTTAATTTTTATAGTTAATTATGTCTCAAGGGTCAAAGGTTTTACTTTTTTGTATCAAGAGTTTTCGTAAGTTTGCATATATTGGGCGCATTAAATATAGTTTTGTGTTCGCGTGTATCTGTTTCCATGGTAACTTATTTGCAAGTGAATAATTATCAATTCTGTAACATATCTCGTATCCTAAGCAACAAAACCTTAACAACTTGTGGGATATAAAACGTTTAACAGCACAGAAACTTTGCATCATCCTTATATTTTGCAAAGCGATCGAAAGTACGCAGTTTCTCGTGGGAAAAGATTTACGTAGGTACGCGAATAAAAGCAAAGACGCATCCTTATATCTTAGTTATTCATCCTATTGACATTTTTTACATGACAAAACATGTCAGAAATATTATGTTTACTACTTTTCAACTGAGTTGAAAACATTAATATTAACATACAGTTATAGTACCTATCTTGAAGGGTTTGGTTAAGATTTTCATTTTATAGCACCAAAAATATTCTTGGGAAACTCTATACATGTTTACATGTGGCCCGGTAGGGTGTGTACGGAGGGGGTTCCATACTGAGCCTGTGCATTATATTGTATGTCAGACTCCTGGGATAAACCTACTCGAAATTAAGAGTAGTTTTATATAAATAAATCATCAAATAAATTCACGAAGGCAAACTTTTCGATAATCCAATTAAAAAACAACTAGTTACAAAAGGCTCCCTCTTAGATATCCCTGGCCCACAGTTCTCAAAGCCCATGAATGAATGAGTTTCGGAAACTTCTACATCTCATACAATCAAAAGTATGCAATACAGCGTGTTCTTAAAACTGAGGTACATGAGCAGCAAAATGTAAAACCTATCATAACGTGATGCCAATCGCCCGTCAAAGAGATGCTAAAGGCCAAGCTACCTCACACCACTGCTAGTAAATACGAGGCCCAACAACGATGGGGCGGTCAGAATAAAGCGTTCCCAGACTGTTCGAGAAGCTGTTCACGTGACGGGCTTGTTTACGAAAAGGTGGATTTCGAGAAAAATCGCCATTCTCAGCTGTATAAGTGAATGCAGTGTTGAGAGAAGAAAGTCTTTAAGTGTTGAATGAGACAGTTTCTAAGTGTGTAGAGAGTTCGAGTGTGTATTGTCAGAGACAGTTTTGGACATTTAATTGTGCCGCCGGAGTTGTTTGTTGTGTGAAGTAGTTTTTAGTGTTTGTATAGTCGAAAGCAGCTGTTTGTTAGAGAGATTAGAACTGAAAGACAGTGAAGTACGTATCAAGGTTACGCTTGGACAGGACAGCTGTGAGTTGCAAGGTCACGATAACTTATTTGTGTTAAAAGTGAGGACCATGTTTTTGTGATTCAATTTTAAGAGAAATAAAGTGACAAAAATAACTGAAAGTGTCATCTGTCACAACATATATATGAATATATTTGGTTTGATAACGTTATAACATACGAATTCCCATGGACACTTGATTCTCGACGTGCTTCCTCACTTATCTGCATATGTTTGTAACCCAACGCGTACTTAAAATAAATGATAGTAGTCAAAACATGTTCGTCACTCTTGGGTTCCTTTTACAGTAAATGAATTCATAACAGGCATTTCTGTCGTGCTGTTTTCGATAATGACCGATTATTTCGAGAAGCGATGCATTCAGTGCTGTGATGTAAACGTGCCGCTTCTACGTTTCTGTTTAACGAGGGGTTTTCGAATGTTACGCAACTTTAGGTAGCATCTAAAGCTAGGAACTTCTTTTTCGATTCCATCGCTTGAAGTCAGCGAGATGCAGATTTGTATATTTTCAAGGGAAGTATCAAACTCTTCGGTCCACCTTGGAATGAGACAAACGAATAGAATAACAGAGTAATATGCCATATTTTAATTGGCAATTACACCTAAAGGTCTCGAATTCGAAGTCAGAAACCGAGAGGGATGGCTCAGTCTGTAGCCCGCACTCCAAAGGTTCGCGGGTTCGATTCGAGAAGTCGCTAGTCGCTAGTCGAATGTCGGGGTGACGTATCTAATCCCTGGATTCCTTTCCCTCCCTATTTTCATTTAATTCCGTTGTCATCTTTCAGCGCAGTGATTCGGGAATATGCGGGCAGATGGTACGGCTGCTTGCGTTCTGTAAACCTTCTTCCCTGGCCTAATTAGAAGGCATTGAAAAGATTTGTTAAAAGTACATGATTATCCATCATGGTAATAGAAGAAGAGTAATTCGGAGTTTTGTAGAATTCTAGCTTTGATTGTATTTCGATCTTCAAAAGCCGAAATATAATAGTGCTTTTGAGGTTTTTGGTCCCATTAACACTGAACTGGACTGGACTAGAAGCGGGGGGGGGATTTTAAACTGTGCTTAAAAACGGGCAATTGTATGTCAGGTCCTGTCAGGAAGGGATCAGGATAATGGCGTATGCCTAATGTGAACTGGAGATTCTTCATCTGGCGCCAGTTATTATTATTATTATTATTATTATTATTATTATTATTATTATTATTATTATTATTATTATTATTATTATTATTATTATTATTATTATTATTATTATTATTATTATTATTATTATTATTATTATTATTATTATTATTATTATTATTATTATTATTATTATTATTATTATTATTATTATTATTATTATTATTATTATTATTATTATTATTTATTTATTTATTTATTTATTTATTTATTTTTTTTTTTTTTTTTTTTCCATGCAGCCGCCAGTCGCATGGGTTTGGACATTATCCCCACCCAGCTGGATAGGTACCTATAACGCCACCCCTACGCCGAAAGCATCAGTTACAGTGCGTGAAGTCCCCACACAGCAGCGCCAGACTCGCCCTTCGCATACACTTCCGACCCTGAAGAGACCGGATTGAAATGAAGGTGAATGAAATGTAGGGACGGGAAGTGGCGGAAAGGAAAATACCCACTCCATCATTTGTTTAGTGAACAACCTTTGGTCAGATTGATCAGTCCCCAAGAATCAAGCTCCCGAAAGCGAGTCCCAAGAATCACCGCCTGAGCGAAGCCGCTCGGTCCCACTAACACTGGTTTATACGAGTACGTATTTAATATCCATGAATTACATTTCTTGTTTACATTCTCGTAAGCATTGTCGCATTAACTTCTTCCATAACAAGCAGTAAGCTGTAGGACCTGTTGAGGCTAACTGCAACTGTTCTATATACCTTCGTGGTCGTCTTCTGTCTCTCGTCCGTGGGGTTTCTACAGTAACGCTTGCCTAGGAAATCTTGAAGGTCCCATTCTTTGCACAGGATCTCTCCATTGTCGCCGATATTGCTGTTATTTCCTCCATTATAGCGGGTGGAAGGGAACTTATTTGAATCCTTCTATGTGCTTCGTAGAAGCATTACAAACAAAACATTTTAATGGAATTTTGTTCTTTGATCAGCCGATTTGGAAAAAATAAATGGTTTTTGTTCCGAACTGGATTCGTAAATCCACACGAGTGTACGAAGATAGTTTGTTACTTGCAAGATGCGTAGAATAAAACATTTCTGGCATCGTCTCGGTAGTAATTATGGGATATCACACAGGGTTTCGATATAATTAATCACTTAAAAGAATTACAGGAATATTCAGAGCAGCTTTTTCGGAACACATTAATTATATTTGCGGGAAAATAAGCAAATCGCTATATCTGCTCAGGCATTTTTCAAGTTTCTTAGAAGTAAGAGAATTGAAATTGATATATTATGGAGTCATATACCAATATATGATATATGGGCTGGAGCTCTGGGGATGCAGTGCTACATAGATCACACATGGAACGATTTTTTAAATTACAGAAGAAAGCAATTAGAACTATATATCACTTACACCCTAGGGAATCATGCAAACAGGCTATTTCTTTATAATAAGTTACCAAATTCAATAAAGCAAATTAACATAACTAATACTTTTAAGTGTCAGCTCAGCAATAAATAAGTCATTGTATAATCTGGATGAATTATAAATTTGTAATTGAAGATGTATGTTTTAATTATGTAATTGAATTTGTCAAAACTGTATTGCAGTCTACTGACAATTAAGTTCAAAGTTCAAAGATGTTGACAGAATACGTAATACGGTAGCTTTCAAGTCCTGCTATCCTTGACGTGGAGATTCCTAGCTTTTGGTAATTAAAATTAAGTGAATATTTACTGGGATTATTTTCAAATAAGTGAGATCACATACAATATTATTATTAATAAGGGTTGGTGATTTCCTCCAAAATTAAACTAACTGTATGCTACCTGGTGTTTCAACTCATGATGTTTGAATGTTATATTCTTTACTTTCTCTACTACGTATACTAAATAGGAAGTATTGTATTCGACTTAACATTTCAATGTCGAGATTTCACCAGAAATATATGTTTTGAGGCCCTCTGAATCCAAAAAACAATTATAGGAAAAAATTCGTGCGTGCGTGTGCGTGGGGAGGGGGGGGGAGGGGGCTACCTATGTGTGAACTGCAGAACTCAAAAACGAAAAGTGGATTAATAACCAATAATTATGTGTAATATTCTTCGACATGAAAATTTTGAAGAAAGTTTCTCCACCCTAATCCACTCTACATCGAAAATTTTGATTTTCTCAAAAATGGCTCTTGATTTTGATTAAAATGTCATATGTTCAAGATATTTTTATGGTGGATTAAATTTATATCTTGAATTTTCTAGCTATAGCGTATGAGAGATAGACCAAAACTTACTATACAAAAATGTGGATCTCGGTTTTTTTTTTTTTTTTTTTTTTTTTTTTTTCCATGTGGAATGGACCAGTTAGGAGATATTCCTTGTTATTTGTGCGAGGTTTGCAGTACTTGAACAGTTTTCAAACGGAAGGTCGTTATTCACTTTCTTATCTGTTTGGCCGTGCAAAGAGAACGGTATTTCAAAACTTTAAAAGATTTGACTATCAATCAAAGCCTACTATATTTCCATATTCCCCTTGCATCTGTAATAAAATCAGCAATAAGATAATGTCTGCAATTATGTTTATCTCGACTAACTTGAAAAACATAAAGGAATAAGAGTTTGTAAGAATAGCTAGTACAAGAGTTGAGAAAGTTATGTGACTGCAACACATCAGATTTTTTGTTTAATTTTTACCTGCACTCAACTTTTGAGCTTTGTCTTTATGTACGATAACAATCCTGTGACAAAAAATGACAGCCCAGGCCACTTGGTTTAGAGGGCTGCTGCTTCAAAGGAGGAAGTTGCTCCTTGTCGTGCATGATAGGCATAGATTTATTTTAATTAATCTGGTGCAACGGAGATAACTTTCTTGGCGACTAATTGGTCCTCGGGGCTCGGATTATTATTATTATTGTTCTTGCTCTTGTCATCTTATAGCTGATACAAAATTTAATGGCGGGTGGCTCAACACAACATCAGAGGCTTGGCAGGTCTTGCTGTGTTGTGTAGTTAAACGCCTTGAAATCACGTGAAGGGTTAAGCCTGTGATATATCATTTGCGTCCACAAAATGTATTTACTCAACAGGAAAGAGAATAGTAATGAGCCGATATTTTATGTCTGACAATGTTGGAAGCGAGCTGCAAGTAACGGAGGCTCAAATTCATTACTTGGTACAATGTTCTCCAAAGAAAATCTCTCTGCACCTCCGGTCTGTCACATTATTTATCGTTGTACCCAAGTGTGGCCATTCCATTGGTTGTTTTAGGAAATGAACCCTTACAACGTGGCCTAAAGTAGCCACTGAAATAGCCATGGCTTCGTACAATGATAAATAATGTGACCTAGACCCGGAGCAGCAACCACCGAATGGTCCCCCTCCACAACCCCAGCCCTCAGAGGCACCCACCAGTGACCTGGGAGGTTTGAAAGAAATTTTCAGCCTCTTCAAGGACTTAAACCTCCCAGTACTACTAACAAAGTTGCGGCCCATAATCGCAAGATTAAAAAGCTGCAACAGTACCATGGAGAAGCTAGAAGCCATCATATGTTTGGTTACCACTCTCGTCGAGTAAATGGCCACTTCAAGGGGAGGCATAACTTTAACTCGCGCACTCCTGTGGAATGCAGATGGCATCCACAGGAAGCAACACGAACTTGAAAACTACCTGTGGCGTAACAAAATTGATGTCGCATTCATTTGCGAAACAAAATTACAGCAAGACCACACTTTTAAGCTCCAGGGGTATCAAATCTTTCGGAACGACAGAATTGGCAGACAGGGGGGAGGGACTGCTATTTTGCTCAGAAACACTGTTGCTCATGCTTCTGTTACGCTACCTGCAATGGCAGCGTTAGAGTGCACAGCACTTAAAACCCGTGTAAATAATCAAACGGTGATACTGGTAGCGCTCTATCGGTCCCCCAACTCCTTAAATTTCATACATGACCTCGAACAAATCCTCGCTTTAGAGGAGCACGTTATAATTGCAGGAGATTTCAACGCTCGGCACCCCTGGTGGTTTTCACGCCGGGCAAACGCGGCTGGAAATCTTCTGGTTGAACTTATAACAGATAATGACGACTTAGAGGTACACCTTCCCCCAGATCCCACATTTTGGCACAGATCGGGGCACTTTGACCCCGAAATTTTGGACTTCGTACTAACAAAAAATGCGACACCTTTAATTAACTTTACAGTGTATCACAGCCTGGACTCTGACCATCTTCCCGTGCATTTCGATATACAGGGTGGTATTTCAGCCGGTGCCTCTGGGCCTCGAAGGAGGGCTGAGACCGACTGGAATAAGTTCACCACGGAAATGCATGGGATGGCGCAACCCAGGCTGTCATACTACAGCGAGGCAGACATAGATGTCGCCATTGAAAACTTTACTGCCTCGCTACACACGGCCAAGAGAAGCGCTACCACTTACACCACAAGACCACCCGGTTTTTGCACGTACCCCGAGGTAGAGCAACTCATTGCGCGGAGACGACGCTTGACAAGACTGTGGCGGTACACCCGTCAGCCTGAATATAAAGTGCTAGCAAAATGGCTACGCAACGTCATTCGGCATCAAATTAAAATCAACAAAACTGAACAGTGGGAAAACAAAATGCTGAGTACCACCCATTCGGACTCTTCCTTGTGGAAATTATTAAAGGCATTTAAAGTCTCCACGAACGTCAACTCCGCAACTGAGGCGCTGCACACTCATGGCGGCCTGCACTTCTCCGAAGAGGAGAAAGCCGAGGTCTTCGCTGACTGTCTTGAAGACAGATTCAGCGAAAACCCAGTTACCAACCGCGATATAGAACGGGAGGTACAGACATGGGTACAAACCTGGGTGGCGCAGAAGCAGGAGCAACAACTACCCATCATAACACCGCAGGAAGTTTACAAGCTCATTAGGAAATTACCTAATGGGAAAGCTGCCGGCCCAGACAAAGTGACTAATGAGGAACTTAAGCATCTCCCGAGAAAAGCCCTGGTGCAACTGACTAAAATATTTAACGCCTGTCTGCAGCAAGGCTATTTCCCCTCTACCTGGAAACAAGCCAATAATTATGCTCCCAAAGCAAGGGAAAAGCACCAGGCAACCGGAAAACTACCGCCCCATTAGTCTTTTGTCTACTATTGGTAAATTGCTCGAAAAACTTATACTTTTTCGACTCCAAAAACAAGTTTCGGAATCTCATGAACTTTCAAATTCACAGTTTGGTTTTCGAAAAGGACATTCTACTGATTTACAGCTTCTCAGACTAACTGATGACATAACAGAGCAATTTAACAATGGGGCTTCAACGTTGGCGCTATTTCTGGACGTAGAAGCCGCATTCGACCGGTGCTGGCACAATGGCCTTATTTACAAACTGCACCACAATTTCCCGGCTCTTCAAAATTATCTATATTTGCTGCACAATTTTTTGGAAAAACGGAAGTTTTACGTCCAAGTGGGCCGCTCCTCCTCACGGGAGAGAGTGATGCGGGCTGGCGTCCCACAAGGGGCAATCATGTCACCCTTTTTGTACATATTATTCACCAACGATTTCCCAGTGGACGCCAGATGTAAGGTAGCCATGAACGCCGACGACACTGCAATATACAACCACCATAGAAATCCCCGTTTCGGCCTTGCAGAAATGCAACGTTATGTTAACAACTTCCTTTCATTGCAACATGACTGGAAAATCAAAATTAATCCCAACAAATGCCAGCTGATTCATTTCTCTAAGCGGCATCACACTTTGGCAATGGACCTAACGGTCGGTGGTCAGGTATTGCATTGCCGTCGGCAAGCTAAATACTTAGGGGTTACCTTGGACCGCACAATGTGCTGGTCCACCCACATAAAAAATAGCGCCAACAAAGGCAGACAGCGGCTATAGTTATGCGCTCCCATCTTCCGCAGCAAACAGCTGCAATTGAAGTCCAAACTCGTCCTGTATAAAGCTTTTATCCTTTCGGTGGTTCTATACGCGTGTGTGGCCTGGGCAAACGCCTCAAAAACCGCCCTGAAGACTATCCAAACCCTCCAAAACCTCTCCCTCCGGAAAATCCTCTCTGCTCCCATCCTAACCACTAACCGAACCCTTCACCAGGAAACCCAGATCCCTTCCATTCCCGAGGCCATAACAAAAAGAGCCATTGTTGCGTGGGCGCGCATCAGGAATCACCAAAATGACGTGATTGCCAATATTGGCAAGGGCGAGCCAAAGCATCGTAAGCATGCTAGAATTAAAATGTTCTAAACATTGCATGGCTCGCCGACTGATGCGCGTCCATACTAACCAGGCCCTAGGGCATACACTCCGGAAGAGGTCTGTGCCCCGGAAACGCCTCAGGAGCTGCAACCTGGCCGCACAGGGAAACTGCGGAAAAACTGTACATAGTGAAGTGTATATAGTGCAGTGTGTGTAAATATGTATATACGAGCGTGTGTGTGTGTGTGCGTGTGATGGGACATATGTGTGGTATGCCCAGGAGTAAGTGCGTGTATGTATCCGTGTATATAAATTCAAATCAAAAACGGACAAACAAAAGACCGAGTATACGCCCAAAAACTGTTCTCGGTGGGCTAAAGCTGCCCACTGTATGGGTTTTTGAACATATGAAAGCAAACATGAACACCAATGTAAATACTGTAAACTATAATTAATGTTAATTTTAGCCTGTAAGCCGGGCCCTTCTGTACCGGCACCGGGCAAATGTTTTCTATAATAAAATAAGTTGAAGTTGTAAAGACATTTTCTTTGTAGGCACTTGTACCTCTTATCGGGTGATTTTAATCATTCAAGTTGTAGCGATTTGAAATCCTCGGCGTGGCTTCAGTCATCTAGCTGCATGACTCCTTTTTATTATATCTCCAAAATCATGGATGATATGAAGTTTATAAAAATGATACGTTTCCTAAATCACTCGTAACGAATTTTATTTCTTCTTAATAGTCGTATATGCTCGAGAAGACACAATATCACATTTTTCTGTATATTTTATCCGTCGTTGTTTTATATAATTAAATTGCTAATAGCTATAATTTCGAAGAGATTATTCTTAATTTTTCAAATCGTTGCTACTTTTAACAGATTGCTGATTGCAGCATTTTCGACGAAAAGTTAACTTAATTAGACTCATAAAATCCTTGTTGTTTATATAGCATGCGAAGCACGACTTCCCATGCCTCTGTATTTTTGCATCTAGTTTTGAGGGCTTAGAAAGGAAGCTGCTTCAAAGTTCAGCAATAACTACCTAAACTTAATAGCTTTTACATGGAAAAGAAAAGGACAATGAAGAAAATGCTTCTACTTGTATTGTCAGCTGAGTTAAGTAGCACAGAGCGTATGGTAGAATGATTCTCAGGGATAAGTGCGCTGAGGCGAGTCTACCACATGTTAACATGCCATACAAACACTGTTTTTACAGCGCTGGTTACAGGCACTTGTTTTGCATTACATCACCGCCTCCAAGTTCAGATTTCTAAATAGCTGTGCTTTGTGACCACAGCTGACTCACATGGCAAATTCACTTCAGGGATTGCCAGAAAACTGGGAGCAAACAGACGGGTAGAGTGAATTTTCGAGAGCAATTCCCAGAATAACTGGTTACTATATGTTTTGAACTTGTTTCTTCCATTTTATTTGAAGCAGCTTAGAGAATGAATTTGTTTCTAATTTATGAAGAAGGGGAAAACACTGGGCTCCTATAACCTAGCATGGAATACTGCCACACAGTTTCGGAGTTACGCCTTACAAAGCATGTACCAGGTGTCATAGTTTATCCTATCATCCAATTGTTGCAAAAATTCTTGGGAACTACTCGGCCTCTCACAGACTGTGCATGTCAATTTGTTTTGGCCTCAAATCCAGCCTTTGAACGTCTTTTTCCCCAACTCCCTTTGCAAAGCTCGTGTCATCCACTTTTTAAAACAATCTTTATTTAGCACTACCGTACATTTTTTTCTGTAATTGCTGCAGTATAAAAAATCTGATGTGTTGCACTCACATGACTTTCCCTACTCTTGTACAAACTATTCTTATCGTGGTTGCCAACCCGTACGATAATTATGGGGGGTGTACGATAATTTTAATGTATGATAGTTTGATACTGGCGAAATGAAACTAATTAGTAATTACAAATAGTAACACCACGTTTACCCTCATGGCCTGTCTCCACCCCTCTAAGGCAAGCATTTCATTTCCTTCTAAGCCTCCTAGCCTTTATCCTCTTGTTCCCAGCGTGCCCAGATCTGGTAATCTCAATGAAGAAGGCACTGTTCAGAAAATTGATGATCAATGGATAAAACTCGCAATAAATGATATTTCATGTGAAATAAAGAACATGCCTGAACCTGACAGTTTTTGGAGTGCTGTTAAACACATGTCATCTTGGTGGAAATACTGATTTCAAAGAACTAGCGGCCTTTGCATTATCAGTGATTTCGTTGCCCCACAGAAGCGCTTCTTGTGAAAGAGTTTTTTTCTAAACTGGGTTAATAAAAACCAAAGTTAAAAACAGATTGACGCTAGATACGGTAAATGAACTTATTCTGTCGTCTAAGCTTATGAAAGAATGTGGTAAATCCGAAAATCTGCGAGTCACCGAGATGTTAAGGTTTATCTCAACAACAAATTTGTATAATGCTGCAATGGTTGAGGAAGCTGAACTTTCAGTTGAATCGTGCGAGAAACATAAGTGCTAAAGTTGTAATACTGGTTGAAGTCATCAATCTTGTAAGTGGATATCATAAACATCATTACTATTACATTTTCATAAGTGTTATACGGATATTTTTATTGTTGTAGCATTTGGTTTATGGTGTACGATAATTTTGAATCCAAATCTATAATTTTGAGTGGCTGGTACGATAATTTTACTTTTAAATGTTGGCAACCCTGATTCTTATAAACTCTTATTCCTCTATGTTCTTCATTTAGTCGAGATAAACATTTCCAGAAATTACCTCATTGCTAATGCTTTTATAGGTACAAGGGAAATATGGGAATACAGTAGGCTTTGAGCGATAGTCGAATCTTTTAAAGCTTTAAAATTCCGTGCATGGGCAAGAGATAAAACAGTAACGATCTTCCGTTAAACAAAAGTTTAAGTATTGCGAAACTCACGCGAAAAACAAGGACGACCTCCAAAATGGTTCACTTAGCAAAAAATACTCGTACATTTGGACATAACTTGTGTGTTTAACGAGGTGTACGTTTTTATGTAATAAAACACATTAGATTTTTTGTGATATATGCCGTAGAGAAATGAAGTTTGGGATTACAATATGTTTCAGGACTTTAAACAGACGTTGCACTTACTGTTTACAGAAGTGATGTCATATGACAAAATGTTTGACGGAGACTTCTTGACCTGTTTCTTCATCCCGTACTACCTACATGGGAAAAATGCTGTAGTTTATTAATCAAAATGTCTAATAAAGAACTGCAGAGCCTAAGGTTATTGGAACAAATAAAGATATATAATTAACAACTTATTAATGCAGTAATCACCATCTTCGTTAATGCCAAAACTATAACCACCAGCTTCACGTGTAACTCCATTTTCGAATTACGAGTACTCTACATTTCTCGCTTCATTTCACCTTTGTTTGGAACTTTATGCTCATAATATCTACTGCCATCTGATTTAGTCTTCTAGTTTTTATATTATATTTTTTGATACAAGGTTCATTGGTGTTATTTCCCCTATTAAGTTCTCTGACTTATTTTTGCGACCTTACATGTAAAGAATGTATGCTCTGCAGTATCTCTCTGTTCACAGTATAAGCATTCGTCTGTATCTTTAATAATGAAGCAGTGCAAATGTGCATTAAAACGTCTATGGCCTGTAAATATCTTGCACAGGTAAAAGTTCATTTTCCCATGTTTATGTTGTAACCATAATCTTATATTTGGAATCAGTTGTTTAGTCCAATTTGCGGTCCCCCCCCCCCACCACCACCACCACCCCCGCCGCCACCGCCGCCGCCGCCGCCGCCGCCACCACCACCACCACCATCATCATCATCCCATATCTTCTGCCAAGTGTCAACTTTTCTTCAGCATCTGCTCGATCCACATTGGACTCGATCTTCTTTCTTTGTTCAGCCAGTATAGTTACCGGTGGTGTTCTTGTAAGTAATAACAATGCTTTGCTAATAATGCTATACTACTACTGCCACCGCCACCGCCACCACCACCATCATTAGTAATACTACTACTTATTGCTACTACTTAAGTTTTATAAGTTAACGTTCCTCGTTAGGAATGAAATTAGAATCTTTCGAAAATGGTTAACTGTATTTTGATGGACTATATTTCACTTGCAGTAAGGTATTGCCATTTTCTTATGATTTCACAGTTGTACAAAATGGCTGGAAATTCAGTCAATATAAAGAGGACTTTATAGGACATTTACAGAGAATTCGAGGCACGCATTCTTTTTAAGCATTCATAATTCAACTGTAATGTTTTAAATATTTAGAATCATAAGATCATTTTATGACTCCTGTATGATTGGGTTTAGGTTTGAAAGGGATGGACTATCGAAGCACTAGGCAGGCACCTCGATCATTTTGAACCTTTACTTTCTAGTCTCTCGGAGTGGACTAAGTTTTATTGATAATTGGATACCTACGAAAGCTGCAAAAATAACATTTTGATTTTCTGGTGAGTGACATTTTGTAAACAACACTTATACAAAGGGAAATATAGGTAAAAACCATTAGCGTAAGGATTGAATGTTTGTTACATGCGATCAGTAAACCTTTGATCTTCCAGATAGACTCTGAAACTTGAACTTCTCGATACAGCTGCATATGAATCAGCGGAAATAATTAGAACACGAAACTTTCTTCTGCAAGCTCAGCTTCTACTTTTAAATAGGACAATGTTACCGATTATTTTCTAAACGGATGTAACAAATTAAATGACTTTCAAACAATTTCAGTGTACAAAACTCTGTTGGCACCATTTTCGTTCCATGGAGTCTGTAAATGTCAATCGGGCAAACAAATTGGGACTTGACTTGAGCATTTGATAATCGTTTTTCTTCTAAGAATAGTGCTGAAACTTGCATGACTTCCAGCTACCAAATTCAGTTTTGTGATGCGTTCTAAATACAACGGACTGTTTTGTCCTATTTTATTTTGCAAAGGCGCCCGTCTCTCACTCACTAAGTGTCTAGAGCTCATCCTTTAGCTGGCTAATAGCTGACCGAGCATTAGTGAATACTAATCTGCTTCAAATCAGACGCGACCCTTGTGCGGAAGGGACAGAAAAATTTATTTCTGTAATTGAAGCGTTTCAAATCTACCAAATATATTACAGAACCAATGGTATGCATACTGGGGACATTATATGCAATTCAGTAACGGTTGCGTTTACAAATGCTGCTCTCAAGAACATCGTGAATTTTCTGTTCGAGATTGTCATGACTCATTTTCTTGCAGTTGTCTGTCATGTGTTTTCAACTGTGCAGATATCCTAGTACGGAATTCCGTCTTCAGCTTCTGCAAGTTTGATAGTGGATTTTTGTTTTCAAAATGAAACAATAGAAAGATCTACAGGTCGTTGAACAGCAATTACAACAAAACAAAGAAGCTTATGCCATTAGTGAAACTCTTTAGTAATGTGTAACCATAGAGAATACAAATTCATGTACGAAATATCTTTGTCTTTGCAAGCTAATTGTGTTTGAAACTGCAGCGAAAATTCCTCTTAACTGCTATTGCAGTTCTGGGTTATAACTTACTATCAAACATTTCAAATATCTATATTTTATGGGTTACTTTTAAACAGTGTCCAACAGCAAATGGTGCGCAGCTTAGTGTTTACTCGTTATCAAAGTGTCAAAAACCTCCGTCATTTCAAGTATAACTCCGGCTTGGTGTATGTCACACCATCTCTATAAGAAGCGGAAGAAAAAACTGAAGTATGATGTGACGTCAGAGAAGGAAAGAAGCAGCTGTTACTTTGCGACAGTTCTGTGGGGCAGGTCAACATACACAAGCAAATCGAATTAGTATTAGGGAGAATCACGTAAATTGTAAAATTCAGGCTTGATTTTCAAGCCAAATTCCCCTCATGTTTTGTATTCTGGTGACTAGATCCAGATTTCACTGTGTTAAATATTTCACAGTGCACAAATGTATCCATTACTGAATATTGTTCAGAAGGAAAACAAAATAAAAATTGTACATTTTTACCGTGCTGAAGTTGACGAAATTTGAGCGGAAACTCATACTTTTAGCTCTCGTGGAAGGGGGAAAACAAAGGAAAAGCGAAAAAATAAGTAAGAAGGAAGAAGAGGGAGAAAAAAAAAAAAAGAAAGAAAAGGGGGAAAGAGAAAAACAAAGAAAGAAAGAAAGAAACGAAACAAATTAATCTAGAGTTAGGTTCCCTATTCGCAACTACTGCACTGTACTGTGCTATGCATCCTGGAGCGGCTGTGCGTAACACAGCCAGTGCCTCACCTTCCAAATGCCCATGTGATCGTAACCTACAGTGCTCTTGTGATACCGGAAGGGTGCTGAAAAGCCTCGCCCTGCTCATGATATTTTGTGAGAAAGTCTATAGTAAATAATACTATTTTATTGTCATTTCATTGATGTGTTGAGTATTTGTTAATATTATCATAATCTCTATTCTACTCAGAGAAACTTTGTTAGAGCAATCCGCTGCTATAGGAATGGAGAAGAGACCTTCGTTCGCTGAGTCAATAAGCACTTAACACGGATAATACTACCAATAGTCTCGTAAAATACAGATAGAGAGCCAACCACTATTCAATATCAATATACCCTGTCTTTAGCTGAACCGCTGTTTGCAACTAAGAAAGTGAACTATTCCTTATTTCATTACTTTCGTCTTACTTCCACAATCACGCCACTAGATCACGTTTTCCGCAGGTAAAAGCTATTACCTATAAGCTCGAGTTGTGTGTTCTAAGCGTTGTTAATTTGGTCCGCCTGCGTTTCCTGTTGTAACATACATTAAAACTGAATGTCATTTAAACTGAAAAACAAATCAAATTAAATTTACTAAAGAAAACAATTTCCCAGTTCCTCAAATCCTAACATGTGACGGGATATACAAATTAAACCTCGTTTAGCTTCTGTTATTTACCATCCGGTATGGTTGCATCGTCTGTAGCGACATCTCCTAATTTGTACTGTATCTATGTCTTCTATTTTATTTGGTGGAATAAGATATTTGACACTGCACTTGTGTTTCATTTCGAGGATATAAATTCCTGTTGTTTCCCGGCCTCAAAACAAATTGAATCCCAAAATAGGTTACAAAGCTGTTCTTCCAAGCTTTTCTTGATATAACGACGGAAACAAATATTTATAATTAAAAGAAATCTATACGCACCATAGTTCTATTGTTTTTTAAAAACATTGCCTACCTTATATAAATTTCATTAATCATATACATATCTAAAACATGTGGTATTTTAATTCAAAAAGAGCTATTTTGAGAAAATTTGCTCTTATAATAGTTTGGAGTGATTTTTAGATATCTTCGTCTCACATCTTAGAAACTCCTGAACTTGAATACTAAGTTCGATATTTATTCGAATTTCGTTTTCGAGTTACGTTGCTCACACACACACACAATATGCATGTGCACTTCTAAACACTTTTTTGAATTCAGGAAACCTCAAGACACATATTTCCACTAAAATGTAAACTTAAAAATTTTGGTATGTTAAAATACTTCCTGTACCTATTACAGGTGAGTAGCAGATAAATTATAAAGTTAAGTGCAAAATAGATTTTGCACCCTAGGCTGCCAGCAATACTGTCGTTTAACATCGATGATTCCAGATGAACAATAATTGTGAGCTTGAATGCTGTAGGTTCCTATACAACTTTGTCGTAAAACAAATGTGTTCAATTTTCGACCTAGACCGTCTTCCCAAACTTTATTGATGTATTGCAGCTACTAGTCTTATGAGCAAAGTTTTAAATAACATATGAAAGATAAATAGATTTTGCTTTTTCTGTTTTACCATGGATATTTTGCGCCTTGAATTGAGGACGTTTCCAACATTTGATGCTACTGGCAATTCATAAAATTATTGTTCTTTGTGGTAATAAGCTAGGCTTCCTTCTTGTGGTTTATTGGGAGAAATGTGAGTGAGTTGGAGAATTTACTGTCCTATCGGCATGTTACCACGCTAAGGCAACCAGACGGAGACCGGAAGATCCGTGGTTCAAATCCCGGCTTGGCAATGAATTTTTCAGTTTGATTCTACTTTTCCAATATTTTTGTTTGCAGGTGGGGCATGACAAGAGTGGAGGGGACGATGCTTCTACGGAGCTTATCGCTGCTGGCACTCATGTTCCGGACAGTTCTGACTGATCTTGAGGGTGAAAACGTGTGTTCGCGACGAGAGACGTGAGTAAACCATCTTTTACTTGTGTCACTAATTTACACTGTATTGAAAACATCCTTGGGCAACCTCTCCCAAACGTACTGGCTACAAAGAAATCACATATTAATTATTACCACTATATTAACCGAGTGTTTTGCCTCCGCGTTAGTGGGACTCGAATGGGAGGTACAGGGTTCAATTCTCCTTGACACCCTACTGGTTTTCTCTATTCGGTAGGCAAATACTGGGATGGTTTATGTTCTGGTACAATGTCTTTCTTCTCAATTCCTGATCATGTTTCAGGTTGCATTCAGGTTTCGCAGTGTGAGGCAGTGCCGGACAGATGGCACAGCTGCTTGCGTCTCTGAGGCCTTTCCTCCTAAGTCTTATAGCCTTCTGTGATTCATTCACTTCATCCCTTCCTCCTGAGCGGTAGTAGCACAATAGATCTATGTAGATTGCAGTGTGCGAGAGTATGTTGTATGTAATGGCAAACTGATTGGTTTTCAACTAGGAACCCCTGACCGAAAATGCACGATTTGGACCTGTAGCGCATCGAAGTGTGCGATGGGTGTACGTTCACATTTCGTCAATAAACCCTACATCAACGAGTTCTCTACATTACAAAGGGGCTTCGAACTATGCACCTCCTACGTCATTGCAGAGATTATATCGGCGGAGGTGAGTCTCATGCACATGACCCAATACATGCGGTTGTCTTTGAAGATTTTCAATCGCTGCACAGAATTGAGCAATGAGGTTCTCCACTGACCTTACAGGAGTGCCATACAACATATTCTTTATACAGCTTCATAGAAAATAGTCGAGAGGTGTCAGATCTGGGGACCATGCTGGACATGGAACTGGACCACCTTTACGAATAGATCGATTTGAATATGAGGCGTTGAGGCGATTTCGCACATTTACATCAAAGTGTGCTGAAGCTCATGTCGGCCATTTCGGCAACTGTGTACTGGTACGTGTAGCACTGCTGTTAAAACATTACTGTACTGGAAACTACGCAAGTAACGCAGTAGAATCCGCACCAAGAACTTTATGGAAGCATTTGGTGTAGGAATGTTATTATATTCAGATCGTTCATATCAGTATTCAGATGGCTAAATGGTTATATACCTTTCATATTAAGATACCGCAACGAATGTTAACAAATTGTCACAATCGTTCGTTCTTAAACTTCGACGCTCTCCAGCTTCCAAGCCATACAGTTCCGGACAGGGATTCCTATCTGAAAATCAATCAGTTTACCATCCCGCACACATACTAAACGTAGGTGTTTTTTTTGGGGGGAGGGGGGGGACCCAGTATATACAATATTTCTTGACATAGATAATCAGACTAGTATATGTTTACAAATAAACTATAGTGCTCTTTATTTACTGAAAGGCTCGAAGACCCTCCCGTGTTGAAGCTGCTTAATAAACGACCCACCGACCAAGTAGCCCTGGGTCCATGGGGAGTACTCGTTCCTTTGAGCAAGCATGCACACCTGAAAGATAAGGATATGGAAAGGAAATCGTGATAGATAAGAAACCACCCCAGCATTCGCCTATCGAGGAAAACCAGAGGTGGTGATCGACGTAGTCGAACTCGAGACCTCCCTAATGCGAGTCTCAACCTTACCCCGTTTGGTTAATACTTGCTAAATGAGGGTTTATGTACGAGAGTTCCACGTTTAATAAAAAATTGCGATTTTTGTTTTGGGACCATGGGCGTCGCGAAGAGGAGCAACTGCGGGCCCCCTTGGAAATTAAGGAATTGAATGTGCAGTAAAGTAGTATTAGACTATTGTTTTAATTTTGATGTAAAGAATAATTTTATTTAGCATATATTAATACGGTTATTCGCAACATTCATATCTCTTACAGTTTTTGACAAAAGAATAATGAATTAATACGAAATTAATTTATGTTTGATTAATTAATGTTTGATTGCAAACATCCAAGAGGCGCCCCCATCTGGCCCATGCTTGGGACTCAAGTAAGCTGTACAGAGGAAAAGATCTATTTAAGTACTCTGCTGAATGTTCACTTTATGTTACAGGTACACGGTGACTCTGCCTGTGTGGGTGAAAGAGCCAGTGCAGGTGAAGACTTACACCTGGTGCTTGGGGGTTCCACCTCGTTGCACCAAGTATCGCACAGAAATGAAAGACAAGCTCAAAATTCAGGTAAATATAGCTCTTTAGAGGCTCAGATTGTCTGTATTTATAGGTAACATTTGGAAATTCTCAACAGTCTTTTTCTTCTTCTAAATAAATACCTGATACTAATACATATAAATACTTACTACGAGACCTAAAATCGCATTTTAAAACACAGTGCGAGTACCTATGCTGAAATTGTTAGCAATCTGATACTATTTCGAGACGAATGTGGTTAACGACAGGTGTAAACAGAACACAGAAATGAGTAAGGATTAGTTCAAAGGTGCAAAACTATGATTCGCAATTACATTTTGACTCGCTATGTCCCGTTTTATAGTTGTCGGTCGTTCTCTTTTCCAAACTAGTTTCTACGTATTATAATTTTCAGTGACACATTATGGCTGAATTTTCACAGTGGCTCCCTATCAAAACAGTAAGTGTCAGACTATGGATTTAAAAATAACGTATTATACGAAAATGCATTGTATAGTACTACATTAATACAGTTAGAAAATGACAAATCCAGTCCGTCTACTTTTGTATCACATTGTTTGTCTTCTAAACTTTTCCACTCAGTCTTTCGTGATATTAAAACTCACAGTTGCCTTCTTCTCCTATCCGTCACTCAGTCCTTTCACTGTCTCTACATTTTCTCTATCTCTCATACAATAACTCCAATGATACAATTACTCGACGCTCGTTAAAAATCTTTACACCACAGCTGTCTCGCATTCACTGACACAATAATCGACTCATATCTATAACTATATCTTGGCTGCTTCCTCACCTCCTTATATAGCGGGGAAGACGCCACACGAGCTTCTCGCAAACTTCTTTAAACACGCCGCAGATGACGTAACCAGATCTTTCTAGAAGGCTCTGGAAACCCTTTGTCAATGTACCGCCATTATCAACTTGAAATGAGCGTGATTGGTCTACCAGGGACAGGCTTTCTCCGGCAACAACCGAAAAGCTGATTTAGGCGCAATGCAATTTTCGATGCAAGGATGACCTTACAGTTGCAGTAAAAGCAGTTGAGAATCAAAAATTGCAATTTCTTGTGATTAAGAGTAGTCCAATCTTAGGAACTGCTGAATGAAAATTGCCTATGCAACTTTTCAGTGATTACCTTTGGTTGTTAATTTTTTTAAAAGGTCATAAATTCAGGTACGAAATGATTTGGTTTTGTTTTCTGTATTTTCCTGGAATATATTGTAAAAGAGCACTTAATATTATTTTACTTTCGTTTAATTAACGTTTCTACACATATAATTTAGTAACAAATAATACTGGGACAAAATGACAAAAGTTCAGTCCAGGTGCTTTTCTATCACTTTTTCTTCTGAACTTCTGCACAAATACGTAGTTCTCTTGAACTGACATTAACACAGTCTACAGTCTTTCGTGATTTTACAATTCACAATTGTTCACTTCTCGTAATCTTGACTCAGTCCTTTCAGTGTCTTTCTTCACTTTCTCTGTCTCCCATACACTAATTCCGACGATACAATCACTGACGCTTGTTATATCTTCCCCACTTCGACGCGACGTGCCTCTCACGACGACCGAATTACACACACGGAGACACAGACACAGACACACACACACACACACACACACACACACACACACGGAGAGAGAGTGACATACACACACCTGTCTTGCACTCACTGACACACTGAACAGCTCATGTCTGTAACTCCTGCCCTGCTGTTACCTCGCCTCCTTATATAGCAGGAATGACATCACACGGACCTTTCGCGAACTTCTACAAAGACACCGGCTGCCGTACAGTTCTCGAAGGCTCTGGAAAACCCTTTGTTTTACCACTTAATTGTTGTTAGTCAAATGTTTTCTCGTGTGAGTGGTGTGGAAAAGCTTGACCTTGCGCCTTTGTTTACCCTAGCCCCGATCGTCCTTTGTTGTGGGCCACGTCAGGCGTCACGTTTCCTGGGTCTACATGCATTGATATAGCAATGCTACTATTGAAATGATGAAATCAATATCATTTTTCAAAACGAGAAATATTTATATTTCTTACAAACATCCATGTCATCAATCCAGCATGATACCATGTTAATATCCAAGTTTCGTATTACACCAAAATACAGCTCTAGTTTTAAACAATGACACCATTCTGCAGTTGACCGTGAGGGGCGGGGGGGGGCATTTTAAAATCACGTCTGTTTAGTAGCTTTTCTTCTTTTTTCGACAAAGCGGTAAATTTAGTGTTCAGCTTGAAACATGATAAAATATCTGTAAAAGAACTGCACCGGTTAAAGTAGCAGATCTGGGATTCTTATTAATATGCTGTTTAAAACATAAGAATTTCTTCTTTGTTATCTAAGGATTTCCTACAACATTCTCAATCTGCTTCCTGCATTCGTTCATTGAATTATCTTGTTCTTCGTCATGTCCTGTCTAGAGATTGTGTTTGATAGTGAATATAGTATTCGCATGGTAAATGAAAATACGTTCTTAGGATCCTGAACTAGTATTTGTTATGGTAGTGGATGATGGCCACTTGCAACCAATAAATTTAGACCTTGAAATCAAAACTTGGCAGTTATGCTTCCGCTTGTGATAGCTTCTCTATTGCTAATTGTGTAGGTCGTTAGCGCCAAGTCTTACATATGTACACAAGCTAAAGCACTACTAAGTTTAATTACCCGAACGTGTGAAGCGCTTCTTGATGGTAAAGTGCCTGAGGTACAAACCGACGCTTAAGCTTCATACAACGCGATTACTTTCTAGGTCTGCGCTCTACCAAACTACGGTTCGGAGGTTTTAGTACAGTACATAAATGGCACGATTACCGGTAGTATTGGTAACATTGGTAGGGAAAGAAGCATCATACAAAATACAACGAATTAAGAAATTTAATGAGAAATTCAAGCATAATGATCACCAAAAACTATAATCATGACATTGGTCACTGTGATCAAAATAAAAGTTGTACTTTTCGATTCAAAATAACATTACTTGTGATCACTATCAGTGTCTTTGATCTGAACTGCAGGCTACTTAAAGGACCTTCCAAATGTTTTTGAAGACACATACTATGTTTCCATGGCGAATTCAAGTCAATGAACGCGGATTCAAACGAAGCTAAACCAGTACGCTTATTTAGTGGGATCGGATCGAAACTGTATTGCATAGAAACACCTACCGATTCAAATCGATTTGAATCCACCAAAGATGCTAACTTATACTGTACTCGTGCACACTCGTCATTTTGTTTCTTTGGTGAAAGTAGTGTAATAAAACATAAAGCCATGTTTATTATTTCTGCAATCTTGCAATATATTCTTCTCAAAAATATTATTAATCTCAAAACCTTGTTAGAATTCGCAGAAAACATTTTTACACGTTCACAAACATAAACCATATGACTAACATAAAAGCTTGAATTACTTGTACTTGAGCCTTATATATCCAAATCGATCTCATTTCCAGATTGAATTCAGCATAGAAACGTGGAAATGGGAATGGACTCAAAATCGAGTTAATTTCCGCATGGAAACGTAGTAATTATATTCCATAAGTTAAGCAGACCTGTATATACCCTCTCTTAGTTTCGAGAAGGTTCAAAGTTCAACACTTTCGGTTTCGAGAGGAATCTCGTAAATTATAATCATAAAACGTAAACAGCGCGATCGATATGAGGTAACCCCGATAGGTATGCAACACATCTAACGTACAGGTAACGCGGGTAGGTTCTTAACTGAACAATTATTCTAGTAGAAAAACTACTGTAGTCTTCAGATACTCTACGGTAGCCTATGGTAGTTTTACAACTCTATTACTGCCTTTAGTCCACTGTATAGTGTAACAAAATTGGTGTGTTAATCTCATATACGTCAGAAAACACCCTCTGGCTAAATATTTTATGTGTTCTGATAATAAAAATCTAGCCAACCTCTTTTACAATCCTGATATGTAAAGGCCTGGTGTGAGATTATATCCATGACTCAGTTTGTCTTACGAACTTATATGCACATAATATATGCCTTGAACAGTGCAGTGTGTACTTGAACGAGTTTTCACCATATGCCACAAATGCCGTATGCCGCTTTTCCAAAGTTGTGTTCATCATGCTGAAGAAATTAAAATAAAATATGCTTAGGATCCACCAGGCAGCTTTCAAGATGCTGCTTCTGTACTGTGGCTAACGGATATCAACGAGAAGATAATGCAGTGGTTCAATGAAAGCGTAACGCACCGTCGACAGTGTCATTAAGCAATTGAAGATCTCCCTTCTCCCCCTTGAGCTAATTTTCCCAGACATGTTGTTGTACTCCTGATGTAGGGTATTCCAGTAGGCCAAGTGTCAAGCAATCGGATTGCTGCATATCAATGACGAAGGGTCGATGTCAAAGAGTTGTTTCCGCACCTCTTTTAGTCTTAAGTTTATTGCTTCAAGAGTGTGAAAGGGTTGTCTCTATGTTAAGTGTCCTAGACGAATTTAGCGGAAACTTGAATGGATGTACGACCCATCTTCACACTCGTACGTCTCAAACAATACAGTCGGTCGGGTCCATGAAACACATAGTATCGTTTTTGGTCGGAAACATCCCTTTCATCCCCACTCACATAACAAAACGGACCGCAGGCAGTTGCTGCCTCGCTGACCTTGACAAAGTCGGCACTCCTAATTCTTGGAATTCTTACAATTTTCTTGTAAAAATTCAACTTCTTAGAAATAAATAATTTAAATTGATTGATTATGATTAATTATTATTGTGTGCTATGAAATTCGTTAAAAAATAAACAACGGTCCCAATTCGTGATTTATCGCGATTATTTTATTCGTATATTAGCTTTTGAAACCCCAAATTCATGGATATTTATAAGAAACAGTACCATATCATACATATACTGATCTCCATAAATACCTGCCTCTGATCGTAACTAACCACTTCAGTCTGCTGAGAAAATAAATTGCATTGTTATTCTACAGTACTCTTATAGTTAACAGGGAAAACATGTATGTTTATTTTTGTAATGATTTTTCAGACAGAAATACGTGAGCGGGTAGTGATGGTGTGTTGTCGTGGTTATGCCCCAGACCGGAACGAGACGCACTGCATCCCTGTATGCAAGGAAGGCGGATGTCTTCACGGTCTTTGTGTTTCCCCAGACACATGCAGATGTGCAGCGGGATACACGGGTATTCATTGTGACAGAGGTACGTAACTGCTCTGCCTTCACCATAAAGTATTACTTGAACATTTATCATCTTCATTTTAAAACACACGCCCCAAAAGCAGTTCCCCAAACATTTTTCAGAGAAGCCCTGACATATTACTAGTAAATACTCCCAACAGTCCCACCGATCACCATACATATTCACCAGCGACGAACAAAATTGGAATAAGCTAAGAATAGAAGAGATTATGTATTCTTTCATTATAAACGTCACTGTCCTGAAAGTATTGTCATGTATTGCCCTCTGTAGAATTACAATTTGGAATATTAACACTTTTGTTACCGTTTTATTGATGCTAGTCAGTTAAGTTGCCTTACCTTTTTTGTGGTTTTTTTTCCCCTATGAAGGCACCTTTGAAATCAAATTGCAAATGAAATCAAACGGTAGAGTTTAAATAGAACACCATATTCATATGGTCAATAAAGCTGAAGAGGAAAGAACTTCACAAGATACAATCGTATACTTCGATAGGCAGGTGCAACCGGAAGAGATTTCTGAGGAGTATAGAGTATTATAATGAAGTTATTGGTAAAGAACCTCTTGATTCCACTAAGACATTCGAAAAGTAACGGCAACACTGTTGTAAATCAGAGGACCTAGTGGTGACAATTGTAATCTTATAGAATGTTGTTGAGCAATCTTTGTTGTATAAAGCTGTAGCATTCAATGTCTCAAAATAGTAATACTTTGTGAATACATTCACTGTTTCTTACATTCAGCAAGTGATACCGCCCTAAAACTATGTTCAGTATATATGAACAAACGTACTTCGTAAAAGCTATTGCAAGATGGTGGAAGCTTTCTGCCAAGGAAAAGAGGAATTTCAACACGGAGCACGTGTTGGTAGACCCGTTGCTGTAACAAGCGATCTCCATGTTTAGGCCGTAAGGGCTTTGCTGGAAGATGACAGACGCCGGACATATGTGGAGATTTCCAAGGAACTTGGTAATGCAGCGTCCACTGTCAGTTAAGAAAACAGCTGAAAATGTGTTTGCGCAGACTTACTGAAATTGAAAAGTGTCAGCGAAAGCAAGAGCAATACGAACATGAAGGTAAGGCCTTTCTTTGTCGCATTATCACAATGGATTACACATGGATACATTCGTATACACCTGAGCTGAAACGACAATCAAGCGAATGGCGACGTACGGATTCACCAAGGAGATGCCGAGCCTTGCAGGATCTTTCGAAACTGATGATTACTGTGTGTTATGATTACGAAGGCATATCTCATGGTATCAGAGAAAATGGAGACTACAACTTGTGTTATTTGGAACATAATTTGCGCCCAGCATGGCGTCGTAAACGACCTCAGACCATTGGGAATCATATTGTGTTACATGGTGATGCCCGTTATCATGTAGCCGCAACAGTGAAGAATTTATTTAGAAAGTGGAATTGGGAAGTACTTGAACATGCACCAAATTCACCAGACATGGGCCCTTAGACTGTGACTTATTCTCAAAGATCAAAGCACTTCTAGAGGCATTCGAATTTAATCAGGAGTTGACATCTATAGAGCTATAGATCGATTAGTGAGAGAGATATCCAGAAATGGTGCTGCAGATGGAGTGCACCGTCTTTCAAGGATTTGACAACGTAATGTTGACTTGGCAGGAGACCATACATGGAGTTAGTAATGTCAAAAGTAGCTTAATAAATGTTTGTGTTATAGCAGTGTTGCCATTACCTTTCGAATGCCCTAGTAATTATCCCTAATTATAGAAAAGAAAAGTCTAGTCTATATTGGATCATGCATCAGTTTCACTTCCTATTTCTGCAGAAGTTGCATTTATTTGCAAAGCAATGTGTGAGGATGCATGTAAGATCTGACGCTTCCGTTCACCGCCATAAAACTTTTAGATTATATTCGTAGTTTCACGGGAGATGAGCAGTGTCAGATTAACAGGTTGAAGCTTTTGGTCATGCCGTGTTCTGAAAGCATCTTCCGTAACTGCCCTAAAGCTGAAACCCGCTAACATCAACACCAGTCATCTTCCATAAGAAGAAGCGCCTTGTGGAGGAAGCAAAAGTCATACAAATGAATATCTAGTTTCTGTATTGTGTCCGAAGGTAGATTATTAGATTTATCCTATACACCCAAGGATCCCCATTTTCAAATAGATGCCCCGCTGTATCTGAAAAATTTATTGAGATACTATACTTTAGCAGTTGGGATTCTAAGAGAAGAAACAATAAGCTAGTAGTTATTAAATTTAATTTAAAAGCTGAAGATAAAAATGTTACGTTATAATTTTATCTTTTCTCATGTAGTGCCTTATACGAAATAGTGGGACAAATAAATACACACATGTGTGTGCGTGCGTGTGTGTGTGTGTGTGTGTGTGTGTGTGTGTGTACGCTATAAAGTCAGAAAATGCATATGCGTCATGAATGCAACTTTTTGTAATGCTTATATTTGCTCTCAATTTGTTTATAACGACACTAAATAGCTTGCGCTTAAAATTATTAAGCATGTTTCTGTATAAAACTTCAATATTTTGACTGAACCTAAACATGTAATATTACACTTTTATTTTCCTGGTATTTTATAAGCACACTTCTGATGTAGTTCCAATAATTGCCACAAAAAGTTATTCCTGCTTTGTAAATAGAAACCGTTTTCTGCTATGCTTTGGAAAGAGCAAATTGTTATAGTTATCCTTGTAGACATAGAGGATTACTGGAATTATTATTCCGATCCTACTCTCAGAGTTGCAGTTAGGACCATCTGATACTGTTTCAATTTCTGGTTTTCCCTTTATTTGCATTTTAATCTAGGGACTTATTTATCATTTTGAAAACATACATTATCGTCCATTTATGTTGCAGAATGCGAGAACAGTCGTTGGGGCATGGACTGCATCCAACCATGTTTGTGCAAGAACGATGCACATTGCAACCACGTGACCGGTGACTGCAAGTGTGAGCCGGGTTGGAGAGGAACAACGTGAGTTCTTTCAAATTGCACAGTCGTAGGTCATAAGTTCTTTAAAGCATGGGGAAAAAGATTTTGATTGCATTTCATTTTTTTCTTTCTTTTTCGTTCCCTTAGAGCGCTTATAAATATGTGAATCTAATACACGATTCTGCCACTAAACATTTGGAGTGAACACTCGCACTATTTTCTCTATTCGTGCAAATTTACATATATCCATTAATTATTGTAATGATAGAAAATGCAGTTTTCTATCCATCTCGTTTGTCTCGAATGATTTCAAATTGAGCAATTTTTAATTACACCAAACATAAGGAAAGCATTCAAATGTTTAGCGACAACAAGCACTTGCGATGGAAATAAAAAGAAGAATCGTACTTGGAAAAATGTAATTTTACAAAATGGAATATTTCGAAAAGAACTCTGCGGAAAAAATTACACAAGTAGCGAATTAGAAAGAGATTTACATTTTCTGTAATAACTTTAAACCCATCTCTTATGATTTCCCTGCTATACAAAATGATACAAAATTCAACCAGTGTGAATTATACTCACATTCACAGAAAATTCAAAACATGCACTTAATTTGCTGCATTAATATTTCAAGTAAAATTAGTATAGTCATTTATGAGAAACTGAAAAGCAACGAAAATTGTTTCATGCATAAGGTAGCTTGGGGTAATTTTGTGGCATGCGAGACAGTGTTTTGTTGATGTATGAAATGTGGTATCTATTCAAATTTTCAGTTTTGAGCTAAGGTGTTCACCGACTCGCGCTAAAATTTCTGTGCTTTTTGGTTAAGTGGACTTCAAAACACATTTTTGGTAAAATACACACATTGAATTTAGATACAAGAGAAAGTAAACATGCCAATTTTAATACCTTTTCCCCCCTATATTTGTGAAATATTCTAGGGGAAGTTTCTTGCAGAATATAATCAGAAGACAAAAATCATGTCTTGCTTACACATAAGGATATACATACTATTAGTAATATGCAGCAAAGAAAGACACCTTTGCTATGCAAATTCAGTAGATGTAATCACATGTAATCAGCCAGAATCTATAAATTGCAGAAACGATTATATAAAAACTGACACAAATTAAAATATTTGCCCATATACTCGTATATATGATCGCAGAACCCCTAAACTGCATACTCAAGTGTACAAATGTTACAGCATTCAGTAATTAAAATAGATGAAAGCAAAATAATCATCTTAAAATAAGCAATTTTAAAGTGATTTCCCCATTTCCAAAAGCAGTATTTTCGATCAAAGCAGGATCACGTGCTTTTTTGAAATAGTTTGCTTCCTAAAAGAAATAAAAGGTTTCCAAAAGAACTCACTAACTTGAAATTACAGGAAGTTTAGCATCCCACTTAGAAGTTCAATATTAAGATTGCAATAAGAACAGTACCTATTTTGAAGACTGCATTCCGAAAAAGTGCGCTTTATGATTTATACGAATCCTAGGAATCGAATCATGGAATGTTTTTACATAAATAACAGAAAGCATAAAGCTTTTGCTCATTCCGCAACATTGTTATATGTTTTATTCCATTCCCAAGCACCTCGTTAGCTGAGGTTATTGAGGTAGAATATCATACTGTTTGTATAGAAAGTACTCAGTTTATTTTTGCTTTATCAATCATTTAGCTATGATAGAATGAGAAAGCATTATATTCGACCCAAAATGTTTATGGTCCTGTCATTGACTATGCCAGGGAAAAAAAAAAGCATTTTTTTAAAAAAAAAAGATTATGACAATAAACAAATGTGTGTGTGTGTGTGTGTGTGTGTGTGTGTGAGAGAGAGAGAGAGAGAGAGAGAGAGAGAGAGAGAGAGAGAGAGAGAGAGAGAAAGCACACACTATTGAACAACTACATACAATCTGGTCTTGAGGTGAACTAGGATTAATTTTCAGTTGAAACCCTCTAAAGCTGCAGAGATGCAAATAAAAAGGTGGCCTATTTGCAGCTTCATCTTAAGTGTAAGAGATATGAACAACGTTAACCTTTAGTTTGAAACTTATTATTTGTCACGTAAGTGATATTTTTAAACATACCAACCTTTCACTGGGCATAAAACTGCAATATAACTATTAGATTGTTCTACGAAACCTTGTTATCCATAGAGGTGCACATTTTTAATGTAACACGATATTGTTGAAGCAGATATTATGTAAAGAAATATTTAAATCGAACAATCATTTATGACAGCTTGAGTTTTTTAATTGAATGTCGTGGTTGTTGTTGTTGTTATTATTATTATTATTATTATTATTATTATTATTATTATTATTATTATTATTATTATTATTATTATTATTATTATTATTATTATTATTATTATTATTATTATTATTATTATTATTATTATTATTATTATTATTATTATTATTATTATTATTATTATTATTATTATTATTATTATTATTATTATTATTATTATTATTATTATTATTATTTAATCTGTTATGAATTTGTGGAAATTATCATTATGATTAACATTCTTTCAATATCTCGATCATATTTATGTAATTAGTAATTATTTTACTTTGTAGCATATAAATGAGGAAATTTAAAATATAAATTAATGTTATTATTTACGACATGACCAAAGTGACCTTCAAATCGTGTATACGTGACAAGGACACATGGCGTTATCGAAATAATTCTGAAATATATTGTTAAGGGTGACAAGAGCCAAACGATATTACTGTCGTTACCTATAGAAAATGTTTCAAGCAGGGCATGGTTAATGAATTCGTGGAAGGCTATTTTCCATAGCTCACCCAAAAATCATAAATTGCATGGTTTCGAGCATGCTAGCAAGTTAGAAATGTGAACAAATGTTGTAACAAGGTAAAAGTGATCATTAAAAATGTGCAGCAAAAGAAATTCGAGAATTTAATTCCAAAAGTTAAGGTAACACTTTATTCTGTGGTCACCACCTGAGAAGAGATAAGAGTTCTAATCGCTCATCGTGCAACTTCGTAAAAACGACTGTGCCATCATTAAGGTAATATTCACTTATCAGAAGCTAGGATGCATTGGTAAATTATATTCCTTACATGTCCCACCTAGTCCTCTTATTCGCAACGGATGCACAGAGCATCGGCAAAGCGCTCACGAATTCAGCGAGGGTCAACTTTATGATTGCTGTTGATGTTGCAAATGCAAGAAATCAAACCGAGCGATGTGACGCCGTCGTAACGTAACCGACTCGAATTCAGGTGGTCGTAGGTTCAATTCCCGAGGCCGACCTTTTTGGCTCATGGATTTATTCGGGAGCTTTCCAAGGTCGCCAGGTTAATACTGGGAAGGATACTTACCTTCCCCTCCACTTCCATTCATCTTCATCCCATCCGGTCTGTTCAGGGTTGTAATGTTGACGATGGACGGCGGTAGCGATGCCTTATGAGGACTTTGCACACTGTAACTGCTGTTTTCGGCATATACCGGTTGGAAGGAAAACCATTACATTAATTTAAACCAGTGGTAGATCTCGGTATTTGGAACACATTTTGTATCTTACGTTTTTGTCTCTGAACATTTCCTTCGGAGATATTTTAGTTTTGTCGAAAACAAGCTGGCAACACTGCAGATTGTGTGGGTGGTCACTTTCCCTAGCTCAGTACATAAACTGAGCTGTTTAGTGTACGAGTGTAGGCCAATCACAAGAGTTAGCTCCCAAAACATTAAACGAAAGCGAAAGTGCCCGATCTGTTTGCATTCATAAACAAAGTCCTGACCAACCTCAACGTAACGTTGCCGACTTACCTAACGTCTGAGAGAGCAGCTTGGAGTACTCCTTTACGTCTGTTAAGTGATTAATTATTTCGTAACCCGTGTGTTCTCCCATAACTACTACCGAAGCTATGTGAGAAATGTTACTCTGCGCATCTTACAAGTAACAAACTGTTATCTTCGTACACTCTTGTGGAATTACACATCCAATTTGTATCAAAAGCTATTTATTTTTTCGAAATCGGTTGATGAAGGAACAAAATTGCCATTCGCCTTTTTTCTTTGTAATGCTTCTATGAAGCACATATTAGAAGGAATGTAATGACTTCCCTTCCACCTGTATGTGTGGCATTGTGGTCAGCGGCCCTCGGGGCGCTGTTATCGAACCCCGTGTGACCTGACGGCTGCACCGCGAACCCTAAGATGAACAACCTCCAGCTTGGTTAGCGACTCTCATACCCCCATAGCTCTGGTTCCGGCACAACGCGCAGAGCGTTCCCATCTCATTTCCTCCCTGTGGTCTGACATACCATAACCTGTGTGTACGGTTGAATGTGGAACCCCTCCACTTCTAATCCAATCCAAACAATCAAACTCTCCATCCGTCATGTGCTTAAGTAGCTTTGCTTCCTTTTATGTTGCAGATGTGAGACACCCTGTCCTCGCGGTACATACGGAGATGCCTGTATGGAGGAATGTCAGTGCCTCAGCGGTAATTGTGATCACATCACAGGAGAATGCTACCATAAAACACCCCTTTACGAAGAGGGAAGAACTATTACCACCCTTAAACAAACAACTACTAGTGTGCCTGTGACTAGCGCTGAGGTAGGAATGTTGCAAAATTACACTGTAAGTAATGCCAGGGAAAATTTAACACCTATACCAACACAAGTGCAAAGTGACAAGACTACGGTTCCAGCACATCTGGAAGTAAGGCAAGAGACAAGTGTACCTAAAGGAAGTGTTACTCAGATATCTAAAGAAGAAGTAGAGGAACATGACAGCGATAATGTTAAAATTTCATCTGAAGAAACAGCAGCTATGGATGAGTCTAAGGAACACATAGTTCAACCAGAAGAGGACGGCGACATGTTGAAGCACACCACTGATGTTGAAAATGAATCAACAGAAGCTGTACACGAGGAGGATACAATTACAGGTGAAGATGACAAGGACACATCGAGAGAAGAACACGTAGACGAAGAAAAAGAAGGGAGTGTGAACACTGACGATAATGAAACAGGAAATTTGGAACAAGAATGGGCAATAGAAGACAAAGATACTGTAGATACACTTACGGATAACAATAGTGCCGAAACTGGAGATTCTGAGTTCAACAACGCCGAGACGGTAAAGGAGAAGGACCAGGAGGAGGGGGAGGTAGAGGAGGAAGAAGAACATCATGAAATTTTTAATAGGATTAACACCGAAAATAAGAAAGAGTCTGTTCAAGGGACTCAAGAAACATCACCCCCTGAAATTATTTATGTGTCAGATGGTCTTCAGGGCGACAGCGAAGACGCTGGAACTCTTGGCTTGATATTCAGTGTAAGTATTGGAGGTGGTATGGCACTAGCACTCATCATCATGGCTGCTGCCGTCATATTTACTGTCTCGAGACGTCGAAGATCCGGGAAACAAAACATTCAGGGAGGAACAGACGTAGGATCCACCACAGTTCCGGCAGCAATTCACTACACCAGTGACGTCTCCACATTACCACGTAAGTTTACTTTTTTTGCACTATTTACATTTCACTCTCACTTACTACTTATTTCTTCTATTACATAGAATAAGTAGAGTAGTCCACTCAAAAATTCGACACCGAAATTTCACCGGAAATTCAAGAGTTATGATTCTCTAAATCGGGGGGGGGGGGGGGGGGAGTTTAGAACAAGGTCCGTGTGTGTGTGTAAAATCCCCCAATCCCAGACTATCCTTTGCATGGAACATTTTTCGACAATTTTTATTTTCTCTAAAATGGCTAACTATTTTTATTAAAATACCATATGTTTAAGATACTTTTGTGATAAATTAAATGTATAACTTGAATTTTCTGGGAACGACCTAAGAAGTCCTCTGATCATTCTGGATGACTTTTGTATAACTGGTAAACTGTGAGAGATAGACAAAATATTCCTGCACAAAAGATGTAGATCTCCTTAAAACATAAAATTTATGTCAATTACGTATTTTTTGGGGAGGTATTTGTTCAACGTTTCCAATATTTAACTTTTCTCAGTTAGCAATATATGTTATTCGTTTGTATTTTTTGGCCATGCATCATACAAAGAGAACGGAATTTCAAAGCAACCACATACCGACCAGCTTTTAAAACATTTGACTATTGCTTAAAGCCTATAGCAATACCAATACCCTTTGCACCTACAAGAAAATTAGCAAAAGATAATTTCTGCAAATGTTTATCTCGATTAACGTAAAATAGATAAAGGAACAAGCTTTTTCTTAAGAATATTTGTACAAGAGTAGAGAAAGTTATGTGTGTGCAACATATCAGATTTTTAATTATAATAGTTGAAAACTGTCAAAACTAAATTCATAAACTATGGATTTCCCCATAAACTTGATATTACTCCGTTCCTACATTACTTATTCTATCTAATTTCTAAAATACATAATATTACTTTCTGTAATGTAAATAAAAACATATTTTAACGTTATTTGTGTAACTAGTGTATAAATAACTTGTGACACGAGTGTCACAACTAATAAATTTGCTAAATGTAAAATTATAATGTATCAGAGGTGTATGACCGGATGTCTCATTTGTTTCAACCCTTAGAATAGAGGAAAATGGAAGGTTACCATAAAACTATTGAAAATATTAATTGTATTCCACTTCACATTTTGGACAAAGCCAAGAGTGCTGAAAGTTTATCAAAATATGTTTATAAAAAGAATATGAAAAAGTATTATGGATGGAGAAACGAAAAATGCGTTAGTTTGCGAGAGTGACGATTTCAGATTTATGTTTTGACCGTGATGACGTCATTGCTGTCTACGTCATTTATTTTCTGGCACTGGTGCCAGAAAACGGGTAATTTCGTACGATTTATGCAGTCATAATAAGCTGTTTTAATGCTAAGATTGCATAAACATACTTTAAACAAACTTTTTTAATACAATGTTTAAGGCAGCAGAGACAGCATGCGGTAACACACGGAAATGTGGTGTTTCCCAGATGCTTCCTGCTGCCATCTGCTGGCTTTGCTGAAACCTACGACACGACGGATAAATGAGGTTAACTGCTCTCGCAATCGAACCCTTCTGGTGGTGTTAGCATACTGTTTGTATACATGTGGTGCTCAAGGAGATAAGCGTTCAGTGCGACAGCCCCAAGCTTTTCTTCGAATACACATTAGGAAATTGGGAGATATGTAGCTACCGAAAGCAACTGCTGCTGAAGAAATATAAGCATAACGCACCAACATTATGCCATGTCTATTTAACACATGGCAAAACTTTTAAATTACCGGGAAGGTAAAACTGTTTACTATAAGATCTCCGAAAAAAAATTCTTGGGATTCGTAACTAAATTAATACACCCCGCGATAATGTTCTATTTTGAATGGTATAGTTAGAGCGGATTAAATTTCCCCCATCTCTCTTCGGAGCATCTTTAAAACTAGTGTAAAATTTACTGAAAGAGCGGAGTGTTTACATAGCTCGCCTCTCAACTAATAGCACCAGATTCGATCCCAGAGGACCGCATGTGGGATTTGTAGTGGAGAAGCGGCGGTATCTGGACGGGTTTTCTCTGGGTTCTCCAGTTGTCACCACCAATTTCTCTATCATCACCTTTCCTTACCTTACCTTCATTTAATGTCATCTTCTTCCTCACTCTCATCCTGGCTACAGGCCAAATTCTGTTCCCAGTTCTCCGATCCAATATCCATCTGCGCCTTAAAAGGCCTCTAACTCCTGTTTTTTTATTCTTTTGTTTTTCCATGTTCATTATAAACATATCTACATAATTAATACTATATTCTTGATGAAACCCATGCAGCTGATGGTCGCTCGGTGAACTCTGGTGTCGAGATGAAGGCTCTCAGCGACCCCGTCGGTAGGCCTGGAAACTACAAGGCCACCCATCCGTCGAGAACAGCAGTTACAGTGCGCTAATCCCCTACATGGCAGCGCTAACTTGTCCATCACCAACACTTTCGACCCTGAAAGAATGGATTGAAATGAAATGGAAGGGGGGAACCCCCAAAAGCCCATGGGTCAGGGAGGTCGGTCACGGGAATCGCCCACGACCTCCCGAATACGGATCACAGACTAGCTACCACCTGAGCCATCCCGCTCAGTTAATGTTGTAAGCCGTTTTCAAAGTCCATCCTTTCCTTCCCCTCTCCTCCCCCTCCCCTTACTTATATGTTACATTTTGGTGGTTGACGTGCACTATTTTCTAGTGTGACTGTTATAAATAGCTGTGCTCTGCTTGGTAAACAATGTTACTTTCTAAACCTTCTGAAGATGCTCATTAAGACTGATTTTCTGGCAACTGTTGCAGTACCACAGCTATTTCTCGGCTCAGAATACCAGAACAGCGCAATAAACGAGATGCCGCTTCTTACACTGCGAGACAGCGAGTCCCACCTCCCTCCAAGGTATGGTGAGGCCACACTCACTACATTTGGACGTCCGAATCAGCTGTCCCACGAAGAAAATAGGACGACAAGAGGTAACAGATTCTTGTGTTCCTGTCTCTTCTTTAGGTCTATCCAGATCAGGGTTGCCAACTTTTAAAAGTAAAATTATCGTACTGGCCACTCAAAATTAAAGATTTGGATTCAAAATTATCGTACATCACAAACCAAATGCTAAAACAATGAAAGTATCAGCACAACACTTATGAAAATGTAATAGTATTGATGTTTATGGTATCCATTTACAATATTGATGACCTCAACCAGTATTACAACTTTAGCACTTATGTTTCTCGCACTATTTATCTTCTTCTTCAACTGTTGCAGCATTATACAAACTTGTTGTTGAGATAAACTTTAACATCATCTTAGTAACTTGCAGGTTTTCGGACCCACCACATTCTTTTATAAGCTGAGACGACAGAATAAGTTCATTTTCCGTATCTAGCGCCAATCTATTTCCAATTTTGGCTTTTATTAAGCCCAGTTTAGAAAAAAGTATTCCACAACAAGCGTTTCTGTGGGGCAACAAAATCACTGACAATGCAAACTCCACCAGTTCTTTGAAATCAGTATTTTCACCTAGGTGACACATGCATTCCTAGTTTTCTCCATTGATCATCAATTTTCTGAACAGTGCCTTCTTCATTGAGAGTACCAGATCTGGACACACTGGCAACAAGAGGATAAAGGGTATGGAATGGTTGCCTTAGAGGGGTGGAGACAAGCCATGAGGGCAAAAGTGATGTCACTATTTGTAATTAATTTTATTTCGCTGGTGTGACAAACCAGTAAAAATGATATTTCATATCGAACTATCATACTATCAAATTATCGTACACCCCCATAATTATCGTATGGGTTGGTTACCATGAGTACAAACATTAAAATTATCGTATGCCCCCATAATTATCGTACGGGTTGGCAACCCTGATCCAGATCTAACTTTCGAAATTGTATCTCAATCTATTCATATTCACCCTTTTACTTTCTCTGCTATATACATATTTACAATAAGTAGAAGTATTGTTATTCCACCCAAAAGCTGGATGTCTGTGAACAGCATAACTCATAAATGAAAAGCCGGTGAAAAGCCAAAAGTGGTATTTAAGTTTAATATCTTTCAAGGATGCGACATGGAGATTTTTTAAAGAAAATTCCTCCACCCTAAACTACCCTTTACATGAAAAAGTCTTTGAAAATGTTTAATTTCCCTTCAATAGCTCGAGCGATTTTGATTAAAATGTGATGTGTTATTTTTATGGTAAATAAAATGTATATTCTGGCTACAGTCCTGTTCACTCTTGATGATTTTTGCATGACTGGTAAACCGTAAGAGATAGACTAAATTTTACTATACAAAAAATGTAAATATGGTTAAAACACACAAGTTATGTCCAAATGTATTTTTGTGAAGTCAGCGATTTCGGAGATATTCCTTAGTTGTGTGAGTTTTCTGATACTTATACGTTTCTTAAATGGAAGCTCGTTATTCACTTGTTTACTCTTGGCCTTGAAAGGAGAACAGTTTCAAAGTCTTCATATAGTGACCAGCTTTGAAAGAAATGGCTATTGCTGAAAGCCTACTGTATTCCCATATTCCCTTGCACCTACAAGGAAATTAGCAATAAGAAAATTTCTGCAAATGTTTACCTCGACTAACATGAAGGAGACAGAGAAATAAGAGCTTGAAGAATAGTTAGCACAAGAGAAGAGAAAGTCGTGTGAGTGCAACACGTCAGAATTGTTTAACTTCGAGGCCCGTGAAAAAATACAGAAAAAGACCCGCGCGCCTGCTTGTGTGTGTGTGTGTGTGTGTGTGTGTGTGTGTGTGTGTGTGTGTGTGTGTGTGTGTGTGTGTGTGTGTGTGTGTGTGTGTGTGAGAGAGAGAGAGAGAGAGAATAGCATAGCACGGAAACAAAGTCCCATAAACACAAAACTTAGTATTTAAGTTAAATATTGTCCAAAAATATTTTCAACAACCTCCGTTACCCCAAACTACTCTTTGCATAGAACATTTTCAAAAGTTATATTTTCGCAAAAATGACCAATGACTAAATGATTAAAATATCACATGTTTAAGGTATTCAAATAAAAACTAAAATGCATATCTTGAATTCTTTATGAATAGCTGTGAAGTCCACTTTGTTCTGGATAACTTTTGCATTAATGGTAAACCGTAAGAGATAAACAAAATATTATTATGCAAAAAAATGTAGGTGTCGTTAAAGTGAGTGGTTGAATGAGTGAGTGAGTGAGTGAGTGAGTGAATGAGTGAGTGAGTGGGTGAGTGAGTGAGTGGATGAGTAAGTTAGTGACTTAGAGTGGGGCTGAGAACAGCATAATTCAAAAAACGAATAGTCGAGTGAACAGCAAACTCCTTGATTCTTTCAAGATTATAATACAAAGATTTACACGAAATACTCAGTTATCCCTTACATGGAAAATATTTTTTTTTTTTCCTGACAAAGACCATAATTATTTACTCAAAATTTAATAAATTTGAGGCACTAACATGGAGAGTATAATCCGTATTAAACGCTGGTTCACAACCACCCATTAACGAGAATGGAAATCATCGAATCATACCGAAAGCAAAGTAGAAAGTCGATATTGCGGATTGGAGTGTCATTTATTTCTTATTGACCAACGAGAGAACTCTAGCGGCCGCTTTACGTCACATCCACATTCGAGGAAGAAGAAGAAGAAGAAGAAGAAGAAGAAGAAGAAGAAGAAGAAGAAGAAGAAGAAGAAGAAGAAGAAGAAGAAGAAGAACAAGAACAAGAACAAGAAGAACAAGAAGAAGAATATAATATGCACAATATAGATCTTATATACGGGTCCGGGAGCGAGAATGACAAAGTTAAAACTTGGCTAAGTCTTCTTTCTCCTTCCCGGGTAAGCTTCCCGTCGATTGTGAACGCTTTCATTTGTATACATGTGTTTAAACTTTCTCGTTCTCGTTCTGCTAGTCGTGAACCACCCTTTAGAGTTTTCTGTAAATAGTCTGTGGAGTCCTCTTCATTCTGATGGAATGTTGTTCCATAACTGGGAAACTATAGGATATAGATTAAAACTTGCTTTCGGAGAAATACGGAACTCATTAAAATGCAGATATAGTTTGTGTTGAATATTTTTCGCAGAGCTAGCCGTTTTTTAAATATCTCTTGTTGGATGTTTGTAATATAAACACTTTCACTTCTTTTTCTCCCCATGTTATATGTTAATAAAGTCCGCATTACTCAAAGTTACCCTTTTTTTTGCAAAAAGATTTTATGAACTTAATTCTAAAATACTTGTGTATATGTGTTACAGCCTTTCTTGAATTGCAATACGACATTCCTCCATCAGCAATTGCCACCAAGAACAACTCTATTCTACCTGGAGAAGAGCCAGAACATGTTTATGACGAAATCCCTGCTTGGAGAAATGCTGGTGAATGCTGATTTGCTGCTCATCCACAAAATCAAGATGAAACATGTAAAAAAACACTAGACAAAATAATGTAAATAATACTTGTTTTCTTAATTTTGTTACATTTTTTGCTGCGCGTGGGTGAATTTGGACCATTCTTCGTCACTTCAATAACAATAATCATGATGACTGTGAACCAAGCAGGGGAAAAGTTAACAAGTAACAATAATTACATAAATAAAAATAGAACTTTGTGGTGAAGCTCGAAAATAAAATTTTTTAAGCAAGAAAAAAGTTATTTCTAGTTCGGACTCTACTTAATATACCATGCAGGTTAATGCAGCATTCTATTTTGATACACAATTCCTTTAAAATAATAAAATAAAAATAACACATGCCTTATTATTCTTTTGTTTCTTACTATCCTTCATCTAACTTCCTTCTTAACATCATTAACAGCACATGAGGACGACGTAGCCCTGATTTTTGACAATTAGGATGAACTATACATGGCTGTACAACAACTTAACACCAGTATAAAAGGTATAATGATAATTTCAAAATCTAAAACAAACACAATCGCGTTCAAATGCATGCACCAGAAAGGAACACAAATAGTGATAGAGGACCTTCTAATAAAAAATGAGTACTAAAAATATAAAATAAAATCTGCATTACCACTACCCTGACATCTAGTATCCAAACCAGGGCGTGTTTCTCAGGTTTTATTTCTACTATAACTTTATTAGGTACTTCTATAATCGCTCCACTCTTAGATCCCAACTTGATGTAAACACAAGCCGTCAACTATCCCCTGATAAGCACGAAACCAAAGCACACCACAAAGTATAGTACCTTAAATATTGGCGACGATCTACGAGTTTTCAAGGCGTATGATAATCGAACATAGTTTTAAACTTTTGATTAATATAAAATAGAAAATAATATTATTAAGAACAGTGTCCACTTGGCCTTTGTTTATTTGTGTTAGTCGCAGCTGATACAAACGCGAGGTTACCGCGGAAGGATACAAGGTGTGGATCTAAGGCTGGATGGAGTATAGATACATTTATATACAATACTGATTTTATGCAGATGTAAACTAATTCTATAATACAGTTAACTACAAGATGATATAACAACCCAGAAGAGAAGAAACAAAAACTTATAATACTTGGAGACTTACCTATACTGCTCATCTATTCTGATCTCTTGAAGTCATTTCTTTTGGCTGCATTCTCACTACCGGTTGATGATCAGAGATGATGTCTCCATCAGCGGCTGTTGTCGCGGCGCTGCTCTTCTGGATCTTCTCGTCGTACTGCATCTCCTCTTGTTCTTTATCCTTGTAATCTAGTCGATCTGTTGAGATCCGTTGTGTTTATCTGCTGTTGCTGTCCATTCCTCTGTGGTTCTCTATTCTTCTTTAATTCTTTCATTGCGTGTGTCGACACATGTCCGCCATTAACTGGCATCCTCCAATGTTCCAAATACTCTTTCCTTCCAATTCCATTCTTACCTCCTTTATCAATTGATGACATAGTGTGCATTCAAATATTATGTTCTGGAGTATCTCTTGTTTTACATTCCTCACATATATCACTCGTTACTCTTCTTAAAATAGGTACCATATTGACCATGACCGGTTACTTAATGAATTAGATCTTTAGTTGGTTTTAGATCCTTTAGTTCTAAGCGTTCTTTGATGCTCGGAAATATTTCGTGCACACGCGTTCCTTCTTTCATATTGTCCCATTATTGCTGCGATTTTAGTAATAATTGTTCTCTAATTAATAATCATTCCATGATCCTAAAATGTTCTAAGAAAGAAGGGTGGGAATTATCTAAGTCTTTATCCTGCAGGGAGTATCGGAAATTACGTTTGTTTGCACCCAGTTTAATGACAGTCTACTTATATATGCAAACAAACATTTTCAAAAATGAACTGCATTAGAAGTGAGTATTGCAGCAAGATAAGTGACAGTCACCTTGCTTATCTTTTGAGACTATGCACTTCATCTTTTGTACCAGATATTGAAGAATTTGTAAAACGTAAATGTGAATGTGTACGCCTTTGATTTCTTACACATAAGAATATCGCCGTAGTGCCGCCACTGGAACACAGTAACCATTTTGTCCCAGCGGGTGGAAGGAGGTGATTTCAACTTGAGCACCGTTGGTACAGATTGAGGTGAGAGGATTCTCTTAAAAGTCTTCGTGTCATCTCCCTGGAAGTTACTCAAATTAAATACCAAGTTTAAAGCTTATCCCACTTTTCGTGAGCTATACTTTCATAGAAACATAGACAAACAGCCTGACACATACACGCGCGCGCTGATTTTTTCTTAGTGTTTTTATTTTATTTTGGGTTCAAAGGACCCCAAAAATTGCACTTCCGTGAAACGTCAACATGAGTTTTGAACCCTTATGCAGTCGCGCGTGTTTTCATAACGTTATTAGTCGCGCGGGGTGCTCCTGACACCCCAGATAAAGGTGCTCTAATTTCATATTTGTGCAGTCCATCATTAGTATAAATTTATTTACTGAATAATTGACTCTTAAGAATGCTAACTCACCTTATATGAGTGTCTTTTTTATATTAATAAAGTATTAAATTGATTTTTTGAGCACATACAATATGTCCTATTTGGTTACAACCCTTGGAAAAAGTATTTGTTTCTGATATTCTTTGTTCTGTACTACTGATTTAAGCATTGCACGTGTCACTAAACATTTATTCTGTCAACTCATACAAAAGTTTTATGAATTTAGTGACTGCCACTGGCGTTTCATAACACTTTTCACATAGATGTTTCACGTGCTTTAGATACGTGTTTTCAAACATCGGACATAGTACGATTTAACGTTTGTCTTTAACCGTCTAATATCTGTTGCAGAAGGATCCATTACAGAATTAAGCATACAACAGACAAGCAGCTGCTGCGGAATACCTTTTTCATTTCACAATAACGTAAAGAGTCGCGCGGACGTGTTGGCAACACCAAGGCATATTGTTGCGCATTTTCTTGGAACTCAAGTGCCCATTATTGAATCTAGTTTTACCCAAGGCTTGCACATTACTTCCTAGGAAGGTACACTCCTACCCATATGTAATATATATATATATATATATATATATATATATATATATATATATCGATAAGAATGACTGGGGTGTTCTAAACACCCCGCGCGACCACTAAAGGGTTAAGTAGAAAGTCATACTACCTGTAGCTACTAGAAGTAGGTGTTAAAGTAAAAATTCAAAGAGAATATAAAACAAAGGTCTTTTGTATGAGAGGCATAGTGCGTAATTTTTATAATAAAAGTTGTAATGCGGAAGGATTGCCTAGCGTATGATTGCTCAAAACAAGAACTAAGATATGTGTCAGTGGTAAAATCACATTAGTGCGAGGGTGCCTGTATCTCAATGTCAGTAGATATGAGTATCTGTGGCGTGGGTGACACTGTTTGCTTCCGCAACTCTGATAAACTGATCCCACACTTCCTCAAAGCTCACATTGTGCAAAATTACCCAAGCTTCATTATTGGAAAAATCCAGAAGGCGACCCATAAATAACCAGACGAAAAAGTGTAAGAGAGAAATTTGTAGGAGCGTTTAAAACATAACACGCCAAGACAGATCAGTCTGTTCCTGTTGTTGTGAATGGTTATTAATGTTATCATACATGAACGCTCTTAAACGTGCTATACCAGCTGGCTTCTCCACTTTGCACAGGTAGCTTTTTAAACTCGAATAGTGATTAAGCAATTTAATTTGCCATCCTATATCTGTACTATGATCTAGAATACTTTTAGGAGAATGCTTCCCATTTGTCTGTTAAAACTGTAATTTCATACAATCCCGGTATTCGATATTCGCGCAAAAATGAGAAACATTTGTGGAACGTCTGGCTTCCTGAGTCTCCCCTTGTCGGTCTCCGGAAATGCTGCGTAGCCTTAAAGTACCTTTGGAGATGGAGAAATCTCGATCGGAATGGATCGAGTCATTTTTACTTTCTCTATCACGTACAGTAGAAATCATTCCATTCAAAAACTCCATTCAAAAATTCCATGCCAAGATTTCACTCGAAATGCGCGTTCTGAGGTCCCCTGAATTAAAAAAAAAAAAAAAACTTTTTTAGAAAAAGGTCCGTGTGTGTGTGTGTGTGTGTGTGTGTGTGTGTGTGTGTGTGTGTGTGTGTGTGTGTGTGTGTGTGTGTGTGTGTGTGTGTGTGTGACGCAACCAAGATTTTCAAGAAAATTCTCTCCCCAAACTTCATTTTAACATGGAAAATTTTTATTTTCTCAAAAATGTATCAAACAATTTTGATTAAAATCGAACCTTACTTGCATTATTAATGCTGTTTAAGAATATACTTACAAATAATTTTCTGGACATACGAATAATTAACATTTCAAGTCATGGTGCGGTAATACATTCAAGATTAGTCTATTACAATAAATGTTATTTATTATGGACTTTTATTGAAATATGATTTGAAGGTGCATTTAGTTACAATGTTACCATATGTTTAAGATATTTTCATGACAATGAAATGCATATTTTGAATTTTCTGAAAAAAGCCTCTGAAACCTTCTTCATCCCGGATGACTTTTGCGTTGGTAAACAAAACCTTGCTACACAAAATATGTGAGCACATCATAGGCTATTCCCAAAAAATTCAAAATATATAATTAATCTGTAATAAAAATAATTTAAACATATGGTAATTGAATTAAAATCGTTAGCCAGTTTTTGAGGAAATAAAAATGTCCAAACAGTCTCTGTTTAAAGGGTAGTTTGGTATGGGGGCAGGGATTTTTTTAGATATATTTTGGGTCGCATTCTTCGGGGACGTTGAACTTATATACTATTTTTAACCGACTTTTCGAGTTTAGGTTGCATATACTGTTCACAGACAGACACACGTGCAGACTTTTTTTTCGTTTTTTTTTTTTTTTTCAGGTGGTCTCAAAACATGCAGTTCCGTGAAATCTCGATATTGAATTTTTGGATGGAATACAATACTTCCTCTATTCTCTGCAATTACGTTGTAGAGAAAGTAAAAACGCAAAATGGGGATAGGCTGCAATTTTGTAAAACTCATAAGCTATAAAAATATTGAAGATTAACAGAACACAAAGTGCATTATTGCCTGTTTTTTCTGCATATTAAAAATGAGAATGTTCTCATTAGTTTAGCTGCTAGGATATTTTAAAGCTGGCTTTCTTACTTGTAAAGCGGTGCTGTAGAACTCAGAGACAAAGATGAGCCCTGATTAAGAATGGTTGTCTCTATTGCGTTGTTCGACTCCTTAGATCAGGATGGTGAAAACGAGACTCACGAGTCATTTGAATTTCTATGCCTCTCCGTTTCTGGCTGACTCTCCGTTTGATTTCTACATGCTGCTACTCACGCTGCGCTGTTTATGATTCGGCGAAGGAGGCATTCTCGCCATCTCTGTTTCACATGAAGATATGGAAGTAAGACTAGACTTAATATTTTGTGTTCCTTTTTCTTCCTTCAAATACCGACACTGATATCCGAGGTCTTTAAGGCGTGGAGATCCGCGGTTCAAATCCAGCGAGGATCGTCCTCCAAGATTCATGTTTTTCCAGGTTTTCCTCATTCCTAGTAATCAGAGCTAGGACAAATATCCACTGAGCGGAGAATCAACGTAACTATCACTCTACCTAGTACACATGATATCATACTGAACACCAGGTTCCAGGGCTGTACAGCTGATAGTAGTTCGACTGCAGTACTGGCAGTGTAGAGTTGGCCGCTTTGCGCTTTGTGTTCACGTTTTGTTCTGCGCTATACAAGCTTCAGTATGTCAGAATCATCACGTGCTGACAAATTGAAAATGTTAGTGGAAGAATTTGGTACAAATAATTTCACTGTGAATGAAGAATGCATACAATGTAGGTTGTATCATTCAGAAATACTAAATTGTAAAGAAAATTGTTAAAACAATACCAATACAATATATAAATCACTTGTATCGTCAAGTAGTAAGAAAGCAGAAGACAACAAAGTTCACCACTACAATCGGAGTTCTTTAAAGATCTATGTAACATGGTGATACATACCAAATTGAGTTTAAAACCTTCATTAGGAAATATACTAAAGTATTTGACAAACATGCGAATCAGAAGGTAATACAACACGTAAATGTTTATATTTTTGACAATACACATGTATGTATCTGTAATGTCTATTTTAAAATAGGATTTGTTGTTACGCCTGACAACACCCTCCTTTCCCTCTCCACACTGTCCATACATACAGTGTGCACGTATTGCAAGCAAAAGGATATTTGTCCTAACTCTAATCATCGGTATCCATCTCCTGTGGCACAGGCGTTAAAGACTACTAAACTACACTGTTAACAGATTCCTCCAAATTAATGTTAGCTTTGTTTGGTAACACTATGCTAAGAGTATAAGAAATACTTAGACAAGCAAAGCGAACAAGAGGAATGAGTAGATAGTTTAATTAGAAGAGTGGCGATATAGTTAACAGAATGTTGCGCAATCATAATCAGAACCAGTTCTGTTATGAGCGAGTTAAAAAACCACGTCCAGGGAACTCACATGTACAGTAAAGCTATTATTATACAACTCACAATGCAAGAAAATTAACCAACATTATGAATTTTAGGCGAAAAAGGGATAAACAAACATCTTATCTTACAATATATATATATATATATATATATATATATATATATATATATATATATATACAAAAAATATCTCTATGCACTAAAAATAGGCACAAAGAACCTAATCCATTACCCCAAAATAGAATGAGGAATAAAAAGTTGAAAAGTAAATTAAAAACAAATAGTTCCTTTTGTACAAAATATGAACAGAAATGCTACGTACCATCAAGCCCCCCACCCCCCAATAAGGTAGGAGTGGTACTAAAATCCATATTACCAACTTCCTTAGCTTCTGTTAACTAGCTTATGCATATCTTTTTTTCAAAACAATCGAATGCCCTTGAATGTGTTCTTCTGATAGGTGCATTTAATGTTTATAACCCAAATTCAACTGAACGTAGAGCTTTAAAACAAAAGGTTTCCCTCGGAGGAGGCGATAAAATGCACAGATGTGTAGTACCGGACCCACGTAACCTACTGCAGTGTCCTAAATCGATTTATAACACCTCTAGCATTGCAGTAAAGCATTGTTTTGGAAGCGTTACCGTTTTTCGTCCTTCTATATGGTGACTATAAACTGTGTACATCCAGTGTTACAATTACAACATAAATTATTTTGTTCAACATCATGTCGAGGTTTGCTGCTTTAAGCTTTGTCTTCAAACTAGTACGGAAAATGCAACTTTAGTAGCGATTTTTCACTTTACGTATTTGCAAAATAAATCACTTGAATACAATATTAAAGCCATCAGCATAATACTTGGGCATAAAACTACAAATTGTGATACCACCTGCGCCAGTTTTTGGGTTTGTTTAGCTATTACACAATTCAGATGCAAATGTCTGCTTTTGTCCATTCTAATGAAAATTAAAAGTTCTGGCGTGAAGCATTCAAACAACACCCAATGTCATATTCACACACACACACACACACACACACACACACACACACACACACACACACACACACACACACACACACACACACACACTATTGGTATATTACACTATTCATGTAAAAAGAGATTCTACTATCCTCGCTGCTTTACTCTAGATACACTTTCACGTAGGAATTGTTTCAAACTAAGCAAGAAGATTTCAACATTCGGAAATACTCTTCAAATCCTTATTCCTGGTAACAGCTGTTGCAATCGAAAGCAAAAGAAAGGGGGGAGAAAAGCAAGATAAGTGTGCCCTTTAGGTGAAGCTTAGGAAACATCTAAAATTGTAACATAGAATACTTAGAAAGCGGCAAACGCTATGAAAAAAATGTATTTTAATTGCCTACACTTTTTTCCGGTGGTAAGCTTTAGTCTACGTGTTAAGATACCTTGTTATAAAATATTACACAGAATTTAATCAACACAGAACATTCACAAACAATTCAAGTTATTGCATTTTATTTCTCATGTCAAAAGGTTAAACACGTGCAGTTTAATTAAAATAGAGCTGTGTGCGATAGTAAAAATTAAACAAATTGTTTTCCATGTAAAAGGCAATATAGAGAGTGATTTTTCTTAAGATCCTTGGAAGATTACAAATTTGGCATTTAATCTTCTTTTCGCTTTTCTGGAATATTATTTATAGACACACAGACGGACACATGGAATAGCAGGACACATAAGCGCGTGAACCTTTTTCTAGAACCCATTCCATCATTATTAAAATAGAAAAGCTTTAGCTTTGCTTTGCTTTGCGTTGCGAGTCATTTGACTTTTAGAAATAAGGACTTTTAAACTGGCGACAATCATATGGTAAGAACGTTGCTCGCCGCTTGCTTACGAAAAAAATTTGAGAAGCATTATTCGAATGATAAATTCATTGTTTATTTCAACGAAAATGTGCATTCTAGGATCCTCTGAGTACACTCTTGGTTTCCGTGTAACTTATCTTGGAAAACCCAGGAAGAATGTTATCCAGTCAAAAATTCCATTTCGGGATCTCACCAGAAATATAACTTTTGAAGCCCCCTGAATCCATGACGTATTTTCAAGAAAAGATGCGCGCACATGAGTGTGTGTGCAACGTAACTCGAGAGACAGTTGGATAAATATTTAACTTAGCATTTATGTCGACAATTTTCCATGGAGATGAGACGAAGATGTTCAGGAAATCCCGCCCCCCCCCCCCCCCCGATCGTAGGCTAACTAAACATGAGAAAAAGGTTAATTATTTTTTATTTTTCTCAAAAACTGTTCTACTTTTATTAAAATGCCAATACCATATATTTTATTTAGCCTGTGTATTTGTGAGTATGTATACAAATGCGAGTGGTGATTCAAGACAACCTATTTGACAGGTAATAAAATATGAACATAAATTATCAATAAACTCAGCTGCATGTTGTAAATGTCGATTTGTGTAAACCGCGCTGCAACACGACGTAGCACAATATTCTGTTCTAGTGCGCTGAATCATTATTCCATGGCTGTACACCCAGGCAATTTTTGTCTGCTTTGAGTTAGTTTATGGCAATGGCACAACACATGTATCCATATTATCTGTCAAACTAAATGTAGAACCGGACAGGTAAAACTAATATTCCCTGCAATATACGACAGTCACGTTGCATGAACAAAAATACTACTAAAAATTCTTCCTCGTCGCGTTATTCTTTGTAGTGTGACATGACAGGGCTTGCATAAATGAGACCAAAGAAAACAAATCCTTTTATGAGTAACTGCCTGGCTTACATGGCGATGGCTTTTCAAACCTTGAATTATAATTTACTCCACCTGTGTTCTTTATGGAATTATTGCACAGTGATCTTTAAGATTTTTATGGTGAATTCTCCCTTTAGCCCTTATAACTATAATTTCGCAAACAGCCTGTTAGTGGATGAAAACCCCTACAATATTCACGTAAATGGATATGAAACTTTCAAGGACCTTGAACTCCTGATGTCCTTAACGTCCTTCAGAAGTCTCCCCATTTTTAGCACTGGTATACTAGTAAGCATATTGTCAGGAAGATCGAGCAATCTTCGATAAATCACACAAGAGGAACTTTTAAGGCCGCTGAATCAAAAAAAAAAAAAAAAAAAAAAAAAAAAAAAAAAAAAAAAAGGAAAAGGTGCGCGCGCGTGTGTGTTTTTGCGTGCCCCTCTCTCTTTCTCTCTCTCTCTGTGTGTGTAAGTGTGTGTGTGTCTGTGTGTGTGTGTGTGTGTGTGAGAGAGAGAGAGAGAGAGAGAATAGAATAACTCAAAAATGAAAAGTCGGTTAAAAACCAAAGTTGGTATTTAAGTTTAATATTTTTCAAGGATGTGACAAAGTTTTGAAGAAAATTCCTCTACCCTAAATTACCCCCTAAGTGGAAAATTATTCGAAAATGTTGATTTCCTCAGAAATGACTAACGATTTTGTTTAAAATGACAATGTTTACGACATTTTTATGGCAAATGAAATGTAAATATTGAATTTTCTGGTTATAGCCCATGTAGTCCTGTTTACTCTTGATGACTTTTGCATAACTGGTAAACCGTAAGAGATAGACCAAATCTTACTATACAAAAAATGTGGACTGAACCATTTCGGAAAGTTTCCTTATTTGTGTGAGTTGTGCCATACTTATACTTTTCTCAAATGGTAGGTCGTTATTCACTTTTTAATCTCTTGTCCGTGCAAAGAGAGCGGAATTTCAAATCTTTAAAATATTTTACTGTCGCTCAAAGCCTACTGTATTCCCATATTCCCCTTGTACCTACAAGAAAATTAGCAATAAAGTAATTTCTGCAAATGTTTGTCTCAACTAACACGAAGATGATATAAGAATAAGAGTCTGTAAGAATAGTTGGTACAAGAGTAGAGAAAATCATGAGATTGTTTGGCTTTGTTACGAGTAGAACAAGATATGAAAAGTCATTTGAGCAGAAGAAGCAAGAGAAGTGGCATTGAGAGGATGTTTGCTTGTCGATAGGGCTGCATCCTGCTTGTGTTGCTGTACATACAGAGCTAGTTGGCATTCAGTAGAGCCATGGCACCTCTAAGTGTTGCATTTCTGACAGTGCTGCTCTCCCTGGTAGTAGCAGATGAGAATATTACTGTTGCGCAGGCGGGGTTTGGCCGCGACCTCGTCCAAGGCATTAACAGCATCGTTGATCGTCTCACCAATAGACAAAACACTACCAACACCACCGCAACATCAGCTACCAACTCTACAAACGCTCCCTTTACAGCTCCCAATGCCACTGTAGCTAATGTACCCTGGAGAATTCCTCCGGGCATTGTCTGCCCTCCTCCTATCAACCAGGTGAGTGTACTCAATATTATCTGAAACTTCCATAATATATTATGCAACGAGAGCATAATTAAGATGCGAGTATGTTTTACGAAACGAGCTGTAGTAAGTTTCATTATATTTATACGAGCATCTTATACTCAGCTTTCATACGACTATTTATGCTCGACGATGAATCAAATTTAAAACATTTACAAAATTGTTTAATATTCTACGCTGCGTGTTATTTTCACTGTGTACGACATTTGAATCACGTATTTGTTAATAGGAGAATCAATGTTTGCGCCTTCAGCTGCGAAATTATTGTTTTTATTGTTTGTTGGCCTTCAAACAATTATACAGAGAGTATATATGCTATAACCTTTAAAAATGTAGGAGACACTTGGATGTATTAGAATGTTATTTATAATATTAACACTAATTAAACAGAATAGCTTTATTTCATACGCGGGAATCGATAGCTTCGCTTTCAGCTGTGTGAGAATGTGCGCAGATGGCAAAGTATTGATTGCTACATGCGGATCGTTTGATTGGTGGTTAACAGTGTCATTATGAAGAGGTAGATATGAGGCCCATTACAGTGGTGTATAAACGCTACATTACGGCATGGTCAATGATAAAACATAAAACAACCTAGTGTTGGTGTGGAGGTAGCGTTCTGTCTGACATTAAAGAGGTCCCGAGTTCAAAACTCGGTTACGGTGATTTACCTGGATAAGATTTTCCCTTACCTGAAAGATGAATGTCCGGTAACTTAGCTCTATGGGCTCATTTGAGCGTCATTTCACCCATTTCATTCATCATCCGATGTGACCTAACAGGTTAAACGGCGTTCAATGTTAAATAAAAAAAAATAGAAAAATCACCTATTGAAATTGAAGCAGTTCAATGCGCTTCTCGTTTTGCTTTCTCTACTACGTGCTTAGAGTAAGTAGAGTAGGTATTGTGTTGTATCCAAAAATTTGATATCGAAATTTCACCGCAAAACGAAATGCCGGATATATACCAAACACCGATATTTACGTTCAGTATATTCCAAAGATGCGACACAAAGGGTTTTAAAACCTAGCCCCACAACAAAATAACTTTTACATTCGAAACTTTGAAACAGAAGACTGCTCAATCTAACCACTAGTGCCCGAATTTAACTTATATACTTACAGGGTGGCCCATATAAAATGTTGCAGGTGAATATCTCTACAGAAAAAATCTGATGTTTTGCACTCACATGACTTTCTCTACTCTTGTACTAACCATTCTCACAAACTCTTATTCCTATATCTTCTTCGTGTTAGTTAAGATAAACATGTTTACAACTTATCTTATTGCTTATTTCCTTGTAGATGCAAGGGGAACGTTAGAATACAGTAGGCTTTGTGCGATAGTCAAATCTTTTAAAGCTTTGAGATTCTGTTGTCTTTGCACACTTAACATATAAAAAACTGAACAACGATGATCCATTTCACGAAAGTTCTAAGTTTTCCGAAACTCACACACATAACAAGGAATATCTCCGAAATGGTTCACCCTACAAGAAAATTTATTAAGACATAAATTGTGTATTTTACCAAGATCTACATATTTTGTACAGTATGATTTGGTCTATCTCTAACGGTTTACCAGTTATGCAAAAGTCGTCCAGAGTAAATACGACTACAGGGACTATAACCAGAAAATTAAAGATATACATTTTATTTGACATAAAAATATATGAAACATATGACATTTTAATCAAAATCGTTAGAGCCATTTTCAAGAAAGTCAAAATTTTCGAAAATCTTCCATGTAAAGGGCAGTTTAGGGTGGGGCTATTTTCTTCAAAATCTTCGTGTCGCATCCTTGAAAGACATTAAACTTAAATACCAACTTTGGTTTTTAACCGACTTTTCGTTTTTGAGTTATGCTGCCCACAGACTGACATACAGACTGACACACAGACACACACGGACCTTTTTCTAAAAATTCTTTTTTTTTTTTTTTTTTTTTTTTTTTTTGATTCAGGGGCCTCAAAACATATATTTCCGGTGAAATCTCGATATCGAATTTTTGGGTGGAATACAATACTTCCACTACTTACCAGTAGAGAAAGTAAAAACCAAATGTCAAGAATTCCAAATAATATAGGGGCCCTCCAAACTGTGATATGGAAAATATTTTCAAGGAGACCTTATGGGGCTCACGGAACCTCAGAATTTTAAATGAAACCATGGCAATTTACTCTGCATTCTGGTTCCCCAGAATAAACTAAACAACTTTTATTAAAACATTTTTAATGAATTGTTGAGCTGTTTTAGGATCGTATCTTTAAAGTAGCTATAAATTAGTAGAAAATAGTGCTAAACAAATAAATCAGTAATAACTTAGGTAATTATTATTGCTATAATAGATGCTCCAAGTTACTGCATTAACATCTGAACATTTGGCAATTCTTTTGGACATGTTTTCTCTAACTTAACAACATACAGGGACTATAGTTCTCCACATATTCGAAATTTCATATTCTCTTTGGCTGGAGGGGCTTTAAACATAATTTTCTGTTTTATGTATCCCCATAAAAAGTAGTCCAGGAATGTTAAGCCGGGTGAACGAGGAAACCAGATGATAGGTCCAGCACGTCCAATCCACCTATCACCAAATTTCTCATTTAGATGTTGACATATGCACCATCCTGCTGATACCACATAGGGTATTGCATATTATTAGTTCAGGAGACTTTGAAACCATGCTCTTTCATTTGATGTGTACCTTAATTTCAATAAAATCATCCTATAGCAGATCAAAATTTATTTTAGAAAAAAAATGTTTTAATAAGAGTTACTTAGCTTACTGTGAAGACCCAGAATATACAAAAAATTACCAGTTTCATTTAAAATTCTAAGGTTAAACATCTTACCGTTCCTCCATGGTAACTATGTCTTTATGGAATTTTTCTCCATGCTCAATAGATACATCACTACAACTCTCTGGAAAGAAGTTTAGATACGAGTACATTAAATGTACTTTTAAGGACATATTACATGTCAAATCTTTATAAGCTTTGATCATTTCTCTCACAAACGCGTTATATTTAGGGTCTCTTCTACTTCCAAGGAAGTTTCGTGTTACTTTATTTAAACATACCCAGGCTCGCTTTCCTTTGTCATGCATGCTTTAAAATTTCGGCCTTCTTGAGGTTATTGAATCTGAGGACCCACAAATACATCTTTAATTTTAGTAGCTGATAGACGAGGGAATTTGTGAGTAAGATATGTAAACTCTCTGGCTGTTAGAACCATACAAATTGTTTAATTAGGCCGAGTTTTATGCGGAGGGGTGGAAGAACTATATCTTCACGAGCAACCAGATTTTACCGCTGTACATTTTTTACTAACTTTCTAATTTCGTTTAGGCCATTTCTTGTTTAAGTACTGGGACCTTCTATCCCAACTATCACACTCGCAAAGGAAATACCCGTATTTTGTGTAACCTTGCTGCAACCCCAATAACAATGCAATGACTTTGAAATCGCCACACTTCTTCCACTTAAGGTCATTGTGCCTAATTACTTTGAACATAGTTGTTAATATCCCATAACTCTCTCATTGCTCTCTTTATATTATTAATCTATAATATCATTAATTTTTGGTCTATAATAGATTCATTAGTAGGTTGAACCTTTATGGTTTCCCATATCTAAGGCATTTTCGCCCTCCAAAGAATCCAATAAATAAATTTTAAATTGGTAGAAATAGGTGCTTTCTCACTGTGATTTTGAAGTTAACTTGCCACATTTTCTGAACAGTCACACCAATGTGTGAAAAAAATCAGAAATAGTAAACTAAAGATTCCACATGTGATGTATGTTGAGATTACAGGAAAACTATCCCTGATAGCGAAATTCTGATTTTAAATTTAAATTAAGCAATGTGAATGCCATTAGTTACATATGTTCAACCCAGAAATAGAAGCTGTTTCAATCATTCACCTATTTGTATAAAGAAGTTTATGTGGTATTATGAATTAGATCATTTCACAGAAGCAGCATAATGGTGATGAGTAAAGCAAGGTTATTTTGTGGTTGATTGATGATTTCGACTCTGCGAAATTAGCTTTTTCATTGCCTTAATACTCATGTGGAAAGATATTCATTTGTGGTGATTTGTTTTCGTGCTTATAATATGGTGGTATATCTTATGTGTTACTTGAAGTATGGGCGATGTATGAATATCTGTATATTTTGTTGGAGAGTATGTAAGAAAACTAAAGGTGGTGCTGGTGTTCTTTGCAGCTGTGTTGAAGGGTTTATCTCACCTTGACCAAGCGGGATGGCTCAGGCGATAGCGTATATGGCCCACATTCGAGAGGTCGTCATTTCGGTTCCCGTGGGTGACCTCCCTGACTCATGAGTTTTCAGGGTTTTCCCGGGTAGCTATCCGAATGTTCGGAAGGATAATTATATCCTTATCCCTCCATTAAATTTCATTTCTCACTTTAGTTCATCTTTCTTCCTGATTAGCTGTTCTAGAGTTGTAAGTATCGGCGAGGGTTTCAGCGTGCATGTCAGAGAATTTGCTCTCTGTAAGTCCTCGTCCTCCGGATAGGGGGAGGTTTTCGGTTCGAAGGTCACCCGCGGGATGTGCAAGTACGCAGGTAGTGCGAGCCGCCACCGGGAATTTCAATCTCCGTCCTCTGCTGTCGTCTCTCCTCAGGTCCGGCCACGCTTCGTATTCTCTCACCTCACCCCTCCCTCCCTGGGGCACCCCACTTGGGCATAGCACAACAGTTATTCTAGATCTCCTAAAGTCATATGTCACCCTAGGAGTTTATTGGCCTTAAGGCTGATTCAGTCACTTATCCTTCTTCAGCCGCAAATTGAGTTTAATTTGAGCTGAAGGAGCCAGCACACTTTGTTCCGCCTTTAACTTGGTCAACCTACATGGAGACTGGCACGCAAGACACACATGCTTCTCAGTAGGCAGAGGGCCTCATTCCCGTGCAAGAAATGCAAAGCTTAACCCAAACAAGCAGCCGGACAAGCATGCTCCATAGTAGTTCTGCTGTAGTACTTTGCTTTATGAGAATGCCTTTAACGTTAAAGCAACGGGGAATTATCATAACCTAGGGCTCTTCAATACAAATAAATGACATTTAAGAAACAAATATTAGCATTACTCTTATTCATCAAGATTTATTTCTTTTCATGATATAGCGTTCTAAGCAATTTTGCACCAACAAAATTTCAATCCCGTGAAAAGGAATATAAAAAGTCCTTTATACCATCCGTTTCATTACATAACTATAATTCCAATAAACAGAAAGATGACGGTACTGTGAAAAATATATATTTAAGAGGCTTGAGAACAAGCAGTTGTGTACTTAGAGATACTTTTTAGTATTTTAAGAGTAGCTAAATTTTAAATAGGTTCAGCATTTGGGAATCCTCGCTCCCCTTCCACATCAGAAAAGTACCAGATAAATATTGTATATTTATTGGCTTACTTGATACTGGCTCACAAATGCTTGAAGATGTTTCTCACGCTACAGTTGCGATTTCCTTCATTACAAGTGTATATTTTCCATTTCGTACTTTGTGTCCTTTAGTGTTCATTTACTGAGGGAGGTGGCGCAGGCGATAGCGCGTGTGACTTGCATTTGAGGTCGCAGGTTCGATTCTCGCCTCGATCTTTCTAACCCATGGGGTTCTTCGGGTCTTTAGGCGAACGCTGAGAAGGTTCCTCCCTTCATTTCATCTCACTAGGTGATTGTGTGTGTGTGTGTGTGTGTGTGTGTGTGTGTGTGTGTGTGTGTGTGTGTGTGTGTGTGTGTGTGTGTGTGTGTGTGTGTGTGTGTGTTTATGTGTGAAGTTTCGGCACCAGCCCAATTGGTTTGCGCTACGGTAAAACAAAATACTTTATGTATTTGTAGCATATTTTAACTTGAACAAAAGTTTCAAAACAGTATATCGCATTATTATTTATTTATGATAAACTTACTGTTGGTGTTTTTAAACACACAAGCCGTGTGTGGCAATGTTTGAGAGTTAGAATCGGAACTGAAAAATTCAATGCCACAGCTGGGATCTCAACCACAGACCCTCCGCTTACCAGGTGGTGCTCTGATCTCAGCTGTGCAATTGAATTTTTACTTTCTCTACTGTTAAGTAGGGGAAGTATTGTATTCCACCCAAAAATTCGATGTCGAGATTTCACCGGAAATATATGTTTTGAGGCCCCCTGAATCCAAAAAATAAGCATTTTTAGAAAAAGGTCCGTGTGTGTGCCAGTCTGTGTGTCAGTCTGTGTGTCAGTCTGTGTGTCAGTCTGTGTGTCAGTCTGTGGACAGACTAACTCAGAAACGAAAATTCGGTTAAAAACCAAAGTTGGTATTTAAGTTTAATGTCTTTCAAGGATGCGACACGAAGATTTTGAAGAAAATAGCCCCACCCTAAAGTACCCTTTACAAGGAAAATTTTTCGAAAATTTTGATTTTCTTGAAAATGGCTAACGATTTTGATTAAAATGTCATATGTTTGAGATATTTTTATGACAAATGAAATGTATATCTTGGATTTTCTGGCTATAGCCCCTGTAGTCGTATTTACTCTGGACGAATTTTGCATAACAGTTAAACCGTTAGAGATAGACCAAATCATACTATACAAAAATGTAGATCTTGCTAAAATACACAATTTATCTCGGAATAAATTTTCTTGTAGAGTGAACCATTTCGGAGATATTGCTTGTTATGTGTGTGAGTTTCGGAAAACTTAGAACCTTAGCGAAATGCAACAACGTTGTTCATTATTTTATGTTAATTGTGCAAAGAGAACGGGATCTCAATGCTTTAAAAGATTTGACTATCGCACAAAGCCTGCCGTATTCTAATATTCCCCTTGCACCTACAAGGGAATAACCAATAAATGTTTATTTTAGCTAACACGAAGAAGATATAGGAATAAGAGTTTGTAAGAATGGTTAGTACAAAAGTAGAGAAAGTCATGTGAGTGCAACACATCAGCTTTTTCAGTTCCGATTCTACCTCTCAAGTATATCACACGTTTTAAGTTTTCCAACCTTTTACTTATTCAAAGTGGCAACGATAGCCCCGTGATTCCTGGAAAACGCCTTAAGGGAATTCAGGCTATTGTTTGCAAGTGCGCGTGCAGCTTTCTTGC